>BSBM01000103.1:13905000-15105000 GCA_027924585.1 Larix kaempferi | reverse complement strand
GGTCAACACTCCACCACTAAAAAACTATAAATAGGTGATGGAGGCTCCCCATTTCACATCCACAATCTATCCTATCCTCACTCTGCCAAAATGACTCTTGAAACCCTAGCTCACCATTTGAGCTTATTTTCCCATTTGAGTGCCCCTTTTGACCCATTATCCAAACACCTTGGAGAAGGAGAAGGAACCCATTGGAGCACGGAAGCAGTCCTCCTCGACTATTGCAAGAGCTCCACCAACCTCAACATTTGAGGTAAATATAATACAAAAAGAAAATATTTATTATCTTGTCATTGTCTTTTATTTCTGTTAATGCACATGTTAGCTTAGATCTCATATTGTTTTTACTGTTTAATTTTACTGTTTTACTGAACTGCTACTAAGGAGGCCCTTCTCCTTAGTAGGTGCTCATTTGCACAAGCTAGGGTGAAAACCCTAGCTACAAGAGTAAGGAGCTAATTTTCGGCCAGTAACCAAAATGCCATTTTTTTCTCAAAGAGTATCCTTGTTGAGAAGGCTCGCACCGGATTTTAAATGATAGGGTTCCTTGACTGAGAAATTCCTTGAAGTGGAATATCCCCAACGCAAATATAGCAGGTCCATGGTTTGATTTTGATTCTACGGGGCCGACTGATCTCATTAATCCAAGGTTGAATGTTGGTTTGTTATAGAAGATTGAGTTCTTCCTTGGTAATCTTGCAAGTTCGCCAATGTCCTACTTCATTTATACAATTCCAATAGTGGTGTACCAAGAGGTTCTGAAGATTTTTTGTACTAGCCGTAATTTCCTGCAACTCCTCTTTTTCTTGCAGCTTAGGGAGCCGATTCCAAGGGTCTGTCCATATACGTGTAGAGGATCCATCGCATATTTCCCGGAAACAATGTTTAGTGATAAGATTATGGTGGCTCCATGTTGTGTTCCAAACCAGAGAGCCATGTTGTTGTTCATTGAAATCTTATGAAGTCTCCTTCTTTAATGCCCATGACATATTTTTCCCTCTAGAATTGAGCCCAGCTATCGTTGGGTTTCTTAATCCATCTCCACCGCGTCTTATCACTTAGAACCTGATTCATTATTTATGGATCTCTTAGTCCAAGGCCTCCAACTTTTTTTGGAGTGCAGATATCTAACCATTTAATCAAGGCCCATTTTCTCTCCTCCCATGTTCCTAACTAGAGAAAGTAACTTTGGATGAATCTAATCCTTTTGAGGACAATCCTCGGAGTAGACATAGCAGGAGAAGAGATACAGAGGTATGGCCTACAGGACTGACTTGATAAGGACAATGTGACTTGGGAGATTCAAGACATGGAAGGTCCAAGAGGAAAGGTGTTTTTCTAGGGAAGAGAGAAGGTCTTCCCAAGAGTAGTTCCAAATGGCATTATCAATCAAGGGAATGACAAGGTATTTGGTGGGAAGGGTGCTCCTAGTGAATCCCATAAGCCTCGCTATGTGTCTTTGAATTTCTAGGGGTGTATTAAAGAAGAAAATATGGGATTTGGTTCTATTGATCGAACTACTTGAGGCTTCACAAAAATCAGTGAGAATGGCTTGAATACAATTGGATTCATGGACCAAAGGGACACCCATTAGGATCATGTCATCAATAGATTGGTTGTGGGAGGGGGGGAGGTTTAGGCCATGCAGTGACAGACCTACAAGGGAGTTGTCCCTAAGGTCCAACTTGATTCTTCTACTAAGGCCTTCCTCCATTAAAATGAAGAGTAAGGGTGAAAGAGGGTCCCCTTGCCTGATTCCCCTTGAGGGGGGCAAAGGTTGCAGTAGGTGTACCATTGAGCAGGATATAGAATAAGGATGAAGATGTTAGGTTGAGAACGCAATCTATCAACCATTGTCAAATCCAAAGGCTTCAGAACTTCATACATATAGTGCCAACTAAGTTTATCAAAAGATTTTGAAAGATCCAATTTGATGATCATACCTGGAGTGCACGTGGTCCGGAGAGAATGAACAACTTCATGAGCCAGAATAACGCTGCCCATTATTTGTCTTCCCTCTACATAGCCAGTTTTCTCTGGAGAGATGAGATTTGGAAGAAAAGGATTTAGGCGGGATTGCGATGACCTTTGTGATGATCTTATAAATGACATTGAAGAGTGCAATGGGCCTGAAGTTACTGGGATCATAGGCTTTATCTTCCTTTGGGATGAGTGAAAGAAAGGTGGCATTTAGTGCCGATAAGACATCCAGGGAAGTTCTAGAGTCCTCCACAATCTGCTAGACCTCTTCACGTACCAAAGACCAGCAGTGATGGAAAAAAAATAGTTGTGAATTCATCTAGTCTAGGGGATTTTCCCAGCACCATTTCCTTCTTTGCTTGATTGACCTCCTCTTGAGAGATTGGCCATACATCAAAGTGTGGTTTTCCTCTCTCGTAACAAGACTGGGAATATGCTAAGTAATTTTTCTAATGGCGTTTCCTCTATCAACCACATGATACGTCATAAGGTTCTTGTAGAAATTAATCATCTCCTTTCAATTTCGTCTCCGGAAGTGATCAAGTCGCCTTGATCATTCCTCAACTTGTTGTATTCTATTGGTGTGCCTACGCTGAAAAGTGGATTGGTGGAAGAATTTCGTATTTATCTCCCCTTCCTTGAGCCATTGGACTCTGTATTTTTGTTTCCATAAGGTTTCTTCCTGGGCAATACGTTTAGTTATTTAAAGGTTGATGGATTGCTCCATTTCCTCAATATTTGGAGTGCATCCCTTAGAGATTATGTCTTGTTGCACTTGCTTTATTTGAGTGTCCAACTCATGTTGTGCTTGGAAGATGTTACCAAAGCTATGTTTATTCCAATACTTTAGTTTGCTTTTGAAGTTCTTGAGTTTTTTTTTGGAACCAGTACATCAAAGAACCCCTGTGTATGGTTGATTCCTCCCACCATTGTTTGCAGTTGTCTTGGAATTCTTTATTGGAGAGCCAAAATATTCCAAACCAGAAATTCCTATAAAAGATTGGGCTATGAAACATCCAAATACAGTTATATAGGCCAATGATTTGAGCTATCAAGAGGGAGGAATGCGAGAATCAATGGTTTCCTCGGACATGAGAAGAGAATTGCTTACAAGGAATCTATCAAGTATGCAAGCTAAATGATTTGATCCCGATCTTCTATTGCTCCAAGTAAAGGTGCCATTTGAGGGAGTCATATCTACAAGCTTTAGATATGTAAAGAGATTGGAGAATGCTTTCACTATTTTTTTCGAGATGTCAACTTCCCCTTGTTTCTCATCCAAGGAAGTGATGATGTTGAAATCTCCACCTTATGATACAAAAATGATCATTCGTTAGATTCTTCAGATGATGCAGGATTTGAAGAAAGGTGATTTTGTTAGGGAGTAGTTACGGTCCATAGACATTTGTGAGGAATCCATAGATTCCTTTTTCCAAATTTTTGAATCTAATGGAAAGCGACCAACGATTTGAGAAGGCTGTGAGAAACTCAATAGAGTTCGGGTTCCAGAGAATGTCTAGTCCTCCCGAGTTGCCTCTGGCATCCATGGAAATAGGGTCATTGTTTATCCAGCAACGAGGTAGAAGTTTGTGAGCTACCTCCTCCGAGCATTTTGTTTCCTATAGAAGGAGAATATCCGATTGTTCCTCCATAATCAATTTCTGTAGGATTCGTTGTTGATACCTACCGTTTATTCCTCTAATGTTCCAAGATTGTATCTTCATTGAGGTAATTATTTTGAGGAAATTGGTGAGAAAGTGCGCGTTAGCAATTCCATTTGACCCAAAATTTACCATTATATGTCCTAATTCCTCTATGATTCGGATAGCTTTGTGAGCTTCCTTCCTTTCCTTTTGTCCAATTTACTGCTTTTTTAGTTGATTTACTAGATCCCTAGGAAACTCCTAAGTTCTTTTTGGATTGCGTCGTTTCTACAGCTTGGGAGTTGAGAAAGAGTCTATGGACCTTCGAGAGTTGCTCTAGCGGGACTGCTGCATAATCTCATTTTCTGCAGGCCTCCACGATATTCTCCTGATTGATACCTACTAATTCATTCTTGTCATACTCGAAATCTAGATCATTTTCCCTCTCCATATTGATGTCTTCCTGAGTGTTTGGGGGGTGATATTTGATGGATATTGGCATTCTTTGCCGCAGTTGGGAATATCTGTTTGATTCTCCTAGTTTTCCATGATTTCTTCTCCCTCTACTGCTGGTGGTTCTTCTTGCTTCTTTTCCTCTGTAGCCTTTCCCCATTGTGTCCTTTGTTTCTGCTGGAAGATCTTCAAACTTGTTCTTGGTTACAAATCCTTTTCCTGCTTTTCCTCCTCCTCTTCTATGGGAAAAAAATTTTGCGGTTCTAGACTGAGATGAAATTGTCTTTGTCCTTTCTGCTTTCATTGTTCGAGGGCTTGGGGATATTGTTTAGGGGGGAGTCATGAAACAGACGACCATGAATATGGAATTTTCGACACGTAAAAGGAATATTCTCATAATCTATGGTTTGGATCCAGTCCTCATCTTGTCGCAAGAGACATATTTCTCCTGGGAGTGCCTTGGATATGTCTAGATAAACACAAATTCTGGCATATGAAGTATATCCTCATCTTGTCGCAAGAGACATATTTCTCCTGGGAGTGCCTTGGATATGTCTAGATAAACACAAATTCTGGCATATGAAGTATAAACAACCAACTTTAGTATCTTCAAATATTTTGACAAACTTACCTAGGGGTAATTCCAATTCCTTCTAGCATTTCTGGCAGCCAAAATTCCAGCGGCAGAGAATAGAGCCGTATCCAGATTGGGGGCATAGGTGAAATCTTCCTTGTCTGGGATGAATTTTTTTCCATCCAGTCACGCAGAAATAGACCCACCGAATTGTAAAAGTAAGGGTCGTTTTCAAATATCCAGTCTCGGTCTTCCAGATTGTGGAAAGTAGCTATAAAAAAACACTTGGATCCTGGTGTAGGTCATAATGGCCCTTGGACTTCCACCATGCCCCCGATCCATTGGATCAGATCTCACTCAGAAGACCATAGCTCTAAAAATTTGCCAATTAAGGCATGGTCCTTCATGTATTGTCTATATCCCTCATGGCGGTCTATAGTTTACCTCATATTAGGGAATTTCTATTGTCTAGGGTATGCATTTTCCAGGTTCCCATGCTCGAGCCACCTTTGGATGCAAGGATGAGGCAATGTTTTCCCCTTCCTTGCCTTTTCCATTGTCACATTGTTGATGTCTTCGTCCTCTGATTTAGATCATTGCTAATATATTTCCATTGTGGCGCGTTCTCAACTGGTATATCGAAGACTTACGGGCCACCGCATCACGAAAATAGCGGGGGGAGAAGGAGGGACCTTCTCCCTCGGAGCCCATAATGGAGAAAACCCTGTGAGGAGAGCTAAAGAAGGAAGCAGCGTAGCTACAAGAGGAAGGTCTGTGATGGACTTCAAACCCTCATCCAAAGCAAAGAAACCCTAGTGGCCTTGATACTCTGTTTTGGAGTAATTATCTTGCAACATACACAATGAGTTTATTGCTGATATATATAATGGTATATCTTATAAATTTTATTTTATATATGGCATCTTATATGTATGATGTATACAATAGCAATGTTTCATGATATTGATAAAAGGAGTAATTCGTGTATTTGTTTTTATTAACATTATAATAAACATAAAAGTAAATCATGATACATAAGCATAATTCTTTTTTTAATGTTATAAATGAATTTTTAGTCAAACCAATAAACATATAATTCACGTATCATATGTCTATTTCACAAAATTTGAAGTAACTTGGTGGCAACAAATGTTTCTCTTTTTATATATATTACAAAATTTAATGCAATAAGTTATCATAAGGGTAGTTTTATTATAGTCTTAGTTTTTTAATTTTTGCATGTATTTATTCAAGGTATTTTGCAATTTTTTCATCACGGTTGCCAAGTAAAGACAATGTATACACCAACACTAATATACTACTTTTCATAAAATCACAATAAGATTATCACATTTTTTATCAACAAGATTATCACTTTTTAACAACATGGACATAGCCATTGCTATGGTCCCTGTTTCTCATGTTACCACATAGCACTTGTTTTTTTTTCGCGGAAAAAAAGCACAGTTATATTATATTATATTATAATGCAATCACATTTTTCATAGACTTGAAGGTCTTTCTTCAACAATTTACATATATTGTTCATAGTAGTGCCATATATCTATATTGATTTCAAAACTATACATATGAGATTTTCTTGTTTAACATGTCAAAAAAAATCCAAGAGAATTTATGGTGGAGATTTACTCCAAAATATGATCGAATTTGCTTGTGTTATGGGGGGAGACTGCAAAGAAAACTTGTTCAACCAAGGTGTGGACAGATCGAGTTCCAAGATCATATTCCCATCTTGTTCCCATCGG
This sequence comes from Larix kaempferi, assembly GCA_027924585.1. Taxonomy (NCBI): domain Eukaryota; kingdom Viridiplantae; phylum Streptophyta; class Pinopsida; order Pinales; family Pinaceae; genus Larix; species Larix kaempferi. The sequence continues at coordinate 15,098,584 of BSBM01000103.1, read as the reverse complement.
AGCTATATCCCATCACCAATCATGAGTCCTTCTTTGGATAGTCTATTAGCCTCAATGTTCCTTTCTCTATAGACATTTTGAAGGAGATCACCTTGATCAGATATGCTAGATTGGTTATCTCATCATAAATAGGCCGAAGGTAAATAATTCCTTGAAGGCCTTCTCTTGAATAACCAGTGCACCACTAGTTTTGAGTCACCGAAAATCTGAATACTATTTATTCCTTTGGAAATGGCTAGAAGTATAATGAGTTTGATCGCCATCAATTCTGCTCTATTATTAGTGTTGCATCCCAATCCTATTGAAAAAATATACCGGTGGTAGTCAGATAGAAAAGTAATCCCCCCAGCACCTCCCTTTGTCGGTTGTCCCTGAGATGCACCGTCACAATATGCCCAACTGTATGATTTATCGACGAGTTCCATAAATATACTTCTATTAGAACTGGGAGCTTGAATTTGTGGGAAAGCTTTGAGAATGGAAAATCCATTAGTAACCACGGTGATTTGGTACCAAAAAATTATTCTAAAATACAACCAAGTTCCTGGCTAAGCATATGTCTCACATGAAGATCAGAGGCAGAGCTTTATATTCTACAAAATCTTGATTCGATAGCCAATTGTGTAGGGCTTCATCAAGACTCAAACCATTCCAAGTAAAAGGGGATCCTTCAATCATGGAGGCCAAATCCCACATTTTTATTAGAAAAGGTGTAAATACCCCCAATTCGACCCTTAGGATGTAATGTGTACTTGGGATGTATGTTTTCCTAGCGTGGAGCTCAAGGCCAAGGCCCCGCTAGTGAAAGCCGAATTTTATTTAAAAGGCAAGTATTTGATATTTTGATACCATGTGCTCTTAAGCCATGGAAATTGTAATAGGATGTAAATAAACATCAGGCAATATAAAATGTCCAAAGCTGGCTACGGAGGCAACAAATGAGAAGGGGGGCCACGTGTATCCACTAGGGAGTGGTGAGGGGACTATGGGAGTGACCCATAGGTTGCCATTTGTCATTATGGTGAACCCATTGACTTCCTTAGGTGACATTTATTCCTGTTGTAAGAGAGTGGTTGAGATTTCAGCCCAAGACTTTGATGGAGTATGGGCAGCCCTGAAATTCGTATGGGAAGGTATGGGCTCTTTTGACTTGTCCCACAAGTCACTCTACATCTTGGGGGGTTGCTCCATCCTTATCCCCATTCCATTGTGGAAGTATGGGACATCTTTCTCCACCCAAAAACGAGCTCCCAACAGTGAGAAAACCGAAAATCGCGACTGTGAGAGAACCCCTGTTTTGGGAAGCCAAAAACGTCCCGATTTGGTATTGGACAGAAAAATCCAATGGGGGATCCATTGGTAGGAACCTTGGGGCGAATTTGGGAGCAATAGCTACCCCAAAAGCCATGGAAAAACCCAGTTTTTGCAGCTCAGAAAACGAGTGACGGATTTGGGTTATTTGCTGAACGAAGCTGTGAGAAATCCGATTGTGGATGTGTGAATAGAGGATGGGATTGCTGAGTCTAGTTTGAAGGGTATGTGGCTCTGGGTTGAGCTTAGTGGACTAGCATCCTCCCTCCATCTCCTATTACATGCTTGAGAAACCCAATCGTGTGTTGGCTTTAGCATGGCTGTTTGAGTGAAACCCTGACTGTGAGTGAGCCATCTAGTTCCTCCTTAGTGGATACACAGCCCAGCTCGGGGGGTGATCTCTCAGCTGAAAGAATACAGGCTTGGACAGAGATCTATGGTTGGGTGGAACGTTGCTCTCACGTAGCCAGTTGTTTGGGCCATTATAATTCGAGATAAGTATTCTTGATGTTAATTCTATGCCCTGCAAGCATTTTAAATAATGATTGTTGTTTATATGTTGAATGCATGATAAAACTGTGTGCATATGTATTGTTAATTCCGTTGTGTTTATATTGAATTGAATCTGTATAGAGAAGTTTTAAAAATGTTAGTTATTTATGTGCAAAAATTATTGGGGCTAAATTTACAAAAGCCCGGTTTGTTGTTAATGTCTCCTTCCCTGTTGTTCTAAGGAGAAGGGGACGTTACAGAGTGGTATCAGAGCTCTAGGTTCAACCCTACGGCTGTTGGACCCTTCACAGAAATTTAAGTCATTGTGTGTGTGTACATGCATTTTATAATTGGAACAAAAATGCATTAAAGAAACCTCAAGATCGCATGACTGTTTGGGGATTTTTGCAAGCTGCTTGCATTAGTTGCATTGATGGCATTTTACGAAACAGAGAAAGGAGCATGGGCAATCTCTGCCATCTTAAGCTGTTTTGTTGTTTTGTTGTTGTTGATTATTGTTAAGCATGGCTGGAAATAAGTTATGTTTGTTAATTTCCTGGATAACAGCATGAACAGTCAGTTGTTAGGAAAGCTTGCAATTACGCCTTATACTCATGAGTTTCCTTGCCCATGATTGTTGGTTGTTTGGAGATTAATGGTGAATACATTGGTTGGATTGTCGAATGTTAAATGAATGAAAGATTTCAAATTTTTCCTAAGTCTGTTTGAAAAATTCGTTTAAGTCTGTTTCGGAAAGAATTCCCGAATGTCTTCCGCAGTTGCGGGAAAGCATTCGGCGAATTGCTCCGAAACTGCGGAAGCATTCCGCGAGTTTTTCCGCAGCGCGGAAGAATTCGGGAAAGTCTTCCGAAACAGCGGAAGGATTCCGCAAACGGTTCCGCAACTGCGGAAGAGTTCGGGAAAGTCTTCCGAAACTGCGGAAGAGTTCGGGAAAGTCTTCCGAAACAGCGGAAGGATTCCGCGAACGGTTTCCGCAACTGCGGAAGAGTTCGGGAAAGTCTTCCGAAACTGCGGAAGAGTTCGGGAAAGTCTTCCGAAACAGCGGAAGGATTCCGCGAACGGTTCCGCAACTGCGGAAGAATTCGGGAAAGTCTTCCGAAACTGCGGAAGGATTCCGCGAACGGTTCCGAAATTGCGGAAGAGTTCGGGGAAAGTCTTCCGAAACGGCGGAAGGATTCCGCGAAGGGCTCCGAAATCGCGGAAGGATTCGGGAAAGTCTTCCGAAACGGCGGAAGCCTTCGCCGAATGGCTCCGCAGTTGCGGGAGCATTCGCCGAATGGCTCCGTAGTTTGCGGGAGAATTCAGCGAATCGCTCCGCCATTGCGGAAGCATTCGCCGAACTGCTCCGCAATTGCGGAAGCGTTTCGACGAACTGCTCCGCATTGCGGAAGCGTTCGGAGAACCGGCCCGCACGCCCGGACGCGAAAAAAAAAAAAAAAAAAAAAAAAAAAAAAAAAGAAAAAAAAGAAAAAAAGAGTAAAGTGGCTAAAACTTGATTTTTGATAGCAGGAGCATCCGGACTCAGAATGCGATGATTCCTGTGGGGCTCGGAGGCCATTGACGAGGGCCATGAAAAGACCAGTGAAGACCCGTAGCCCAATACACTCCGATTTGACAGAAAATGGATAATAGTGACTTTTGAAGGACAGAGTCCCGAGGCTTGACAGAAGGCCGGTTTAAGCTGAAATTGATACGAGGCAGTCATAAAGCAGGCACAATGTTAAGTTCCGAATCTTGGAGCCAAACTCCAAAGGATATGGTGCCGGGGTGATCAAGAAGGCCAAAAAGCACTGTTCCGGGCCACTTTTTCGGGATTTTGAAAAGCTTGTGGGCAGTAAAAGTGACCCTATATGTGGGAATCAGAAATTTTACTGAACTAGACATTTCATATTCTCATTAAGACGGACAGCTTCCGTTAGACGAAGATTTTCCAGAAATGCACCGTTTGGGGAGATAGCCGTTTTTGGCCCAAAATTTGGAATTTTGGGAAAATGTGAAAAATGAGAAAGTAGCAAAACCCAGAAATTTCATAGAAGATGAATGGTGCATCGGAATTGAAATCCGGTGAATTGCAGAGTGTTCCTTGTTATATGGAATAACTTCGCCCGATAGATAAGTTTTTGTGATTCCTCATAGATTTTCTTCCACAGGTGGCTGAAGTTGGCATTCGGGACCAAAATGCAACTGTGTAAAATGTGCAAAAACTGGAGTGAAAACTTGTCATTTTTGAAGGGATGCAGTTTCCGCACCTGATGTCGGAATGGAGCATGAAGACAGGCATTGGAAAGCTTGTCCAGCAGGGAACCATGATACATGAACAGAGTTCAGATGAGGTCTGCATGTATCATAGATATTTAGTGCAGAAGAGTGCCAGCGGCGGTTTTGACAAACAAATTTTGTTGTCAATATGGGCAAATTCTATAAATGCATGATATGGAAGAGAAATTCCATGATACGAGGAGGGATCGAAAAGGGAATAATTCCTTAAACCCCTGTTTGTTATCATACTTATAATTATGAAATTGTCATATGGCATAAAAATGTTAAAAATGTAAGGGATTACATAGATGTATATGCACTAGATGACATCTTAACAAACATTGCATAGTGCATATGGAAATGCTTGTGCATGAATGAGATATTGCATATTGGTAAAAGAATGAAGTCTGCACATGCAATGAACCGTTAATAGAGAATATTGTGGTTGATAGTCACTATTGATGTTGGTATTGGTTGTAGGACCAAAGATAACAAAGAGCATGGCTAAACATGTTGGGGATGTTGTTGCATGAAGCCAGCAACCTTATGCAGAAAGGATGGTGCAACAAATCTATGATCATAAAGTTGGCAAAAGGACCGAGCAGCCTTGGTAAGAGGCCAACTGATCAGGTAACATCAGGCGATGCTAATGGTAACCATGCAGGTAATGATTATTGGTTCCAAATTGCATGAATGTGGAAAGGGGATTTGGTAAGATCTCTTCAACTATGTTTGAGTTATGTTGAGATAGTTTGCATGTGATACTGGTTACCAATTGGGACTGTTAACCTACCAAGCTTGGTGAGGTGTGGGTAAGTGAAGGAAATGATCCTTACACCCTATGACTGTTTAGAAATATCAATGCATTCATATGAATTTATATAATTCCATGTGTATGTTGGTTATGTGTTTAATAACCAAGGCAAGTGAGGATGAGTGATCCTGATTATGGTAATACAAGTTATATGAGATAGTCATGTCTCGATCATAATATGCTTGAATGCATAGTACTCATGAAACAATGCAAGGTGGCATTGAGTAGATGTGCATTAAGAGATTTTATAAATCTTGTGAGGCATTGTATGAATGCATAGGGATGATGCATATGTTATTGCAAAATAAATAATGGATAAAATGATGAATTGATGATAATTCTAGGATCATTTCATGGGCTATTATGAATGCAAAATAGTAAGTGCATGAAGAGCTCAATCATGATTGATGGGCTGCTAGAATGCTCTGTGGAAGGACAGAGTTGTATGAATGATATGACGGTGGAATAATGAGTATTTACGATTTATTTAAGTTGCATGAATATGGTGACTATGTCTTGAAATTCTATTGTGATAATGACGCATATATATAGAAGTGTAAATATTTCATTGCATTTCAAATGTAACAGTTGAAGGTGTTTGAATTATTGAGTGTTATAATTCTGAGATCACTTCAGTGACTATTATGGCAATGAATGATTATGTGCGTAGATACTCACAACGTGTTTGGCTGATTGGAGTTTCAGTTTCAGGTAGGAAGGTCTTACATATGGCAATGAGGATAAGTCCATAGTAGAGACCGGGATCTACCACATGTAGAAGCCAAAGGTTATGAGAAGGTTCTCATGGTTGAGAGCTCTAAGATCTGAGGGACATGCTGTAAGTGGATGCTCATGTAGGGCGGCAGGCATAAGACCATAACGGGTAGAGTGGTGTCACTTACAAGATCCAAACAATATGAGGATAGCCTCATGGATAAGAAAACCAATTTCTGTAGTAGACAGAGTTGCAAATGCATACTGAATTTAATTATTAGTGCCATGGATTGGTTATGGAGCAATCGGATTTGAAATTGTATTGCTAAATGTTGCTGACTGTTTGGCTGTTTAGTAAGTGTGCCAGGAAGACACATTGCAGGAATACCATGACAGAGGTCCTGCAGAAGCCAAACCTCATGGGAAGGGATTCCATGATTTGAAAATGGGTTCCAGGTGGAATGCCATAAGACATTATTAATGTTTCATCTGCACTACATGATTGGTAAACAATATGAGTGGGATGGTGAAGAATATGTCAGTAAGACATATGAAGGTTAAGTAACATCAAAAGGAATTGGGATGGCAAACCGAGGGACTGTCAACTCAGAGAAGGAGCCTCCATTCCTCATTAAAGAAGGGAAATAACATCGGCAAAATGGATAAGTTTTCCATAAACCCTGAATGATAGATATATATGTGTCTAATTGCTAGAGTTAATATGCAGAGCATGTTTTGATTTTATTTCCATCATGAAAGACTGCTTGAAGTATGATTAGGACCTTCATAGCTCACATCAGTAAGGAGTGCACGCCTTTCTGGTGCTGAGTTATGTTAGGGATGCCAATATTGACTACGCCTTAAGGGAATGGACGCATTCCTGGTGTTTCAAGGTTGGATAGTGGATGTTATGAAATAGGTTTACAATTCTAGAGCAGCGATACTAATGAGCTCGCTATCCATTTTGTGTTGACAGATTATACATATGAAACTAAGTGTTGCACCTGAAAGAGAAAAGTGAAGAAAATAGTACTCAAGAAGACTGTATAAGCAGTGGTAACCCTTGCATAGGGTGAGTGGGTATCATGGGGCCATGATAGCCTGCAGTTAAGAAAGTTGCCTAAAGAATTCCTAAATGGAACCGCCGGCTTACATAAGAGAAGAAGTGCCACCCTTGTGTGGGTGAAGAATTGTTATGCGCATTGAGGGATTGTGATACCGTGAAAGGCTGATGCAAGCCTAAGGCAGAGTAGTGGAGCCTTGACCTGTAATGGTCGGTGGCGCAGTTACCTTCCATTGGTCGATGACCCAGACGTATGTGCTGGCTCGGCAATGGAGAGGGCCAACCAGGTATGGGACTGGTTGGGCACCACCAAATGCTTGGTAAACCCAGTCGGCGTGAAGGTGTACTGGTAGGGCATTAATTATTTGATGATTTGGAACAGCCTGCGTGCTGGCCAAACATCTTAGTCCGCAGAAGGATCCCAAGGCTTATAAAGTAAAAGCAGGACCCTGTGGACCAGAGAGGAAATGCACAGTACAGATAAGTATTCATTTTCATTCATTTCTTAATTGAAATAATGAAGGTTTCAAGCATAAAGCTTGTAACAGTGAGCTGATGCATTATTGTTTCTTTGTTGGAAACCTTGGTCAATACAGGAAGCAAGGACCCTGAAAGAAATAAAAGTTGCTTGGTAAATCCAGAAAGTGGCTGGTTGTGCGAGATGGTTGATGATTTGGAGCAGCCTGCGTGCTGGCCAAACATGCGAGATTATTGATGATTTGGAGCAGCCTGCGTGCTGGCCAAACATGCGAGATTATTGATGATTTGGAACAGCCTGCGTGCTGGCCAGACATGCGAGATTGTTGATGATTTGGAGCAGCCTGCGTGCTGACCAGACATACGAGATTGTTGATGATTTGGAGCAGCCTGCGTGCTGACCAGACATGCGAGATTGTTGATGATTTGGAGCAGCCTGCGTGCTGGCCAAACATACAAGGTTATTTGATGTTGTGAAGCAGCCTGCGTGCTGGAAAAACATACAATACTGTTAGATGTTGAGGGGCAGCCTGCGCGCTGGCCAAACACCCAAATCCATAGGCGATTCCAAGGCTTGTAAAGCAAAGAAGGACCCTATGGAATAAAGTGAAGACATCTAGTGCAGATAAGTATTTGGTTATCTTGTAATTTCTTGCTTATGAATATACATGTGTATATGATTTGGTTATGATTTCCTATGAAAATAAACTAAACATGCGAATTAATTCAATGTTTGAGTGTAGGTATTGTTGGAAGCAATGACTATGGAAGCATCTTAAGGATGCATGTGGGCATGTAACCACCCTAAAGAGCTCAGCATGAGCAGTAATGAAAGATGGGGCTAGTGGAACTGTGTGAGTCATAGCAGCTAGGAATTAGACCAACCAAGTGGAGGAACTCCATGGTTGAGAGATCTGGAATAGACCATAGACACTACGTGTCTTAGCCAAGAAGGGCAGGTCAAGCATTCGCGTTGAAGTGAAAGAGGACAGGAGCATGGAAACCATAGTGGTGGTGTGGGCTCCAGAATGGAACAAAACCAAGAGGAGAAACTCTTACTGCTCCCTCTCTTTCCTTTTTATTGATGCATTTATAAAATTAGAAAATTGTTGAATGCATGCATGATTGAAAGTAAAAGTGGGTTTATTTAATTAGTGAATTGTGAATGCTAAGTAATGAATTGTGAATGGATGAAAATGAAGGAATTCATGTGTATGTTGGGCAAGCATAAAAAGTGTGGAAGTCTCATGAGTAAAGCATGGACTATCCATGTCAACTGGGGATAAACCATTGACTTATTTTTAAATGTTCGGGTTATGCTTGGCCTAACGAGAATTGTAATGATGAATTTCACAGGTGGAAATTGAATCGATTGGTTGCAGCCGGTGCAGGCAAGTGTTGCTAGTGAGCAAAGCGTGGTCAGTTGTTTCCATTGACCATGGCAGCAGACCAAGGGCTATCAGGATTGGCTGGAAGTCTTCTTCAAACAATTGCCAAGACCCAAGAAAATCTTGGAGAGATACTCAAGATGCAAAAGCAGCAGAACGAGATGAACCACAAGGTCTTGCAGGACACTCTTCGTCTGCAGAAAGAGGTAAAAAGCATTATGAAAGCAATCAGTAAGGGAGAGAAAAGTGGATCAATGAAGAAGCATTCATCCAATCGTCCGATTAAGAGACGCTCCAGGTGGGAAGACTCAAAGGAAATCGAGCAGGTAAAGATGAAGCAACCAATGAAGTGTTGGAAATGTGGAGGGGATCATTGCCTCCGCAATTGCCCAACAAGAGAACCTCAAGAGGGTAGCAGCCATAAAGTTTTCAGACTTGTGGACTAGCTGGAAGATCCGAATCAGCAGGAGCAGCTCGTGAAAATCAAAGGACTTGGTCCTGAAAGTTCAAAGTAAAGGATAGAATGCAGGGCAAATCTGCAAAGTTTTGAAGTTTTGGATATATGTAAATTGTATATATATATGCCTAGGTCTTGGAACACCGAGGACGGTGTTGTTCTAAGGGGGAGGGGAATGTAATACCCCCAATTCGACCCTTAGGATGTAATGTGTACTTGGGATGTATGTTTTCCTAGCGTGGAGCTCAAGGCCAAGGCCCCGCTAGTGAAAGCCGAATTTTATTTAAAAGGCAAGTATTTGATATTTTGATACCATGTGCTCTTAAGCCATGGAAATTGTAATAGGATGTAAATAAACATCAGGCAATATAAAATGTCCAAAGCTGGCTACGGAGGCAACAAATGAGAAGGGGCCACGTGTATCCACTAGGGAGTGGTGAGGGGACTATGGGAGTGACCCATAGGTTGTCATTTGTCATTATGTGAACCCATTGACTTCCTTAGGTGACATTTATTCATGTTGTAAGAGAGTGGTTGAGATTTCAGCCCAAGACTTTGATGGAGTATGGGCAGCCCTGAAATTCGTATGGGAAGGTATGGGCTCTTTTGACTTGTCCCACAAGTCACTCTACATCTTGGGGGTTGCTCCATCCTTATCCCCATTCCATTGTGGAAGTATGGGACATCTTTCTCCACCCAAAAACGAGCTCCCAACAGTGAGAAAACCGAAAATCGCGACTGTGAGAGAACCCCTGTTTTGGGAAGCCAAAAACGTCCCGATTTGGTATTGGACAGAAAAATCCAATGGGGGATCCATTGGTAGGAACCTTGGGGCGAATTTGGGAGCAATAGCTACCCCAAAAGCCATGGAAAAACCCAGTTTTTGCAGCTCAGAAAACGAGTGACGGATTTGGGTTATTTGCTGAACGAAGCTGTGAGAAATCCGATTGTGGATGTGTGAATAGAGGATGGGATTGCTGAGTCTAGTTTGAAGGGTATGTGGCTCTGGGTTGAGCTTAGTGGACTAGCATCCTCCTCCATCTCCTATTACATGCTTGAGAAACCCAATCGTGTGTTGGCTTAGCATGGCTGTTTGAGTGAAACCCTGACTGTGAGTGAGCCATCTAGTTCCTCCTTAGTGGATACACAGCCCAGCTCGGGGGTGATCTCTCAGCTGAAAGAATACAGGCTGGACAGAGATCTATGGTTGGGTGGAACGTTGCTCTCACGTAGCCAGTTGTTTGGGCCATTATAATTCGAGATAAGTATTCTTGATGTTAATTCTATGCCCTGCAAGCATTTTAAATAATGATTGTTGTTTATATGTTGAATGCATGATAAAACTGTGTGCATATGTATTGTTAATTCCGCTGTGTTTATATTGAATTGAATCTGTATAGAGAAGTTTTAAAATGTTAGTTATTTATGTGCAAAAATTATTGGGGCTAAATTTACAAAAGCCCGGTTTGTTGTTAATGTCTCCTTCCCTGTTGTTCTAAGGAGAAGGGGACGTTACAAAAGGGAAATAGATGAAATGATGTGGGTTGGTTTCATTGTGTAATTTGCATAATGGGCACCTACCAAGTCCAATCATATATCTCCTGGTAAGTGTATTCCATACTGGAACTTTGTCCATAAGGTCCAACCAGATGAATATTTTATTTATTAATGGATAGCTCAGATTCCAAATCTTCATTGCCCACCATGGAATTGGCGGCATGTCTTCTTCATCTCTGAGAATCCGGTAACCCAATCTGGGCTAGTAGTCTCCACCATCTAGGTTTTTGGCCTATATTAACTTATCTAGGCAATCTTTAAGTCGCACATGACTGGAGTGATGATCGGTAATATACTTGTGCCAAATCGCTGAACTATCCCCCTCAAGGCCCGGTTCATTAGTCCTTAACCATGCTTGTTTAAACGAAGTAGTATTTGTTGCGTCTTCAATCTGATACAAAAGAATTAAGCCACGCTCCATTAAACCTTCTACCAATGGCTCAGGAAGTCTAAAATCTCTGGAACATCCCACCCATGGGTCACGTCTAGTGCGCATACACCGACCATCACTAATGCGCCAAATTAAGTGATCACTGATGACATGATAAGCTTGAAAAAAAGCCTTCCACATTACAGATAGATCTATCTTGTATGGTTTATGTGGAAGTCTCAGGCATTCCACTAAAGATAATGGATGGATATATTTATATGTGACAATCTGAATCTAGGGACCATTTCCTTGTATGATCCTCCATATACCTTTTGTTGCCCGAGCCTTTGTAAATAAAGATAGGGAATTCAATCTCCGGCCTCCCATATCCCTTGGAATGACAATCTTATCCCATCACACCGAGTGAAATGATTGATCAGAGGATGATCCTTTGTGAGGGAATGGCAATCTTATCCCTCACATAGCACTTGTTTCTCATGCTATCATCGCTATTATGATACTCTGCTTTGGGATTTATGAGATTTGGTTATGGCTATGTTGTGAGAATAAGAAAAGGAATTAGTCCTCAAGATTGAAAGTGAAGATGTAGTGGTTAAGTGTGTTGGGAAAGCACTATCCAGCTTGTTGCAGGCCATTTAATGCGGTCGCAGCAAGCCGGTTGGCCGTTGGATCTCAACCTCTTGAGATCCAACGGTGAACTGGTCTGCGGCCGCATTAAATGGCCTCCAGCAGGCTAGATAGTCCTCGCCAAGTGTGTTGCACAAAGCCAAATTTATTTTTGAAAATGGTGTCATTTTTAATAAAATATTAACGACGCGAATTATTGGCATTGTATCGAAAAAAACTTATATATTTTTTAGTTTGTCTTTTGTCTTTTTCTTTCAAGATGCATCTCATTGTTTGTTGAAATGAGCAAACTTTAAATATATAGAGACATAAAAATGTACATAAAGTTATGACATCTTATCTTGTCGAGGACCACTCTCGTCTTGTCAAGGTCATTTTCATTGGTAAAGTGGTTTCTTTTTAAAATAATTTACCAGAAGTTGGTCTAAGAAGATCTATACAATGTATAGTCTCATGAGGTGCAATTATTTTAATATTATTTTCATGGTGCCATTTTATTTCAAGCTGCACAGTTTTTTTTTTAATTTATCTTTGGCCAACAATCATTTCATCCGTAAAATTTAAATATATATTTGAGTGGTTTCCCTTTTATGTGTATACAGTTAACAACGTTTCATGGGTGTAGTTAAGCACGTGCATGATGGTTTGCTGGTAAAGTGGAGGATCACTTTATTTTCCAAAGAAATCCGTAGAACGTGGATGCATAAAGATCTATACAATCCAAGAATTTCTTTTGGGTTTAGTGTTCATAGAATTAAGTAAAGATAGAGGGAAAAAAATGTTATGGGTGCTTTTCTCTTTTCTCTTTGGTTTTTGTTCTAAAGACATCACATTTTGTCCTTTAGGGTCACTTTTATTTAGTAAGCTGGTTTATAAGAAGTTGGCCAAACAGGATCTATGCATTCATTTATAGTTTGAGGTGGAGAGTTTAAATGTTTTTAGTGCTTTGAATAAGGTAAAAAATGAAGTTTTAATATTATTTTGAACATGGTAAGAGTATATGTATATATATTTAAAGCATATTTAAAATTTTATAATTCATTACTATTATATATATATAATATTTATAATTTATATGTATGTAGTATTTTGTTTTTGATGAGCTATTCTTATTCGACGATAGTGGGTTCATATGTAATCTTTGATTCCAATGAATAGTTGAAATTAATGTTTACTATTATTTAGAATTTGTTACATCTACGAAATTGAAAGAGATCTTCATATCTAAAATTCAAGGATTCTGTTCAACCAGATTTACTCCTATAAATGTAAATCATTTTAAGCAAATAATAGACAATAAGTTTTGTGAGAATTATGGCTTCTATTCCATTTCTAAGTTGGTATCAGAGCCCAATCTGGCTTAGCTCCCTCACGGGAGGGCCAGGAAGATGGAATAGAGAGTGAATTTTTGTAGATTAACATAGTTGTGTTTTATTTTTATTTTGATGTGCTTGTGTGAGTTTGCTGAGAGGAAATCGTTGCATATGCTCACGAAGAATCAAAGATTGAAGTCGCCTTGCATTGGAGAGGAGAAGCAATCCGCTACAAAAGAATGGTATTGTGTACTTGGTGTCCGCGGAGTGAAGCCAGAGGATTGTTGTTGTAACTTGTTGGAGATCTAGCCATGAAAATTTAATACATGAAGGTTGTGATCTAGGTTTGGTGGCCGACTTTGACCTAAAAACCAGCGTGAGCTACCAAGATGCTCTGCATTCGGAGGCAGAAGATGGATCACAATCCTCTCATAATCAATGAGAAATATGATGCAGTTTTTGAATTTGCATTGCTTGATCAGAGGGATCTAGCCAAAACAGAAGGAGCCACCAATATTTGTGGTTTGAATCTCAGAGATGATCATTAAAAAGGAGCCACCAATGTTTGTGGTGTGTAGCGTGTATAGAATATCGCGTGGTGACAGGGATTGAACCCAAGAGAACCACTGCCAGCGACATAGATGAACCTCAGCCATAGTTTCCTTATCAGATATGAATTCAATGATGTGCATCATCCAACAATGTTTTGTAGTTTCAATATTGCAAGTTATTTTATGTTACAGTGTGTTATTCTTTAAGTGTGGTGTGTTAAAACAAAACAAAAAAGGATGCAGAACCACAAAGAATAGGCCAATTAAAGTTTACATTGATGTGAGCATTAGTTACAGGTTGTTCTTAACAAGGTCAAGCTGATGTGACTTGTCGTGCTCCGAGAGCGTCAGTTATAGGTTACTTTATGTAATATTTTATGTATGTTTGTAAAGGTCACCTGTGTGGCTAACTTCTAGGTATGTTCAGTATTTAGAGTGCTCTCCTAGATTACTGTTGGATTTAGCGAGCTATGTTTTCGACAAATGGGAGTATCTCCATAGAACAGTGGAGTTACTTGATTACATCTTTGCCAAACTCAGCGAGCTATGTACTTCGGCATAGTTAAGTACTCAATATTGTTAGTCAATGCAATTATTTTATTGATGGTCAGAAGCGGTTGCAGTTTAAATGAGTCAAATAGGAAGCTCGAAGATGAAGTGAAGAAAGAGCGCAAACTGTGAGACTTCAAAGTGGGTGTAAATGCTGATGACCAGTGAGACAAGATTCAATATTGTATTTTATGTTTTGCAATTGTGTTTTGTGGGAGGGAGTTGGAATTAATGTTTACTATTATTTAGAATTTGTTACATCTTCAAATCCAAAATTCAAGGGAGTTTTCAACCAGATCTACTCCTATAAATGTAACTCATTTTAAGCAAATAATAGACAACAAGTTTTGTGAAAATTATGGCTTCTATTCCATTTTCTAAGTTGAATAACAAGAGTCATGTTTTTTTCTATTTGAGTGCTCAACAAAATGTTTGAGAATAAAAACATGTGAAGAAAAGTATAAATTGTGTACCACGTTGGAATTAATTATGGGCAACTTCCAAGTCGTGTAGATTCGAAAGATACTGCTCGCTCAGTTGCCACGTTGAGCGTGGCAAGGCTCGCCTTTGTAAGTCTGCCTCATGGTAAATGTGTTTTTGTTGATGTGGATATTTTTTTATTGAAAAGTTTACATAAATATTTAATATTTGATAAATAAAAGATTCAACACTTCCTAGAAAACATGCTTTTATCTATATATATATATTAACAAGTTTCTTCTATGTTTTGATATTATAAGGTAAAACAAACAATAAATCATTTTTATTTCTTCAGAAAAGTTCTTACAAAGCTGAAAATGGAATTGACGAGTCCCATCCAGCCACCTGTTGGATAAGATTCCCTGCATCGGTGGATTGACATTGACCCATGTTGGGTTGAGTGAGGAGTCCCATCAAGTCACCTGTTCGATTCCCAGCATGGGCTTCTTGTGCCTGAAAACATCATGTTCCTGCATTCAAAGATCTATATATTAAGTTGCCTTTGTTGCCTTTCAAGATCTACACATGTTTCCTGCTTTGAATTTCTGTTTTTCAAGTTTCAAGTAGATTGCAGAAAGCAATCATAGAATAAATATAACGATGGCTTACAGTGGTGTGGCAACCATGTCTTACAGCAGCATTGCAGCTAGTTGCCATACCCTGCATGCTCTCAAAAGGGTTTCTATCCAGTTAAATCATTTTCCTGGAGCTTCAACGTCAATGGGGGTTTCAAACAGCGAGCATCTGGCCGGCCTCCGAGGATATTCGAAGAGGAAGTTATCTTTATATAGAGCTCCAGTAGCATCATTTGGACCCTCTGCAAACACAAATGTTCAGTTGCTGAATCTTCCTGAAGAAACGAAGAAGGGCGTTGAATTCGATTTCAACGAGTACATGGTTGCCAAGGCAATGGCAGTGAATGAGGCACTTGATAAGGCTGTTCCACTTCGTTTTCCAGAAAAATTACATGAGTCCATGAGGTATTCTCTTCTGGCAGGAGGGAAGCGAGTTCGTCCTGTTCTGTGCATCGCTGCGTGTGAGCTTGTGGGAGGAACCGAGGAGCTCGCCATGCCTGTTGCCTGTGCAGTAGAGATGATTCATACAATGACTTTGCTACATGATGACTTCCCTTGCTTGGACAATGATGATATGCGCCGAGGTCAGCCCACAAACCATAAGGTCTTCGGCGAAGGCACTGCTCTTCTTGCAGGAGTTGCACTTCTTTCAATTGCCTTTGAGCACATTGCTGTCTCCACAAGCAAAACTGTGGGGAATGATACGATTTCGAGGCTGGTGTTTGAATTAGGTCGAACAACAGGCTCTGAAGGGATTATGGGTGGGCAGTTTCTGGATCTCGCAAGTGAAGGGGATGCTTCTGTTGATCTGGAAACTCTGGAGTGGATTCACAATCACAAAACTGCAGTGCTCTTGGAGTGCTCGGTCGTGTGTGGGGCCATCATTGGTGGTGCAGCGGAGGATGAGATTGAGAGAATTCGAAGGTATGCCAGTTGCGTGGGGATTCTGTTTCAGGTTGTGGACGACATACTGGATGTCACGAAATCATCAGAGGAATTGGGCAAGACTGCAGGAAAGGATTTGATCGGTGATAAGGCCACTTATCCCAAGTTGATGGGTTTGGAAAAATCAAAACAATTCAGCGTTGAATTGTTGAACAGAGCTAAGGGGCAGTTATCTTGCTTCGACCCAGCCAAGGCTGCGCCTTTGTTGGCTCTAGCAGATTACATTGCATTCAGACAAAACTGAAGAGCCTCCTAAAAGCGTTCTTGTGTCTGTGTTGAGTTTTTCTGGTAAATGCAGGTTGAAGGCAGAACAATAAAGCTGTGAAACTCTACAAACTTTGTGCTTAGTGAAGTTTATGAAGTAGTTAGAAAACGCCCCGCTTTTCCCGCTATTTTGGTATAAAAAAGGTGTGATTTTGGCAAGAATTGCTCTGCAGGATTTCTATCAGTAGGGGTGTTTTAGTTAGTTCTTTGGCAAGAATTGCTCTGCCCGATTTCTACCAGTAGGGGGTGTTTTAGTTAGCTCTTGTAGAGCTCCGTTTTTTGGATAAAACCGTGTGATTTTGGCAAGAATTGCTTTGTCGTATTCCTACGAATCCGAGATGTTTTAATTAGCTCTTATACAACTCTGTTTTTAATATCAGAATATGTGTTTATACATTTATCACCTATTTACACAGTTTTTTAGTATATTTGATTGTTGGAAAAGTGTGATTTTGGCAAGAATTGCTCTGCCCGATTCCTACAAATCGGGGGTGTTTTAGTTAGCTCTTATACAGCATGTGTTTATACATTTATCACCTATTCACACAGTTTTTTTTCAAGTGTATTTGATTGTTGGAAAAGTGTGATTTTGGCAAGAATTGGTCTGCCTGATTCTTACAGCTCCGGGATGTTTAAGTTGCAGCTCCGTTTTTCATATCAGAATATGTGTTTATACATTTATCACCTATTTACACAGTTTTTTTTTAGTGTATTTGATTGTTGGAAAAGTGTGATTTTGATAAGAATTGCTCTGCCGAATTCCTATGAATAGGGATGTTTTAGTTAGCTCTTATACAGCTCCATTTTTCATATCAAAATATGTGTTTATACATATATCACCTATTTACACAGTTTTTTTTAGTGTATTTGGTTGTTGGAAAAATGTGATTTTTGCAAGAATTGCTTTGCGGGATTCCTATAAATCCGGGATGTTTTAGTTAGTTCTTATACAGCTCCGTTTTTCATATCAGAATATGTGTTTATACATTTATCACCTATTTACACAGTTTTTTTTTGTGTATTTGATTGTTGAAAAAGTGTGATTTTAACAAGAATTGCTCTACCGAATTCCCTACTAATGGGGATGTTTTTCATATCAGAATATGTGTTTATACATTTATCACCTATTTACACAGTTTTTTTAGTGTATTTGATTGTTGGAAAAATGTGATTTTTGCAAGAATTGCTTTGCAGGATTCCTATGAATCCAGGATGTTTTAGTTAGTTCTTATACAGCTCCGTTTTTCATATCAGAATATGTGTGTATACATTTATCACCTATTTACACAGTTTTTTTGTGTGTATTTGATTGTTGGAAAAGTGTGATTTTAACAAGAATTGCTCTACCGAATTCCCTACTAATCGGGATGTTTTAGTTAGCTCTTATATTTTTCATATCAGAATATGTGTTTATACATTTATCACCTATTTACACAGTTTTTTTTTAATGTATTTGATTGTTGGAAAAGTGTGATTTTGGCAAGAATTGCTTTGCCGAATTCTTACTAATCTTGGATGTTTTAGTTAGCTTTTATACAGCTTCGTTTTTCATACCAAAATATGTGTTTATACATTTATCACCTATTTAAACAATTTTTTTAGTGTATTTGATTGTTGGAAAAGTGTGATTTTGACAAGAATTGCTCTGCCGAATTCCTACTAATCCAGGATGGTTTACAGCTTCGTTTTTCATATCTTATACACAATATGTGTTTGTACATTTATCACCTATTTACACGGATTTTTTTAGTGTATATTTGATCGTTGGAAAAGTCTAGAGCATACTTTTTTTTTTCAATCAAATTTAGTACTCTCCAGTATGACTAACTCAAAAGTTAATTATTTACCTAAAACTTATCAAATTTTCTTATGTTGAATAATATTTTAATGGTTTTACCTTAAGAACTTATCCAAATTTTAAGAAATATTTGAAAATTTGGAAAAAAAATCCCTCTTAAATTCTAAAAGTTGATAATATTTCCCGAGGTTTTTATATTTTATGCATATTTAAAATTCTGATCAAAGTTAAATGTTTTACCAAAGAAATTGTTCTTGTCATAATATTATCGAGGCAATTTTCTTAAATTAAATAATTTTTTAATTACTTTATATTAAAAATTTATCATTTTTTTTTTAAAGTTTAAAATTTAAAAAAAATATATTTTATTATTTTAAAGATTAAAAATATTTCTCAAGGTTTTTGATGATGATGATGATTAACGTCCAATGAGACCAACTTTGGTCTATCTAACCATAAAAAGATTATTACTTGGTTTGCTTTAAAGTTTTGTTCTACCCTTTCTTCCCCATAAGTTTTGAAAATAGACCAATGTCTATTTAGCTATAAAACAGCTCATAAAAATTCGTTCTAATTTTAGCTATATCATTTTCTTCTTGCTTATATTTTATGCATCTTTACTTTTCTAATAAATCAAATGTTTTACCAAAAAAATTGTTCTCGTCATTTTAAAAATTTATAATATCTGTCCAATTAACTTTTGGAATTTTCTTAAATTAAATTACATTTTAATTATTTTATCTTGAAAACTTATCAAAATTTCCTTAAAGAGTAGCAAAAGTTAAATGTTAAAAAAAGTTCTTGTCATTTTAAAAGTTAATAATATTTACTCGTTTTTATATTTTATGATAATTATGCATCTTCAAAATTCTGATTAATGATATATTTATATTGTTATATTTTCTCTTTTAAAAGTTTTTATTTTTCTTAATAAATTTATTCATCTATTTTTTTTAAAAATGATTTATTTAATATTTTAAAAATATTATCGCTTTAAAAATAATTAAACATAATTGTTTTAAAGTTATTTAAGTATTTTAACACCAACATTTTATAGCAGCTTCTTCACATACGAAAAAACAAAATTGCCTTTTTAACACCTCTTTTGTTTCATTGACAATTTTATCAATACCACTTTAAACATAAATAAATTCTTTGTCATCTTTTAGGCTGGTGCAAGGATGATATTCACTTATGACGCGAAAAAATGGCGTTCTTATAAGATTGGTATGTTATTTTTTTCAAAAACATAATATATATGTTCTTGTTAGGCCCCATGTTTGGTATGTAAACTGTCCAAATTTGTAAAGAAAATTATGTAGAGTTGTAGATAACAGGTGATTCTAGTGCAGTGCTATTTTTCCAAAATTTTCCAAGCTAATTTTATATTTTTTTAAAATTAAGAAAGTTAGTGAAGTCCTAAAAATACAAGGTCGAGCGTTAGGCCCCGTTATCATGGTCTAGTGCGTAGGTCTTCCTGTATACTTGTGCAGGTTCTTTTTTGTTCTCGAAATAGGTGAGTTCATCAAAAGTTATAGCTAAAATACATGACCTATGTTTTATGTAAATATGACATGATTGCAAACAAAAATGAATAAAAAATAGAAAATAATAAAAAATTTATTCAAAAAATAGATATTTGGAATCTGTATAGAGAGTTCTATTAGTGTGTGCAGTTTCATTAGTTGTGGACAAGTGGAGCATATACAGATTCGAGGTTGAATAACATGAAGTTACAGAACATGATGTGTTTTGCTATAATGCACTCCAAGGCACAAGGTTTGGAAATCCAGACCTAGAACCAAACCTGCCAAGTCATTACACACGGTATGGAGAAAGGCAAGTGTGCCAAAACAAATTAAAATTTTGCAGTGTGCATGCGTTAGTAACACGTGCAAATTATGTCATATCCCAGGACTGGACTACTTTTGATTTTGTGTTGAGCGTAAGCTCTGGAGCACATGGACTACTTTTTATTTTGTGTTGAGCGTAAGCTCTGGAGCACATGTACTACTTTTTATTTTGTGTTGAGCATAAGCTATGGAGTATATGGACTAATTTTATTTTGTGTTGAGCATTAGTTCTAGAGCACATCGACTACTTTTATTCTATGTTGAGCATAAGCTCTAGAGCACATGAACTACTTTTATTTTGTGTTGAGCATAAGCTCTGGAGCACATGTACTATTCTTATTTGGTATTGAGCATAAGCTCTAGAGCACCTGGACTTTGATCATTGTCTCTAGGTGTGGCTTTGGGGACACCTAGACTAGTGTTAACCATAAGCTATGGGAGAGAACTGGAACTATTCTAAATTAGTGTTGAGCATAAGCTCTAGAAGAGCACTGGAGCTATTGATTGAGTGAGTGTTGAGCAACAAAGATCTGGAAGCACTTTGATTCATTGTGTTAACTGATGTTCAGTTGGAGGCTCTCGATCATCGGTAATTAGTTTTACTATTGAGAAAATAAAATATTAATTATCTTCTTTTATTCTTTCTAAACTGAATGGGACTGCCACTCAAAGAGGGATCAAGTATGCAATACATTAGAATGACCGAGTAGTTGATAACTAAAGATCAACTAGATGTTAGATAAGTAAAAGAAATCCTATATTATTTAAAATAAACTATGAGAGTTTAAATATAAATTATGTTATTTAATTTAAAAATAAAATACACTATGAGAGTTTAAAAATAGATTAATTTATTAATAAAAGATAAAATTAACTGTGAGAGTTTCAAAATAAATCAAATGGTTAAATAAAGATAAAAACAAATAGTAAGTGATGGAATATCAGCAATACTGAGAGGAGGGCGGGGGGGCGGGGGGCGGGGGGGGGGGGGGTGAATCAGTATTGTAAACTTTTTAAATTTCAATTATTTTAAGCACACATATTAAACATTTCATTAAACAATAAACTCAAATGGACACAACATTTTATCGTGGAACCCCAAATGGGTAAACCACCAAAGCTCTTCTATTATCTGCAAAATTGCTTTTTACAAGTTACAATAGAATTCGATCGGCCCCAACCAATCAGGATGCACCCACACCCTTAATTCACCAGCACCAACTGGTAGGAGGCTACGGCCCCCTGTTTAGTCAGCGACAACTGACAAGGAAGCAACAACTCCCTTTCGCAAGCACCAACCTACCCTAGCACCACCCTGCCACCCTTAAGTTAGATTTTCTTCATTAATATTTTGGACTGGTGCTCTTCTACATCTACCTCTGAACTTCAATGCATCTGCTTCTGATTTTTAATGCATACTCTTCTTGTGCTTCTGATCTTCAATACATACTTGCAGTCACACCATTCTTGGTCTCTTTTCTACTTCTGCTTAGGGTATCATCATAAAGAACTAAGAAACACTTCATCTATGAACTGACTTGGGGTTTTTATATTACTCACATATCTAAACACAAAACAATGTGTCTTTTCATAATGAGTTGCACCCCAAAAAAAATGACTTTCATTTGAAATCATTTTTAATTTTTATTTTTATAACTAATTATTTTTTATTTAATTAACCCTTAAAAATGATTTTGTATTTAAAATCATTTTTATTATTAAAACTAAACTCATTTATATTTAATTAATTAAATATTGTGTTTTTACAATTTCCCATTGAACCTTCATGCTCACAAATGCTTCACCCTTTGACTCATCTGCCACGTCTGTTGACTTCTTAGCCACGTCATTAACCTTGCCAATAGTTAAGTTGCCACGTGTACTGCCATGTCATTATTCATTTAGTCATCGTCCATATCGAGGAAACCACGCGTAACAAAAGATAGGGGGCCACATAGGCATCCCGAGCTCCGAGCTGGTGTTCTTCTCGTGGAGAACCAAACACCCTGAGCTCCCCACTAACTTTGCACTATGCGTCAATAGAACTAGTATTGACCGGCATATATAAACCCATAAGACTCTTTTCTCCGCGGTAATGTGGGATATATCCCAATGCTAAATGTAATCTCAGCTGTTGATCGTTACGATCGAACGGTCCCTGAGTCACGACGATGTGGTTGGGCTCTGTATTTGCATATTATGACTTTTAGTCTTATGAGAAAGCGTAGATACTTCCTCTTCGTCAACTATGAAATCTGCCATCTCATCTTCTTCTCCCAAGTCCTCCTCAGCAACATCTTTTGGGGGCACTCCTTCATCATCACCAAACAAACTACGCTTCAATTTTTCTTCACCAGTGGAACCTGTTCAACCACCTTCTTCCATGTCATCCTCATCAGAGAAGCCTGCTTTTTTTTTCTTCTTCCTCGACATCAGCATTCCTTCCAGACGCTTAAATTTCTTGTTGCCAGATATGGGACGGTGGAAGCCAATAACATTGGCCTCCTGCAGCAACTCATCTGAGCTTCTTGTAAAGTTGAAAATGAAATCGCAGGTGCTCGCCTGGGCATTCTTTTCCTTTGACTTATTCCTCCTCATAGGAAGACCATTTTCATCAACTTCTTACTATCCTCTTTCTCCATGTGGGCCTGTCTTATTTTTTTTTAATACCAGTTGCAGTAATGAAATCTAGAAGATGGAAAGGTGGTTTCTCAATTCCATATTTTCCCTGTGAGAATTTTCGTTTTTTTTTTTTTTTACATAAATGTCGAGGAACAGAAACAGTGTTGCGATAAGATTTTAAAAACACAAGCAACTTTGGATCCGCTCATGTTGCATCCACACCTCAATAACATCCGGCCTGGAACAAAACTGCTTAAGTTCTGCAATCTTCATTCTCTGTTGAAGCTTCTTCTTTTTATTCGAAACCCCTTTTTCTTTATTCTGCTGCTCTTGTTCATTCTCCTCATCTGAAGCAGAGTCAATCTTTTGCTGCCAAACTCAAGGTTGCATCTTTCCAACAGCCATTGCATTCTCCAAATGCAATTTTTTCAAACACACTACTGAAGTTCTTAAGCATCTCATCTTCCAAGGTCGCCTTTTCTATTACATATTCGATCTCAATTTGCTCCAGTGGCTTGTTGTTTTCCTTGTTATTCTGCTTTTCTTTCCATAATTCATTGGACAACTAGATATTTTATTTTCCTTTATTTTTCTTTGCACCTAGATGCTGCACATTACAAGCTGGCATTTTAACCAATGAAAATAGACCTCCTGCAGTACCCATCAATTTCGTTGCAACTGCACTTCCCGCAATAGCAGACAAATTGGGTGCAATGTATCCCATCCTACTCTTCAACAAAATCCAAAACCCTCTTCTTTTTTTTGTTTGAAAATTTTCTTCTGATAGAGGCTTCCCACTAGTAGTAGATGCATTGACAGAAACAACCATAATGATTGTTGAAGGTAAAAAAACTTTCAAGATCAACCACAGTTAAATCGATCTCATTTCCAATTTTATTTACAATTCGAGCATAATCAATTGGATGGTGCACAAGAGACTCTTAACTCAGGAAAATTCAACCTATATTTGTCAGGAATGAAATTGTGAATAATATGAATAATAACAATTTCGTTCTCAATATCAACTGGTAAGGATTTGCAATCAACAATGAGTT
Source organism: Larix kaempferi (assembly GCA_027924585.1). Lineage (NCBI taxonomy): Eukaryota > Viridiplantae > Streptophyta > Pinopsida > Pinales > Pinaceae > Larix > Larix kaempferi. The sequence continues at coordinate 15,075,008 of BSBM01000103.1, read as the reverse complement.
GATACTCTGGATCATCCTCCAAGACTATCCCATTTCTAGTAATCTCAGATCCATTTTGCAAGGCTTCTTTCAACTTTTTGCATTTCGAATAGCTTTAACATATTTGCTACTAGATTCTGTTTCTTCACATAACTAGACACATGTAATATTGAAGAGGGATTTGAACAAATCCAAAAATCCTCTGTTTGTGGAGTAATCTTTGCGTTGTAATCTCAGACAATCAGTTCACCACCATCTGTTTTGTATTCATCCTCAGCCATGGCTATGTAATCTGCTTGCTGCTCTTGTGATCATCTAGTTACCTGCATCTTCAACCTTTGCCATATTGATTGCCATCAGTGACAATCTACATCCTCTGCCATATTGCCAACAGTAAGTCTATCTAGCAACTGAACTGAGTGATTTAAACCTAAAACCCTAGGAGCTTTCTCCTCAAGGAAACTTATAAATAAGAGGAAAATGCATGGGGAAATGGTTTGAAGATAATTGGAGGATCCAATTCACAAATCTTTGAGTACTAGATTTTCCAGATTGAGTTTTGGATTAGTAAGAAATACAACAATTTTCCACCTAGGCCTTTTAGTCTCTTGGCATGCTCGGTTCGGCTCGGGGGTGATTTGTTGAACGAACTAGGAACAGTTCAAGATCTACGGTTGGGAGGAACGTGGCAGTTCCCAAGTTAGTCGAAAAGCATAAAGCACTGATAAGTATTTTTATATTATTTTTCAAATACTTATTGTATGGTTTTAATGAAAGGATCTTATATACTATTGGAATCCAAATCTATTCATGATCAGAGATTTTATAGGTTGTAATATTTGATATTTTTCTCATGAATACAATAATTTTATTCATGCAAATAAAGATTTTATTGTACATATTTAATTTGAATAACATAGGATGTTCTGATCGTTAAATTCAGAATTTCATAGATTGATTTTATAAATTGTAATTATTGTTTTACATTTAAATTGTATTTTTATGGCAGAACTACTTTTTAGTTCATGGTGCTTGGGTTAACTAGTAATTCTTATATTTTTACATACTTGAAACTGCATCATTTTATTTTATTTTAAATTATAAGCATAGGACAACTGAAAGATTTCCATTTAAAATAGAAAGCATTTATAAAATAATAGCATAGGATTCTATCCCAGAGAGAAAAATCTCGTTAGTCTTAAATAGGGAAAGGATCACAAAACAGGATCCCGGGACAAGTCCCTTAACCCTAAGTAGGTTAATTATTATTTATATAATTATATATATGGCATGTATATGTATAAAACATAAAATAGAAACCGAAAGGACCATACATAAAAATACAACCAAGACTTAACGTAGCATAGTCTATATGCTACCCTTTTACTTTTCAAACCATGATAAATATATCATACGTTGTACCCATGTCCAACTCATACTTAGAATTCCATGCACCAACGAAAAATACAAGGCCATATCGCCTCCATGAACTGATTGTTCATTCCACTATGCACACAATCTAAATGAATGCGCTTCTCATGAGCACCATATTACATGACTGGTCAAACTAAATTTTAACACAAAGTTCCACTCTACTCACATATCCATCGCTCACATGCATCCCTTTAACCAAAGAAAAATCGCTATCACGTAGAGATAAATTCGTTGTCAATTAGAGGTAAAATCACATACACTCAGCAAGGAAATAAACAAGTAGAACTCTTCACCATACAGTCAACGATGCTAATTGTTAAACTATCAACCAATACCCAATCATCTCAATACAAACAAAGTACACATAGCTAAAGATATAGCCCACGATTTCAAGGTATAACTCAGAGGGATAAGCCTCGTGCTTTCCCCATGCTCTACAACTGAGTTATCTCTACAAGTCAGGGATCAAATCCTGTAAACAATGTTTGTCTTTAATAAATCCTGTACATGTATTTAACTAATAGAAAACGATTACGCATAGAGGAGTAAGCCACAATAGGTTCTGACCATAGAACCAAAATAGAAATCAAACTAGCCTGAATACCTTAGTGATATCTAGCAAAATACTGAGTAAATACATGCCAATAGAGTTACAAAACCAAGAGTTAAACCATCATACTCCTCCATATCAAAAATATATCAAGTATACACAAGGTTTTAAAATAAGTCAAAAGCATATTACATTAACGCCCTATGGGAAAGCCATAGATTTTTTTCTTCATTCAAGGGATTAAATAAACTTAGATTCACGAAAGATAAAATGGAAACAAAAAACAGAGCATCTCAATTAAAAATGCCTTCAAGGCTTAGGAAGAACTTTACACACTGTATTCAAAAAGAGTGATATGATATATATATCATATTTGTCCATTATGTCCAACAAAGGATATTATAATATGAATAAACAATTAAGTCTGGAACAACCAGAAAGAACCCGAAGGGTTTACATATCACCATAAAAACGAACAAGGTAAAACACAGTGGCACATGATATGATCAATTGATTCCTTTGCATTTATAAAAAACCAACGAAGACCGGGACCTTGCCATTATTTGTTTTCAAGATTTTCCCATGTCAAAATATTCCTTTCTGATAGAAGCCAGCAAAAAAATTTGACTTTAAGTGGACAATTCCACTTCCAAAGGTGTTTATTCCACCATTTTATCTCCTCATTCCATTTATGTTCAATAATTGCTTCATAAGATTTTTTTTCTTTAATATAACCATTCTCCGTATTCCAGGACCACAACAAGGAATCTTTGTCATTTGTTAAAAAGATACCAGAGTGATGGCATCCTTTTATGTATCGATCCCAAGCCTCATGATGCTCAGCTGGAAGGTTTAATTATGTGGCAAGTTTCCAATGGTGTTCACAACTCTCATCCATTGACTTGCATATGTTAACTAAAACAACTAGCAAGGTAAAGAAATGCACATTTTTTCATACATATTGGAACTAGTCAATTCATAATTAATAAATAAATTAAACAAAAATAAAATAGGAAAACATGGGGGGCATTACAAAGACCCCCTAAAAAGTGATTTGGTTGTGACTTGCAAGCTTTGTTCAGTGAGATTAAGCCTAAGAAGCTACGTTTATGGCCTAAGCTCCAAATTGTTTCCTCCCATAACCATGATGTTTGAGCTCAAGAATTTTAATTTAGGGGTTAAACCCCTTATTTCTTCATTGACCATTTTTAGGCCACGATGCCCATTTCCATTACATAAAACTTATTCATGGCACTTGTTGGTCACTCTATATGCTAATTAATTTCAATTAACAAACATAGTGCTCAATATAAATTGTCAACCCATGAAAGTATGATTGTTTCAAAGGTAACTAAACAAAATATATGCATAAACACTTCAGTAGCTAACTAAATAAATACAAAAAATTCATCCTACCTAACTGCTAAGACAAACTCAACTCACTGTGAAAGCCAATCTAAATTATAAATCTAAGAACTCGAAGGATTCCTATTTTCTCACAACATCAATCATGTAACAATTGATCTAAGAATGAATTAAACAGAATTTATTTTGCAAGAAGTTAAATCCTAAAATATAATATTAAAGATAATTCAAACCCTAACCTATCTAATTCAACAAATTCTAGGAAAGATAAATAACAGTAATGTCACGCCCCCATTTTGACCCCCTTTGTATTAAATCGTAAATGATGTAAATGTTGATATTTAATCATGGTGAGGAGCTCAAGGCCAAGGCCCCACCATTGATTTAGCGTTTATGTATCGGCAATTAAAATAGAAGCTTATGACTCTTGTGCTAGATGGGCACAATGTAAATGAGACATCATGTAAATACGAATTTTAATGAAAAATACCCACAACTAGCAATGCAATGCAACAAAGAGATGGGGCATGATTCTCCAAGGAATAGGGAGGGGGAAATAACCAAACCCTTGAGCCACTAGGGTCAGCCCATGTGTCAATGAGAAAACCCATGAACTCTTAACTATCCATTTTTGTCTCATGCACCCAATCATTTAATTCTTCCAAAGATTGGTTGGGGCAGTTATTGTCTTGGGATTGGAGAAGTATGGCAGTCATATTTTCATGAATGGGCAAGCCATCAACTGGAAAATCGTATTTTTGGCTTGCTGGGCAAGAAAAACCCCACGAAATGCTGCCTAAGGCAATTCCTCATCCATTACGTTCTTCCTCTCACGCAGACTGAGCTTACTGGAGTTTATCCTCACGTTTTTCACCATAACCTTGCGTTTTTCCATGCCCAGGAACTCGTTTTTGGTATTGTGCAGTAGCTGGAGAAGGAGGGACGCGAATTGGGACTGAGGGAGAGGTCGTTTTTTCCCCTGGGGCATTTTTATGGAATGGGTTTTGCTCTCCCAGTCGAATTTTCCTAGTTTCCATTTCGTTTTGGGTCTTCCCACGTTTTTCTGAAGCTCAGGAAACCCCACCTCTTGCATTCCACTGTTGAAACGTTTTTCTCATGCTCAGCAAGTGTAGTTTTGTTGTTATGTGCATCCTTGTTTGATTTGAACCTGTAAGCAAGAAACTGGAGTGGTAGTGGATAGAATTGGCTTGATAAACCTAGTGTAGGGAGTAACCTCTCCAAAAGATCAAGAGGGCTGGCTACTTTTCTATGCACACCCTGAGAACACTAGAAAGGAAGGTATGGCTTGAGGGACTGTGTGGCAGTGAAGAGAATACTTCCTTGTGTTGGGTGTGTAGGAATTGTGAGTGCCAAGCTGAATAGATTTGGGAGGGGTACCCATAGCTCTGTGGTTGAGCTCACTAGCTTAGCAATTCTTCCTTCCCATTTCCTAGCAGCCTGATAAACCCAATTGCAGATTGGCTTGGCTCATCTTGGTGTATACTTGGCTATGTGTGAGTCTGTTGTTCCCTGGTTCCTTGTAGTAATCATGCCTAGCTCGGGGGTGGTAGTTGTATCAAGAGGTTGATAAGCACAACTGGCCTATGGTTGGGTGGAATGTTGTAGTTGCATAGCCAGTTGCTTGGGATCACCGTATTGAGATAAGTATTCTCTCGTGTTAAATTTGCAATTATCATTTGATGAATATCTTGAATGTGTGATGAATGTGTAATTCATAAATTAATTCCGCTGTGTTTTTCTTGTAATTATGCATCTTCATATCTCTCTTATATTATGTGAATGCTTGGTTTAAAGTTATGGGGATAGATGCCCGGTTAAACATAACGATCCTCTCCATCTAGCTGGTATGATGGGAGGGGACGTGACAGAATGGTATCAAAGCTACTGGTTGCAGCATTGGACCTCTATGGGCCAAATATGATAGCAGTTACAAGGGAAGATTCCTTCCTGATCACCATAGATCGCAACATAAGGCCTAAACCAGCCAAGTTGGATAGTTTGCAGGGGTAAAGTCACCTCCTGATGAGCAGCAGTCATCACTAAAAGTAGGGAAAATTTCAAATTTTTCCTAAGTGTTTTTGAAAATTTTTGTTTAAGACTGTTTAAGACCGTTTCGGAAAGAATTCCCGAATGTCTTCCGCAACTGTGGAAGCATTCGGCGAATTGCTCCAAAACTGCGGAAGCATTCCGCGAGTTTTTCCGCAACGCGGAAGAATTCGGCGAACTGCTTCGAAATGGCAGAAATTTTTTCTAAATGCCGGCGTCGAGAGGAAATTTTTCGGAAGGAATTCTCTTCCGAAATTGCGGAAGGATTCTGCGAATCGTTCCGCAACGCGGAAGAGTTCGGCAAGTCATTCCGAAGTTGCGGAAGACTTCGGCGAATCGTTCCGCAACGGCGGAAGACTTCGGCGAATCGTTCCGCAACTGTGGAAGACTTCGGCGAATTGTTCCGCAACTGCGGAAGACTTCGGCGAATCGTTCCGCAATTGCGGAAGGCTTCCATGAACCTCTCCGAAATTTCGGAAGCGTTCGGCAAACCGCCCCGCAATGGAGGCAGGCCGCGAACCGCCCCGAAACTGCAGGAGCCTTCTCCGAATGGCTCCGCAACTGCGGGAGACTTCGCTGAATGGCCCCGCAATTGCGGGAGCCTTCTCCGAATGGCCCCGCAATTGCGGAAGGCTTCGGCAAACCACCCCGCAATTGCGGGAGCGTTCAGTGAATGAACCGTTGCGGCAGGATTCAGCGAACCCCCTTTTTGTTTTTCCCCTTGTATTTCGTTGGTTGTAAGAGAATTCTATGATTTGACAAATTGTCAACGTAATATTTTCCCACGTGCATGAAGTAATTTGTGAATTCTGAGAATATAATGCAGCTAACAATTGTGTTGATGAACACATTTCACAAAGTCACAGTTACAGCAGGGTAGCACTCTAGATAATATAGTCAGAGAGTTTTGAATCTTGGTTGGGCCAAGAAAATCAACATGGATGATGCACAGGATCCCTATGAGCCTGAGACAGATGCCATGGGGGAGAACATACATGTTGAAAACGCTGAAACAAAATCTAATGGGAGAAGAAATCAAGAGACTCCTCTAGGTATTGCAGCCACCATGAGAAGCCTAAGGGTGGAGTTGCAAAGTTGTAGGGAAGATAATGAAAGGATGATTAAAGCTCAGGAAGAACAAAATCAGTTGAATGCAGCCATACTACAGAGTTTGACAGACATCCAAAGGCAAATAAACTCTGGGCATCAGACATCAAATCTAGAAAGGGGTGGGAGTAGCTCTAGAAGGAATTCCCGCAAGAGGGCCAGTAGCCCAAGAAGAGTTTCTACAGACAGAACATATAGTCCAGAAATCTCTTCTAATGAATCATCTGACTCTGAAGAATCCATTGAGGGTTCAAGCTCTTCATCTCATAGGAGCAAGAGGAAGAAGCACCACAAGAACAGTTCTCATGGGGAATTTAAGAAGGCAAAACCTCCTACATTTGATGGAGAAGTAAAGTCTGGTCAAGAAGCTGAAGCTTGGCTTCTTGGGATGAGAAAATATTTCCAAGTCCAAGACTACTCTGGGAATATGAAGGCAAGGGTTGCCATCTTCAACTTGAATGGAAGAGCATCTATATGGTGGGAACACACCAGGAAAGTGAAGAAGATCAATGAAAGGAAGATTGTGTGGAAGCAGTTCAAGAAATACTTCAAGCAGAAGTACCTCTCTGATAGGTACTATGATGATAAGATCAAAGAGTTCCATGAGCTGAGATTGGGACAATCGACCATGGAAGAATATGCAAACAAGTTCTTAGAGCTGCTGAGGTATTTCAAGTACATTCGAGATGATAAGGTGAAAATTCAGCGTTTCCTAAGTGGACTGCCCCAGTCATACAAAGATAGAATTGAGTTTGATGAACCTCGAACTCTAGAGGAGGCCATAAGAAAGGCCAAGTATTGCTTTGATCAAAACAGAAGCAAACCAAAATTCCATAAGGCATGGAAGGATAGGAAAAACGAAAAGTTTGATCAAAGGAAGAAGGGGTTCAAGCCTCCTCAATTCAGGAATCAGCAAAGGCAGCGATCACAGGTCGCGACTAAGCCGACTAGGATGATGGGAGACAAGCTAAGAGATCCAAAGGAGCCAAGAGAACCACTTCAATGTTGGGGTTGTGGAGGAGAGCACATGCTTAGGAACTGTCCACATCAGAATGGGAATGCAAATCAAGTTCACAACATCCAAGGAGCTGGAACTGTGGGTCAAGTGGCGAGAGCAATCCCTAGAATCTATGCAGCAGTAGAAGACCGCCAGGCAGATCATCAGTCAACTGTGGTTGAAGTTGAAGGTAAGATTGCTAAGCAATCTGTTTCTATTTTGATTGATCCTGGATCTACTCACAGTTATGTCACTCCTAGAATTGTTGAGATTTGTGCCTTCAAGAAATTAAAGCATAGTAAATCATGGTTAGTTCAACTAGCCACTGGAACCAAGAGAAAAGTTAGCGAAATAGTAGAGAAATGTCCATTAGAGATGGATGGGCTATTCACTTATGCAGATATGAATATTTTGCCACTTGATTCCTATGATATTCTCATTGGAATGGATTGGTTAGAAGCAAACAGGGTTAAACTTGACTGCTACAATAAGACATTTGAATGCATGGACGAAGAAGGAAACCTGAGGGTTGTAAAAGGCATTCCAAAGGTGACTTCTGTTAGACAGATTTCAGCCATGCAGTTGAAGAAGTTCTGTAGGAAGGGATGTCAATTGTATGCAACCCACATTTTAGAGGCAGCAGAGAATGAAACTCTTAAATTGGAGGACTATCGTGTATTGCAAGAATTCAGGGATGTTTTTCCTGATGAGATTCCAGGACTCCCTCCAAAGAGGGACATTGAATTTACAATTGAGCTTGTGCCAGGAGCGGCACCAGTGTCTAAGACACCCTACAGGATGAGTACACCGGAATTGCTAGAATTGAAGATGCAATTACAAGAGTTGCTGGAAAAGAAATATATTAGGCCAAGTGTGTCCCCGTGGGGAGCACCTGTTCTATTTGTGAAAAAGAAAGATGGAACACTCAGGCTATGTATTGACTACAGGCAGTTGAACAAAGTCACTGTGAAGAACAAATACCCATTGCCCTGAATTGATGACCTTTTTGACCAAATGAGGGGAGCAAAGGTATTTTCAAAGATTGACTTGAGGTCTGGTTACCATCAGGTAAGAATCAAAGAAGAATATATTCATAAGACAACCTTTAGAACAAGGTATGGACACTATGAGTTTGTAGTGGTACCATTCGGTCTCACAAATGCACCAGCTACATTCATGTGTCTCATGAATAATGTTTTTTGCAAATATTTGGACAAGTTTGTTCTTGTATTCCTAGACGACATTCTCATCTATTCTAAGAATGAAGAAGAGCATGAAGAACATTTGAGAATGACAATGCAATTACTAAGGGAGCATAAGCTGTATGCAAAGTTGAGCAAATGTGACTTTTATAAAGATAGTATTCATTATTTGGGTCACATTATCTCCGACGAAGGAATATCTGTAGACCCTGAGAAGATTGAAACCATCATGAATTGGCCGACTCCAAGGAATGTGACTGATGTGAGATCTTTTATGGGCCTTGCTGGTTACTACAGGAGGTTTATCGAAGGATTCTCCAAGGTTGCAAACCCGATCACTTCTTTGCAAAAGAAGGGGATAAAGTTTGAATGGTCACCAAGATGTGAGGAAAGTTTTCAACGGTTGAAGAATCTTCTTACAAGTGCACCAATTTTGAAAATTGCAGACCCAGAAAAAGACTTTGTGGTGTGTACCGATGCATGCAATCAAGGACTTGGAGGAGTTCTTATGCAAGACAACCACGTGATATGCTATGAGTCAAGAAAGTTGAAGGAGCATGAGAAGAGCTACGCTACTCATGATATAGAGCTTGCAGCCATAGTACATGCTTTAAAGATGTGGAGGCATTACTTAATGGGAAGAAAATTTGACTTAAGGACAGACCATTGTGGACTGAAATACTTGTTTGATCAGCCAACGTTAAATGCTAGGCAAGCTAGATGGTTGGAATTTTTGTGTGAATTTGATTTTGAAATCAAACACATAAAAGGGAAAGAAAACAAGGTGGCCGATGCACTCAGCAGGAAGGCACATGAAATGCATGTGTCAGTGCTTAGTACTTGCGAACCAGATTTGAGGCAGCAGATTGTTAACCATATGGTTGAGGATGAAGTGTATGAGCAGATAAAGGGAAAATTGCGGCAGCAAGACCTTGGCAAGAAGAATGAAGGCTATCACTTGGAAGAAGGCGGACTTCTTACTTATAAGAATAGAGTCTATATTCCAAATGCGGCAGATTTAAGGAGAATGGTTATGGATGAGATCCATAAAGCTCCATACTCTGGTCACCCAGGATATCAGAAAACAATTGCTACAGCAAGAAAATATTATTTCTAGCCAGGAATGAAGAAGGATGTTGCTGAATACATTTCTAAGTGCATGAAATGTCAGCAGGTGAAGGTTGAACACCAACGCCCCGCAGGCTTAATGCACCCAGTGCCAATCCCAGAATGGAAATGGGAAATAATTTTCATGGATTTTATTACAGGATTGCCAATGACTAGGAGACAACATGATTCCATCATGGTTGTGGTGGACAAGTTAACAAAGGCAACACATTTCATACCGGTTAAGTCCACACATAAAGCCGATGCCATTGCAACTATTTTCATGAAGGAAATTTTCAGATTACATGGGTTGCCTAAGGCAATAATTTCGGACAGGGATACCAAGTTCACTTCCAATTTTTGGATAAGTCTCTTTGCAGATTTGGGTACACAGTTGAACTTTAGCACCACGTACCATCCTCAAACAGACGGGGAAACAGAAAGAGTAAATCAGGTGCTTGAAGACATGCTTCGCATGTATGTAATGGACAAGCCATCAAAGTGGGAGGATTATCTACACCTGGTAGAGTTTGCATATAATAATGGGCAGCAAGAATCACTGGGAATGAGTCCATATGAGGCTTTGTACGGCAGAAGGTGTAGGACACCAGTGACTTGGGACAATCCAGTGAACAGAATTGTACTTGGGATAGAATTGCTTAAGGAAATGGAACAAGAGGTTGCAAAGATCTGGCAAAATTTAAAAGCATCCCAAGATAGACACAAGAGCTATGCAGATAAACATAGAATGCATAGGGAATTCAATGTTGGGGATCATGTGTATCTTAGAGTAAGATCAAGGAAGAGTTCCTTGAAGCTTGGGAGTTGTGCCAAGCTATCACCTAGATATTGTGGGCCATTTGAAGTGCTTGAAAGAATAGGGCCAGTTGCATATAGACTTGCATTGCCTGCTAGCACTAAAGCTCATAATGTTTTTCATGTATCTTTGCTTAAGAAATATGTACATGATCCTAACCATGTGATTAATTGGGATGTGATCCAGGTGGAACCCGAGGGAGAATTCCAAACCGATCCATTGTGCATCCTAGACAAGAAGGTAACATTGCTCCGGAACCGAGCCATCGGACAGGTAAAGGTGCAATGGAAGCACTACAGTCCCGATGAAGCTACATGGGAGCTGGAGGATGCCATGAGGGTGGCATATCCATTTTTTTCAATTTTGATGAGCACTGAGGACAGTGCTAATGTAAGGGGAGGGGAATGTCACGTCCCCATTTTGACCCCCTTTGTATTAAATCGTAAATGATGTAAATGTTGATATTTAATCATGGTGAGGAGCTCAAGGCCAAGGCCCCACCATTGATTTAGCGTTTATGTATCGGCAATTAAAATAGAAGCTTATGACTCTTGTGCTAGATGGGCACAATGTAAATGAGACATCATGTAAATATGAATTTTAATGAAAAATACCCACAACTAGCTATGCAATGCAACAAAGAGATGGGGCATGATTCTCCAAGGAATAGGGAGGGGGAAATAACCAAACCCTTGAGCCACTAAGGTTAGCCCATGTGTCAATGAGAAAACCCATGAAATCTTAACTATCCATTTTTGTCTCATGCACCCAATCATTTAATTCTTCCAAATATTGGTTGGGGCAGTTATTGTCTTGGGATTGGAGAAGTATGGCAGTCAGATTTTCGTGCATGGGAAAGCCATCAACTAGAAAATCATATTTTTGGCTTGCTGGGCAAGAAAAACCCCACGAAATGCTGCCTAAGGCAATTCCTCATCCATTACGTTCTTCCTCTCACGCAGACTAAGCTTACTAGAGTTTATCCTCACGTTTTTCACCATAACCCTGCGTTTTTCCATGCCCAGGAACTCGTTTTTGGTATTGTGCAGTAGCTGGGGAAGGAGGGACGCGAATTGGGACTGAGGGAGAGGTCATTTTTTCCCTTGGGGCATTTTTATGGAATGGGTTTTTCTCTCCTAGTCGAATTTTCTTAGTTTCCATTTCGTTTTGGGTCTTCCCACGTTTTTTTGAAGCTCAGGAAACCCCACCTCTTGCATTCCACTGTTGAAACGTTTTTCTCATGCTCAGCAAGTGTAGTTTTGCTGTTATGTGCATCCTTGTTTGATTTGAACCTGTAAGCAAGAAACTGGAGTGGTAGTGGACAGAATTGGCTTGATAAACCTAGTGTAGGGAGTAACCTCTCCAAAAGATCAAGAGGGCTGGCTACTTTTCTATGCACACCCTGAGAACACTAGAAAGGAAGGTATGGCTTGAGGGACTGTGTGGCAGTGAAGAGAATACTTCCTTGTGTTGGGTGTGTAGGCATTGTGAGTGCCAAGCTGAATAGATCTGGGAGGGGTACCCATAGCTCTGTGGTTGAGCTCACTAGCTTAGCAATTCTTCCTTCCCATTTCCTAGCAGCCTGATAAACCCAATTGCAGATTGGCTTGGCTCATCTTGGTGTATACTTGGCTATGTGTGAGTCTGCTGTTCCCTGGTTCGTTGTAGTAATCATGCCCAGCTCGGGGGTGGCAGTTGTATCAAGAGGTTGATAAGCACAACTGGCCTATGGTTGGGTGGAACGTTGCAGTTGCATAGCCAGTTGCTTGGGATCACCGTATTGAGATAAGTATTCTCTCGTGTTAAATTTGCAATTATCATTTGATGAATATCTTGAATGTGTGATGAATGTGTAATTCATAAATTAATTCCGCTGTGTTTTTCTTATAATTATGCATCTTCATATCTCTCTTATATTATGTGAATGCTTGGTTTAAAGTTATGGGGTTAGATGCCCGGTTTAACATCACGATCCTCTCCATCTAGCTGGTATGATGGGAGGGGACGTGACAAGTAATGTGCAGGATATGAGCTTGATTGTAACAACAATACTAATTAACACACTTGCATAGGAAAGAAAGCTACTCTACACAGTCGACTGTTCACACCACAGTGTTGCAGCAAACCAAAGGGAAACTATAATTATGCAATTATCAATTAACTACTATTGCAAAAATATAAGAATTCTACCTAATGTAACTCCACATCGAACCAAAATAAATTAAAAATAAAACATATACTTAACTCAGTAATCTCTGTGAGAAGGCGGGCCCTGGCCTTCCAACAAAGATGTCGCTGGAGACTACCAAACTAACTCAACAAATAAAGAATTAGGGAAACACTGCTTCTTTCATTAATGGATAAGTTCAATTACTAAAGAATCCCAACTCTTGTTACAATTCTCTTGAAAATAAGCCTCCCCATGTATGATCTCGTCTTCCTATATATTCTAAGACAAGATAGTTCGGGTTCCTTAATTCAAGTAGCCATGAAGATCTCCGATCTTCAGGCTTCCGAATATACAATGCAGAAAGTAGAAACAGTTACAATGATTGTTACATTAAAATGGATTATGTTTCATAATCAATTGCGCCTTTACAACTGGAACTGATCAGACGCTAAATGAGTCTCAACTGGCCGTGTAGAGGAATAACTTGAGTTGTTTCAGCAAAGATCCAAACCGAGCCCTGGAAATGTGCAACTGTTTCCAAGTGCTTCAGTGCCCACGTGTATCAGCAAGACGATATTCTTGGATTCCCTAAGGTATTTACTCACTTCTCATAAATTCATCACAAGTCAACATAACGAGGAATAAAATTCATAATCACAAGCATTTATAAGCATTAATGTAGCAAGGTAATAATGAATTATATATGTTCGAATACATGCTTGTTCTTTGGAAAAGATAATGACTTGGTTGTGAATAAAAGACAAAATCAGGGGAAAAGGGTTGAATAGGAGTAAGCAAAAAGTGCATTTCTAGCACCCAACATCTCCCCCCAACTATCCTATTGCATGTCCACATGCAACAAATTCCATCTAGTCTAAATCCAAATCTGACTCTAAGCTCTTTCTGTGGAGATCAGTAAGGTTAAAATAAGTTTCAGGCTTCTCACCCCATATCAAAAATCCATTGCAAGCAATCAACGCTGCCCAAGACTTTTTCTCTGCTTTCTTCGTCATTCTGTAATTGCTCCTATATTGCCTCTCAGGCATCCAAATCAATGGAAATTTAAATTTCATCCCTAACCAGCGTGGTCCACATGTCTCCATACATTTAACGTACTCAAGAACCCGAGATAGAGCCTGCTTGAAGTTCTCAAAGCAATAAGGGTCTTTTCCTCTCAAAGATGGAGAAGAGGATTTCCACCTATGCTTACTGCCTTCTAGGGCATGAGATTGTTGTTGGGAGATCATTTGAACACAAGTATAGATGTCCTTTAGCTGTAAAGTTATCAACTGATGAACCTTCATAGGAGATGAAAGGCACCTTTCAAGTTTTGCAATAAGGACCATAGGGGATTGAGGTTCACTTCTAATCCAGAGAGTGGAGTTGTCCTCATTCTTCTGAATGGTCTGGAAAGCATTCCACCACTGCATATAATTGGTGAAAAAAGAGGTGAAATCCCTCAAGTGAATATATCCTAGGTGAGGCACAGGGTTAGAACGAAAATCCATAAAGCATGACATCTCATGTAGGTAAAAATCACACAATAAATTCTACCGACTGAAATCACTTTGCAAAAAGGCCTCCAGAAATTGAGGACATGTCATAATTTGATAGGGTTTCCCCTCCTTCAAAGCTCTCAATTTGAATAGGGTGATCTATTCATAGAGGAACACAGAATAGGAAGGAGATGGGGATCTGCAGCTTAACAATTCCTGAGCTAAAGTGTACATCTGCTCTTTATCCTTCTGCATAGACTCGAATTTCTTCAGCTCTCTTAATTCTTCCTGCACACTTTCCCATTGGAGTTTCTGAAAAATTAGTTCTTCTGCCCATCTGTCTCTAAGTTCTTTAATGGTACTTCTATACTCATAGAGAGGGACCATTCCTTCCTTGCATAGTTCAGCATGGTTCTTCCATTTACTTACTTCGAGCTTCATCAATGAAAGCTCCTCTACCATCTCCTGCATTTTGTTATCCCTTGTATCTTCCTCATCTTTAGTATCTAGCTCGATGATCTCCTGTGGTTCTTGCAATTTTTCCTTATCATCGGGTTTCTTTGTTAGGGATTGATATGGAGACACCATAAATTGTGTTTTAGCATTTCCCTTTATATCCATTAGCTTGGGGACTTGCACTGTAGCATCAACAAATTCTACATGTATTGTAGGTTCTTGTGTTTCAGCAGTTTCCTTTCCATCCATTGGCTCAGGGACTTGTACCGCAGCATCAACAAGTTCTGCATGTGCTGTTGGTTCTTGTGGTTTAAAAAATTTCTCTTTTAGTGACCTAGTCTCAGCAAAGCCTTCATAACCCAGCACTTCAGGAGACTTGACAGTCTCCTTCTATGCCATTATTTCAGCACTGTCCTCTTTCCCAGTCACCAATTCAAGAAACCCAAATATTTCTTGTTGTGCCACTGTTTTAGCAACTTGTTCTTGGACTGCTGGTTCTTGTGTTTCAGCATCCATTTCTAGACTCGTTCATTCTGAACCTTCCACAACTTTGCCCTGTGCTACTTGTTCTTATGTTTCAACAGTATCTTCCTGAAGTGTTTCAACATTTTGTGAGTGTTGTAGCAAAGTCTCTTCTAATCCTTGCAATTCCTGCACAAGGGTCAATAAATCCCATGACATGACATTTTCAGGTTCTTCACTTAGTGATTTTTTATTATCCAAGGTAGAAGGGGTTGTTCCCTCATTCTGATGCTGATCATCCTCTACCATAGGCTCTTCTTGTGCTGTTACATCCATTTCCTTTCTTGATTGACCCATTTTCCAGGACGAAGGCTCCATAAGTGTGACTTTAAATCCCGACTTTAAGAAAATGTCCCCACATTCGGGGCACACAAATTCCTCATGCTCCAAATTTTCTTCTTCAGAGGGTGAGTTCTCCACCTGGTCAACTACATCATCTAACGTGCTTAATCTATGCATTGCATGTTTCCTTAAGACTTCTTTCAATCCCTATAGCTCCTCCCTAAGCATGCATACTTCTTGTTTCAACAAATCATTTTCAAGGAGCAGGGTTTCCATTTGGATTCTCCCCTCTTCTGCAATAGGTTCTTGTGGATTGACATATTTTGATAAGGATTTTGATCTACGCTCTGGTTCTTGTGTTACAGGGGACGATCAAGGCTTTAAGATTGGAATTTAAATATCTACCTCAGCTCTTTTTAATGCCTTTGCTACTGTAGTGGCTCTGGTCCTTGCTTTCTTTAATGGACTTCTTGATTATTTCTGAGTGATGGACCTCTTCTTCCTTCCCTTTGATGTAGAGGGTGTAGGTTTTTCTGGAAGAATTATGGAACCCGTCTTCTTTCTTCATGATGTAGAGTGTGTGGGTTCCTCTAGAAGAATTTTGATTTCCACTGGGACATAATAAGGAAAATTTTCCTTTGATACTGATTCCTCCCCTTTAGCAAAGGACTCAATTTCATGAATTTCCACAGTCTGATTTTCAATTTCCTCCCTTTTCTCCTCTATATTGGCCTCTGCTTGTTGGGATGGGTTTTCAACAGGCTCTAGGGGGTTTAAAATTTGCAAGTTCTCAACAGAATCTAGGGGATTTATGATCCATACGTGACCTAGAAGCACAGGGGGGAAAACAATTTGACTGAATGAGTCAGCTCTGTTATGGCAGAAGCTTAAGAAATAGAATGAGCAAAGCAGGAATACACTACACAGACAAAACACAAATATACACAGACAATATGCAGGAATGAGAACTAATCTTCTCTATTATTGGATATAAGTTCATGACTTGATGTATGTTACAACATTATACATGCTTATATAGAATATGCTGAGACGCTTGGGTACTTTCTTGTTACATTCAGTTACAAGAGAAGTTAGAACGGTTCGGAATTTCAACCGTTACAGTCGACTGGAAGACAGAGAGATAGTCTGTCGAAGTTTGGCAGTCATAATTCGTAGGTCGACGCTGCATGTCGACGTCGTGAAACTGTGAGGTCGCGGAACTTGTCTAAGTCGTGGAGTTGTTGAAGACATGTCGAATTCAGAATTTGTTGAAGTTGTGTCGACGTCTATGACTTGTAGAAGATGTGTCGAAGTTAGCACCCGACAATAATTCCAACTGCAATGTGGATCAATTTAAATTTTGCAAGTTCTCTGCATTTTTAGCTTCCCCCGAAGTCATTTCCTGGTCATTACCAGCATCCTCAGGATCTCCATTCCCCCCCCCCCCCCCCAACTAAATTTGACAAGCTCTGCGCATCATCTTCCTCACTGCTATCCTCTTCTTCTTCTATGGGAACCTAGTCTACCCTGACCCCAACAATAAATTGTGCCCAGGGTTGATTCCTTCTCTCCAGGGCTCTTAGGACTAGCAGTTTAATGAGGCAATGATTGGTAATGGAGGCTTGAGGATGGCGAGACCATCAGGCATAATGAGCCATATTTTGTAAAGTTTTTAAAAGAAAATAGGGCATATTAATCAATTCATTGTGACACAGGTGGGAGAGTAGCACAAAATCGTAAGTGTAAACAACTTTGTACCTACCTTCACATGTAATGTATTTCTTCAGAATATGGCCACTTAGTCCCAAGGGTGAGGTACGATTTCCAATGTTGTGCCGCGTTGTCTTGTATGAATGCTATCCCCCTGCTCCGAGAAAATCTTCGACTACATTTAGGTTGGGCCTCTTCTGGCCGAACCATATTCTCCCAGTTCTTGGTAGTCCCGTGACTTTTGCTAACACAAGCTCCGAAACATCAACCCTAAGACCCCTGAATTCAAAATGATCACCTCTTAAATTCATAGCAAACTGCAGCGCTATTTCCCCATCAAATCCACTCAACCTTTCAAAGTATGTAGTCCATCCGACCTCCTCAAAAATACTGAAGAACTCTCTGTTTCTACTAAGGTCATCCATTGATTTTGGCTCATGGAGAACAAAAGAACCCCCCATACTTCCTTCTCCTTGATAATCTCCGATGAGATGAGCAAAAAATTTCCTAATCTAGACGCTGGAGTTGCAGCATGCAGCGACAGTGCTGAACAATGGAGAGTCCGTTGAGTATTTTTAGAAAGTTGGTGCATTATGGAATACAATCATGCTAGAAAGTTCCCACGTGGATTGGGCAAGGTGGCATTGGCCAATAAATACGGATTGGGTAGTGATGCAGACAAGTTAGTTAAAAGTTGATGACATGGATGTACAAATAGGATATAATCATGATTATTCTGCCACTTTATGCCTAGTCAGACTTATGATTAGAACTCATACCTCATACTTACTGTGATGAATCGTCATCCTCCTCGGTGGCCTACACTTGTTTTCAAATCAGTTCATGAAGACAACTTTTCACACGCGGCTCCATAAGGTAGGTTCGCCCATATCCCAAAGTGTGTCCATGTCAGCATCAATTATATGAATAAGTGTCCATTTAGTGGATCATCAGCTCCATTCTTTTTTAAAACCTGTAATAGGCACTCTAATCAATTTAGTGGGAGGATTGACACTGTTCCAACGGAGAATTGGTGGAGTTTCATCAAGAAGTAGAAGAGTGGATGAAGCTTTAGCCGAAGATATAGCATATTTTCAACAAAAAATTAACAAGGTACAACCGCTAACGGAAATGCGAATAAAGTTTGACCCAAAAGCGGAAAGTTGACGGAATTTCGACAGAAAGCGGAGAGATTGGCGGAGTTTCAGTAGAAAGCGGAGAAACTAGCGGAGTTTGGCAGAAAGCGGAGAAATTGGCGGAGTTTCGACAGAAAGCAGAGAAATTGGCGGAGTTTTAGAAAAAAGCGAAGAAAGTGACGGAGTTTCAGCAAAAAGCGGAGAAATTGGCGGAGTTTCAGCAGAAAGCAGAGAAATTAACAGAAAGTTGATGGAGTTTCAGCATTGGTTTTCTCTGATCCTTGACTTATCCAGTAGGTGCAGAGGACTTCTTATGATTTCACAGTCGATTGGCCCATTACGACTGTCCCGTTCTCTTGGGTCCTTCGCATCTCATCCATGCACACCATTTCCTTAAAAATACAATTAAATCTGAAGATAAAAACTATGAAGCAGTCCATAAACTAAAAAAATAAAAAGAAGAAAATCAAAATGAATTTATTTATTTACAAAATTTCTTATGAAAAATATGCAGCAAAATAAAAGAGTTGGAGAAACAGGAGGAGATTGTTGTTCCTGTACCAATTTACAATTTGGATCAGCAACAACACGGGAGATAAATGCATCCTTTGAGACAGGTTTATGATAAATCAGTATCCGATGACCATTATAAAATAAAGGCATTTGATTTTCATCAATAGTGGTCAAGTGGACGGTTCTGTTGTCGAATACCTTGTCTATTATGTAAGGTCCCAACCATCTTGTACGCAATTTGTCCTTGAAATCCCCCTTGAACCATGAATCATGTAATAAAGTCAAGTCTCCTTCATAGAATACTTTCTTTTTTATGAACCTTTCATGCCAATTGGAGCGCTGATGTTGAATTAATCCTGCTTGATGTACAACAGCTGTGCACTTTTCATCTAATTCATTTAACTCATTCAACCGATTTCTCTAAGCCTCCATTAAGTCCAGATTTTCTTTTACAACTATCTTCAGAGTTTTGATCTCAAATTCAATAGGAAAGACAACGTTCTTCCCGTATACCAGTTCATATGGAGAGAAACCTGTAGTGTTGCGCCATGTAGTACGATATGCCCATAATGCTTCTGTAAGTCTTTTAGCCCAGTCTTTGTGGTGACTCTTCACTGTCTTTGTAAGGATAGCCTCAATTACCTTATTCGTACTCTCCACCTAGCCATTGGCTTGTGGATGATATGGAAAAGTTATCCAATATTGAATATGATATTTTTGCAATAGGGCTTCAATCTTATGGGACACAAACTGCGGTCCTTCATCTGTTACTATTTATTTGGGTACCCCAAAGCGGGTGAAGATGTCCTCATATAAGATATCTATCATAGCTTGATCATTGGATCTTACCAGAGCCACAACCTCCACCCACTAGGTCATATAGTCTGTGCAAACCAAGATATAAGATTTTTGTTTTGAAGGAGGGTTGATAGGCCCTACAAAATCCAGAGCCCATCTGTCAAAAGGTTCAACCACTAACTGTGGTTGAAGCGGAATTTCATCCAATCTGTTTGGCTAACCCATCCTTTGGCAGTTGTCGCAGGATTGAACATATTTCCTTGCATCCTGGAACATGGTTGGCCAAAAATATCCCATTCTCAGTACCTTATGACCAGTTCTCTTATCGACAAAATGCCCCCCACAGGGCTCATCATGGCATGCTTTCAGGATACTGTGAATCAAATATTCTCTCACACATCATCTGATTTCCAAATCTAGCCCTGTGTAAAAGAGATGTACTTCTATCCAATAGTATCTAGCACTTTGTTGTACGATTCTTCTTCTTTCTCTGTTATATAAGTGCACTGGAAGCTTACCTGCAGCCAAATAATTAGCGATATCTGCATACCATGGGGAGTGTGCTGAGATTGGAAACAAATGCTCATTAGGAAAAGAATCCTCGACTGGTGAATTATCATCATTATTAGTTAGTCGAGAAAGGAATTCAACAACAACATTTTCCTTACCTGGTCTGTCAATAATAATAATATCAAATTCTTGTAATAGTAGTAAACACCTAGACACTCAAGCATTTGTAATAGGTTTATTCATTAAATATTTAATGGATGAGTGATCAATATGCACAAAAGTAGAATACCCAGTGATATAATGTCTGAACTTATTAATGGAATAAACAATAGCAAGGAATTAGTTTTCTGTCACTGTGTAGTTTAGTTCAGTAGGGGCCAAATTATTGCTAACATAATAGATAACATATGGGTTATGGCCTTCTTGCTGTCCCAACACTGCTCCAATAGTAGTATCCGAAGCATCAGAGGAAATGTGAAAAGGCAAGGCCCAATTGGGCCCTCTTAAAATAGGTGACGTGGACAATATTATTTTTAGTTCTGCAAACGTAGTCTGGCATGCATCTGTCCAATTAAATTGTGCATCCTTCATTAACAAAGTGAACAAAGGAGATGCTAATTTAGAAAAAATTTCTATGAATAGTCTATAGTAACCAGCATGTCCAAGAAAACTACGTACCTCTTTCTGTGTTTCAGGAGTAGGAATGTTTGCAATTACCTTTATTTTAGCTGGATCTACTTGGATTCCTGCAGCAGAGATAAAATGCCCAATAGCTATACCCTCACTCATCATCATGTGGAACTTTTAAGTACTCGGGGATAGGTGGGCTTGTTCAAATCGTTCTAAAACCTTTTCCAAATTTCTTAAGGCTTCGTCAAAACTAATATCATATGGAGTAAAATCATCCATAAAGATTTCCATGCAATCATTGACCATTTCAGAAAAGATTCCGATTATCTGGATTTCCAAAACCTGACTGATAAAGGGTAAAGGGAAATGGTATTTTTGTGTTTCCATGTTCAATTATCTATAATCTGCACAAACTCGCCACTTCCCATTTTTCTTAGGTATGATCACGAGAGGGGAAACCCACTCACTGTCCGAAATAGGATAGATAAATCCTTTCTCCAAGAGTTTCTGAATCTCTTCTTTCACAATATCTCTTAAGTTGGGGTTCATTCTACGTTGTGGTTGGCATACTGGCATGTAATCATTTTTGATATAGATGTGGTGAGTATATAGTCCTGAGGGAATACCTCTCATGTCTGTATACTCCCATGCAAAGGCCTCTTTATGACTTTTCAGCAATGTAAACAGACGTTCCAGTTCATTGGGCAGAAGATTAGGATTAATATTCAAGGTTTTTCCAGGTTCGATTTCTACTGGGGTACTTTTTGAGTTCTCAATTACTGGGATTGTTTTGACCCATTACTAACTAAGGTCTCTTTAGTAATTTCTTCTTGTTCCCGTTCTCTTAAGGTACTATCCAAGATTTGATATGCGTCTTTGGTGACATACATAGGCTCACTAATAAAACTGTTGATAATGTCATCTTCAGTTTCATTTTTTAAAGTCAGGGCTCTCCCAATTGTTATCAATGGCTGAGTGCCTTCCTCTTCCTCCAAATACATCCATAAAGGAGTTTTAGCATCTGAGCTTGGTCGGGATGGAGGATATAAGGTCAGGATTTTGATATCAGTTCCATCAGAAATTGTCATGGATCCTTCTATATAGCTGATACACGCATCTGTTGTAGCTAACCATGGTCTCCCTAAGATTATTGGGTGTCCCCCTAGCTGTGTTTTAGCTGCAAAACAAGGAAGTCTGTAGGATATTCCCGTGAGTCAACAGAGACTACCAAGTCATCCAAGATTACTTTAGGTCTGATCGTAGATCTATCATCTAGTTCTAGTACAGTAGGGGTAGGACTGAGATTAGTGAGTCCTAACTTCTTTATAGTATCAATGGTCATAACATTTATCGCTGAACTTAAGCCAACCAAAACATTGGGAATCTGGGTATGCCCAATATATACTATGACAGTGGGATTACCTGGGTCATCATATTTGGCCATTGGATCTCTTCCCATCATTAACTCAAATAATTTCCCCACTACATGAACTGTAGGAGGATCTTTAGGCTTCCTTCCTGGATTTTTCAGACACACATCCCTAACAGTTTTGGCGTAGGTAGGTAAGTAGTGTAGGGCTTGTAATAGTGGAATCTTAACATAAAGGTTCTTCAATTCTCCTAGGAGATTGAAATGAGGTTGTTCCACTGCCTTCTATAAGGCCAAATGTTCAGGATATGGTGGTTCTCTCAAAAATTGTGTAGGCTGAGTTTTTGTATGTGTTTCTACAAGTGTTTCAGCTGGTGTCTCAAAGGTGTTTCAACATCCTCAATAATGGGGATTGTTGTACTGAATGGGTTCTCAAATTGTTGATATGTTCTCTCTCCGGTCACAGAGGATGGAACATCCTCAATGACAATAGGTTCCACTACCCTCCATGATCGTAAGTGTAATTCATTGCAAGGGACAGGGGAAATGGAATAAGTTGGCATGTTAGCAGTTTCGAATTGTTGTACTTCCTTATTAGTAGGATTGGGGTTAGGATTAGTAGGAAGCTTGGTGTGGTTTTATTTTGGAGTTGCATCTGCGGTTGCTGATACTGTGGGTGAGGAGTTTGATTTCCTGGATAAGGATTTCTCCAACTAGGAGACTAAGGAGCTTGTTTGTTTGAGTGTTGTGCCCATGGTGTCCAAGGAGTAGGATATTGCATTGAAGGTTGGGGTGGATTCCATTGAGTATTAGGATAGGAATAGTGTGAAGGAAATTGATTATTCATATTATTCCAAGGGCTTAAAGATGAGGGATCTGGATTCATACCTGGATTCTGAGGTTGTCAAGGCTTCTTTTGAGATATGAAGTAAGCTTTATCCACATCCGAGGTGGATGCCTAAAGGAATTATTTGACTTTTGGGAGTGAAGGGCATTCTTTAGCATTGTGCTCCAGATCGCACAAGCCACATACCTCCACCTTACCAAGTGGGAATTCCCTCAATGGGTGCTTCTTTCTACATTTAGCAAAAAATACACCTAGTGTCAGATCTTCTTTTGCTTGCCTCTGTTTTTCTCTCAAAATATCCAACTGCGAGGAAATGGAACTCATCATGTCAGTTTTAAAGTTTTCAAGAAGATTACCTATCTCTTCCCGAGTAGCCCCTCCACTGGCTGACTTCTGTGCCCTGGTGAAGACATCTCAATCTCGAGTGTTGGTTCTAGAGGATCCCCTCAAGTATCTTCGACATAAGTCGATGATATGTTCAAAAGGTTCTTTTGAGATATCCCCTTTTCCCAAAAGACTAAGCATGTCCAGGAAGTCTTCTCTGATTCCATGTAGTAGAATAATTTTTAAGACATCCTTCCCAATATCTACGTGACCCAATCTTTGTAAATTGTATAATAGTTTTTCAACAAAGTCCTCCAAACTCTACTCTTCTTTTTGGACCATCTTAAACAATTATTCCCTCCTATCCTTAGTTCTGCAATAGTCTTGATATTTAGCAAGGAAAATTTGTTTCATTTGCTCCCAGGTAGTAATAGCCTCATGACCCAAACTCATGAACCAACGCAGGGCATTTACCTTTAGGATGGCAGGAAATAGTTTCAACTTCTGTGCACTAGAGGTATAGTCATAGCTTTGACAAAGGATATCAAATTTGAAAAGGAATTCATCTAGATCTTCGATGGACTTACCATGGAAATTTGGCAAAAATGAAGGTGAAATATTCTTCATGGAAGCTGCCCCGGGTGTTTTTCGAATAGGAAATTCAAGTGTGACAATAGTGTCTCCATGCTGATTATCCCCTATTTCCTCTTCGTGGTCATTGGGGCATTCTTGATGCTCTCCATGATCTTCATTATCCATGTTTTCCTGGTTCCTTTATTCTTCTCTCCTTCTTTCTTCCCCTGTCCTTCTTTCTTCTTCTCTCCTTCTTTCTTCCTCCAGTTCTTGATGATGAGATAACCACTCCTCCTTAGTTACTCTATGTCCATTAATTCGATAAATCTCTTCTTGATCCACTGCACCCGCAACACTTCCCTTATCTTCAGGAGGTCTCTTCTCCAGAATGGGAGTTGAAGGCCCCATTGCGTTCTCCACGGTTGATGCCAATGTTTCAAGGTTAGGGAGAATGGATCTTCCTCTTCCGGAATATGTTCGCAGTAGTCTGGTAGAGGAATTAGATTTAGCAATCAATTCATCAATGAATGTCTGTCTTCCCAAACCTTGGTTACTTCTATGACCTCTTCCACTTGCAAGATTAGTATTTTTGGAGGGTTCTTGACCTTTTCTTCTCGTATGCATGCAAGATTCAAATATTCATAGCTAATGAAATCAAATTAATCAACTACCATCTATGTCTACCAATTACCTTCCCTGAAAACGACGCCAAAATGTTGGTCACTCTATATGCTAATTAATTTTAGTTAACAAACAGAGTGCTTAATATAAATTGTCAACCCAGGAAAGTTTGATTGTTTCAAAGGTAGCTAAGCAAAATATATGCATAAACACTTTAGTAGTTGACTAAATAAATAAAGAACATTCGTCCTACCTAACTACTAAGCCAAACTAAACTCACTGTGAAATCCAATCTAAGAACTCGAAGGATTCCTATTTTCTCACAACATCAATCATGTAACAACTGATCTAAGAATGAATTAAATAGAATTTCTTTTGCAAGAAGTTAAATCCTAAAATATTAGATTAAAGATAATTCAAACCATAACCTATCTAATTCAAAAAAATATAGGAAAGATAAATAACAGTAATGTGCAGGAGCTGAGCTTGACTGTAACAACAATACTAATTAACACACTTGCATAGGAAAGAAAGATACTCTACACATTCGACTGTTCACACCACATGGTTGCAACAAACCAAAGGGAAACTATAATTATGCAATTATCTATTAACTACTGTTGCAGCAATCCGAGAATTCTACCTACTGTAACTCCACATCAAACCAAAATAAATTAAAACTAAAACATCTACTTAACTCGGCAATCTCTGTGAGAAGGCATGCCCTGGCCTTCCAACAGAGATGTTGCTAGAGACTACCAATCTAACTCATCAAATAACGAATTAGGGAAACACTGCTTCTTTCATTAATGGATAAGTTCAATTACAAAAGACTCCCAACTCCTGTTACAATTCTCTTGAAAATAAGCCTCCTTCTGTATGATCTCGTCTTCGTATATATACTGAGACAAAACAGTTCAAGTTCCTTAATTTAGGCAGCCATGAAGATATCTGATCTTCAGGCTTCCGAATATACAATGCAGAAAGTAGAAACAGTTACAATGATTGTTACATTAAAATGGATTTTGTTTCATAATCAATTGCACCTTTACAACTGGAACTGATCCAATGCTAAACAAGTCTCAGCTGGCCGTGTAGAGGAATAACCTGAGTTGTTTTAGCAATGATCCAAAACAAGTCCTGGAAATGTGCAACTGTTTCCAAGTGCTTCAGCACCCACGTGTATTAGCAAGCCGAGATTCATGGATTCCCTGAGGTCTTTACTCACTTCTCATAAATTCATCACAAGTCATCATAACGAGGAATACAATTCATAATCACAAGCATTTCTAAGCATTAATGTAGCAAGGTAATAATGAATTATATATGTTCGAATACATTCTTGTTCTTTGGAAAAGATAATGACTTGGTTGTAAATAAAAGACAAAATTAGGGGAAAAGGGCTGAATAGGAGTAAGCAAAAAGGGCATTTCTAGCACCCAATAGCACTCCTATCCCACATGGATGCAAATGAGCCCTGCCATGGCCTCAAGAACAATTATTGGTGTGAGCCCACAAAATCATTCCTTTCTAGGGCCTATGTTGTTCTTTAGTCATGATGTACATATCCATTTAGCAGGCCAAAGATACCGTACAAGGATCCCATGTGGTTGTTTGAGAATACATTGATGCTATTATATAACTTGAAGCTTCGTGGGTTACATATATTGTTCATGGAACTTGATCTTGAGAAGCTTCATTTAGAGTAAAATGCTCAAGATGTTATTCTTCGTGGACAATGGCTAGACCTTGGCATATGTTCTTAGTTAAAAAATAACCTAGTCATGGCATCCATATCCCACTTGGAGATGAATAATACCCTATAGAGGTCATATGTATTCGTTCAAAGACACATCCATGATCATTGAGCCTAAGAAGAAAGTCTTAGCATTGGAGGCTCTTGCTTCCCTCTCTCAACTATGTTTGAGTACCTATCTACGATGTTGAAGAGATTGTACTAACACCCATATTCAACTTTGATTCTAAATACTACATCGAGAGGGATATTTTCATGGATTTTAGTTATTTTACATGGTGCTTAACCTAAATAACGTTCAATCAAGGCTTAGAGTTGTTGTTCCTTACCAACCATGCTTATGCCTTAATACCCATTTTTAGTGCGCAAGAACCTAGACATGGTACACGTATCCCTCTCGAATACCTACAAAGAACCCCTATAGAGGACTTGTGTATTATTTCAAGGACTCATCAAAGGTTCTTAGGCCCGACAAGATTCAATGATTTCTTAAGGAACGTATTTTACTTCGTTGACTTGTTTAAGGATCGATAACCCATCTTCAGTGTGTAAACTTGTAATGGAATCCATATCCAGATCCGATGCCAAAGTCAACCTAGATAGGGCCTCTATTATGGTTTGTAGGTTATGTTCATGGAAATCAAGCCCATGAAGATACATTTAGGGCCTAAGGCCCAAGTGTTTTCATCCCCTAGCCATGGTGCTTGAGAAAAACAAGATTAATTTAGGGATTAAGCCCCTTTCTCCCCCCTACCTTGTTTAGTATTTGAGTCCAATTTGTTTTTATATTAGAGGAATGCACGCAAAATTTTAGTAATGTGCACATGCTTTTAAGAATCCACATGCACTTTAAGAAATGTATGAACTCCTTTATATATAAATTTGCACATGCTTTTATAAAATAGTATGTGGAGGGAAAAGTGGAGGTGGGCATGGGTCATGCATGAAGGATCAACAAGGGTTAAAGAAATTCAAATAGGAACAAATGTGCATCTCTAAAGAGCATGCACATTCATATATTTTTTAATGAGGAGACGTTCTCATTGAAAGAATTTTAGGAAGCAATTTCTTGCACTCACCATATGGGTACCTACAAATTGGTCTCTAGGACAATGTTTACATTTGAAAGTGTGATAGAGAAGCCTAAGGATACGTTAATTGTAATATGAATTTCAAATAAACAAGTTATTGAATATTATACCTTCCTTTCTATCTTTCCCAGGTCCATCCAGTTCTAGTTGTTTATGCCACACCCCAAGGGTTCTAGAGTGAAGCCTATATATTTTAGAGCCACCAAAAAATCCACAACTTTAAATTGAAATATTGTTGTAAATTTTTGTGCAATCTCTAACCTCAGATAATTAATTCTTATCGAAAAATTGTGATTATTAATCTCCATACATGTTTCTTTTTCACAAAGATGAAGTACCTCCTTGAAGACATTTTCTTCCCTCCAAGACCTATGGGAAAATAACAAAATGTCATGAACAAACATAATGTGGGTGATATGTTCTAGCCTTCTTGCCTAAACACCTATAATGGATTCATCTATTTTGGCTGCAAGAATTGCTATGCTCAAGCCCTCGACTACAAGGAAAAACATAATTTAAAAACGTGAGCATCCTTGTCACAAACCCTTGGTGGGTTTGAAGATAGAAGTGGTTGAGACATTAATTAGCACTACAAACGATACGATACATAAGACTCTATATATCCCATCACCTAGTTAACCACTTGTAGATTGAGACTAATGTTATCAACAATAACTAAATATACAACAAATTACTACGTCCTATCATAAACCTTTACCATGTCAATGCCACAACTAACTTTTTTCCTTGTTTTATATTATGCATGACTTTTACACTAAGCCCACATTATCATGTATAAAGATTTCTTCCTAAAACCCAAACTATTGTATGGATCTATCACTTTTGAAAAAAAAATCGTCATTCCTAGGAAGTTATTTTGTAAATACAATTACACATTGAAATGACCAAGAAGTTCTCAAAAGAAACCAACATATCTACCATAAGAATACGAGCTATGAAGGATGTGTTGAATAAACCTAGAATCCTTCATGTCATGCTTACTTCTTTTACAAGCCTCACAATGCCATCTTCCATCAAATTAAAAAACCCCATATACAACGCAATTGCCCATTCTTTGGAAAGTTGACATTACATTTGATAATTATTCTTCACATGTTATAGCTTAAAAAATTGAACATAGCTAAAAATATAGAATAATATATAAATCTAATTAATGTATGAATTTACAAGAATATTGAGATTATATAAATACAAATTCATTTAATTCTTTTCCAAGCATAAAAAAAAGAGTACTTTTTCTATTTATTGAATTAAAAATTACATAATCAAGAGTTGTATATCAGTTCATACATTTAGCTAAGGCCTTAAAAAAACTCCTCTCAACAAGGCATACAATCATAAAAAAAAGCGTGTCAAATCTCCCAGAAAAAAACATCACCCAAGAGTATCTTTAAATTAAGACTACACTATAGCCTATGGGGGTAGAGCAATTGGTAATGAGTAATTGAGATGAGAAGTTGTACATGCAATATCATAAGTTCAAATCCCTGTGGGTACTTACTTACACACACAAAAAATGACTACAATACAATGCATAAACTAACTGGACTCTTCAACAGAGTCATGCAAAAGAGAGATGGAACCACAATAACCTAAAGATCCTTCCAAAAGTTCTTCCCAATGAAGTATTCCTTCTTCCATTAGCAAGGCCTCTTTGGATAGAGAGTCTGCAATAAAATTTTATTCCCTGTGGATGTGTTCAATATACAAAGCATGAAAAGAAGCCAATAGAGATTCAGTTTTCCTGCACCACTGGAAAAAAGAAAGGGCTCGTAGAGAGCCAAGATTTTTAGCTCAGTTCACAATGACCATGGAATCCCCAAAAACATTCATGGTATCAATTCCCAGTATGGAGGGAAATTTGGCAAGACACCAAAGAACTAAAAGCTTAGCTTTAGTGTTTGTGCCTTTACCACAGTTTAGTTTAAGCTTGTAATGATGCTTATCATTGATTTTCAAAAAAATAAAAGCCCCACAGATACCATACTAAGCTGCCCCATCAAAAAAACCTGTAGCCTTTGAGGAATTAGGAAGATCAGGAATTTGTCTCAACTTCTTAACTTTACCAGTCACTGGAACATAGTCTTTGTAGCTACTCATAATCCTCATACAACTTGTAAAAAGATTGACTGGTTTGTCTTAAAAAATAACATAGTTCCTTGTCTTCCAGATATCCCAACATATAAATGAAGTGAGAAGCATGTGTTCAACATAATTTTTATAACATCTCAAAAGGTTCCCTTCAAAAGAATCATGCCCCCAAACATGAGATATATTAAGGATATCAGAGATGGCCTTCCAAATCCTTTGACTATAGGTACAATACACAAACACATGATTTATGGATTCCCCCTCAAACTTATATAGAAAGCATAAATTAGGACCCATTTAACATCCGCGGTGCAAATTATCCCATGTCAATAAGCAATTTTCGAAAGATAGCCATAAGAAACATTTAAGTTTCATTGGTATGTGCCATTTCCATAGTTTTTCAAACCACCACTTTGGAACGTCAAAGGAGGAGCAATTGCTAATAGACAGACTTTTATGATTTTTAGTCCAAACTAGCTCATCTTTATTGGAATTCAATATGACACCCAATTTGCTCAGGGCATAAATATCATTAGTCCATTCAATGGCCCAAATATTACCCAATCCTAAATTTTCCTAAGTCAACCAATAAGAGTCAAAGTGCTGAAGAGAGAAGTTTTGAATCTATAAATAGATTCAACACCTCTAAATACCCTATGGCACCCAAATTATGCAATTTCCATAACTAATATATACACCCAAATTATATAATTTCCATAAACAATATATATATGATTCTAAATTTTAATTCAAATCTATCGAAATTCAATAAATATCAAATCCTAATAAATCTTTCCTCCCATTTTCACTATTTTTTTTATTAAAATGTGCCAATTGATGAACAAATATTTTTTTGCTTAATGTAATCTTCCGAAAATTCCTCAGACCTAAAAGATAATTATTGGCAAGTCGTGTAAATTCCTTGCCTCGGGGTCCGGGGAATGACGTAGCAAGGCTTGCCTTTGTATGTCTCTAACTCATGGTAAACGCGTTTTTGTAAATGTGGATATTTTATAGGAAATGTTTGACTCATTTGAGATTTAAGCGGTTCAAAATCATATTTGACTCATTTGAGATTTCTTCCACGAGTTGGATCTGTAAATAAACATTTAGCACTTCCGAAATAGTTTAAACTGTTTTGATTTTTATTTAAATATTAAAAATGTATTTATTATTTTTTAAATAAAATAATTAATATTATTATTTATTTTTTATATATTTAGTTTTATTAATATGAAATTTACTAAAAACTTCTTGCAAAGTATCAGAAAAAAAATTCATACAAAGTTGGTTGAGTTGTTGTCTAGGTTTTTTTTGCCATTCGCTCAAGTTTTATTCTCAAATCTTAATATCTGTAAATTACTTATTTACTAAAATGTTGACAACAACTAAAATGATTTTATTAAAATATATGATATGCAATTTACCCATCAAATTTCATTCCCAACTAAGCTTTCTTAAAATTGCATTAAGTCCATTAAAAGCCATGTGAATATCAACACTGTAGACTGGTCAGAAAATAAAACTTTTCCAAATGTGCATTTGATTGTATGAAAACCCTTTGCTTAGAGTTCCAGAGGCAAAGTGAGTGAAAACAAGATATTCACTAGAAGTAATAATCCAAGTATATCCATAGGTTGATTTATAATATTTTAATTGAGGGAGTGAGATCTGTATTCAAGGTTATGTAAGCCTCGCATGAACAGAATGTACTAATTGTTAAGAGTTGTAATCTCAATGGTCCTAAGTTGGTTAATTAGTTGAGTCAATGGTCCTAAGTTAGTTGAGTTAGGTCATTTGTTGACCCATGGTTTACACTGGCCCATAGTATTAGCCAGTGGTTTTGGTCTTATGTTAAACTATATATATGTGTGCTTAATAATGAGAATGAAATCAATATGCTCGTTTCTGTTTTTGCTCTATTCTGTGTATTGCAAACTTTATCATGGTATCAGAGCTGACGGCATGATCCTTTGATCTTGTTTTTTGGGTAAGCCTTTTCAGAAGTTGGAGAGCACACACACACATGGCTGGAAGTTGTAGCATGGGATGGAGACAGAACACTCGAGCCACAATAATTTTTTTTTGGGCGAAAAAATAAAAATAAAAATTTTAGCCCTGAAGGGAGGCTGCCGCACCCTGCCTGAAGGAAAAGTGCGACGTCTCACCCTGCCTGAAGGAAAAGTGCGACGGTGTTGCACCTTGCTTGTAGAGAAACTGCGACGCCATCACACCTTGGCTGAGGACAACCTGCGACAACCGTTGCAAGCTTGCTTGAAGGAAAAGTGCGACGACAACCTTGGACTTATAGGATTTTGTCCGTCGCACCCCATCAACGCATCGTGTTAGTTAGTAAAGTGCGACGATCAGTTTAACTGCTTTCATAATCCATGGCAAGCATGAACATGAAGCCGATCTCAGGTCCAATGATGAACGACAAGAATTATGAGTTCTGGTCTATCAAGATGCAGACCTTTCTCCAGCTCAATAAATGTTGGGACATGGTTGAAAAGGAGTTCACGTAACCGGCGGCAGCTACTGTCACTGCTATGTTGAATGCAAATAAGAAGGCCCTCGAGGAAAGCAGAGATCGGGATCTCACTACGAAGTGGTTGATCCAAATTTGCATTGAGGAGTCCATTTTCCCACAGATCGCTGGAGCTACAATTGCACATCAGGCATGGAATCTTCTCCAATCTACATACAAAGGTACAGATCGAGTCAAAATGGTAAGAGTCCAAACCCTTCGACTCCAATTTGAAAGTCTTAAGATGAAAGACACTGAGATTGTCGATCAGTTTATGACTAGGGTTTATGGGATTGTCATGCAATTCCAAACCTATGGCGAAGCCCTAGAGTAGAAGGGTATTGTTGAAAAGGTACTTTGATGCCTCACTAAGAAATTCTCTATGGTGGTTACAGCCATAGAAGAATCTAACGATCTGTCGATGTTTACTCTAGAAGAGTTAACAGGGTTGCTTTTGTCTCATGAAGCTAGACTCAGTCAGGAAGATGGGTCTTTGTCTCATGCATTTAGCACTCAGACTTCTTTCAACAGAGGTCTAGGTTGAGGAGGCAGAGGACGAGGCATAAGAGGAAGGAGTTCCAATTACACATCGGATAGAACTACCCATGAACACCATGAACACACAGATCACTGTGAGAACAGTCGTAACTCTCAAAACCAGAGAGGAAGAGGAGGCAAGAGATGGACTAATAGATCCAATGTCTTGTGTAACTACTGCAAGAAATATGGCCATTATGAACGTGACTGCAGAAAGAAGCAAGTAGATCAGAACAATGGCAGAGCACATGTCTCTAATGTTGAAGAACATTCGTCAGAAGTTATGTTTCTGTCATACCAAGCTACTGAAGCAGAACATCAGTCAGATATATGGTTGCTCGACAGTGGATGCAACAATCATATGATAGGTAACAAATCATTGTTCTTTGACCTAGATCCATCTATTAATTCAAAGATCAAACTAGGTGATCAATATCTCGTTCTAGCTGAAGGAAAAGGTACTGTTCCTATACTTACCAAACAGAATGAGAAGAAGTACATAAATGATGTATTCTATGTTCCAAATCTTAAGGTCAATCTGATCAGTGTGGGTCAACTGATTCAGAATAAATATGATGTTAGGTTCATTGAATCCTATTGTGATGTCTATGATAAAGCCTCTAGTAGAAGACTCCTGGCCGAAGTAGAAATGACCAAGAATAGAATTTTCCCACTCAACCTGAGGAGTGCTATCCTATCACAGTCATATGCTCATACTGTTTCCAGTCAAGACGAAACCTAGTTGTGGCATTGTAGGTATGGTCATCTACCATTTCAGAGTCTGTCTCATCTGCAAAAACAATCCATGGTCAAAGGATTACCAGTCATGGATGAACTGTCAAGTTCTTGTGAAGACTGTATTTTAGGGAAACACCAAAGGGACAACTTTCCCACTTCTACTAATAGAGCCAACGAACACCTGGAACTTGTTCACACATACTTATGTGGACCCATGGAAGCCCAGTCTATAGGAGGTAGTCTGTATTTCCTAACATTTATTGATGACTATAGTAGGAAAGTATGGATTTACTTTCTCAGACATAAGTCAGAAGCCTTCTCCAGATTCAAAGAGTTCAAAGCATTGACTGAAAAGCAGTCAGGTAAACCACTTAGAATACTCAGATCAGATAGTGGAGGTGAGTATGTCTCTCATGATTTTGCAGATTTCTGTAAGCAACATGGAATCCAGCATCAGTACACCACTAGATACACTCCATAGCAGAATGGAGTTGCAGAATGGAAGAATCAGACCATCATGAACATGGCCCGAAGTATGCTGTCATACAAGAAGTTATCCGATGATTATTGGGCAGCAGTAGTTGCATGTTCAACATATATACTGAACAGGTCTCCCATAGTAACTGTCAAAGACAAGATACTTGAAGAAGCATGGAGTGGCACTCAAATTAGTGTCTCACATCTCAGGATATTTGGATGTGTTGCATTCGCACACATACCTGATGAGTTAAGAAAGAAGTTGGACAAGAAGAGTGAAAGGTGTATTTTCATAGGCTATAGTGTACAACATAAAGCCTATAAGCTGTATATAATCCTGTCACCAAGAAAGTAGTGGTGAGCAGAGATGTCAAATTTTTGGAAGATATATGCTGGACTGATACAACAGACATTCAGTAGCCATATAGTCCAGAAGCACCAGAACCACTTAGAATGCCTAGACTTGAAGTACAGCAGCAGCAGCAACAAGAAGGGACACTAGCAGGCAGTCCACAACAGAACCAGAGAACCAGAAGCTTAAGGGAGTTATATGATCAGACTCCTGTCATTGATGAGCAACTACAGTATGCACTATTTTCATGTCAGCCAACATGTTTTGAATAAGCAGCAAAAGATCCACAGTGGATCCAAGCAATGAATGAAGAGATTGAATCTATTGAGAGGAATCAGACTTGGGATCTAGTTGATCTCCCATCAGATAAAAGCTTCATTGGTGTAAAATGGGTCTATAAGACCAAGTTGAATGAAAAATCAAAGATAGAAAAGTACAAGGCAATGCTTGTTGCAAGAGGTTTTGCACAACAATATGGTGTAGACTATGAAGAAACCTTTGCTCCAGTAGCAAGGATGGACACCATCAGAGCTGTACTTGCAATAGTTGCTCAACACCAGTGGCATGTTTACCAAATGGATGTAAAATCTGCCTTTCTCAATGGCATACTTGAGGAAGAAGTCTATGTAGATCAGTCACCTGGTTATGCTATCAAAGGTCAAGAACACAAGGTATGCAAGCTTAAAAAGGCCTTGTATGGTCTCAAACAAGCTCCATGAGCTTGGTACAGCAGAATTGATTCTTACCTCATCAAAAATGGATTCAACAGAAGTAGCAATGAACACACTCTGTATGTCAAAACAGAACAGGAAGGTAACATTCTACTTGTTTGTCTTTATGTAGATGATATGATCTATACTGGAAATTTGATGCTAGAAGAGTTTAAGACAGTCATGAAAAAGGAGTTTGAGATGACTAATCTTGGTATTATGAAGTTTTTCCTTGGTCTAGAAGTTGATCAAAGTGAAAATCGGATCTTCATCTGTCAGCATAGGTATGCTACTAACATTCTGCAGAGATTCAGAATTGACAAATGTAAACCAGCAGAAACCCCCAGTGCCACAGGAACCAAGTTAAGCAAGAATGATGATGAACCAATAGTAAATTCTACACTTTACAAATGATTAGTAGGAAGCTTAATGTATTTAACTGTTACTAGACCTGATTTAATGTATGCTGTCAGTCTTATTTCTAGATTCATGGAATCTCCCAAAGACTCTCACTGGAAAGTTGGAAAAAGAATACTGAGATATGTTGCAGGTACAATTGATTATGGAATTTGGTACACTCATTCACAGGACTCTAATCTCACAGGGTACACAGACAATGATTTTGCAGGTAGTATTGATGATAGGAAAATCACATCTGGTTATGCTTTCCATCTTGGTACCAGTCTTATTTCTTCGGCTTCTCAGAAACAACCCATTATGAGCATGTCTTCAGTAGAAGCAACATATATTGCAGCAACTACAGCAGCATGCCATGCAGTTTGGCTCAGAAAACTCTTGAAGGACATGGGACATACAGAAACAGAACCAACAACCATCTACTGTGACAACAGTTCTGCTATACAGTTGTCTAAGCATAATGTATTTCATAGGAAGAGTAAACACATTGACACTCGCTATCACTTCATAAGTGAGTTAGTCAATAATGGAGAGATCAGTTTGCTGTTTTGTGGCTCTAAGGAGTAGCTTGCTGATATGTTTACCAAACCCTTGGGAACATCCACATTTGAGTTTCAGAGGAATCACTTGGGCATTGATAGTGCTAACCACACCATCCCACTTGAGATTAAGGGGGTGTGTTAAGAGTTGTAATCTCAATGGTCCTAAGTTGGTTAGTTAGATGAGTCAATGGTCTTACGTTAGTTGAGTTAGGTCATTTGTTG
Organism: Larix kaempferi; assembly: GCA_027924585.1. Classification (NCBI taxonomy): domain Eukaryota; kingdom Viridiplantae; phylum Streptophyta; class Pinopsida; order Pinales; family Pinaceae; genus Larix; species Larix kaempferi. The sequence goes on along the minus strand of BSBM01000103.1, from coordinate 15,038,945 downwards.
ACCCATGGTTTACACTGGCCCATAGTATTAGCCAGTGGTTTTGGTCTTATGTTAAACAATATATATGTGTGCTTAATAATGAAAAGGAAATCAATATGCCCTTTTCTGCTCTATTCTGTGTATTGCAAACTTTATCACTAATGTGAACATTGAGTGAGAAGGCTATTGTTACAAAATAAAATTGGCCCGGCCAATTAAACCAGGCGGGTGCTTTATCTATGGAGTAGGTTAAGATGGCTTTCAAAATTTTCATTTTTTGTGTGAAGAATTTGGATTTTAAAAAGTTAATAAAGTTTGTAAAATAAAATTTGCTAAAGGGTAATATAGTAGGTTGACATGGATTTCTTAGATTGTAGACTTTTGATTGGTTTTAAAGTTTTGCTTTAAAAAGTTTAATTATACTAATAGGTGTTTATATCTTGGAATTTAAGGTGATAATATGTAGTTGAAGCATAAACAAAACGATTACAACTATAAATAAATTTAACATTTAACACATAACTTATTTATAACACTTAACTTGTAACTTATATTAAATAGATATACTATTAAATAAATATAAGAAAGTGACCTAACACTTTAGCATATCCAAAATTTGTCATATATTAAATAACAAACAACACCCAACCCTTAAAAAAGAAAGTCAAACGAACAACAACCCATAACAGATACTAGGAACTGCTCAGTGTAAAAAGTATACAACACATATACTTTATATTTTATATAAAGAAGTTCTAACTACATAGTAAAAATGTTTAACTCTGCTCTAACTTTCTAAAGCTTTCAACATCTATGCAACATCTTAGTTCTCCCTTCAACGTCCTTCCATTTACTCAGACAAAACTGAAGCCAAAATTATTCAATCTAACACATAAAGAACGCTTTTCGGAGGCTCTTCACTTTTGTATGAATGCAATGTAATCTCCGAGAGCCAACAAATTAGGTGTTGCCTTAGCTGGGTCGAAGCATGATAACTCCCCCTTAGCTCTGTCCAACAATTTAGTGGTAATTTGTTTCGATTTTTCCAAACCTATCAATACTGTATTAGTGGCCTTCTCACTGATCAAATCCTTTGCTACAATCTTGCCCATTTCTTTCGATGATTTACTATCATTAAGTATGTCTCTTGCAAAGTGAAACAGAAGCCCCACGCAACTGGCATACCTCGGAATTTTCTCGATCTCATCCTCCGAGGCACCACCGATGATCGCCCCACAAACGGCCGAGCACCCTAACAGCATTGTAGTCTTGTGAATGTGAATCCACTCCAGTGTTTCAATTGGGTCAACAGAAGCACCCCCCTCACTCATAATATCTGCAACGTTCCCACCGCCAACCCCTTGAGAGCGTGATGGTCTACCCAATTCAGATACCACCCTGAAAATCCTATCACTGCCCACAGTTTCGCTTGTGGAGACTACAATGTGTTGAAAGGCAAATGAATGAAGTGCATTCCCTACAAGAAGAGCAACAGTTCCTTTGGCGAAGACCTTAGGGTTTCTAGGGTTACCTCGGTGTATGTCACGATGTAGCAAAATCATTGTATGAATCATCTCTATTGCACAGGCAATTGGCATGGTGAGCTCCTCAGTTCCTCCTACAAGCTCACATGCAGCGACGCACAAAAGAGAACGAATTTGCTTCCCTCCTGAGAGAAGAGAATACCTCATGGATTCAGGTAATTTTTCAGGAAAGCGAAGTGGGACAACTTTAAGAAGTGCCTCATCCACTGCGATTGCCTTGGCATGCATGTACTTATTCAAATCAGATTCAACAACCGTCTCCACTTCTAGAAAATTAAGCAACTGGACAATTGTGCCGTTTGAGGGTCGAGATGATGATACCAGATCTCTGTATGAAGATAACTTTCTCTTCGAATATCCTCGGAGCCCCAGATGAACGCCATTAAAAATCTCCAGTGATGTTCGAGCTCCATCAAAATATTTCAATTGGATGGAAACTCTGTTAATAGGATGCAGGTTATTATAACAACTAGGTGCCATGGATGCGATACCACTGTAAGCAATGTCGTCGTTAAGTTTATACGTCTCTATGATAATTAACTCCTAGTAGCTACTCAAAAAACAGAATGCATATAAGTCTCTGAATCCAACAGAATGCATATAAATTTCTAAATGCAACATAATGCAATTGAAGAATCAAGCTTATGATTTCATAGACTTTTGTATCAAGCAAACACTTGTTATAGGTGTATATATGGTTGATTGAAGACTGGAAAATCTCATTTTGACTGGAATTCAGCCGAGCAAATCTATAATTAATTCCAGCGTGTGTAGCATGATCGAAAGATGAGTCCCACCATTATATTTTCAATCCTTTCCCACCGTTTTATGCAATAATAATAACATGATTTTAGGTCATAAAGCATTATATTATTCTGTATTAAAAAAACTTTCCATCGTGTGTGATTATTATAACGTGTCACTAACTAGGAATCAATATAGTGGGGTGAATTCCGTACGCTCAATGAAATAAATAATTAATTTCAACTCTGGAAGCACATGAACGAAATATAGGTCACACTATTTCATTATTGGAGTAAGCGATCTCCTCGACTATTTGCACCCGGGGCCATCGAGGAGACCCTCACGCCATTTGTAAATGGACTGCTTATTCCTACTGCTCACCATCTGTTGGCATTCCCCTCTTTGACGTGGACCTTTTCAACGTGGATCACACGCCAGCATATTCGAAGTTTCCGAATATCCATTGCAAACTTTGGAGTAAGCTATCAACTGCATTCGGCTTTCAATGCATGTAGTCAGACGGTGAGTAAGCTACCAATATTTTTTCATCTTCGCACACCAGAACGAGCACACCGTCTGATTGCATGCGTTGAAATCCGAATGCAGTTGATAGCTTAGTCCAAGCTTTACAATGGATATTCAGAAACTTTCTATGCCACTTTCAAAAAATCATGCCTTAAAGCCACTGAGTGGGAGTTACCATCCTGGCCTGTGATCCACGTTGAAAAGGTCCATGTCAAAGAGGGGAATGCTGGTAGACGGTGAGCAATTGGAGTAAGCAGTCCGTTTACAAACGGCGTGAGGGTCTCCTCAACCGCTCCGGATGGGTCCCGAGTACTAGTCGAGGAGATAGCTTATATTTTCAAGTGGAATTTTATTTAAAGTGATTAGGTGAAATTGCCTTTCCAAATCTACTTTTAGGTGAGAGTTGCAATTTTAAACACATTTCCAGTAACATATGCTAAATCCTCCATTTTATAGATTAGTCTGCAATTTTAAACACATTCCAAGTAGCATATACTAAATCCTCCATTTTATAGATTAGTCTCACGATCATCATCATGTGGATACGTACCCATAGTTTTTGTTTTCAAGTTTCAATGCATTACTAATTAGTAATGTCAATGGGAGAAATAATGAAAATGATTAAATAGAAGAAGAAGACTCCTCAGTCATGAGAGTTGCATGTTATTCAAGTTTTTTTTTAAATTTTTTATTAAATGTTTGTTCTTTATAATATAAGATCTTATATATATATTTTATTTTCATGTGTAGACATAAACTAGCAATTGTCTCAGAAGGAACGTTTAAAGGGAAAGTCAAAAGTGAAGTAGATTTGATGAAATGAAAAAGAGAGTAGTAAAACAAATGTCATGAAGAGCTTGTTGTGTGGTTTCTATTCAGTGGTCTAAGGGTGGTTCAATTAAAGTTTTTATGAAGTATGATGTTAACTCAATTGCAATTTATTGGCTTGATTTTAAAGTTCTCCTTTCAAAGGAACTTAGAGGCTTAATGATTCCTTGTTAATTGGTAAGCATGTAGTTGTGATATTTCTATATATGTGTATCTCTCTAAAATATATATCAAAATATTATCTTATTCTAGATCTTAATGCAAATGTAGATATACTTTGAGTTTTGTTGAAATGCATGCATTGTGGAGTTGTGAAACCATATAGAGTGATCACATCACTATTAAAAACTAATAACCCTAAGGCATGGAAAGGATGTCAACACCATTTTAAAGCAAATGGATTGTTATGCGACCTAAAATTGACAATATATAGAAGGACAGGGCAATGGTCTAAAAGAACCGAGGGAAAGAGACATATATAGTAGAGAGTTGTGGGTTATATAAGAAATAGGAAATCACTAAAAATTGGTTAAAACAATGAACAATCTAGAGGGAGACACTCTAATGGTTATTTTAGGCATATAAACCATTTTTGGAGAGGGCATCCACCTTGTGGCGTTGGTCTACCACATCCTAGACACCGTTAACAACTACATCCACTCATTGAACAATAACCTTATATCTACCTCATATAATCAAATCATTTAAAGCATTTGCAACAATAGATGATTGATCTTACAAAGGTTGAATATATTTTAATAATGTTTTTAAGATTTTTTCCATGACTTTAATAAGTGAAAGTCAACATATCCATATTATTGAGCTACAACTTGACTCTTGATTGAATAAATTTTGTGTGCTTCATTCTAAGCTATCAATATGGGTTTTTGGGATTTAGTCCATTAAAAAAACTCCAATGAAAAAGAATATGTGGGCCTAGCGGAAATATGTGCAGAAACCTATCAAAGTGTCTCCATATCAAAGGTGTTTATACCTATACCAAATTTTAGTGGCAAATGAAGGGAAGTGCTAAAAGAGATTATGACGTGAAATTGAGCAAGATGAGAAGAAAGTTAGATGGTTTGTTAGTGTCCACAAGGATAGAGGTAATGGATCCTTTGCTCAATAATCTCTTTTTCAGAGAATTATGAAGAAAAATATGTAGAGAATATAATAACAGAGCAAGGAAGGAGCATACACTATATATATTTGAAAAGGAGGGCTAAAGAACTCCTAGCCTACATTAACAAAAAAACATCAACAACAAAAAGTGCAAGAAAAACAAACTTGATATACGTTAATGGAGTAAAGATTAATATGCAAATAAGATAACAAAGTAGAAGACATAATGACAAGTTACACCTTATGGAAGTGTCCAAGACACTAAAAAACCCAAAATATATTTCAAGGATGATATTTTGGTGGGTTTTTTTTTCTCTGATGATACACATCATGGAAAACCCTTATTGGATGCCTCAATTGGGAGGTTTCCAAAACTGCAACAAGACTATTTTCATAGATGCCCACAATATTTAGAGAGGTATCCGGCCATGAGACTTGACCCCTTGACCTCTTTATTGCATTTCATAGAATTCAACAACCCAAGCTAACCCGTCTAACTATCTTGGTTCGTTTTATCCTGCATAGATTTTAGATATTCTTCATAACATCAATTGATTTTGTTTATCCTTCATCATATTGAAAGTTATACCTTTTCTTTGTTGAACTATCATAAATTCTTTTTCAATTATTTCATGAAGGAATCCTTGAAAATTTCATTTTCAATTATTTGATATTCCTCCTAATCTCGCCAATTATTTTTACAATAAAGCTCAGCCCAAATTTTGTTGATTGAAGGATAGACAAAGACATTAATCTCTAGGTGGCCACATGGAGAATGCTTGAATTTTTGGGCTTCCTACATAGGTTTTGCAAGCTTATTATAAATAACGAGATTAGGGGGAGTCATAACCATCATCATTGAATTTTGTTTCAATAGCAATGAAATGGATGCCAAGAGCAATTGGTGTCAATACCTTAATCCTTGTATCATTTTATTTTCATTATCAATGAAAACATGACAATGATTGATCCATTGGACACTTTGAATAGTTGTATTGACCTATTGATTTATTATATTTTGAAAGCACCTCACTCTCCACTCACATTTCCAAGTTTGTCAAAGTATCGTGGTGAAGGGCCACCTATAATAGGGTTTACATGTACCTTAAATTTGAAACATAATGTGTTTCCTTTATGAAAGTGTATGTCTTAATATGATGCTTATATAGCTAATAACTATTCATGTGTTCGACAATGCAATCTGAAAACATCCTTTGGATTTGAATTTTAATTGATTCAATTCAAAAACACACATTCAACATAATATTCATGCCTCAACATCATTCAAATTTATTAAAACCAAGCTCAATACAATTGAAATAATGCAAAATGTAAAACAAGTGCTCATGATATATTCCAATGGAGTCCCCCATCCCAATTCATGATCATCTATTCCACTTTGTTCATGTGTCCCTCCCTACCTTGACAATGGCAGGCAATGGGAGGAGATTTATGTAGTATAATTCTTTTCTGGGTTGCATTTGCAACGTGTCAAAGCACATAAAATAGAAATAGAGGCACAAACAAATAAGAAAAAATGTCAAAGCATTATCATTAGATATTCCATATCATACTCATTTATGTATTCATCAATGAAATTCATTTGCTATATTAGTAACATTCCTTCTTAGGGAGGAAAAACTCTTCTCAAGTGAGATCAAGTTTAAAAAATTCAAATTTGCATTCACAAAATTATTATCCAAGATCTATAGTTTTCTTAAAGAAAATTCAGGATTGCAACAATATCTGATTTGATACAAAGTTTCTATTCTTATACAATTTGGTAAGTCTAGATTATTTTTGATGTACTATGATGCGGTTTAAACATTGATTTCTTACAAGAAATATGAGCACAAAAATTCTTTTAATTATTTTTTTTTGACAAAACGAGTAATTAGATTTTATATAAAAAGGAGACAAAAGTTAGAAAATTCTTCGAGGAGACTATTGTGATGAACCTGCAACAATTAATTAATGAAAATACACGAGATAGTAGAAATAACATAACTCAGAATCATTTTTATTGATCATAGGCCACTTCAAGGGGGCAACCTCCTTTGAGTAGGCTCAATACAAATAACTTCACGGTACCTTCATTGGTCTCAACACAAACTTATATACGAAGTCTAGGCGCCAATAACATGGGTCAATACCATCTGTCAATACAAACCATAGGCCAATACAAACTATGGATCAACAATTACTATGGGACGACTTACAAAGCATATGTGTCCAACAACAATAAGAAAAACTATGGATCAACAAATACTACGGGACGACTTACAAAGCATATGCGTCCAACAACAATATACTAACAAAGTAAATAGAAGGGTTGACATGGGTTCCTAACATCCCCTCTCCCTTAGAAAAGCTTTGTCCTCAAAGCTTTAGAAGTGGAAATTGATGCAAAATCTGAAGGAGTGGCTCCCCTGTAGCATCCTCAGGTTGCATTCTGGGCCACTGACGCCTTTTGAGTTTCTGTTAGGAACCCATGTCAACCCTTCTTTTTACTTTGTTAGTATATTGTTGTTGGATGCATATGATTTTTAAGTCGTCCCGTAGTATTTGTTGATCCATAGTTTGTATTATTGTTATTGGATGCATATGCTTTGTAAGTCATCCCGTAGTAATTGTTGATCCATATTTTGTATTGGCCCATGGTTTGTATTGACACATGGTATTGGCGCCTAGACTTAGTATATAAGTTTGTGTTGAGACCAATGAAGGTATGGTGAAGTTATTTGTATTGAGCTTGCTCAAAGGAGGTTGCCCCCTCGAAGTGGCCTGTGATCAATATAAAAGTGATTCTGAGTTCTGTTATTTCTGCTATCTTGTATGTTTTCATTAATTAAATATTGTAGGTTCTTCACATCTGGTATTAGAGCACTTTCTTGGGCTCGCTAGGTGAAATTTCTGCCAATTTTTTTTTTTCGCATATGTTGTAGCTTTGGATCTAGGAATAATCCCTATCCTCTTAATTGTGGGAAGTACTTGGAAATAATCCCTAAAACTCATTGTGAGGAGTACCACAGGAACCCCAAAGTACCTGTCCCATTGAGAGGACCTGCCAGCGAAAAGGGCAACGACCCCTACCTGGTTGACTAGTTCCCACCCATGAGGTAAACCAAGAGCTGTCATTTGTGGCAAAGCGGTTATCAGTTTTACTTGAGTTGTGGAGTGAGGGGTACTGCCCCAATATGCAAGCTGTCAAACAACATTGGTGGCCGAGTGAAACCCCTAAACTGTTAGGAATCCACACATACTTGGAGTCCATATCTATTTTCAACTGAACTATTGTCGATCACTGCTGCGCCATTTCAGATCCATTCTGAAAGCTGTTCCAGATCCAGCTATTTCAAATCTATTTCAGGTCCAGCCGTTTTCGATCCAGTCGGCACCGCTTTAGATCCCTCTGTTTCCGATCACTTCCGCACCGTTGCAGATCTATCTCTTTCAGATCCCTTTCGCGCCATTGCATATCTATTCTATTTTTTGGCCATATCTCCCTTGCTTTCATTATGTTTCCCTTGAAACTTCCCTGACACCCCGGTAATCCCATTCTACATATTTCATTCCTGAGGACCCTATCCCAAATTCCACTTCCTAAAGCCCGAAATCCCACATTTGTCAATTTTTAGGGTTTTCCATAACTTCTTCGGATTTCACCCAATCGCCTTCAAATTTTACCACCGAGTTCCTTTCCTAATTCTGCTTTTTTGTCCCTCTCTGCCAATTTTTCTCATTCTCTCACCCTGCTTCTGAAATCCCCATTTTTTGCTTCCCTGTCCATTAGAAAGTGTCCAAAACCTACTCAAACCCCAATTACCCCTCCAAATTTTTCCCAAATCCAAATTTCCCTTTAATAAATAATCTTTTGTTTGTGTTTTTCTATCCATTCCCCCACCCCCCCAAAAAAAAAACTCTTGGTTATGGTTGTCACCCGCGCAGGAGCAACAACCATGGAGGAAGCACTTGTAGCCATCCAAACCAAACACCAAGATCTGGATGAAAAATTTCTCAACCTCCATCTCCAGCATTCAGCCATGAACAATAACCGACAGCATGAATCTTCGGTAGCCAATGGGTTCTCTTCTTCCAGCAATTTTCGTGGTCCGAAGCTTGAATTTCCTTGCTTTAATGGTACTGATCCAATTGGATGGATCTATCGTGCAGAACAATATTTCAGTCTGCATAATACTTTTGATGTCCAAAAAGTTCCACTTGCATCCTTTCATTTGGAACAGGAAGCCCTTCAATGGTACCGTTGGTACATCAAGGCTCATGACAAGCCAAAATGGATAGATTTTTGCCAACTACTTTTGCAACGATTTGGTCCTAGTGCTTTTGATGACTTCACCGCAGCACTCACTAAACTTTGTCAAAGTGGCACTGTTAGAGAGTATCAGACAGAATTTGAGAAACTAGCCAATCACACAGAAGGATTATCTGATGAATTCTATAGGAGTTTTTTTATCAGTGGTCTTAAGGATGAAATCTGGTCAGAGGTTAAAATGTTCTATCCCAACATAATGATGGAAGTCCTAGGGTTGGCTAAGTTGGAAGAAGACAAGATTGCAGCCCAACAGCACTCCAAACCCACTTTTGTTCCCTTCCGAAATATGGGCTCTCAACAACCTCCCATCCCACCAACTCCTCGACCAACTCCTATATAGCATTTTTCTGAAACAGAGATGCAGGCACGCAGATAAAAAGGGATTTGTTATAATTGTGATGATAAATTCACTCGGGGATATAGATGTGTTCAACAAAAGCTCTATCTCTTGGATATGGATTCTCTGCCTGCCTCTACAATTGGTGAGGAAAATCCATATATAATGGATGATCACTCAATTCTATCTCTCTCAGAAAGTGGCGCACTTGTGAGGAGGAGGATCATTTTCTAGGAGAAGACTATCTCTTGTACTTTGGCTGTATCATTGCTCTTTCTATCTCTGAGGAAGTTGCAGGATTTTTCACCTTCTTGGTTTTCCCCAGTGAAACTCTGTGTCTCTTGTGTGCTTGCATTATTGTGTCCATGATTGATATGCTATATATATCCTATACATGTTATTATCTCAGTTAATATCCTATATGAGATTGAAGTAAATTCTGAAAAACTAACATGGTATCAGAGCTAGCTTGAAAGAAGGCATGGTATGGCATCTATGACACTTGTTGCACTTGCGATGCTAGGGTTTGATATAGCAAAAACCCATCAGCATAGGACTTTCGATATAAATCCATTTTGGCAAGGTTTCAGGATTTGAAAATCTTACAGGTCTAAGATAAGATCCCCATGCACCTTGTGTCCAAGGCACAAATTCTAATTCATTGTACTTTGTGTTTTATGATCTGTACAATCTAGGGTTTCTGCCTCTTCCAGATCTCTGTCATAAACAGGTGACCTAGGAAAAAAGGTCATAACTTGGGCTAGGAAGCTCCAAATGAAATTTCGTAAAAGGTGACAGGTAGGGAACATAATGTACTTTCAGACTCCAAAGGTTTAGAGGCCGAAAGTGAACCAGGGACACGTGGCACACCGTACAAGTTCACTCTCCTGTTTTATCCCATAAACAGGTCACGTTGCGACACTTGGCATAACTCTCTCTCAGAGAATCCAATTGAGGTCATACCTATGGGGTTAGAAAGAGGAAAGGTCGGGATACCACAGGTAGAAGATTCAGACCCTGTGGATTTGTAATTTAGGATTTACAACATAAACAATCCGGTGCATATTTCTGTCAAAACAGAATTGGATTTTGAGCACCTTCATTCATGGCTTTGGGAATTAGGGTTTCGGAGAAATTTGGTATTTTTTTAATTGGAGACCACAGATGAATACTACTCATAAAAATCGAAATTTAGAGACCAAGATCAAATTTTTTGGTTGGGTAGAAGGCCAAGCTTGATCAAACCCTAGTTCGGGACTTTGATCGGAAAAGTGAAAAATTAGGGCTTCTGAAACAAATGGGAATTTTTGAAATATGTGACCATAGATGGAAGCTCCTTGGAAAAATCAAAGTTTAGAGCTTTGAATAAAACTATTTGGTTAGGTGAAGCTCCGGGAAAATCAAACCCTAATTCAGGGTTCTCCCTAGTGAATCCAAAAATCTAAAAGGCAATTTTGAGGGGTGAAACTTTGTAGTTTTCAAATTTTGAGTATACCAGTTTGACCAGCTCAGAAAGGCACATCTTTCTATCCTTTCAAAAGTTTGAAATTCAAAGTTTGAATTTTTAGGGTTTCCTTGACAAACCCTAATCTAGCTCCAGATCCAGTTTCTGCAAATCAAGTGGATTGGGTTAATCCAAGAAGAGAATGGATTGGTCACCTGCATAAATGAAGAAGTTCCTATTTCAGAGGGAGATGAGGCTAAGACCTTACATAAGAAGATTACAAGCAATCTCAACAGGTATGACTTATCCAGGTATGTTTCGAGATCTGTTCATGATTAAGTTTATGGTATGTTTGTCTTCATTAAGGTTAGTACAATTTTGATTAACTTTAGACTTGTCATATCACCTTAATAAAATTATGAATGCAGATATTCATTGATTAGGGTTTTGACACTTATGATTGTACTAATGCATTGTGGTGTTGTATGAGGATGATGTTGTCCGCTAACATGAAAGGTACATCAAGAAAGACAAATCATGTTCTAGTTCAAGAACATATGACCATGTTGACATGAAGACAAAGATTCATTCATTGTCATGGATCACATAGAAGATCTACTTACAAGGTATGTATAACTTGGTTCTATAATGATTAACCTATGAGATATGCAGGTTACTAGCACAAGTCATTGAAGAGAACAAAAAGACATAGCTAGACATAACCAACAAATATGTTAACCAGGTAGGTTTTTCCTATATCAAGTTAGAATCCTACCTTGTGTTAGGATCTTATACTGTTGTATGGTTGATAATGATTATTCATGAAGTTAGAAATGTAAGTAATCAAGGGTTTATGCATATTATGTCTCTTATCTTGATTGATGATATGACTAACCAGAAAAGTCCTTTGGTCAAATAAAAATATGCATGAGTAAAAGAAGTATTCCCTGAAACCTTGAATACTAATGCTTATTATCTATGTTTGAAATGATCATGACTATACATGTTTAAGATTATTGTGTTTTGATAGGATTAAGGTTATACTAATGAATGTATGATTATGTATGATACCTCGAGGATAACACAATGATGATACTAGTAAGCATGCATAGTGATCGAGGATGGATATAAGTTCAAGGATAGGTAATCCAGGAAGCAAAGATCAAGAGGGAGCACACTCTAGTAGTTTTTGCAAGGATGCAGACATTCAGAGGGATTTGACCATTTCTCACAATCCACATCAGAATGGAGTTGTAGAAAGGAAGCAAAGACTGAGAGGGAGTCAACCCTACAACCAAACAAAGATAAGTATTTGAATTGTCATTTCTTGCATACTTGTTTGTTTAAATAATATTGTTCAATGATGTATATGCTTATGTTCCTAGACTTAGGGTGTGTATTATGCATATTAGAATAATTGCATTAATGAACAGTATACTACTAATATGCATGTGATGGGTAAGTGGCCTATGGCATTGTACAACATTCCATTTCTACTTATCTAGAATGAAACCTCTTTGCTGACATGTTGGGAGTTGTGCACACTCTTAACAATGTTCTGGTAGAGATTGGAAGGCATCTAGAAAGTTACGGATATGGATAAATGTTTTATTGAAGCATTGGCTAAAATAATTGCATGAATGTATGACATATTTCTTTATGTGTAAGAATTTGTTTTGAAAACTATGAGATGTTTTCTAATCATGCAATTTAACTTGTTTTGTAGGAAAGATCATATACCATCACCTACAAAAGAAGAACTACAATATTTGTTCCAACAATGAAGTTCAAACTATCTATTGAAGATATTGAAGAATTTGAAGTTCCCAGGATACGGGATACAGTAAAAGGATGACATGGTTGAGAAGTACCAATAGATCATGTTTGGGATGTGGTCCCACGACTTGAAGGGAAGTCTGTTGTGACTTCTAAGTGGATCTACAAGATCAAGCATGTTGTAGATGGCAGCATAGAAAAGTACAAAGCAAGATTTGTAGCTCCTGGCTTCTCCCAGAAAGAGGGGATAGACTATGAAGAGAATTTTGCTCATGTAGCCAGATACACTTCTATTAGAACAATACTTGCTTTGGATGCAGTGATGAAATGAAAGATACACCAGATGGATGTCAAGACAACTGTCTTGAATGGTGTAGTAGAAGAGGAAGTGTATGTGGAGCAGCCACTTGGTTTTGAGACACATGACAGGGAGTCATATGTGTGCAGGTTGAAGAAAGCCTTGCAACAAGCTCCTAGGACTTGGTATGGTAGGATAGACAGCTTTCTATCTAGTTTGGGCTTTACCAAGAGTAAAGCAGATTCCAACCTTTACTACAAGGTTGAGGAAGGAAATCCAGTTATACCACTTTTGTATGTGGATGACCTATTTGTAACAAGTTAGGATGGATTGATTGCCGATACCAAGAGGAAGCTTGCTGCCAAGTTCGAGATGAAAGACTTGGGTATGATGCACTACTTTCTAGGCATGGAGGTGTGGCAGAGTGCAGATGGGATATTCCTTAGACAAGGGAAGTATACAGTAGAGATCTTGAAGAGATTTAGGATGATGGACTGCAAGGCCATGGCCACACCTATGGCATCAAACCTGAAGCTTCTGTGTGATGCTTCATTTGAGCCAGTTGATGTCACTATGTATCGTCAGATGATTGGGTCCTCTATGTACCTGACGAACACGAGACCAGATATTTGCTTTGCGCTGAACACATTGAGCCAATTCGTGACGGATTCAAGAGGTGTTCACCTGGTTGCTGTAAATCATATTTTGAGGTACCTGAAGGGTACGGTTGATTATGGGCTCAAGTATGATGCGAATCAAAAGTTTAAACCTGCAGGGTTATGTTGATTCAGATTGGGCAGGCAGTGTTGCAGATAGGAAGAGCACTTCTGGGTGTTGCTTCAGTATGGGATCAGGTGTGATCTCTTGGTTTAGCAGGAAGCAATCATGTGTAGCACTGAGTACAGCCGAAGCAGAGTATGTTGCAGCATGTTCGGCTAGTTGTGAGGAAGTATGGCTTAGGAAGCCACTGTCTAAGTTATTTGATATCCTGCTGGAGGCTACTGGTATCTTTTGTGACAACCAGAGTTGTGTGAAGCTGTCTGAGAACCCGGTGTTCCACGACAGGTCGAAACACATTAAGATCAAATATCACTATATCAGGGATATGGTGTAGAGAGGAGCAGTGAAGCTCCTGTATATTGCGATGGATGAGCAGATTGTAGATGTGCTGATGAAACCACTAGCCAGAGTGAAGTTTGAGTACTTCAGAGAGAGGCTTGGTGTTCTTCAGATCGATGACACTTCAAGGAAGAAGTGATGGACACATTTGCAGGAGCCATTCCAAACATGGTGAGAGGAGGATCCTTCCCATGGTTGTGGATGTAAGCGCTGGATGATGAGCATCAGGACGATGCTCCAGTTAATGCTATGTATATGCATCATGTTGGATGCTTGTTATGTATATGCATCATGTTGGATGCTTGTTATGATCAGTTGGATCATTTATATGTATATGCATTATGTTGGATGCTTGGACCATGTATCTGTATTAGGTGGATATGTTGTATGATCAGGTAGATCATGTATGTTGATATATATCAGGAGGATACATTGTATGATCAGGTGGATCATGTATCTGTGTATGTATCAGGTGGATACATTGTATGATCAGGTGGATCATGTATCTGTTTATGTATCAGGTGGATACGTTGTATGATCATGTGGATCATGTATGTTGATATATATCAGGAGGATACATTGTATGATCAGGTGGATCATGTATTTGTGTATGTATCAGGTGGATACATTGTATGATCAGGTGGATCATGTATGATGATATGTATCAGGTAGATACTTGGTATGCATCAGGTGGATGCATTATATGATCAGGAAGATCATGGATGACGAGCTTCAGGATGTTTCTCTAGATGACATGCATCAGGACAATGCAGTGATGATGATGAGGATGATCATATGTGATGACATGTATTAGGTGGATACATTACATAATCAATTGGATTATGTGTGATGAGTTTTGAAGACACAGATGCACATGAGCTTTTCAGACATGGTTGTAGATGTGTTCTCCCATGGTCGCGATGTAATTGCTGGGATTTTTTGACATGGTGGCAGATGTGTTCTCCCATGGTCGTGATGTAATTTCCAGGGCCATTCGAGCATGGTTGTAGATGTGTTCTCCCATGGCTGCGATATAAGTGCTGGGGCCATTCGATCATGGTTGTAGATGTTTTCTCCCATGGTTGCGATATAAGTGCTGGGCCATTTGAGCATGGTTGTAGATGTGTTCTCCCATGGATGCAATATAAGTGCTGTGCCATTCTCGCATGGTTGTAGATGTGTTCTCCCATGGCGTAGATGTAAGTGCTGTGTGATGTGCATCTGGGTTGTGCTTCGTGAAAGATGATCATGAGTATCAGGATGATACCTTGTGGCCGTGGACAAGTTGTGCAGTAGCATGTAAAAGGTCCTCAGAGATCCGATAGGTTGAGATGTGTGCTCGTAATCAGTCCTGGGATGCTCTTTCAAGGTTTTGTTGACTCATGTAATAAGTCCTGAGGATTCCACAGTATTGCCAGTGATGATGAAGACTTGCAGGTGGTGGGCCTACATGCAGTATGAAAAAGGACTAGCTCTGTAGAACTTCCTATGACGAGTAGATCGAATATTAATTGAGATAGTAGCAGTAGTGACGATGTCGATGATTCGAGGACAATGATTCGTTGATGATGATCCAGAGAAGAAGACTTGTGCTAGCAGATCTGTGTCGAGAAATACCTTCCTATTTAAGAGGGAGTGTTGATGTATATGTAACTTCGGAATGTATTTTACCCATGTATATTGTATTCCTATAGAGATGTTATTATTCCTCTATACGGAAGTGTTTGTATTCCTATAGAGATGTTATTATTCCTCTATACGGAGGTGTCGTCATTTATATTGCAAGTGTCGTAACTTATACTTAATTGGTCATTAGAAAACCTTGATGGGGTCGGCCCTGTATGAGTCATGTGGTTAAATGGGTTATTAGACCACCAAGTTTGGGGTCGGCCCAGATTAATGTAACCATGGGTTATTAGGCTAAGCTAGACAAGTCGGCCCCACTGGTTTGGGAAGGACAGGAAAAGTATAAATAGAGATCGGGAGATCTCTATTTGATCACTCATTACTCACTTCTATCTCTCTCAGAAAGTGGCGCACTTCTGAGGAGGAGGATCATCTACTAGTAGAAGACTATCTCTTATACTTTGGTTGTATCATTGCTCTTTCTATCTCTGAGGAAGTTGTGGGGTTTTTCACCTTCTTGGTTTTCCCTGGTGAATCTCTATTTTTGTTGTGTGCTTGCATTATTGTGTCCATGATTGATATGTTGTAGATATGCTGTACATGTTATTCTCTGAGTTAAGATCCTATATTAGATTGAAGTAAATTCCGAAAAACTAACACCCCAAACAATGTGGATCAGGGGTTACTTCAAGAAGCTTCCTCTTACAATACTCATTGATTCTGGTAGCACTCATAACTTCATTGACCCTTGGATCGCCAAACATGTTGATTGTTTTGTCCATCCTTGCTCCAACTTTGAAGTCATGGTTGCCAATTGGGGCACCTTACCTTGCAAGGGGAAGTGTCACAATGTGTGTATCTCTCTGGAAGATTATAACCTGCACTCTGACATGTTTGCCTTGTCCCTAGGTGGATGTGATGTGCTTTTGGGCGTTCAATGGTTATGCACACTTGGCCCCATCTTATGGGATTTTGCTGAACTTTGGATGATGTTTTCAGTCAATGGGAAACAACAAAAATTTAAGGGCTTACAAGAAGGGTCTCTCCACATCATCAGTTCACATCACCTAGAAAAGATCCTTAAGAAGAATTCACATGGTGTCATCGCTCAACTCCATTCCATTCAGATGCACCCATCAATGGTCTCCCCTACTTCTTTGGATAGATATGTAGGTGTCCTTGCTGAACCAGTGGGCTTGTCGCCTTCAGGAGACCTTTCCGGTACAAATTTATCCGCATCTACATCTCAGCAGGAAATGATGGCTATTTTGCATGAAGTACAGAAGTGGCAGCCATACCTATCAGGGAATTATTGCTGCATCAACACTGATCTCCAAAGTCTGGAAAATTTCTTTGAACAATGGGTCTCCTCCCCAGCACACCTAAAATGGGTTATCCAATTCATGGGTTATGCCTATGTGATCACTTACAAGAAGGGTAAGGACAATATGGTGACAGATGCTCCTTCTCGCACATTTGATGACCCAGTTTCTCTTATAGGTATTTCTCTGCTTGTTCCAAATTGGTTGCAATCTGTTCAACAGGACTATCTTTTTCTATGAACTCCATGCTTCTTCATCAGCAGGGCACTTTGGGTTCCTCAAAATGTATGTCTGAGAACAATGTAACTTCTTTTGGAAGGGACTGAAAATGACAATTCAACAAATGGTGGCTGCATGTGATACTTTCCAGGTCAACAAAGTGTTGAGATATTGTAACTTCTAAGAATATTATATTTGTACTTTATTATTCTAGAGATGTTTCATTCCTCCGTGAAGATCTTATTGTATATATGGAGATGTTTATTCCTCCGTTGGATTGTGGTAACTTGCGTTATTAGACTTCCCTAGTGGGGGGTCGGCCCTGTATGTGTTATGTGGGTCAAAGGGTTATTAGACAACCCTAGAGGGTTCAGCCCAGTCAGTTGTAGTGGGGTGTTTAACCCAGTAATTATGTTGGGGCCGACCTAGCTTGTGTAAAAGTCAGTCGGGGAACAAGTATAAGTAGAGGAGGATGTTCCTCACTTATCTCACTCATTAATTCACTTGTGAGTGGCACACTTGTGTGAGAGAGGTCTGATATGGAGGAGGAGGAGCTCATGTCGTTGGTTTACATATTTGTAGTTGCTGATCATCTATATTGAGGAAGCTTTGCTAGGTTTTCTACCCCATGAGGGTTTCCCAGGATAAATCTGTGTCTCTTGTGTTTATGCTGTGCTTGTTGTTTCTTCAGTGATCCTATATATGCTATTGTTGTGAAATGAAATGCAATGATGATATTTTCTGTCTTAGCATATTGAATCTTAACATGGTATCAGAGCTAACCTGAAGGAAGGCAATGTATGGCACTTACGACACTTGCTTCACTTGCGACATTTTGAAGGTTTGGGTTTTATATAGAAAAAACAAGTTATGGTGGAACTTTTGCTATAAATACATTTTTGCGAAGGTTTAAGATCTGAAAATTTTATAGGGCATAGATAACATCCCCATGTACCTTGTGTCAAAAGGACACCCTCAGATTCATTGTACTTTGTGAGTTATGATTAGTACAAGTTAGGGTTTCTGCCTCTTCCATATCTCAGTCATAATCAGGTGACCTAGGAAAAAAGGTCATAACTTGGGCTAAGAAGCTCCAAATGAAATTTTGTAAATAGTGACAGGTAGTACACATAATGTACTATCTCAAGAAATGTTTTTCTAGGCCGAAGTTGAACTCGTGACACGTGGCACACCGTACAAATTTGCTCTCCTGTTTTATCCCATAAACAGGTCAAGTTACGACACTTGGAATAAATCTCTCTCAGAAAATCCAATTGAGGTCAGACCTGTTGGGATGGAATAATGACAGGTCAAGCTACCACAGAAACATTTTTCAGACTCTATAGATCGAAACATTTGGAGTTACAACAGAAACAATCAGGTACATATTTCTGACAAAACAGAATTATTTTTGGAGCACCTTTATTCATGGCTTCTAGAATTTAGGGTTTCGGAGAAAGTTAGAATTTTTTTAATCGGAGTCCATGACTGAATGCTACTCAGGAAAATCAAAATTTAGAGACCAAACTTGAATTTTTTTGTTGGGTAGAAGACCGGGCTTGATCAAACCCCAGTTCGGGATTTTGATCGGAAAGATGGAAATTAGGGTTTCAACAAAAGTTGGAATTTTTGAAGTCTGTGACCATGGCTGGAAGCTCCTTAGAAAAATAAGAGTTTAGAGCCTTGGATCGAAGCTTTTGATTAGGAAGAAGGGTGGGCTCCATCAAACCCTAGTTCGGGATCCTGCCCAGAAGATCCATAATTTTTCGAAGGCAATTTTGAGGGGTCAAATTTTGGAGATTTCAAAATTGAATTATGCTAGTTTGATTAGCTCAGCAGGACACATTCTTCCATACATTTAGAAGTGTGAAAGTCAAAGTTTGAATTTTTAGGGTTTCTCTGACAAACCCTAATCCAGCTCTAGATCCAGTTTAGGGGGAGATGAGGCTAAGGCCTTACACAAGGAGACTACAAGATGTATCGATAGGTATGCCTTAAGGAGATACATGTATGTCTTGAAATCTGATTCTTGATTAAGTTAATAATATGTTTGTCTTCATATTATTTATTAGTACAATCTTGATTAATGTTAGAATTGTCTTATCACCCTAGTAAAGGTATGTGAATGATAGAAGACATTCATTGATTAGGGCTATATGATTGTACTAATGCACTATGGTGTTGTATGAGGTTGATGTTGTCTGCTAACAAGATACAGGTACATCACGAAAGACAAATCAAATTCCATGACCATGACAACATGAAGACAAAGACTCATCCATAATCTTTGATCACATAGAAGTTCTACTTATGAGGTATGTATGACTTTGTTCTATTATGCTTAACCTATGAGATATGCAGGTTCTAGCACAGGATCTCTAAATCATTGAAGAGAACAAAGAAGATATTGTTTAGGTATGTTAGACATAACTAAGCAGGTATACTAATCCAGGTATGTTTTCCTATGTCAAGTTAGAATCCTACTTTGTGCTAGGATCTTAGTATACCCATATATTGAATGATCATAACCATACATATTCAAGATTATCTAGAATTATAATGTTTTGATAATATTGATGAATGTATGTTTGTGTATGAGATCATGAGGATGACACTAGTGCACACTTGAGCATGCACAGTGGTACAGATTGAATAGAAGTTCAAAAGTCATATAGAAGATCAAGCGGGAGGCAACCACACAAGCATAAAAGATAAGTATTTGAGTTGTTATTTGAAATAGTAAATGATATTGCTTGTAATAGTTGTATGCATATTTGTATTCCTAGAATATATCACGTTGAGTGTAAACATTCATATAACATTGAACAGTATACTACTAATATGCATATGATTGGTAAGTTGGACAAACATTCCATTGTTGCTTGTCTAGAATGAAACCTCTTTGCTGACATGCTGAGAGCTGTGCACACTCTCGATAGTATGTTCTGGTAGAGATGGAAGGCATCTAGATAGCCACTGTATGCATACAAGATATGGAAAAGTATTGTGCCAAAGTATTGGTCAAGATAGTTGCATAACTATGTAAATGATATATGTATGCATAATAGGTTATCATGTCAACGTGATTTGATGATTTCGAAGTATTACTAATCATATACTTAGTCTTGATTTGTAGGAAATATCATGAAGAATGATGAACACCGAACAAGTGATGGATTTTCAACAAAAGGATTTACAAATCAAACATAATATAGAAGGTTCGTGGCTAGAAGATTCTATTAGAAAGAGGAAGAGAATCATGATGAGATGTTTGCTTCAAGTGGCTAGATAAGACCATTATCTTAATGATATAATTGAAGAAGAAGTGTGAATCAAGGATTCAATTGAAGAAAGCTTTGTTCGGGTACCCAGGATCGATAGTCAATTGATGAGCTTAATGATCACCATGGGTGATGTGGATCTCAACCTTTTCCACAAGGTTGGATATGGTTTCTATACACAGATGACATGGATGCAAGAAGGAACTCACCACAGAGTTCGAATGATATTGAGGCTCATATCAGTAGAACCATCTGATGAGAGATGGCACAGATAGATATGCAGAAGATCACTCAATGCAGAGTTTTAATGATGTTCATTCATAGAGGGAGAATTGACAGTTTCTTGAGAAGCTTGGTTTTTACCAGAAGTAAAGCTGTTCCTAACCTTTACCTTAAGGTTATGGATCATACTATTATTGTATGTAGATGATCTCTTTATGACAGGGAATGTGAAATAGATCATGGAAAGCAAGAAGAAGCTAGCTACAGAGTTCGAGATGAGTGATCTCGGATTGATGCATTACCTCCTAGGACTGGAAGCATGAAAAGGCTCAGAAGGAATCTTTCTCAACCAAGGAAAGTATGCTGTGAAAATCTTGAGAAGAATTGATTTGTTCGAATGTACAACCATGGCCACTCTCATGGGTTCCGACTTGAAGTTGTTAGTTGATGACTCCTCATAGTTAGTTAATGTAACTCTATACAGACATAATATTGGGTCATTGATGTATCTGATGAATACCAGTCCAGATATATGCCTTGCTGTGAACACCCGAAGTCAGTATCTAGTGGAAACTAGATGTGTTCACCTGATAGTTGCAAATCACGTGATGAGGTACCTAAAGAATATAATAGACTTTGATCTATGTTATCTTGGAGATCATGACTTCAGATGGCTACACAGATGTTGATTGGGTAGAAAGTGTATCAGACAGGAAGAGCACATCAAGAGGATGTTATTGTCTAGGATCAGCCATGATCTCATGGTTTAGCAGGAAGCAGTCTAGTGTGGTTCTTAGCACAAGCGGAATATATGGCTGCTTGCTCTATTAGTTGTGAAGCCGTATGGCTTCAGGATTGTTTGACTTAGAGATAGACCCAACTGTGATCCTATGTAACAAACACAATTGTAACAAGATAGCAGAGAATCCAGTGTTCCATGATAAGTCAAAGCACATAGAGATTTGACATTTCTATACACAAGATATGGTACAGAAAGGAACTATAAAGTTCGAATTTGTAACAAGTTATCGATATACTAACCAAACCTCTACCTCAAGTAAAGTTTAAGTATTTCTGAGACAAGCTTGGTGTAGTTCATAAGGACCCTCCTCGATCCTCGAAAGGGGGAGTGATATGGTCGTTGATGATGAGATTGCCTGCATTGACAATGAGGTCGATGATGTGGATACCTATATTGGTGATGTCGACAGTGAGGGTCTAATTTGATGAGGGGATTGCATCATCCTTGAACACATGTTATAAAATGATCCGTAGACATATGTATCCGAGAAAGAAGAGGGATTGCATCATCCTTGAACATGTGTTCTAAAAGAATTCGTAGACATATGTCTTCGAGAATGAAGTCCTTAGTGGACAGGTGGGGATTGTATCGTCCCCGGACTTTGGTCTCTTGAATTGATCCGTAGACCTATGTCTTCGAGAATGAAGTCCTTAGTGGATAGGTGGGCATTGTATCATCCCCGAACTTCGGTCCCTTGAATTGATCCGTAGACATATGTCTTTGAGAATGAAGTCCTGAGTGGAGAAGTGGGGATTGTATCTTCCCAGGACTTCGGTCCCAGAATTGATCCGTAGACAGATGTCTCCAAGAATAAAGTCCTGAATGAATAGGGTGGGGATTGTATCTTTCCCGAACTTCGGTCCCAGAATTGATCCGTAGACAAATGTCTCCGAGAATGAAGTCCTGAATGAACAGGGTGGGGATTGTATCTTCCCCAGACTTCGGTCCTAGAATTGAGCCATAGACTGGGTCTCCGAGAATGAAGTCCTGAATGAACAGGTAGGGGATTGTATCTTCCCCAGACTTCGGTCCCAAAATTGAGCCGTAGACTGGGTCTCCAAGAATGAAGTCCTGATTGAACAGGTAGGGGATTGTATCTTCCCCGGACTTCGGTCCTAGAATTGAGTTGTAAACTGGGTCTCCGAGAATGAAGTCTTGAATGAACAGGTAGGGGATTGTATCTTCCACGGACTTCGGTCCCAGAATTGAGCCGTAGATTGGGTCTCCGAGAATGAAGTCCTGAATGAACAGGTAGGGGATTGTATCTTCCCTGAACTTTGGTCCCAAAATTGATCCGTAGACATTTGTCTCCGAGAATTGATGATAGTACTGTATCGTCCCTGGACTCTTGGTTCAAAATGTACATGAGAGGACTGCATCGTCCGTGAATTGGGTTCAAAATGTACAAGGACTGCATCATCCATGAAATGGGTTCAAAATGTACGTGAGAGGACTACATCGTCCATGAAATGGGTTCAAAATGTACATGAGAGGACTGCATCGTCCATGAACTGGGTTCAAAATGTACAAGGACTGTATCGTCCATGAACTGGGTTCAAAATGTACGTGAGGGGATTGCATCATCCCTAGACATGAGACTTGTCTTACAGTGATAAGGATTGATCATCCTGGAACTTGATCTGGATTGTATCATCCATGGACCTATGTCCTAAAGAGAGTGGGATTGATCATCCTGTAATATGATCATGTGTATTGCAGAGTATGCTGAGATGATGAACTAGATGCTGTAGATCAAGATGATGATCCAGATGCTGTAGATCAAGATGATGATCCAGATGCTATAGATCGAGATGATGATCCAGATGCAGTAGATCGAGATGATGATCCAGATGCTGTAGATTGAGATGATGATCCAGATGTTGTAGATCGAGATGATCCAGATGCTGTAGATCAATATGATCCAGATGCTGTAGATCGAGATGATCCAGATGCTGTAGATCGAGATGATGATCCAGATGCTGTAGATTGAGATGATGATCCAGATGCTGTAGATCAAGATGATCCAGATGCTATAGATCAAGATGATCTAGATGCTGTAGATTGATATGATCCAGATGTTGTAGATCGAGATGATCCAGATGCTGTAGATTGAGATGATCCAGATGCTGATGATCGTATGATGATGATGCTGATGATCATGTGACGATGATGCTATTGATCGTGAGGATCCAGATGATAATATTGCTGCAGCTGTTCAAGTGCTGCAGAAGATTCAGTACTGAAGATGTTGATGTTCCAGTATTGAAGATCTTGAAGATATTCTAGTAACTGGTTGAGTTACTGATGATGTTGAGAAAGCTTCCAATGATTTATAGATGTATCATATATGATGTTGATGAATCCTTTCTCTTGCAGACGTTGTTATAATATCCTTCTTATTAAGGGGGAGTGTTGAGATATTGTAACTTCTAAGAATATTATATTTGTACTTTATTATTCCAGAGATGTTTCATTCCTCCGTGAAGATCTTATCGTATATCCGGAGATGTTTATTCCTCCGTCGGATTGTGGTAACTTGGGTTATTATACTTCCCTAGTGGGGGGTTGGCCCTGTATGTGTTATGTGGGTCAAAGGGGTATCAGACCACCCTAGATGGGTCGGCCTAGTCAGTTGTAGTGGGGTTTTTAACCCAGTAATTATGTTGGGGCCGACCTAGCTTGTGTAAAAGTCAGTCGGGTAACAAGTATAAGTAGAGGAGGATGTTCCTCACTTATCTCACTCATTCATTCACTTGTGAGTGGCTCACTTGTGTGAGAGAGCTCTGCTATGGAGGAGGAGGAGCTCATGTCTTTAGTTTACATCTTTGTATTTGTTGATCATCTATATTGAGGAATCTTTGCTGGGTTTTCTACCCCATGAGGGTTTCCCAGGATAAATCTGTGTCTCTTGTGTCTATGCTGTGCTTGTTGTTTCTTCAGTGATCCTGTATATGCTATTGTTGTGAAATGAAATGCAATGCTGATATTTTCTGTCTTAGCATATTGAATCTTAACACAACGGTGCAACGACACTCCTTTCGAGACTGCTCGAACCCTTTCAAATCCGTACACAAATGTGGACAACTATTTCTATGGATTTCCTAGAAGCGCTCCAGTGGTACAATACCACATTTAAAAGGACACCATATGAAGTAGTTTATGGACAGGAGCCACTAGTTGTTCTTCCATACACGCTCAGTAGATCCCTAGTTTAGGAAATTGAATCGGTTCTTCGAAACCGCAATCAGATTCTTCTCATTCTGCAAGACAATCTTCACATGGTAAGAATTCGACTGAAACAACAAGCCGATCAGTACCGTTCTGAGCACACTTTTCACGCAGCTGCTATGGTCCTTCTTCATCTACAACCTTCCAAGAAATCCTCCCTGAAACTCAAAAGGCATCAGTGGGCCGGAATGTAACCCGAGGATGCTACAGGGGAACCACTCCTTCAGATTCTGCATCAATTTCCACATCTAAAGCTTTGAGGACAAATCTTTTTCTAACGGAGAGGGGATGTTAGGAATCCATGTCAACCCTTCTATTTACTTTGTTAGTATATTGTTGTTGGACGCATATGCTTTGTAATTCGTCCCATAGTATTTGTTGATCCATAGTTTGTATTATTGTTGTTGGACGCATATGGTTTGTAAGTCATCCCGTAGTAATTGTTGATCCATATTTTGTATTGGCCCATGCTTTGTATTGACATATGGTATTGACCCATGGTATTGGCGCCTAGACTTAGTATATAAGTTTGTGTTGAGACCAATGAAGGTACGATGAATTTATTTGTATTGAGCTTGCTCAAAGGAGGTTTCCCCCTCAAAGTGGCCTACGATCAATATAAAAGTGATTTTGAGTTCTGTTATTTCTGCTATCTTGTGTGTTTTCATTAATTAAATATTGCAGGTTCTTCACAGTTTCATGGAGGGTTTCTTGGAAGGATGTAGATGAAGAAGAACCATATCAGCTGCGTGAAAAGTGCGCTCAGAATGGTGTTGATCGGCTTGTTGTTTCAGTTGAATTCTTGGCATGTGAAGATTGTCTTGCAGAATGAGAAGAATCTGATCGCGGTTTCGAATAACCGAGTCAATTGCCTGAACTGGGGAGTTGTTGAGGGTGTATGGAAGAAGAACTGGAGGTGCCTATCCATAGACTACTTCATATGGTGTCCTTTTAGATGTGGTATTGCACCACTAGATTGCTTATAGAAAATCCATAGAAATAGTTCTCCAAATCTATGTAGGGATGGGAAAGGGTTTGAGAAGTCCCGAAAAGAGTGTCGTTTCACCCTTGTTGACCTGGAAAGTATCACAGTCAGCCACCATCTATTGAATTGTCATTTTCAGTACCTTCCAAAAGAAGTTACATTGTTCCTGGTCATATATTTTGAGGAACCTAGAGTTCACTGCTAATGAAGAAGCATGGAGTTCATAGAACAAATAGCCCTATTGAATAGAGTGCAACCAATTTGGAACAAGCAGAGAAATAGCTGTAAGAGAAACCGGGTCATCAAATGTACGAGAAGGAGCATTTGCCACCATATTGTCCTTACCCTTCTTGTAAGTGATCACATAGCAATAACCCATGAGTTGGATAACCCATTTCAGGTGTGATGGGGAGGAGACGCATTGTTCCAGGAAATTTTCCAGACTCTGGAGATCAGTCTTGATGCAAAAATAATTCCCTCTTAGGTATGGCTGCCACACCTGTACTGCATGCAAAATAGCCATCATTTCCTGCTAAGATGTAGATGCGGCTAAATTCTTACCGGAAAGGTCTCTTGAAGGCGACAAGCCCACTAGTTCAACAAAGACACCTGCATATCTATCAAGGAAGTAGGGGAGACCGTTGATGGGTGGATCTGAATGGAATGGAGTTGAGCTATGACACCATGTGAATTCTTCTTAAGGATCTTTTCCAGGCGATGTGGACTGATGATGCGGAGAGACTCTTGTTATAAGACCTTAAATTTGTGTTGTTTCCCATTGACTGAAAATTACATCCAAAGTTCAGCAAAATCGCATAAGATGGGGCCAAGTGTGCATAATGATTGAAAGCCCAAAACCACCTCACATCCGCCTAGGAACAAGGCAAACATGTCAGAGCGCAGGTTATAATATTCTAGAGAGATACGCACATTGTGACACTTCCCCTTGCAAGGTAAGGTGCCCCCATTGGAAACCATGACTTCAAAGTTAGAGCACGTATGGAAAAAACAATCAGCCTGTTTGGCGATCCGAGGGTCAATGAAGTTATGAGTGCTACTAGAATCAATGAGTATTGTAAGAGGAAGCTTCTTGAAGTAACCCCTGGCCTGCATTGTTTGGGGGGGTGGTGACGCCGGATAAAGCATGGAGAGATATCTCTGGTTTTTCATCTTGAGGTGGGGGGTCAGTAGGCGGCTCCTAAATGTCGACCTGATCATCCATTGTATCTGGAGCTTCTTCACCAATTTTAGAGGCAGGCGGAGAATCCATATCCAAGAGATAGAGATTTTGTTGAACACATCTATGTCCTCGAGTGAATTTTTCATCACAATTATAACAAAGCCCTTTTTTTTGCGTGTCTGCATCTCTGTTTCAGACAAATGCTTGATAGGAGTTGGTTGAGGAGCTGGCGGGATGGGAGGTCATGGAGAACCCATATTTTGGAAGGGAACAAAAGTGGGTTTGGAGCGTTGTTGGGTTGCAATCTTGTCTTCTTCCAACTTAGCCAACCCTAGGATTTCCATCATTCTGTTGGGATAGAACATTTTAATCTTTGACTGGATTTCATCCTTAAGACCACTGATAAAACAACTCCTGTAGAATTCATCAGAAAATCCTTCTGTGTGATTGGCTAGTTTCTCAAATTCTTTCTGATACTCTCTCATAATGCCAATTTGATGAAGTTTAGTGAGTGCTCTGGTAAAGTCATCAAAAGCACTAGGACCAAATCATTGCAAAAGGAGTTGGCAAAAACCTGTCCATTTTGGCTCGTCATGAGCCTTGATGTACCAACGATACCATTGAAGGGATTCTTGTTCCAAATGAAAGGATGCAAGTGGAACTTTTTGGACATAAAAAGTATTATGCAGACTGAAATATTGTTCTGCATGATAGATCCATTCAGTTGGATCGGTACCATTGAAGCCAGGAAATTCAAGCTTCAGACCACGAAAATTGTTGGAAGAAGAGAACCCATTGGCTGCAGATTCTGATTCTTGCCGTCGGTTATTTTTCATGGCTGAATGTTGAAGATGGAGGCTGAGAAATTTTTCATCCAGATCTTGGAGTTTGGTTTGGATGGCTGCAAGTGCTTCCTCCATGGTTTTTGCTCCTACGCAGGTAGAAACCATAACCAAGAGTTTTTTTTTGGGGGGGTGGGGATGGATAGAAAAACACAAACAAAAGCTTATTTAGTAAAGGGAAATTTGGATTTGGGAAAAACTCAGATGGGTAATTGGGGTTTGAGTAGGTTTTGGACACTTTCTGATGGACAGGGAAGCAAAAAATGGGGATTTCAAAAGCAGGGTGAAAGAATGAGAAAATTTGTCAAAGAGGGACAAAGAAGCAGAAATAGGGAATGAACAACGTGGAAAAATTTGGAGGCAAGTGGGTGAAAATTGAAGAAATTAGGGAAAACCCTAAAAATAGACAAATGTGAGATTTCTGGCTTTGGGAAGTAGAATTTGGGATAGGGTCCTCAAGAATGAAATATGGAGAATGGGATTGCAGGGGTGTCCGGGAAGTTTCAAGGGAAACAGAGTTTAAACAAGGGAGATATGGCAAAAACATGGATTTTTTTTCTTCCAAAAATGGATCTGCAACGGCGTGGAAGGGATTGGCAACATATGGATCTGAAACGACGCTGAATGGATCGAAAACGGTTGGATCTGAAATGGATTTCAGAATAGATCTGAAATGGCTGGATCTGGAATGGCTTGGAATGGATCTAAAACGACGTGGAAGTGATCGGCAACATTTCAACTGAAAATAAATATGGACCCCAGGTATGTTTGGCTTCCTAACAGTTCAAGGGTTTCACTCGGCCACCAATGCTATCTGATGGCTTGCGTATTGGGGTAGTACCCCTCACTCCACGGCTCAGGTAAAACTGATAACCGCTTTGCCACAAATGACACCTCTTGGTTTACCTCACAGTCAGAAGCTAGTCAATCAGGTAGGTGTTGTTTCCCTTTTCACTGGAAGGTCCTCTCAATGGGCCAACTACTTTGGGGTTCCTGTGGTACTCCTCAGAATGAGGTTTAGGGCTTATGCCCAAGTACTTCCCACAGTAAGCGGATAGGGATTATTCCCAGATACAAACTTGCAACATGCGAAAAACAATTTGGCAGAAATTCCACCCAACGAGCCCAAGAAAGTGCTTTGATACCAGATGTGATGAACCTGCAACAATTAATTAATGAAAATACACAAGATAGCAGAAATAACATAACTCATAATCGCTTTTATTGATCACATGCCATTTAGAGGGGGAAACCTCCTTTGAGAAGGCTTAATACAAATAGCTTCATGGTATGTTCATTGGTCTCAACACAAACTTATATACTAAGTCTAAGCTCCAATACCATGGGTCAATACCATGTGTCAATACAAACCATGGGCCAATACAAACTATGGATCAACAATTACTATGGGACGACTTACAAAGCATATGCATCGAACAACAATAAGACAAACTATGGATCAACAAATACTACGGGACGACTTACAAAGCATATGTGTCCAACAACAATATACTAACAAAGTAAATAGAAGGTTTGACATGGGTTCCTAACAACTGTTCCAAAAATAGAAGGGTTGTCAAGACTCCTTGCTCTTCTTTTACTAGTCTGTAATGTTCCTTATAAAAGCCTAATTTGTGGTAGCTATACCTCCTTACAAACTATCCTAAGATCAAAATGAAGAAACAAACCATTGTTGAAGAAAAATTCCTAACCAAGGAAGAGCTACATTGTTGCTGCTACATGCCCAACCAAAAAAGCTTCTATACTTGAATTCTGATGCAACATAATATTAAAAAAAAAGTTTCAAAGTAACCGGGAAGACTCACACTTTTCGAATTACTGTTGAGAAATGTCCTCCTTGTTCCCTTCAGTTCCTCCCACTAAGCCTCCAATGCCGCCATGAAGTTCCATGGTGCTCTTTCTAATTTCTTCTCTCATACGGTCGATCTTGGCTTCCACTATCATGGCTCTTGTAGCTAGGGTTTTCACCCTAGCTTGTGCAAATGAGCGCCTACTAAGGAGAATGGACTCCTTAGTAGCAGTTCAATAAACAGTAAATGAAAGACAATACATTAAAATGGAAATTATTCTAAACATGTGCATGAAACATAAAAGACAAGAAATAGAAATGGTTTTTTGTATTAAAGATTATACCTCCAATATGAAGGTTGGTGAAGTTCTTGCAATGGTCCAAGAGGGTTGCTCCAAAATCCAACTTTGCTCCTTCTCTTTCTCCAAAGGGTGGAAATGGGCCAAAAGGGGCACTCAAGGGTGAAAGTATCTCAAGGGTGAGCTAGGGTTTCAAGAGTGATTTTGGCAGAGTAAGGGTGTATTTGACTATGGATATGAAATGAGGGGTCTCCATCACTTATTTATAGGTTTTTAGTGGTGGAGTGCTAGCCCATGGTTTTGGAAACCATATGGTTTAGGTCAGCTGTATAGGATTTTTTCCTCTTTTCCTCTTTTTTTTTTAATATTTTTTATTCCCTTTTTAGAGGGTTTTTGCTATTTTGGAGGAATTTTGGATAATTTTGGGGGAAAAAGGGGTTTTTTAGCCTTTTGGAGGCTTTTTTGATGGTTTTGTGGCCTTTTGGAGGCTTTTTTGGCCTTTCGGAGGCTTTTTAAGGGGATTTTAAGGTTTTGAAGGTAAATATGGTAGGAAATATGGACAAATGAGTCATGTAATGAGGTAGATGAGGTAGTGAGCACTTTTTGGGTGTTAACAGATTGCCCCCTGATGTGTGAGGGCAGGAGCTCATCGTATGGCCGATAGACATCATAAGTCTTCTATGGTTTTCCTGGGGTGTGGAGAAGGGAAGAAACAAACTGGAGCCCGGAACAAGGGTCCCAAACAAACTGCAAAAATTAAAAGTACATAACCTCAATAATGGATGAGGAATAATCGGATCATATGGATGAGGCGGCCATTTCCATGCTCGTATCAAGATATAGAACAATAATAACAATGGGGTCCAAAATATGGGGACTTGAAACATATACATGGCCTCAAATAATGAATGAGGAAGAATCTCAATATATGGATGAGGCGGCATACCCATGCTCGTATCAAGATACATAAAAAATGACTATGAGGCCCCAAAAGGGGGGCCTGTAGGATACATAGAGAACCACTGTGTACATCATAAGGGTCCAAAGGGGACACAAATGTGGGACATACTGCTGGGCTAACCATGTCTAAGCTGAAGAACTGATACACTGGAATGACAACAGTGCTACTGAGTGTGGTACTAGAGGAACTGATGAGCTGCTGGATCATAGTAACAAGGGGTCATACTCTCAATGGTACACTGAACTGGAACTGAACTGGGTACTCAAGGAAGCATATAACTGGATGGCTTCCGAATACAATCGCCAACGCAACCCGGACATCCACGGGAACATATAATTGGGCGCTTCGAAGTGACTCACCAATGTGCTAGAGTCAGGGGAAATCCGGGGTCTTCGACCAATAACTGAAGGGATAGATACCCTGCGCGATTCTCAACGATGCGATCAAGGTGTTGAAGTCGAGCATGTGAGAAACAACCACTCGGAGAGGCAATGATGACTCCTCTCAAAATGGTCCATAGGCACTCACCACAGATGGTGATGGGTCCAAGGCGCAGGGACCTCTGGGTCTATCCTCTGGAATAGAGGGGCTGTCATCGACAGAGGGCGACCTGCAACTAGTAAGGCAATGATGTTTCCTTGATAGGAGCATGAGGTAGAGAACTGAAGTGTGATAGTACTGATGGTAGGACTGACATACTGTGGGGGATATCTGGGCAAGTAGAGTGGGTGGACTCAAACTTCCTTTGTTCAGAGTATGATGGCGGGGATGATCGGGCAGCATATGAAATAGATTGAGGGGAAAGGGATCATAGCTGTAATGGATCGAGGATAGTGACTGGGATGAGGGATACTCAAGCTGGTGTAAAATGGCAGGAGACTGTAGAATACTCTGAACAAAGGCAACCGGATTGTGGGTGCTGCCGAGATGATCGATCATATTTCCAAGAGGCACGGGGGGACTTCTTCACGGGTTGAGAAGAAGTGTGTGTAAAATGGTACTGTCGTGTGGATTTATACGAGCCCAGGATAGTTCATGCTCATGATTGCTTTCAATTTTAAGGAGCCTGAAAGCAATAAGAAGACTCTGAAATAATGGAATGGTACCATCATGTGGATTTGTACGAGCCCAGGATGGTGCATGCTCGTGGTTTCTTTCAATTTTAGAGAGTCTGAAAGTGATCAGAAGACTCCAGGGGGTTTCTTTTTCGTGTGTTAGTCTCCAAGGCCCAAAGAAGCATAAAAGGATGTAATGAAGAACTCTTCTAGCCAGTGTGACTAGAGTATTCCTTTTTCGTAATTAGTTTACTAGGTCTGGAAAAGGGTTAAACTTATACCAGATAGACGCCCTTTCAGGTACTTTAACGAGCATGAAAGGAAGCAAGATTGCTCGACGATCTTTTCATTGTTTTAGGAGTCAGAAAAGATCTTAACAGAAACTCCCTATTTGCCTTTTTCGTAAAGGATTTGTCCGGCCCGAAAAAGGGATAAAATTATACCGAACAACAGGAATGGCCAGGCAAGGAGGAAGTGCTCAATCAAGGAACATTGATGATGACCAAGAACGAGGGTAAGGGGGAACACTGGTGGGCCTCCTTGCAGGATAATGAATGGTGAAAAAATAATGAAATAATTGCAGTATGACAGGAGTGAATGGCTCATGTAAAAATGTGTAACAATCCGATGGCGGCCAATGTGGTGCGCAAACCGAGGAAGGAAGGTGTCGAGACACAATGTTGAAACTATACCAAGTGAGAGCGAGAAATGATCTCAAGCTTCATCACTAACGTGGAAAAATGAATCTGGCGATATAAAAAGTGTCAAAAAAGGATAACGACCGATGTGGCATGCAAACCGAGGCGACGAGGGGTGTTTTGGAAAA
Source organism: Larix kaempferi (assembly GCA_027924585.1). Taxonomy (NCBI): domain Eukaryota; kingdom Viridiplantae; phylum Streptophyta; class Pinopsida; order Pinales; family Pinaceae; genus Larix; species Larix kaempferi. The sequence continues at coordinate 15,006,238 of BSBM01000103.1, read as the reverse complement.
AATACCCAAAACATATGGGGGTGAGAGCGAGAAATGATCTCAAGCATCATCACTGTCTCGAAAAAATGAATCCGATGATATAAAATATACCAAAAACGGAGAGCAGTCGAAGTGGCACGCAAACTAAGGCGACGAATGATGTCTAAAAAATGCTCAAAAAGTGATGTGAAAAAAATAAGAAAACAAGTGGACCATCATGACGGTCTCATCGTGCTGATTCCAGTGGTGGAAACGGTTCGAAAAATGGACTCCGTATGGGTTCAGAATGGCCAAATCAAGAAAAAGTCAACGAACTATAACTAGTGAGTGGGTCCAACATGACAAGTGTCATTTGTACTTGTTGACTTTGACTAGTGATCAGAGTTGACCAGAGTTGAGTTGGTGTTTTTGGATGATCCGACCGACCGATTTCAGATACGGGAGTTACAGGTATTTCGTCAAACTCATACTTGCATTTTCATTGGGTTCGAGGGGGGGGGGGGGGTAGTGGGTCCCAGGGTAGTACTTGTACGGTCCACATGGGGTGGACCACAGGTTTGTAGGATGGAGCTGCGGTCGGTGACCACGGGTTCCAGGGTGGATGACGCGGGTGGTGACCGTGGGGTTCGGGTCGAAAAACATGGTCTGGTACCGCGCATTCCGAGGCTGAACACGCGGTTTGGTACCGCGAGTTCAGCTCCTACAGGCGCAGTGTTGGACCACGATTGTATCCCTGATAGTCGCAGTCGGAAACCGTAGTAAGGGTCCCTAAAGCTGCGATTGGGATCGAGCGATTAGGGTTCCCTAAGGGGGGGGGAAGGTAGGATTACTTCTTTGACATGAGTCTGATGAGTTTGCCTTGTGTGTTTGACAGGATTCCGTTGGTGCTGTGGTGAGAGTGGGAGTTCCCGGACGAGATAGTAGAGGTTATTCGGAGGGATCACCATGTGCGGTCGACGCTAGGATTGTGCGGACTTCTGAAGTTCGCACAGGTACCGATGATGTGGTCAGCAGCGCTGCTGCTGAACCAGCTAGTGATTTTCTGGGAGCCAGACATACAGGCATTCAGGGTGCAGGGGGAGAGGGTGGATCTCACCCTTGCAGATGTCTACTTCTTGACAGGGTTTCCCTGTCTGGGTAGGGTGGTGGATACGCAGCCATGAGTATCCGCGGATGTAGATATGGAGGATATGCTGGAGCGGTACTGTGTTCCAGAGGCTAGGGTGCAGAGGAATGCACTCCAGGTGGTGGACCTACAGGAGCCGGCAGTACAGGCTATTGCGGCGTGCGTGGTTCGTGTGTTGGGGTCCCAGTCACCTGAGAAGGTGTCCGGGGGCCAGATGCAGTTAGTGGAGCACGTGCTGGATGGTGTCTACTATGCGTGGGGCCAGATGTTCCTCACTTGTGTGCAACGACAGCTAACATCAGTGAAGGAATTTGGCAAGGGATTTTGTTATGGATCCTTTCTATGTGCTTTCTTCGTGGAGCGGGTACCTACACTGTGGCTGCAGGTACCGGTCAGGGCAGGAGGACTGAGGGAGCCGCGCATGGTGTGGTGGGGGGAGATGATGCGCCACTGGGGTGGCGGTGAGGTTGGTAGATACTTCATGCAGGAGCTGTACCTGCAGTGGCTATAGATGTCGCTGACATTGGATGACTTTCCATACAAAGATATGGACTACACCGGGGATCCAGAGGCACCACGGGCGCTAGGACAGGCATGGGGACCAGATGGTACGTATGGTTTTGCTTGCATGTGATGGATGTCAAATCTTGGGCATGATATGTTTTATGATATATACTATTACTGACTGATGTGTGATCTACAAATGTTGGCCCGAGACCACCACCAGGACATGTAGCTCGCAGGGGGCATGTGGTGGTACCCGCCCTGCTAGGCCGAGGGGAGGTGCGCCGACGGGAGACAGAGGGGACGCTGGAGGCCGTACAGATGCTTCTGGATCAGTTACTGGTGGGAGTGACTGATAACGGGTGGTGAGACGTGGATCCCAAGGTGATCCAGGATTGTCTGAGGGTGCCCCGGGAGTTCCGGTCGATCACGATCCGGGTGGCTATCTTGGCGGATAGGGGTTGGGCACAGGAGCCCGCAGGGGATGAAGAGCTGTCAGAGGAGGAGTGAGGTGAGGACTCGGAGGCAGCTGATGCAGGCAGTGATGCGGGGCATGATTCTCATTAGGGAGTACAGGGGACTCCCCCCAATTTTGTAGCTACGACATGTATTCTATGAGGCATAGGGATGTATAGATATTTTTTGTATAGCTGAGTACGGGGGTACTCAGAACATGTGTAGCATATGGACATGTATTTGTTGATATATATATATATATATATATATGCACATGGATGCACCTTTTTGCTATGATGATTGAGTGTACGCACGTGGATGCGCTTATGGTTTGTTATATGTTGGTACCGCACATGGATGCAAGTAGTATAGAATGATGGGCACATGGATGTCCGTTGTGTATTGTATGTGATGCAACATGATGTATGTAGGATTAGGCACGTGGATTCCCCTTGCAATCTTTTTGGGTTTTTATATATTTTTATGAGATGTTATGGGATGATGATGCATGATGGAGGTTTTACATGGTGTGATTGATGTGCCAATCTAGGATGGTGTTAGCCATTTGATCTGCGACACTATTTTGAGCTCTTGGGACATGGGTGAATGTTATGGATTCAAATTGTCGGCTGAGTTGTTTTATGCACAGGAATTTTCTAAAGAGGCAGGGATTACGCACCTGGTAGCAGTTGTTGAGCTGGGAGACAAGTAGCTGGGAGTCAAGGAACACATGAAGGTGACATATGCCCATCTGGAGGGCAGCAGTCAGGAGACCGATTACAGCATCATACTCCGCCTGGTTATTGGTAGCAGCGCCTATACATATTCCGTCAAGGTGAATCAGTTCATGTGAAGGGGAATATAAGACCCATGATGCAAAAGCTAGGTTGGGAGACCAGCGGCTTGGTCCATCGGCGAAGCCAATGTAATGAGGTGGAAGATGGTCCATCTGTGGTCATGCAAAAAAGATGAATGTAAGATTGCGGTAAAAAATGTGAAAAACAAAAAGAGAGAAAACTGTACAATGCGGACCAATGGGGGTCGCAGGTTTATTTAGGGGTAAAAGCATTTAAGATACAACCCATTACGAGGGTTGCGCAAAGGGTGACCTTCGGAGTTAGTTAAAATGTATGCCCCATTGCCGAGGCAGGTCTACATGATGTAAGGGCCTTGCCACATGGACTCAAACTTCCCTTTACCAGTCTTGTCATGGGCTTGGTCATAGGCGAGGATGAGGTCCCCTTCACGGAGAGTTCGAGGGTGTACATGTTTGTTGTAACCAGCTTTGGAGCGGTTCTTGGCGGCTTTTATGGTCTGGAGAGTGGCATGAAAGTCTTCATCAGCTTGTTCTAGTGATAGCAGACGTTGCTCGAGTGGGGAGGTGTCTGGGAGAAGCTCGACGGTGATGTGTAAGGCAGGTATCTGACACTCTATGGGGAGGACAGACTCGACATCGTGAACTAAATGAAATGGGGTAAAACCGGTGGTGGTTTTGGTGGATGTACGGTAAGCCCATAAGGCAGGGAACAACATGTGGTGCCAATTGGACTTATGCCGGTCAACAGTGCGTTGGAGGATGGTTTTGAGGATCTTGTTAATGGCCTCTACTTGGCCATTCCCTTGGGGGTAGTAAGCAGAGGAATACTGATGTTCGAACTTTAGTAGGGTGGATAACTCGCGCCAAATGGAATCTTCGAAGTTTGAACCATGGTCTGAGACCAACTATTTTGGGTACCCCGAATCGAGTGATAACGTGGTTGAAAAAGAAACGGGCAGTGGTGTCAGCGGTACAATTCAAGGTGGGCATGGCTTCGGCCCATTTGGTGAAGTAATCAACGGCGACAATGATATACTTATGGCTGTTGGCGGATGGGGGTTTACATTCCATGAAGTCGATGGCCACCTTACAAAAGGGACCAACGGTGACGACGGGGTGTAACGGAGCGGGTGGAGTCCGGGCCTTGGGGGCAAAAAGTTGGCAATTATGGCAATGTTTGACTGCTGTGAGGAAGTCAGTAAAGAGTGTGGGCCAGAAGAATCCGGCGTGGATGACCTTTTGGGCGGTGGCCATTCCAGAGAAATGTCCACCGCAGGCACCGCTATGACAGTCGTTGAGGACGTGTTCGGCTTCCTCGTGTGTAAGGCAATGACGGAGAATCGTGTCAACCCCTCGCCGGTAAAGGACATCGCCTAAGAGGAGATATCGAGAGGCCTGGTGATGGATACGACGGCGCCCATCACAACTGATGTTGGGTCTGAACTTCTGCGTGCGAAGGTATAGAAAAATATCACCGTACCATGGGTCATCAGACGAGATGGTGAACAAGTGATTGTTGGGTAACTCATCGGAGATTTGTGGGGACGACAGAAGGGAGGGGAGATCAGTGATGAGTTGGGCAAGCGCGAGGGATTTAGTGCTCTTAGGGGTTCGAAAAGTGAGGTCATATTCTCAGAGGATAATTACCTATTTAGCAATGCGACCTTGCAGGAGCCGCTGGTTTAAGAGATATACCATGGGGTTGGAGTCGGCGACAACTGTGGTATGACTGAGCAAAATGTAGTGTCACAATTTTTGGACGGAAAAGACCACAGCTAGGGCTAGTCTCTCCTCATATGGGTAATGTAGGGGTGGTCCAGACAAGGTCTGGCTGATGTAATAAATGACGTGCTCTTGGCGAGCGGCGTCTTCTTGAACTAGGACTCCGGACACGGCATGCTCGGATGCAGAGACGTAAAGGATGAAGTCCTGAGAGAAATCCAGAGGGGAGATCAAAGGGGCTTGTGTAAGAGCTTTCTTGAGGGCTTCGAATGCAGCTTCTGCTTGCTCATCCCAAACAAAGGGTATGTGGGTACGAAGCAGGCATAGGAAACCATGAACGGTGGTGGCATAGTCGACAACGAAGCGATGGAGAAAATTAGATCATCCTTGCAGACTTTGGAGCTGCCGGAGCGTGCGAGGAGAGGGAAGGTCTAAGATGGTTTGGACTTTCACGGGATCAATAGCAATTCCTTTCTGGGAAACAATGAAACCCAACAACTGGCCTACTGGAATGCAAAAGACACACTTGTGTGGGTTCAAGCGGATTTGATATTTGCGACAACGCAGAAAAACTTTTCGGAGGTCGTTAAGGTGGTCTGATTGTTTCTGGGAATGAGCTGTAAGGTCATCAAGATAGACTAGCAGGATGCGGACCAAGTTGTGAAAACAATAGGTCATGGCCCGCTGGAAGGTGGCACCAGCATTTTTTAGGCCGAAAGGCATGATGCAATAGGGAAAGGTGCCCCATGGGGTGGTAAAGGCAGTTTTGTACTAATCCTCCTTATGGATCTGAATCTGGTTGTATCCAGAAAAACCGTCCATGAAAGATAGGACTTCATGCCCCACACACGCATCGATGAGTTGGTCAATAAATGGCATGGGGAAGTTGTCTTTGGGACAGGCTCAGTTTAAATCATGGAATTCAGTACATACTCGAATGGTGCCTTTCTTTTTGTTAATGGGAACGGGGTTTGAAACCCAAGTGGTATAAGCAATAGGATAAATGAATCCTTCTTTGCGAAGTTTCTCAACCTTTGCTTTAACAGTAGGGAGCTTTGAAGGATGAATGGGGCATTGTTTTTGGCGAGCGGGGGGGGTACATCTGGCCATGTGTCAATGTGGTGCTCTATAATAGCGGGGTCAAGACCGGGCATTTTGGTATAGGACCAGGAAAAGACATCATAGAACTCTTGGAAAAGTTTTTTGTACTCTCCAATCTCGTGTTCGCTGCAGGAGGCTCCTAAGGTAATGATTTCAAGAGCACCCGGTGGGTCAGAGATATCTATGTGGATGATGGGTGAGATGTTGGCCATGTTACTTTCCTCAAAGGAATCAGGAGCAGGAATAGGATCTTTAAACCAGTCGACGACTTTAGTGGGAAGGAAATCTTTGGACTCAACCGCGAATTGGGTAGCTATGGTAGAGGAGGATTCTTTTGGGAGGAAATAGGAACGATGGTGCATGTCGTGCCAGGGATAATCCAGGGCAGTGAGAGCCTCTAGGATCTCCTCATCATTGCGAAAACTTTGAGTTGTCAAATCGGTTGACAAGGGGGCGGGTGTCGAAGAGATCATATAAATGGTGTTAATCTCTTTGGATGGGGATGATACCGGAGGGTGGATCTCCTCGATGGTGGGGGGTGCTGTCTCAAGGTCCAAATTATTCATCTTGTAGAGAGCTGCTCTATAATCTGGGAGATCAGGACAGTGATGTGAGTAATGGACGTAAACACCGCATATGGCACAGGGGTGGTTGGTACGTAGTGATTTATCACGAGGCTTAGGGGTTGGATTGAGTTCGACAACCGAGATGTTGGGGTCGTCGTCAAGCATTTGCATGTGTTCCTGTAATGCAGGTAATTGGGGACATTGATGAGTCGGATGGCCTAACTCATCACACAACGAGCATTTGGGGGGAGCACGAAACACGGGGGGGGGGGGGGCGGGGGGTTAACTGCCTTAGGATGGGGTACAGCAGTGTATGCTTGTGGGCCTCTGCTCCCAGTGGGCTTGATAAGAGGAGGGGGATTCGTAGATGATGAAGGGGTAGGGACACCAGGAGGTGGTTGACTAGTAGTGGCAATGGGTTGCATCGGTTGAAGGATGACATTTGGTGTCGGGGGGGGAATGGGAGGCAAAATATACCACACAGGTAATCCTAAGGTTAACCCAGGGAGGCTGAGAGTAGCCATAACCGAGGCGCTTACTACTCACGAGGGAGGGAATAGGAAGGGGATTGTGTGGGTCGGTGTAACACCAATGTGACTAGGTACCAATGGTGGTTTGGGTAACAAGGGCGGTTGATTGTTGGGTGTTTGTGTATTGTGGGAAAGGGTACATAGGTCAGATACTTCAGTCACGGGTGATGGGGGAGGAATGGTTTCGAATGTGGAGCTCATCGGCGTATCTGAGTAAAATCCAGGTCCCACGGAGGAAACAAACGAGGTAGTGGCACCACCAATAGGTTGTTCAACCATGGGGAGAACATTCTCGGGGTGCAGCGGGGGCATTTGGATCATAATAGGTGAGTTGGTCAACCTTGACCACGTGTCTGTCATGGGGGAACATCATGGTACGAAAAATGGATGAGGCAACCGCCCGCATGGTATACATGTAGCTGCGGCCAAGTAAGAGGTTATAATCAAGTTGGGCATTGATGACCTCTATGTCAATGAGCATGGTTTTACTATCCAACTGGACGGGGACATTAGCTAAGAGACCTTGGGGTTGAGCTGAACGGCCATTGTAGGCGCGCAACACGGTGGTGGACTAATGGAGAGTAGGGGATCCCAACTTCTGCCAAATGAATGTGGACATAACGCATGTAGAGGCACCTTCATCGATAATGCACCGATGGATGACAAGATTCCGAACAGAAATAGAAACTTGGAATGCTAAAGTGAAAGGCAGGCGTGGTTCAGACTGGTCCAAATTGAATGCCATCAGTTGTGAATCATTGGGTTCAATAGCACCAATGGCGGAGAGTAAAGTCTTACGCTGTGAAGGACAATTTTTTAAGACTTCTAATGCAGACATGGCTGCGGGAGACTGGGCTAAGTCATCTACAATGTTGTAATTTGACGCAGCACGAGAATTGGGGTTATTATTGATACGATGAAGTGGGAAGCGATGTTCTTTGGAGGCGCCATCGAGTGGAGATGGAGGTATACGTAACATCTGATAAGTGGGATGAACGTTAGTGTTTTTGTCGGCGGGAGGGGCTTCAGGGGTGGAGCCATATTGGTTTCGACGGGTTTGGAGGTTGACATCAGTGGATGACATCATCAAAAAGTGGTGAGTACCTGAGTCGAACATGGGTTGATAAGGAGTGACATAAGTGATCTATTGTTGTGGGGGCATGTTGCCTTCAGGGGGGGAAACAACTGAGTGTTCACTACGCCTTGGGTTGGTAAGGGGTTTTGCAGCACCAAAGGTTGCTGCTGAGGGGGTGGGGGGTTGGGTGGCGCCTGAGGAGCCGTGTGCCCTTGGAAATGGGCATCATCAGTCCAGAGTTGCTGAGCTCGCTCCAAATGTGGGAAAGCATGTGTATAGTGGCCATAGACCCCGCAAATAGAACAAGGATGGTTTGTTCGCAGATTAGGATTTTTGGCTTGCTTGGGTGGCCAATCAGGATTCTGGTTGGCAGGTGCCGCGTTATTAATGTTTAGGGGATTAGGAGGTTGACCACCTTGGTCTGGAGGTTAGTTGTTCCCACGGTTACGACCTTTGCCATGGTTTTGCTGGCCCTGTTGGCGCTAGTTGTTTTGGTTCTGCTGCGGATTTTGTTGGGCGTATACTTGCCCTTGGGAAATAGGTGGGTTCTGGGGTTGTGCAGGTGCGGGAGCAGGCTGCGGTGGATAATACGTAGGGGGAGGCTGTGCAGGTGCTGAACATTATGGGGGTTGCTGATACGTCTACGGAACAGGTTGTGGGTTTACTGCAGGGGCTGCCTGTGGTGGGTAATAAGCAGGTTGGGCTTGAGAGGACACAGGAGCCGGTGCAGCCTGTGGGTGGTAATAGGGCTGAGGTGCGACCGGGGAGGCGTAAGCAGGGGACGCATGACCAAAGCACTGAGGTGGACAGGAGGGTCCATGGTAATGGTGGTGATGCGCCATGGGAGCATACGAATTGGTTGCTCCGGATTGAGATGTAGCCCACGAGAGGTCGGGGCCATGGCTAGGATGTGCTATGGAAAAGGGTTGGGGATGCGAGGCAATACGGCCAATGATGCCATCTATGGCATGGGATGCCCCCGGCGCATCGTGTTGGAAGGAATTGCCGTGCGGGGCGTCAGGTATGATGGTGTATAGATAATCCGATTGGGCGTAAATGAGGTCAAATTGCTGGGCTTTGAGGATGGCCTCTTCTTCGGATTGGGGTCATTCGGATGCCACATCCTTGGCAATGATAGGAAGGAGGGATTTTAGAAACCAATCTAAGAAGATACAATCGTCTAACTTGATTTTGCAGAGGCTGTGGCATCGATGCCACTCATGAATGTGGTCAGTGATGTGGGTAGCCGTGTTCTGTCTGCAAGACAGTAGGATCTCAACTCCTGTGTCATAGCAGACAGGTAACTGAAAGAACTGCAGGAAGGCTGAGGCAAGGGAAGTAAAGGTGGAATGGGTCCCATGTGGTTGCTCGATGTACCACTTAGCTGCAGAGCCAGTGAGGGTGCGCTATAACAGACGGAGGCGGACAGAGTCCTCCATTATGGAGTTGGAGGAACACCATAGATGGAAGGACATAATATGGTTATGGGGGTCCTCACTTGCCTTGCCCTCAAACTTAGGGATATCGGAGGGGAGCTTGGTGGGCATGTGAGGCCATGCAGGGTCGTGTCTAATGGGATCGTTAGTTAGTCTAGCTAGGTCAGGAAGGTTGAGGCTAGCCATGAATGGAAAACTAGTAGAAGGATGTGACATACTAGTGGATGTGACCATGCTGGGGCCAATGCCCCCAAGTGGAGGGGATGGGTTTGGGATGTTTCCCCCAAGTGGAGGAATGAAAGGGGTATGGGACGGTCCTGTGCCGCCCAGGGCAGTGTGAGTCACTGATGGAGTGGGAATGCCAGCTACTGGAATGGGTACAGTGATCAGAATGGTAGATGTGGGCCCCATCGAGGGCATACCCAAAGCAGGTGTGGTAGCTGGTGTGGTGGTGGATGCTCCACCAATGGTCCCTACAAAGAAAGGGGTGGAAGTCACGCCAGCCATGGGGCTGGTTGGTGTAGTGTAAATGGGGTTCTCGGACTATGCCTCAGAATCAGAGATAAAATAGGGGGTGTCTAGATCAGGTGATGGAGTTCTATGCCATTGACGAGTGGAGCTAAGTGACAAAGGTAGAGATCTATGATGAGTGGTATCAAGTGATGAATATCTATGTCTATGATGGGTGGTGTCAAGTGAACCGTGTTGTGGGGGCTCACCCCGGAGGCACCGAGAATGTCTCGAGGACTCAATGGTGATAGATGGTATCAAATATCTAGGGGTTGTGTTGAGTGAAAAACAACTCAAAAACCCTAATGAAACCGAGTGTGCAGAAGGAGAGCTCAAAAAATATGGCACCCAGGCCAACAACCAACTCAAAACACTTACTGTAACAGCTGTGCTACAATAAGTGGAGCATCAACAGAAATGGTCAGAATACCAACAAGCAGCAGGTTCCCTAAAAAATAAAAATAGTGGACTTGCTAGACCAAAAGGAGGTAAGGGAGCATGCAAACACCTAGCTAAATAGTATTCTGACTCAACTAGACATATCCTCTGCAAGGTGATGAAATCCAAGTCAGACAATATGGATAGGAGAGCCAAGTGGCTAAAGATATCCCCCTACCGGGAGGGACACCGGGTAGTAAATCCTAGAAGAAAGGCAACTAAGATACCCCGTTCATGACACATCCAGAAAAGGTGAATCTGCCATTCGGTTCTATCACCGCAGTATCCCCATACAGGGATACCCCAAGAACTGCGAAAGGTAGCCTTCGGTTACTGAATGGATTGCGATATTCCACTCAGGCCTCCGGAACCAGTCTGGCGACTTCAACCCTCCTAGGGGAGAGGCCCTCTGATAAACTGGTTGTGACCGTGCCAAAAAATACTAGGGGATTTTGGTTCCCTAATGGACAACAGCTATGTCTCAAGTGTAAGCAACCGAGGGGTGTTATTTGGATGCCTATCCCCCCGATCCTACCTAACTACAAAAATTCTTATGTGTTCCCCAAGTGGGGTTAGAATGTTGGTTGTGTTAAGTAGTTTTTTAAGGCTCACTTGAATTAGGTGACAGAGTGTGTGCGTGTGAGATGATGAATCCAAATAAAAAGTGCCACGGGGTGGGCAACTTGCTAACTGAAAATAACAATACTGAACTTAAACTTTGAAATGCAAAATTTTCTCTTTTTCAATTAAAATGCTGAAATTTAAAAAATATTCTATAAATGGAACAGAAAGAAGACTGTAGAAAAGGCTGTAGGGAAGGATGGCTGCAGGTAGGACAGATGGCTGTGCAAGTGCAGAAAATATTGCAGCAAAGTGCTAGGTTCAAAACAGGAAAAAAGTGCAGAGAAAAGACCGCGGGTCTGTGGCAAATATGGGCGGTCGGACCGCGGGAAACATTTCAATAGTCGCAGACAGGTTGCGGGATTTTGGCCGAAAGATGCAATCAGACTGCGGGGAAAAGGTCGAAAGCCGCAGGCAGGTTGCAGGAAAATGGCAGAAAGCCGCAGTTGGGACACGGGAAAAAGGCTGACAGACGCAGGCGGGTTGCAGGAAAATGGCTGAAAGCCGCAGTCGGGACGCGGTAAAAAGGCCGACAGGCATAGGCGGGTTGCAGGAAAATGGCTGAAAGCCGCAGTCGGGATGTGCAAAAAGGGTAAACAGCCGCAGTTGGATCGCCCCGAACAAGCTAATAGCCGCGGTCGTATCATAGGTAACAGACTGAAAATGACCGGCAGGTCGCTGAAAACAGTCTGAGAGCCGCGGTCAGATCGCAGGTAAAGGCCTGAAAGACACGGTCGGAATGCAAATGCAAGGGATAAAAGATGCGGTTTACAACAGCCGAAAGGGACATCCGAACAGAAAAATATTGCAGAAAATTAAAAATATTGAAAACTTTAAAAACTATAACCAAAAATTCAAAGGAACACAAGGGAAGTCGCCAAAACTGTAGCTAGGGTTTTCACCCTAGCTTGTGCAAATGAGCACCTTCTAAAAAGAATGGACTCCTTAGTAGCAGTTCAATAAACAGTAAATGAAAGACAATACATTAAAATGGAAATTATTCTAAACATGTGCATGAAACATAAAAGACAAGAAATAGAAATGGTTTTTTGTATTAAAGATTATACCTCCAATGTGAAGGTTGGTGAAGTTCTTGCAATGGTCTAAGAAGGTTGCTCCAAACTCTAGCTTTGCTCCTTCTCTTTCTCCAAAGGGTGGAAATGGGCCAAAAGGGGCACTCAAGGGTGAAAGTAGCTCAAGGGTGAGCTAGGGTTTCAAGAGTGATTTTGGTAGAGTAAGGGTGTATTTGACTGTGGATATGAAATCACCTATTTATAGGTTTTTAGTGGCGGAGTGCTGGCCCATGGTTTTGGGAACCATATGTTTTAGGTCAGCTGTATAGGGTTTTTCCCTCTTTTTTTATATTTTTTATTCCCTTTTTAGAGGGTTTTTGCTATTTTGGAGAAATTTTGGATAATTTTGGGGGAAAAAAGGGGTTTTTTAGCCTTTTGGAGGCTTTTTAATGGGATTTTAAGGTTTTGAAGGTAAATATTGTAGGAAATATGGACAAATGAGTCATGTAATGGGGTAGATGAGGTAGTGAGCACTTTTTGAGTGTTAACAGCTCTGCTATGCACTGCTAAAATTTTGGTATCTAGGTTGACAGAGCAAGGGCAACCCTTGCCAAATTTTTCGGCCAAAATAGCCACCTTCTCTGTAATCTTGTTGCTGTTCACTCGAACCTCAGATTTCATGACTTGAACAAGAGTGTAGAGGTGTGAGATGGCCCATTTGAGTTCAGAATTTTCCCCTCTGAGCTTGCGAATTTGAATTTTCATTTCCTTCAAGTAGGTTTGGACCTCATTCGGGAGGCTATCGAAACCCAATGAAGTCGCAGAGCCTTTATTCCCACTGTTGTCTCCGATAGGGTAATTTCAATTCTTACCCAACCCCAATGCCTCAACCTTGCAATGGTCATGCAGAGCTTGTTGCACCTTAATCGAGCCATCGAGGTCCATATCTTGTCCATCTTCATTCACGAAGGGAAGCTTCAGGATACTAGTGCACCCAGTTCTCCCAAAGTTCATAATTTGCTTTTTCCAATGCAGGAATTGCAACAAAGGAAGGATTGAAACAACAGAATGGCCAGCTTCTTCCAACTTAACACAGACTGCTTTCACTCTTCCTTGTTCCCGATTTCTGGCCAGGTTCATACAACCGCACTCCCGTCCAAAATTTATGCTTGTTCTTCCTTGACCCTCTACCATCATCAATTCCTCCATGCCATCCAGGTGTATCAAGCACGTGAGTGGCTCCAAAACAATAGAAATGACGCTAGGAGGGTCCAAGAAGGTGGAGGCGAGCTCCTTGGAAATCAAAGTTCCAATGCTAAAGTGTCCCAAAGCTATAAAATTCAAATTTTTGGTTGATTGATTCCTCCATGCCAAGGAGAACTGCCACTTCCAAGTGCTAAGGAAAATTTTTTTATTCTCCTTCATATCCAGTAGAAAGTGGAGTTTAAGGAACCCAAGTGTTGCCATACACCTGTTGATTGCTAACCAATATACCACAATCAAGAACTGCTCCAGCATTAGCCATTTCGTCTGCTTTCTGATTGTTAGTCCTCATTATATGGAGGAAGTTTATGCTTTTGAATTCCTTAACAATGCATTTTAGGAGATGATGAATCTTGGTGACAAGACTTTTACGGTTCATCACCAAGCTTCTGGCTTCTCTAATGACCAGCAATGAATCTCCGAAGGCCATCAGATCCTCCATTCCCTCCTTCCTTGCTAGTTCCAAACCTTTAATCAGGGCTAGCCATTCTGCACCATTGTTGGACCTTCTTCCAATTCCCCATGCGAAGCCTTTCAGGTTGTTTCCCTCAGAGTCATTCAAGACTCGTCCAGCACCTACCAACCCAGTACAATTCTTTTAATTAATTAAAACATACGATTTTTTTATTAATCAAAACATATTTATCTCAAATTATTTGGATTTGTTGATTCTGGTTCATAAGGTTTTTTTCTTCCAACAACTATTTAGTTTATTTATAAGAGCATGATATATTAGGTTTTACAATGGTGTTATGAATGATTTAACAAGCCAATAACCTTTCAAAATGGTTTAACAAATAAGCCACTGATGACCGGTTTAGCATAACCTACTAATCCTTTCTAAAATTGTTACAATCCAACAAATCTTGGTTGAAATTGCATTTTTAATTGTAGACATGGATTCAATATACTAAAAAACACAACCTTTACTCTTTCATTATGCAATTTCAACAACATGGCTCTATAATTTTAACAATTTATGCCAAAAAAAATACCATGAAATGGATTCAACTAATTGGATTAATTGCATTAAACTAATTACAAATTTTCTTTGAATTTCTACTAATTGCATTACTTTTATGCCATAATCAATTGCTTAGTAAACTGGTTAAACTACTACTACTAGTGTTGGGTCTCAATTCCTAAGCTCATAATCTATCTTAGGAAGGTCCGAATCAGCCAACTGAATTACTTGAATCAAGGGCATTGTGTGATTTTTAGGCTTATTCTAGTGGTCCAACTTCTTAATTTATTGCCCCTTGCCTCTTGGAAGAAAGTGAGTACCTATTGTTCAAGGACCTTTTTTTCTATGAACCATCCCCCAACACCAAAGCAAAAGAAATCAGATGAAAACTTAGATAGAAGAGATAGATATAAGGTTTTGTGCAGTTTTTGGATCTCCCCCAGCCAAGCTTCGCATTACACTCTTCAAGCTGGCCAAATTTGTAGTTTGTACCAATTTTGCCATTTTTGGCATGAATGTCAGTCTCTTTTGGGTTTCTATTGGTTTTTAGTAGCATTCCTATTAACTTTATAACCTAAATTATTTATTTTCTATAATTTTGAAAATATTGCATGTTTTTCTTTTGTGAGATGTATAGACCAATTTCTTGTCCTACTGGACTTTTCCGTCACATATTTTTATGATATTATACCATATCCATATCCAAAATTGTGCTCATATTTTATCACTATGCTTTGGAGTCTGGAGACTGTATGAAATCTATATTTGAGGAAAGATAGCTATGCAAGAGAACAAAGTGGCGATCAAGTGCCTAGTCTCATTCACATGTGGGATCTCTTGGAAACATGGATCTTTAACATATTATCACTCCATGGATCTCCTTTAAGTTCCATGTATCAAAAGCAAGAACTTTCTTCTCATATGTCTTCAAATTTATTGCAATTAATATTCTGAAATCACCTAGAAAGGATCCTTAGTTATGTGGAAAAATGAGCAATGAATATAGTTTTGGAGGACATCTATAGAAACATTATTTTATGGTACAATAATCTTGGTGTATGTAAATTAATGTTTGGTATACATTAGACATGTACCACCCATGAATTGTTCAAAAGCAACATATGAGACATATTATCAACATTATTATGTGTTCAAATTGGGTCACTGCTTGTACCTGTGTATATCCAAGCATATGCAAAAGTAGGCAATTTGAAGAATGAAAATCTCATTTAGATACATAGATAGATCAAGAAGTTGAATTATGCTAAATGTAAGGTCTGTTATGGTCCCATTTATGTAGTTGTGTACTAACATTTTATGGTATCTTTGGTGAGCTCATACCATAATCTGTGTTTCATTATGCTTTTAGTAAATGTGTCACAGGGACAATGTGTGCTTAGGTTCACATAATTGGCTTAGTAAATGGTTAGAATTGATGTGTAAGTCTTCATTTGTGATTATTGTGGTTTTGTTCTTGAAAGGCATTGGTTGCTGGCAATGCTTGTTGGTAGTATCCTTAATCTTGTTAATATGCTAACCTTGTGTGATACCTACAAATATATTTTTTTAGAAGCAAAAAGAAATGAAATGAAATTATACAAAAATATACAGATTCACCCTGGCTATACATGTAAATTTTTCAAGTCCTACACTCAGTTTTTACATATAATGCAAAAACAATTATCTGTAATGGGACTGTCTTATATACATGATTTTTTCTGATTTTACTTTAGTTTCCATCTGGAGGTGCCAAGCTTGCTATAAACAGAGTAGTTGAGGATTTGTCATTGATAACATAGATATATAAAAATGACATTCCCATACTTCATAATGACAAAACTTGACACAATCATTACACCAACCAAAAGAAACAAAAGGAGATTCATAGAGATATCAATGGTACATATGCAATGGCAGGGTTTCCTTTCTTCAGTCTTCATCTTCCTCAGTAGTTTGGTCAAATTGTGAACTGTGAAACATGTCCCAATATCCTTCGAGTCTTTTGTCAAACTCCCTTCGAGTATGTCTTTTTAACCCAAATATTAATCTATTTCTTTTTCAATTTATTTGAACACATCCCTATTACTGTCTTCATGGTCTGGCTGCTGATGGAGATCACTCCCAAGTTGGCAATTCAACTTTACGGGTTGTGCATTTCTCTTTATTGGTTGTATTCATCTGTTTGATTGGTTTGATTTTGTAAGTCTTGAATGGAGGAATTGAAGTGCTCCTTAGTTACACAACTTGAGTGACCCATTATGCTTTGTATTTTTCAACTTTTCTCTGCAGTCAACTTTTCTGCACAGAGAGAACAACTGTCTTGAGTGAAAGATGCATTATAGGGAAAAAGGGACTGGAGTGTAAACAATTAGCTCCCATCACGACCTTGGAAATAATTAGGCCTGTAGCAACTCCTTGGCTTGTCAATTTGTTTTCCTCAATAAAGGAATGTAATTTCTGGGTTGATTTACTTGCTACATAATCCTTTCAAAGTTATTATTCATAGCATTAATCTCAGATGCTATTACAATTAAAAAAGAAAAAAAGAATTACACAGATTGCAGGTTTGTCATTCCATTAATGGCTGAGAGTTCCATGGTCTTCATTAATATTCAAGTCTCTTGTAGTTTGTTCATAGATGTTCTGAGAACCATTCATACATAATTTGAATTTCCCCATCCCTGGATTCCCTCATTTTCCTTTACCTGCCCCACTTCCTTTCTCTGTTGTAAAAACAATTATATTGTTATTTGGATTTGTTAATAATATATCGTTTTGAATGAGCGGTAGCTTGATGCCCAATAAAAATGAATTGATTTAGGAAAATTATCTAGGGCTTGAACAAGGGTTAGATGTATCTGGCATAGGGACTTTAAAAGTTTGTTCAGTTGGAAGCCAAAATAAAAGCATTGGCATGTTTATGGCCATTTCCTTCGGCTTTGCAGAAATCATGGCTAAATTCTGATCTCATTAATAGCAAAAATTGGAAAGTAACAACACCGGTCGGAGAAAAAGTGATTGGTAGCAATGGTAGCATAGAATTCCTCCCGGATTTTGCTTGAAAAAAAATGCAAGTGACCTATTCCGATGATTTTGAAAGCAGTAAAGAAAATTTTAGAATGATAATCTCTCTCCATCTATCGAAAGGCAGCAACCAAAACTAAGAAACCGTAAGTTGGGGCTGATGAATCTGCTATCAGTTTTTTTAATTTGCAAGGGATGTCCACATTTCAAATAACAATGCCATAAAAAGAAGAAAAATTTCAGTGCAAGTGTTCAAAAGAAGAAGGTAAGCAAGTTTCTAATTCAATTTTTAAATAATTTATTTCTCCCTACAGATTTATTCTTTTGCGTTAATTCACCATTTCCCAATGGAATGGTATATCTATGTAAATGATCAGGCAATGATATGGGAACATGTCTGGGTAGGAAAGATCGTAATTTGTGATCTGGACTTGCTCGATTTTTCCAGAGGGAACAAAATGATTAGCCATACAACAACAACATCAACATATCAAGCATCTCAACCGCCAACAAAAGGTGATTGGGAAATGGATTTCTAGATGTGGAATGAAACATACTCATTTCATGGATATAAGGACCTCTAGTGTAATATTTGTCCATGTATCCATATCTATATTTGCAGACCATTTTAGGCCTTAAAATGCATGAAATGTGGGAAAGAGGGTATAGCATTCTCTTAATAAATCTAGAAGAAAATATCTGTTAAGGAAGCTGAGAGATATATGAAAAGCATAACCTAGCCCAAACCATTACACTACAGTAAACTTGTAGACTGATAATTACTTTGAAGGAAGAGACAGTACTTTGATCCATGAAATGTGGTAGTTAAGGGTCATCGTGTCCACATCTGCTGAGAGTGTTTAAGCCCAGGAGACACAGAAATGTGTGGTAGCAGAGCATTATGCAACGATTTCCCTTTAATCATTACAACTGGTTGGTTTGCGTTGTCATACATAGTAGTCGAGGAAAAATCTAGAAGACACCGCTCACTCCAGTTGCAAGGATCTAAAGCCTCTTTGCATCCATTAAACCACAAAAGGATAATTTCCTTCAAAACACAAGTCCTTGAATGACACCAGATTCCTATGCCGCAGCTATCCTACAACTGCTATTTCTACCTCAAAGGTCTTCTTCAGGTTACTATGCTCGCCGTTCTTGTAAGGGAATTTCACCACAACTATCGAGACATCAGATTCCTGTGCCCTGGCATTTCTTTAGGCTGTAGGCTGCCACATCTCGCCCTTGGCCTTTCTCAACTTCAGCAATCAATTCATTCGATGCCCTGAAGAAGAACTCGAATCAAGTCATAGATAACCTTAGGGAATTCTCGAGGATAACTTGCAACAATCAATCAAAAATATCTGTCGTGTTGACTCCATAACCTTCTTTGTACAAATATCCATACCCCATGCACCTGCTGCAAGATTGAGCTATGACAAAATCCCATGGAATGGATGAATGAACGATGATTGGTGAAGAAATACAAGATCGGGCTCTACCAAATCCCGCGGAAATGATGAATGAAAGGCGAGTGCTAAAGGACGACATATAACACATGAAAATTCATGACCTGGAAGCTATGACGACCACCTTGGTGAATTTGTAGAAAATACAGCTAAAGTAGGATAAAACCTTGACGAATTTGGTGGAAAAGAAAGCTAAAGGAGCACAAAACCTTAGAGAATTTGGAAAGAAGGTCAAAGATGCACGTGGTTGGATTCCATTTGTTTGATAGACGAGGAATATAGCTACAGTGTTAAGAAACATGATCTCATAGAGGGAACGTCTTCGATGTAATTATTCATCATGTAGATAAATATCGAATGACACTCAAAATAAAATTTGAAAAATTCCCTTTGTAGTTGGATGAAAGCCATGAATTTGGTTCTTGGCCCTGGGTACCTGAAACTGGAGGGTGGATATTGTCGCTTCTTAACCTAGGGGGTTAATTTGGTTGTGCTCTTGCTTACTCTGATGCACTTGTATGTGCTTTATTGGCTGATGTCGGTGCACCTGCTGCTACCTATGCTCTTAGTCAAGCATGGATTCTTGACATGTTTTTTTCATGCTGACATTTTCCTCACTCCTTGTGTACATTTTTTGGACAGTATTTCAAATTTGGTTTATCCGGGGTGAGATGTCATGGTATCATACCACTTTCTCTTCCCGGCATGTGTCAGGACCGGGGTTTCGATGGTATCGCCTAAAGCTACACCTTCGAGAGTACGGGTAAACCCTTTTTGTGATTTTGTTTACAATTCACCAGCTTCTAAGGGTCGTAACATTCAGAGCCATCAAGTGGAACCATCTCCACAGGATTTGAAGGATAGGGTTTCTCCCGACCTAGGTGCTTAGGGATTCCATGCTCGGATTATAGGTGAACTTGCCAGGCATCGTCAAAAAGTTACTATAGAGAAGGGTAAGAAGAATCAGGCACTATGTGTTCTTGTTAAGGATATCATGATGGATATGGTTTTAAACATGTCATCTTATGCCCTTGTGGGAAAGTTCGAGGTCCTTACGATTTCGCGTGAAGATATCATTGACTTGGTCACCAGGGTGTGGAAACCCTTAATTCACTATACTCCTAGGGTCATCATACTTGTAAATCACTGTATTTTTTTCCATTTCCTTTTGGATTAATCGTTACAAGTCATCCTTTCCAGATTATGGGTTTTTGGTAAGCGGCCGCTGGTCTTATGCCGATGGCATCTTGCTTTTGACCCCTAGAAGGATGAATTGGGAAGACAACACCTTTGGGTTAAAATACCCAGTTTTCCACTTTTCTGTTGGAACCTACAAGGATTTATGGCACTCGCGAATTCTATTGGAAAATCTATTCTTATTAAGGAAGAGACATTGATGTCAAATGACCGATAATGCCCTCAAATTCTAGTGGAAGTTGATGTTTCATAGGGACTTCCAATCAAAGATGAAGTTATATGGGATCAGGATGGTGCGTCCATTCAACAATTGGACTACTAGGGCCTTCCGTTCAGGTCTTTTAAATTCCATGCTACTGGGAATTCAAGGGAAAAGAAACACCGCACAGTCCAAAACAAATGAACCGTGCAATAAGTATATATATACATACTTTTCTTTTCTTTGGACTTCGATGAACATACAATAGGAAACCCAACTTTTACTTCGCCAAGGACTTCACTTCTCCGAGCATATACTTTTTGGAGTAAAATTTTAACTTCGCGGAACACTAGCTTCGTGGAGCATTAACTTCGTGGAACTTAACTTTGCATAAATTTACTTTGCATTTATGCAAAGCTCTTAACTTCGCGAAATACTTTACTTCGCGGAGATTCAACTTCGACAAGCAAACTCTTAAGCAAACTTTATATTAAAATATTTATTTCTAAGACACAAGAACCAAAACATTTAAATGAAGCTTACGTCGAATTTACTCTGCATTAAAATAGAACTTTTACCACCGTGAATATTTGGAAATCTTGATTTCTTTTACAAACCGTAATTGAAAACAATATTCACACAAGTAAATATGGAGAAGATGCGCGGCATGTAATATTCAACATTCTTGAGAATGAATACGTAAAACTATAAACTTATATATATTACCACATTAGAATAGGGAAACTTCGCCGTATTACACAGAGGTGGAATTTACTTCGATCTTTCACCTTTTATAGAGCTTGGGCTTTTAATACATTTCGCAACCATGTGCTTGGGATCATAAACACATCGCGAACCTTTTATTCTTTTCCTTTCTCTCTTTCTCTCTCTTCCTCTCTTTCTTTGTTCCTTTGTGTGTGTTTTTCATTTATTATTCTTATACATATACACAGACTTGATTTCGCTTCACCTCGAAGCTACCGGGTTACATTAAAGGATGTAATTAATTTATACCTAAGACTTTTGACTTGCGGAATAAAAACACAGCTGAATAAATACAAGGAAGTGTGCACAAATCCTTCTGAAAGACTGACTGGCTTTCTGACATCTCTGCGACATTGCGAACTGGTTAAAATACTGTCTGAGTGACTGACAGAGCTGGCGTAGACTATATATGCAATCAACTCGCAATTACATTTTTCCAACACTCCCCCTTAATTATGAGCAGATGGGGATCATTAAAAAAAATAATTAGACAATGTTTCAGAGTTGAAACATGCTCTGTGCATGATGAAGTTCATTGTATAGAACTTGTCACTCCTAAACAACTTCGCAGATATTGAAATGTCTCCCTTGCCAATGGTTTTGTAAATATGTCTGCTACCTGATCTTCAGACTTGCAAAATTCTAAATAGATTTCTTTATTATTTATCAATTCTTTGATAAAATGATACCTTGTGTCAATGTGTTTGGTTCTCTTGTGAAAAACATGATTCTTTGATAGTGTGATAGCTGAATTGTTGTTGCAGTAAATGGTTGTGTGTTCTTGTTGGTTCTGCGACAAATCACTTAATATCCTCTATATCCAAACATCTTGACATGCAATGCTTGTAGATGCGACATACTCTACTTCTGTCGAAGAAAGAGTTACTATGGGTTGTTTCTTTGAAGCCCATGATACAACACCTGTTCCTAAATGAGATGTATTCCCATATGTGCTTTTTTTGTCATCTATGCTGCCTCCATTGTCACTGTGAGTGTATCTAGTGAGTTTAAAATTTTCTGAGGTTGAATACAGAATACCAAAATCTTTTGTTCCACTTACATACCTCAGAATTATTTTACCTGCTTGCCAATGAGATTCCCTTGGTGAATCCATAAATCTTGAGATTAAATTGACTCCATACATGATGTCTGGCCTTGTCGTCGTAAGATACATAAGGCTGCCAACAAGCCTTTTGAACAACATAGGATCTACATTGGATCCATCATCATCCTTGCTCAATTTCAAACCTGTTACCACTGGTGTTGGAGCTGTCTTTCAATTTATCACCTTAAATCTATTCAAGACATCACTTGCATACTTCAACTGAGATATAAATATACTCGTTTCAGTATGTTGGACTTCAATGCCCATAAAATACTTCATAAGCCCCAAATTAGTCATTTCAAATTGACTTTCCATGACTGATATAAAAATCTCTATGCCAAAATCTCCAGTAAATATCAAATCATCTACATACAGGAAGACAATTAGCTTAATACCTTGGTTCTTTATTTTTGTGTACAATGTTGGTTCACATTCACTTCTGTGAAATCCATTTTGAATGAGGTAAGTGTCAATGTGACTATACCAAGATCTAAGAGCTTTCTTCAAACCATAGAGTGCCTTTTTCAGCCTGCATACTTTGTGTCCTTGCCCTGGAACTTCATAGCCTTGTGGCTTTTCCACATATACTTCCTCCTCCAAATAACCATTTAAAAATGCAGACTTAACATCCATTTGATAAACAGGCCATTTCTTATGTGCTGCGATGGCCAAAACTGTTTTGACAGTGTCCATTTGTGCTACAAGTGAAAAAGTTTCATTGAAGTCTATGTCAGGCTGCTATGTGAACCCTCTTGCTACTAATATTTCCTTGTGCTTCTGCACATTTCCATTAGTATCTTGCTTGGTCTTATAAATCCATTTGTCGCTTATAACATCCTTGTCCTTAGGAACATCGACTAATTCCCATGTTTGATTCTTCTCAATGCATTATATTTCTTCATCCATGGCTTGTGCCCACACTTTGTCTTCAAAAACTTCCTCAAATGTTAGCGGATCATTATTTTGAGAAAATAATGTAAAAAATGAGAATGAATTGGGTGTACCAGTCTCATATATCTCACACAGACTTCTTGTCTTTGTCGGATTTGTTGATATCGAACTTCATGAACTACTTAACGGAGTTTGCTGCGCTCTTTGTGTGCTTGTCGGAGTAGCTTGAGATGCAACTTGTGTTGGAGTTCCTTGTGATGAAACATGTTGCGCTGTCCTAGAAGTAGACAGAGCTATGACATTCTGATTTACATGCGGAGTTTTAACCACATCCTCTGCGATGTCATCATGTTTGACATGTGACACGATTTTAACATTCTTCTCTACGGTTCCATCCCATGCTTCATTTTCTACAAATTGAACATCTCGACTGATAATAACTTTTCTTGCGACGGGATCATACAACTTGTATGATTTTGTGTCTTCAGAATACCCAATAAAAATACATTTTTTTCCTTTATTGTCTAATTTCCTTATTAGCTCATCTGGAACATGTGCATATGCGACACAACAAAAATTTTTTAAATGCGAAACACTATGTTTCATATCTATCCAGGATTCTCGCATAAATTTGTTTTTCACACTCTTTATTGGACATCGATTCATGATGTATGCAATAGTTGCCACTGCCTCAGCCCAGTATTCATTTGACAAATGCATGGCTACCAACATACTGTGCGCCATCTCCATAATGGTTATGTTCTTCCTCTTTGCGATACCATTCTACTGCGGTGTATACCGCGCAGTGAATTTCTTGTGTATGCCATGATTTTTACAAAAGTTTAAGAAATCATTTGAAACATACTCACCACCTCTATCTGTTTTTAAGATCTTGATGTTGTAACCACTTTGCTTCTCCAAAAGTTGTTAGGATATTTAGACACTTAGGAGTTAGTTAAGATCAACTTGTGTAATATATCCGTTAGGGATAGTGTGTTTCTTTAGTATGCATTAGTATGCATTTGTAAATACTTAATCTGACGGTCACGATATGTTTCTGACATAGAGTGATCCGACGGCTCAACTTCTCTTAGATCAAACCTAACCTTGATCCATGGCTTAACACCCGATTGGTCCAGGATCTCTATTTAAAGAGCATGGAGGGTCATTGTTTAGTTGATCGATTATGAGAAGCTCATTTGTAACTTTCTTTCTTTGCATAATAAATTGTCCCGTAGAACCTATTTGGCCGGGGCCGTGGAGTGTTTCCCTCAAGAGGGTTTAAACCACGTCAAAACATCGGTGTGTTGATCTGTGATCTATTTGTGTGAAGTGGTTTCTCTTGGTGTCCGGTCCTTTGGTAGTACCCTGTGTACCCGAACATGGTATCAGAGCTTTTATGAAGTGCCGCTTCCGGTTATGATCTAGATCTTGAACTGTTGTTGCCAAAACTCGAAAGGGTTTCTAGTTTTGGTATTTCTGTGCATTTATGGGATGTGGGAGGTGTTCCATTGCGTCCGGAGCATCGTTTCCATTGGGAAATAGTTTTCGTTTGATCGAAAACGGTTCCCGGTTGCTCCAGAAACGCGTATTTCATCAGATTTGAAGGTATAATGTTACAGTGACGCATTTTTTTATTTCGTTTTTTGAAAAGAAAAAAATCTCATATTTCATCTTTTTTTTACTGTTAGATTTTTTTTTGGTTCGGATTGTTGCTTTCCCGTCTGCGTATGCTCTTTGCCATGCACCTTGAGCGATCTCGGCAAATCAGAAACAGAAAGGAAAAAGGGTTTTTCTCGGCTGTGTATGCTCTTTGCCGTGCACCTTGCGCAATCTCGGCAAATCAGAAACAGAGAGAAAACGTATACTTTCCGGACAAGCTAACAAGATCTAACTCCACAAGTGTGGAAAAGTTTTTTTTGTTTCGATTTGTGGTCTGTTTTGCAGGAAAAAGGGCAAGCACGCAAACCGAGCAAGAAGAGTAAAAAAAAAAAAAAACCCCCTTCCTCATTCCCATATTTTACATACCTTTTAATCTAGCTCACTTGGTTCAAAGTTGCTTTATTCCTTAATAGGTCTTGAGTTCAAGTCTTAGGAAGTTACTTTTAAAAGAAAAAGTGCATGCAATTTCTATTTTCAAGTTATTTTATTATAAAAGTGCATCTCACTTAAATAATAAAAAATAAAAATACAAGTGAGTCACTTAAGTTTTTTTATTGTTGCACTATTTAAAAGTAATATCATTGTAAAAGTGAAATCACTTATTTTACAAAAGTGGTTCACTTAAAACAACTTTTTTGTAAAGTGATTGTCAAAAGGTTCATTTTGGGAAGAGGGGGGTTCTTTTTTTTAGCTGGACATTCTCTAGCTGCCACGTCACTATTGGGGACATCTTCGACAGTTTCTTTGTTCAAACATAACTTCATCATACAGAGTCAGTTTTTAGTGCCGTTTTTTTTTAAACCGCCTATTTTTTCAAGCTCTTCACATCCAGACTATTGGTTTATGCTTTTACAGCCATTAATTTACAAATATGGCCTCCCCTTGTGATATTCTACTTGATAGTTCCAACTATTTCTCATGGAAATCTCGTATGGAGGATGTTCTACGAAGTAGGGGACTTTTCAGAATTACAACAGGGAAAGAAAAAGAACCCACTGATGATGATAAGAAAATAAAATGGGCAAATAGATGTGATGAAGCTCATGGATTGATTGGGATGTCAATCTCTACTGATTTGCGATTCCACATATCTGGAATTGATGAACCTAATGCTGCTTGGGACAAGTTGGAAACTGTGTTTGGTAAACACAATGAAATTCGAGGTCACCAACTCGAAAATGAGTTGATTTCTTTAAATCCAAGTGACTTTTCATGCATTCAAGATTATTTATCTAAGTACAAAACTCTTAAAATTTTATGTGCAGAATGTAAGATTGAGAGGGAAGACAAACAGTGCATTTATCATATTCTTTCCAAACTTGGACCTGCATATTCTGTTTTTGTATCTACATTTTACTCCATGAAAGCATCCTTGAATGCAGCTAGCTATCAAGAGCCTAGTCTTGAATCTTTTTGTGATTCCCTAATTAGAGAACAAGATAAACTCATTCATCTTGGAATAATCAACAATGCAGATACATCTGGGAAAGCCTTATTGTCCCAACAGAAAGAAAAGTCCAAGCCTCCCAAGAAACAAAATTTTCGCAATAATAAGTCAAACAAGGGTCCCAAACCCTCTCAGTCAGCTCCTTCTTTAAAAAATGATAAAGGATCAAAGCAAAAAGGCAAGAAGACTGAGCGTCATTGCAACTATTGCGGGAAAGATAATCATGATGAATCTAAGTGTTTCAAGAAGATGGCAGCCTTGGAAGCAGCAATGAAGAAGCACCACATTAGCCTAGATTCATCTTAAGAATCTACCTCTCATGGACATGCACTTTGTGCTTCTGGTTATTCTTATAATGCATCTTCTTCTTCTACTTCAAATGAATGGCTCATTGATTCTGGAGCATCTTATCATATGGCTAAGGATCAAGCCATCTTTTCTACTATGCATGAATGTAACACCAAACAAATATTTGTTGGTGATGATAGATCTCTAAGTGTTGTAGGAGCTGGAACAGTTCTAGTAGATAATGGTCATTTTAGTGATGTACTATGTGTTCCAAGAATTTCCTACAATTTGTTATCAGTCTATCAGATCACTCATTCTGGTGAAGGTAAACCTGTGACCTTTACACCTCACCAAGTTGTAATCAAGGATTTTAAAGATCCTCAACAGGTCCTAGCTACCGGAATTGTTGATGATATTACCAGGTTGTACAAGTTTAACAACTTTGGGTCATCACCTTTCCCTTCAGTTTTTGTTGCTGATAGTGATAACTTGAGTAAACTTTGGCATGAGCGATTTGGTCACTTAAATTATCGCTCATTGCAACAACTATGTAGAGAAAATATGGTGACAGGTCTTCCGATGGTATCTTGCCGAGATGGTGTTTGTTCTGGTTGTGTACTCGGAAAACATTATCGGGACAGTTTTGACAAACGTGCCTCTTGGCACGCCTCGGTTCCCTTGGAGCTTGTGCATAGTGACTTGTGTGGTCCTCTTCCATCTGCTTCCTTTTCTGGTTTCAAGTATTTCTTAACTTTCATTGATGATTACACCAGATGCACTTGGGTTTATTTCCTAAAACTTAAGAGCGAAGTATTTAACATGTTCTTGGCCTACAAGGCCCTTGTTGAAAAACAATCTGGTCATCAAATTATTAAGTTAAGATCTAACAATGGAGGAGAATATGTTAACAAACAGTTCACTACTTTCTGCACTGAACAAGGCATCCAACAACAGCACACTGTTCCATATACACCACAACAAAATGGTGTAGTTGAGCGGAAGAACCGCACTTTAAATGAAATGGCTAATTGTATGATCCAATCTAAGGGACTAAGTCTTCAATTTTGGGCTGAAGCCATAAATTGTGCAAATTACATAGTTAATCGCACCCCCACAAAAGCATTACAAGGTATAACACCGGAAGAAGCATGGAGTAAAATTAAACCTGATGTAAGTCACTTTCGTGTGTTTGGTAGTGAAGCATGGGCTCACATTTCGGATGAAAAACGGAAAGCATTGCAGCCTAAAAGTGAAAAGTGCATATTTGTTGGATACTCTGAAGATGTAAAAGGTTATAGACTTCTTCAACCACATTCTCATACTATAATCATTAGAAGAGATGTTAAATTTGATGAAAATCTCTTGGCTTGCGAGCCTAACTCGACGATTGTGCCATCTTTGGCCTGCGAGCCTGATTCGGCGTTTGGCCTTCTTCTTCTTCTTCCAACTTCCTTGACAGGTTTCCAACTCCAGTTTCTGATGATGACAGTGAGGATGAAAATCCACCTCCGCCTACTCATGTTCCTCCAATTACACCAGCACAAGTGCTTCCTCGATGGGTCCGTTCAACATGTGAAGCAGCTGGTGATCTTGCCGGTGATCCTAGAGATCAACGTCGAACACGTTCTCAGTTTCAGCGAGCCTCTTCTCTTTTGGCTCAAGTTTCTGAGAATCATGATCCAGAAACTTTTGCAGAAGATTCAGGGAATCCAGATTGGGATGCAGCCATGGATGAAGAATATCGTTCCTTAATGGCGAACGATACTTGGGATCTTGTACCTCTTACAAAAGGAAGAAAACTTGTCAGACGTAAATGGGTCTACAGAACTAAGTATGCATCAGATGGAAGTGTTGAAAGACTTAAGGCAAGGTTAGTTGCCAAAGGTTTTTCTCAAGTTGAAGGGATTGACTACAATGAAACCTTTGCTCCCGTCGCCAAAATGAACTCCATCCGCCTTGTTCTTTCCCTTGCAGCCTTACACAACTGGGAATTCCGTCAAATGGATGTCAAGTCTGCCTTCTTACATGGTGATTTACAAGAGGAAATTTACATGGAACAACCTCCTGGCTATGTTCAGAATAACTCTAGCCTTGTCTGTCGCCTTAAGAAATCCTTATATGGCCTTAAGCAAGCTCCTAGAGCTTGGTATGCCAAAATGGATAACTTTCTCCTTGACACTGGTTTTTCTAGATGCCATTCTGACCCCAATGTCTATACCAAGAAAGTAGGAAACCATCTCATCATACTTGTTCTATATGTTGATGACCTTATTCTTACTGGTAGTGACCCTAAGCTTATAACCCATGTGAAATCCAATCTTAAACAAAATTTTGAAATGTCAGACTTAGGACATTTGCATTATTTTCTTGGTCTCCAAGTCCTACAAACCAAAGAAGGAATCTTTCTTTCTCATTCTAAGTATGCTTGTGACCTTCTTCGACGCTTTCACATGGAAGATTGTACACCAGCCCCTTCTCCCTTCCAGTTTGGAGTCAAACTTTCTGCCACTTGTACTTCACCTGAAGTAGATGCCACCTTGTATCGTCAGCTTGTTGGTAGTCTTTTATACTTGACTCATTCCCGTCCTGACCTTTCCTTTGCCGTTGGTCGAGTTGCCCGTTATATGCAGACACCTCATGAAAGTCACTGGAAAGCAGCTAAAAGAATACTTCGATATATTCGAGGTACAGTTCAGTTTGGGATTCATTACAATATAGGGGGGAAACCTTTGTTGGTTGGTTTCACTGATTCAGATTGGGCCGGCGATCCTGATGATCGAAAGTCTACTGACGGTTATGTTTTTAGTCTGGGATCTGGACCTATTACTTGGGCGTGTAAGAAACAACAAGCTCTTGCTCTTTCTTCAGCAGAGGCAGAATATCGAGCAGCAGTTAATGCCAGTCAGGAAGCTTTATGGCTTCAACAGATCCTTTCAGAGTTTGGATTCGAGTAGCAGCAGCCTACTCCACTTTGGTGCGACAATCAAAGTGCCATCAAGCTTGCCAAAGATCCAGTTCTACATCAACGCAGCAAACACATTGAGCTACATATGCACTTCATCAGAAATCTTGTTCATGATCGTGTTCTTGAAGTGCTCTTTTGCCCTACAGATGATCAAGTTGCAGACATCTTCACCAAGTCTCTTACAGAAGTGAAGTTTTCTAAACTTCGATCTATGTTAGGAGTTCAGGAACTTGTCATTAAGGGGGGATAGGCTCTAATGCCTCCTTCCTTCTCCTAATAGTGTCACTTTTGTAAATCCTTCAATCCTATCCCAAGTTGTTCTTAAGGGGGGATGTTAGGATATTTAGACACTTAGGAGTTAGTTAAGATCAACTTGTGTAATATATCCGTTAGGGATAGTGTGTTTCTTTAGTATGCATTAGTATGCATTTGTAAATACTTAATCCGACGGTCATGATATGTTTCCGACATAGAGTGATCCGACGGCTCAACTTCTCTTAGATCAAACCTAACCTTGATCCATGGCTTAACACCCGATTGGTCCATGATCTCTATTTAAAGAGCATGGAGGGTCATTGTTTAGTTGATCGATTATGAGAAGCTCATTTGTAACTTTCTTTCTTTGCATAATAAATTGTCTCGTAGAAGCTATTTGGTCGGGGCCGTGGAGTGTTTCCCTCAAGAGGGTTTAAACCACATCAAAACATCGGTGTGTTGATCTGTGATCTGTTTGTGTGAAGTGGTTGCTCTTGGTGTTCGGTCCTTTGGTAGTACCCTGTGTACCCGAACAAAAGTTCCTTGAACTACTGAAAACATGCAAATGCATCAGATTTATGTTTTAGAAAATATGACCACGTTTTTCTTATGAAATCATCAATAAATGTGAGAAGGTAACGACATCCTCCCATGGATGGTGTTTTCATTGGTCCACAAATATCATATTGCACAATTTCAAGTGATGTGCGAGCTCTATATGACTTTCCGACTGGAAAAGTATCCCTATGCTATTTGCCAAAAATACAGCCTTCACAAATTCTTTCTGGATTTTCAATCAATGGAAATCCTTTCACCACATCCTTATGTGCTATAGCTTCAACCCACCAAAATTCAGACGTCCAAATTTGAAGTGCCACAACCATGATTCATCCCTCATTTCTGATTGAAATGCTACTTGCATTTCTTTGTCGCTGTCTTTTTCTTTCTTGTCGTAGTGAATGTCTGCTTCTTTACTTTCTGCTTTGAATGCAGCTCTAGAATTTCCATTCTGAATTTCATGGACAACTTGAGTTGTTTTTCCTTTTATGTTTGGTCTTATCCTCAAAGGAAACAAGCGATTGCTTGTCATCTTCACTTCGGCTATTAAGTGATTGCTTGGATATATGTCCTTGATCAGACAATGCTTTCCTGCCATATGAACTCTGTAACCTTTTTCTATCAGTTGTCCAATGTGCATCAAATTATGCTTCAAACCTTGAACATAATAAACATCACACATAAATTTATGCTCCCCCTATTTGGTTATAATATCAGCAGTACCGTTACCCAAAATAGTGACTTCAATATTATTTCCAAGTGTGACATCAGTGTGAACTGATTTATCTAGACTAGAGAATAGATTTAAATTACCAGTCATATGATTACTAGAGCCCGAGTCTAAATACCATATGTCAATTGGACTTTCTTGGACATCATTGCATTCAAGTGGAGATGCACATGCTAAGAACAATGAGCTGGTCAGAGTGCTGGTGTTACTTGACTGTGTTTGACCTTGATTTCCTTGGTCATATTGTTTCTTCCTACATTCATATGCGAAGTGTCCAAACCTGTTACAGTAATGACATTGATTTTTTTTATTTATATGACCTTTATCCACTTAGCTTACTAGAGATCTGATTCTAACCTCTACCAGCGACGTGTGCAGGGACGCTGCTGTGACCTCCTATGAAATAACTTCTTCCTCTGCCTCTAGAGTTTGATCTTCTCCTGCCTCTTCCACAACTTATGGATGACTGTGCTGCAAATGCACCTTCTGATGATGTATCTGATCTATTGATTCTATGTTCATGATTGAGGAGTGAGGCTTGCAACTCATCAATAGTAAATTGGAACAGGTCTTTGTTTTCCTCCATGGTCACAACTAAAGATTCAAATTTCTTTGGAAGAACTCTAAGAATTTTTTCAACAACTCTTTGGTCACTTAGATTTTCTCCATGAGACTTTATTTGTTTAATCAGACCAATAACTCGAGTATAGAATGATTCTATACTGACTCTATATATTTCATTGACAGAGATTCAAAATATCTTCTAAGGAGTTGTAGTTTGGCAGTCCTTACCTTGTTCAAGCCTTGATAGGAAGTTTCCAGTGTGTCCCATGCTTCCTTAGCTGATGTTATTGCTGCTACTGTTGGGAGTATGGATTCATGTGTTGCTTGATGTATGTGTAGCAATGCATTTCCATATTTCTTCCTTTGTTCCCTCAAGACATCGTTCTTAGCTTGTGTGAGATTATTATATGCTGCCAAATCTGTTGGTTTTGCATAACCATTTTGGACTATTTCCCATACATCTTGACCTCTGAACAAAGCTTTCATAGTTAGAGACCAATATTCATAAGTTTTACCTGAAAATATTGGAGTTTGCAAATTACCAGAAGTAGAAGCCATTCTTAAATAGAGTTTCTATTCTCCGTAAGCCAAGTTCTGATACCAGATCAAGGGAAAAGAAACATCGCGTAGTAAAAAAAAATGAACCATGCAGTAAGTGTATATACATATATATATATATATGTATATATGTATATATATATATATATGTAGATATATATGTATATACATATATATGTATATACATTTACATATATATGTATATATGTAGATATATATATGTATATATGTAGATGTATATATGTAGATACATATATATGTATCTACATATATATCTATATATATACATATATATATATATATATATGTAGATATATATGTATATACATATATATCTATATATGTATATATGTAGATATATATGTATATACATATATATCTATATACATATATATGTCTATCTATATACATATATACATATATATATGTATATATACATATATATGTATATATCTATATACATACATGTATATATACATATATACATATATATGTATATATATATATATATATATATATTTTTCTTCGCTTTGGACTTCGACGAACATACAATAGGAAACCCAAAATTTACCTCGCCAAGGACTTCACTTCGCCAAGCATATACTTTGTGGAGTAAAATTTTAACTTCGCGGAACACTAGCTTCACGGAACACTAGCTCCACGGAACGTTAACTTCGCATAAATTAACTTCGCGGAAATTAACTTCACGGAATTTGACTTCACATAAATTTAATTCTCATTTATGCGAAGCTCTTAACTTCGTGAAATACTTTACTTCGCAGAGATTCAACTTCGACAAGCCCATTGTTAAGCAAACTTTATATTAAAATATTTCTTGCTAAGACACAAGAACTAAAACATTTAAATGAAGCTTACGTCGAAGTTACTCTGCGTTAAAATAGAACTTTTACCACCATGAAATATTTGGAAATCTTGATTTCTTTTATAAACTGTAATTGCATTACACAAAGGTGGAATTTACTTCGATCTTTCACCTTTTACAAAGCTTGGGCTGTTAATACATTTTGCAACTATGAGCTTGGGATCATAAAAACATCGCGAACCTTTTCTTCTTCTCCTTTCTCTTTTGCTCTCTCTTGCTCTCTTTCTCTGTTCCTCTGTGTGTGTTTTTCATTTCTTCTTCTTCTACATATACACAGACTTGATTTTGCTTCACCTGGAAGCTACCGGGTTACATTAAAGACTGTAATTAATTTCTACCTAAGAATTTTGACTTGTGGAATACAAACGCGGCTGAATAAATACAAGTAAGTGTGAATGAAGCCTTCTGTCAGATAGACTGACTGTTTGACATCTCTGTGACACTGCGAACTGACAAAAAGACTGTCTGAGTGACTGACAGAGATGACACAGACTAGATACACAATCAAGTCGTAATTACATTTTTCCAATAGGCATTTATGACAAGACTGTGGGAAGCATCAAGACTGTGAAAAATTGCATCAAGAGGATAACTCATCAAATGGCGAGTACTCTAAGCAGTGGATCCGATGCGAAGTGTGTCCTTTCCTCTTCCTATGGATGAGCTAACGACAAAATATTTCTTGGGTAAGTTCAATGTTTTTCTACCTCTACTTTTTAAAGTCATAAGTGCTAGAGAGATTATGGATTCGATGAAACTAGCTATCTCCTCTCCTTTGGATCCTCACCTGTCAACTACACTTGTCGAGCATTGTCTATTTCCTTCAGACCTAAACCCAGTTCCTTTGGTTTCTACTGATGGGGTTGTCGCACCTGGGGCTTCCCCATTTGAGGAAAATAGGGGCAAGACTTTAAACAATGATTGTTCCTCACCGAGGATATGTCTACTTCGTTAGCTTTCAACATCTATTCTTCTCCCCTGGATGAAGTTGTTGGGATGGAGAACATGAACCCTACTTTGGTATCCGACAATCCTTCTTCTTTCTGTGTTGGAGACATTAGGATTTCTAAAGAGATAGGGATACATTTTGGTTTGGCTACCTTGGTGGTAGACTCGCAATCCCATGCTACTACTAAAACTTTACAAATTTTTGGTTATGATGTTGTGCCCACTGATAATATTATTCCTATTGGCTCCATTCGACAACATGTAACCCTTAGAAAGAGGAAGGGTAAGTCAAATTAGGAAAAGAGACCGAGGGCATGGGTGACAACAAATGGGTAAATCCAAAAGCCACCGAGATGTTCTCTATTTCGGGTTTGATTGATACTGCATCCACTACTAGGCCACTTAGAGCGAGTGCTGGCCATGAGGTGGTGACACCATGATTCTTGTGTCTTTCAATGTGTGGGGGATGCATGCCTCCCCTATTTCTTGTGCAATATACTTCGGGTGTGCAGAGTATAATTTATAGGTATATAATTCAAAGGACAAGACTGCGCCCTCAACAGCCTGCACGCCTTTCCTATTTCTTGTGCAATGAACTTTGGGTGTGCAGAGTATTATCTATATCTATATCTATATCTATATCTATATATCTTAATCTTATAACAATGTTGTGCCCTCTACAGGCTGCACCCCTTCCCTATTTCATGTGCAATATGTATAATATATATATTTAAATTGAATTATAAATCCATCATAGGCTTCGTGCCTTCCAGTTGTGCGTTGAATTGTGCAAAATATAAGATCTTACATACAAGTCTAAAAGAAAAGGTATGTGCCTTCCACATCAAGGGACTGAGCCCTCTCTAAGGTCATAGATTATACATATATATAATTAAATTTTATCAGCGATTGGTTTATCAACATTAAAGGGCTGCTCCTAGACAAGCATCATGCCCAAATTGCTCATGTGCAACATAATATAGTATATATAACAAAAGTAGAGGGGCTGCTCCTCGACACGATTCACACCTGAGCTGGAGTTGAATTAAAAGAGAATGGCCTGCACTTCATGATTATATCCTACACTTCACAATTCTTGATATCTATTCTTGAGATCAGAGTATGGAGTTAAATTAACATAGTATAACAAAAATAGCAGGTCTGGCTGTGCGCCCCCTCTATTTAGATCTCATGCTCACATTTTAGTCAAAATCCAAGATATATATATATATATATATATATATATATATATATATATATATATATATATATATTTGTGTGTGTTTATAGAGCTGGCTATGCACCCCCTCTGTTTCGACCTCACGCTCTTGTTTTAGTCAACAGTCAAGCATAGTTTTTTGTGTGTGTGCAGAGCTGGGCTGCGCCCCTTCTATTAAAAGCTCATGCTCACATTTTTAGTCAACACTCAAGAATAGAATAGGTGTGTGCAGAGCTAGGCTGCACCCCCTCTTGCAACACTTGGTTCAACTAACACTTGGTTCAATTTTCAAATTACAAGCATATTCGATATAGTTTTAATTAAAAAAGTTCCTAGTAGGCTTTTTACACTGAGTAGTTCCTAGTATTTGTTCTTGGTTGTTGTTGGGCTAACTGTGGGGCTGGACAGTCAGTACAAATGGACTACAATTTTAATTTAAAAAGTTTAATTACATCAATAGGTGTTTAAATAGACTAGTACCTATGTTTTTCTTAAATTGCAGTAAGATGAAGTATTTCTGAAAGACAGTCCATTTAACTAGAAGAATGGAGTGATAACATGTAATTGAAGCTTAAACAAGGTGATTACAACTATAAATGAAGAACATTTGACACATAAATTATTTGTAGCACTTAACTTGTAGCCTATATTAAACAGATGTGCTATTAAATAAATATAAAAAAGTCACCTAGAACTTTAGCATATCCAAAATTTGTCATATATTAAATAACCCAACACCAAACAATTAAAAAATAAAATCAGACCAACAACAACCAAGAACAAATACTAGGAACTGCTTAGTGTAAAAAGTCTACAACACATATACTTTATATTTTATATAAAGAAGTTTTAACTACATGATAAAAACGTTTAACTTTGTTCTAACTTTCTAAAGCTTTCAACACCTATGCAACAACTTTATAGTTCTCCCTTCAACCTGCAGTTTACTCAGACAAAACTGAAGCCAAAATTATTCAATCTAACACATAAAGAATGCTTTTATGAGGCTCTCTACTTTTGTCTGAATGCAATGTAATCTCCCAGAGCCAACAAAGGTGTTTCCTTAGCTGGGTCTAAGCATGATAACTCCCCCTTGTCTTTGTCCAACAATTCAATGGTAATTTGTTTTGATTTTTCCAAACCCCAAAAAAATGGATTAGTGGCCTTCTCACTGATCAAATACTTTGCTACAGTCTTTCCCATATATTTCAATGATTTAGTATCATCAAGTATGTCTTCCGCAAAGTGAAACAGAAGCCCCATGCAATTGGCATACCTCTGAATTTTCTCGATCTCATCCTCGAGGCACCACCGATGATCGCCCCACAAACGACTGAGCACCCTAACAACACTACAGTCTTGTCAATGTGAATCCACTCTAGTGTTTCAATTAGGTAAACAGAAGCACCCCCCTCACTCATAATATCTGCAACTTTCCCACTGCCAACCCCTTGAGAGCCTGATGCTCTACCCAATTTAGATACCACCCTCAAAATCCTATCACTGCTCACAGTTTTGCTTGTGGAGACTACAATGTTGCGAAAGGAAAATGAATGAAATGCATTCCCTACAAGAAGAGAAACAGTTACTTTGGAGAAGACCCTAGGGTTTCTAGGGTTACCTCAGTGTAAGTCATGATGTAGCAAAATCATTGTATGAATCATCTCTATTGCACAGGAAATTGGCATGGCGAGCTCCTCAGTTCCTCCTACAAGCTCACATGCAGCGATGCACAGAAGAGAACGAATTTGCTTCCCTCCTGAGAGAAGAGAATACCTCATGGATTGATGTAATTTATCAAGAAAGTGAAGTGGGACAACTTTATGAAGTTCCTCATCCACTGCAATTGCCTTGGCATGCATGTACTTATTGAAATCAGATTCAACAACCGTCTCCACTTCTAGAAAATTAAGCAGTTGGAAAATTGCGTTTAAGGGTCTAGATGATGATACCGGTGTTGGAGAAATGTAATTACGAGTTGAATGTGCATCTAGTTCGCGCGGGCTCTGTCAGACGTTTTGTTAGTCCGCATAAGTCACTCATATGTCAGTCAGTCAGACAGTCTGTCAGAAGGCTTTGTGCACACTTCATAGTATTTAATCAGCTGCATTTGCATTCTACAAGTCAAATTCTTAGGTAGAAATTAATTACAGTCTTTAATGGAGTTCAATAGCTTCTAGGCAAAGCGATCTTAAGTTTGTGTATAAATGAAAATCAATCTCATAAAATCAAGTAGAGATGTAGTAGTGAAAGGATAAGAAGAAATTGGTCATGAAATGTATTACAAGCCCAAGCTTTGTAAAAATAGTGAAATATTGAAGTAAAACTCATCTCTCTGTAAGTGCGGCAATATTGTTTGTTTTACTGCAGTAATATATAAGTCGATAGTTATTTGTGTTCATTCTCAAGAATGTTGGTTAATGCAATGTCACACATCTTCTTCATATTCAACCGTGTAAATGTTGTTTACACTTACTGTCTGTAAAAGATATAAAGATTTTCATATATATTTCACGGCGGTAAAGTTTTAGTTTAACGTGGAGTAACTTTGACATAATATTCATACTTCCATTCTTATGTTTTAGCAAGAAATACTTTATTAAAATGTTTTCTTAAGAATAGGTTTGTCGAAGTCAAGTAATCCGTGAAGTTACGAAGTGATGCGGAGTAAAAAGGTATCTTCATGATGTCCGCGAAGTATAGGCTTTCGCAAAGTTAAGCCTTTCGCATATTAAGTGTGAACTTCGCATAAGTGCGAAGTAAATTTAATGCGAAACAAATTTTAGTGCGAAATAAAATTTGTTGTGATGTCAAGTGTTGCGAAGTAAAAGTTCCGCGAAGTAAAAGTTACGAGAAGTTAATTTATGGGAAGCTTACTTCGCAAGGTTAAAAAGTTGGGTTTCCGTTAATGTCTTTTGCAAAAGAAAAGAATTGTTTACTGCGCAATTATTTTTTAATTGTGCGGTGTGATTTTCCCTTGATCTGATATCAAAGCCTGGTTTACGGAAAGAAGGAATTCTATCTATAAGGGAAGAGCGATGGCTTTCACTTCTGGTAATTTGGAAACTCCAATCGTTTCAGGAAAAAATTATGAATATTGGTCTCTAACTATGAAAGCCTTGTTTAGAGATCAAGATGTATGGGAAATAGTCCAGAATGGCTATGCAAAACCAATAGATCTTGCAGCATACAACAATCTCACACAAGTTGAGAAGGATGTATTGAGGGAACAAAGGAAGAAAGATGGAAAGGCGTTGTTACACATACATCACGCGACACATAAATGCATATTCCCAAGAGTAGCAGTAGCACAGTCAGCTAAGGAAGCATGGGACACACTGGAAACTTCCTATCAAGGTTTGAACAAGGTAAAAACTACGAAACTTCAAATTCTTAGAAGAGATTTTGAATCTCCGTTGATGAAAAATACAGAGTCAGAAGACTCATTCTATACGTGTGTTATTGGTATGGTTAATCAAATAAAGTATCATGGAGAAACTCTAGGTGATCAAAGAGTTGTTGAAAAAGTACTTAGAGTTCTTCCAAAGAAATTTGAATCTTTAGTTGTGATCCTGGAGGAAAACAAATACCTGTCCACATTTATTATTGATGAGTTGCAAGCCTCATTACTCAATCATGAACATAGAATTAGCGGTTCAGATGCATCGCTGGAAGGTGCATTCGCAGCACAGTCATCCATAAGTCGTGGAAGAGGCAGAGGAAGATCAAACTCTAGAGGAAGAGGACAAAGTTTTTTCAGAGGAGGTCACAGCAGCAGCCCTGGACATGTCGCTGGTAGAGGTCAGAATCAGATCCCCAATTAGCCAAGTGGACAAAGGTATGATAAATCGAAAATTCAATGTCATTAGTGTAAGAGGTTTGGACACTTCGCATATGAATGCAAGAAGAAGCAGTATGACCAAGGAAGAATGTGCATTGCCACTTGAATGCAATGATGTCCAAGAAAGTCCAAATGACATATGGTATTTAGACTTATGTTGTAGCAATCATATGACTGGTAATTTAAATATGTTTCATAGTCTAGATAAATCAGTTCAAACTCATGTAACACTTGGAAACAATATTCAAGTTACTATTTTGGGTAAGGGTACTGTTGATATTCTAACCAAACAGGGGGAGCAAAAATTTATGCCCGATGTTTATTATGTTCAAGGCTTGAAGCATAATCTGATGAGCATTGGACAACTAATGGAAAAAGGTTACAGGGTTCACATGATAGGAAAGCATTGTGTGATTAAAGACATATATCCAAGCAATCAGTTGATAGCTGAAGTGCAGATGACAAGCAATCGCTTGTTTCCTTTGAGGATAAGACCAAACATAAAAGGAAAGACAATTGAAGTTGTTCATGAAAGAAAAAATGAAAATTCTGGTGCTGCATTCAAAACAGAAAGAAAAGAAGCAGACATTCACCGTGACAAGGAAGGAAAAGACAGCGAAATGCAAGATGCGTTTCAAACATAAATTCAGGATGAATCCTGGTTATGGCACTTCAGATTTGGACATCTGAATTTTGGTGGGCTGAAGCTACTGCACATGAAGGACATGGTGAAAGGATTGCTACTGATTGAAAAGCCAGAAAGAATTTGTGAAGGCTATATTTTTGGAAAATAACACAGATATATTTTTTCAGTTGGAAAGTCATATAGAGATCGCACACCACTTGAAATTGTGTATTATGATATTTGTGGACTGATGCAAACACCGTCCATGGGAGGATTCACTTATCTTCTCACATTTATTGATGATTTCACAAGAAAAACATGGTTCTATTTTCTAAAACATAAATCTGATGCGTTTAGTTGTTTTCAGCAGTTCAAGGCACTTGTGGAGAAGCACATTGGTTATAGAATCAAGATCTTAAGAACAGACATAGGTGGTGAGTATGTTTCAAATGATTTCTTAAACTTTTGCAAAAATCATGGAATACATAAGCAATTTACTGCGCGATATACACCGCTGCAGAATGGTATTGCGGAGAGGAAAAATAGAACCATTATGGAGATGATGCGCAGTGATGTAGAATGGTTGGTAGTGATGCATCTGTCAAATGAATACTGGGCTGAAGTAGTGGCAATTACTGTTTAAATCATGAATTGATGTCTGACAAAGAGTGTGAAGAACAAAGTTCTGCGGGAAGCATGGACAGGTATGAAACATAGTGTTTTGCATTTAAAAAGTTTTGGTTGTGTAGAATACGCATATGTTCCAGATGAGTTAAGAAGGAAATTAGACAATAAAGGACAGAAATGTATTTTTATTGGTTATTTTGAAGACACAAAAGCATACAAGTTGTATAATCCTATTGCAAGAAAAGTTATTATCATCCACGATGTTCAGTTTGTCGAAAATGAAGCATGGGATGGAACTGTAGAAAAGAATGTGAAAATCGTGTCACATGTTGAACATGATGACATCGCAGAGGATGTGGTTGTTACTCCGCATATAAATCAGAATGTCGCAAATCCGTTGCCTCCTAGGACATCGCGACATGTTTCAACACAAGGTACTCCAACACCATTCACAGCTCAAGGTACTCCGACAAGCACACCAAGTGTGCAACAAACTCCAGCAGGAAGTTTGCGTAGTTCGACACCAGCCACTCCGCCAAAGACAATAAGTCTGCGTGACATATATGAGACTGGTACACCTAATTCATTCTTAGTTTTTGCATTATTTTCTCAAGTTAATGATCCTCTAACATTTGAAGAAGCTGTTGAAGATAAATTTTGGGCACAAGCCATGGATGAAGAAATAGAATGCATTGAGAAGAATCAAACATGAGAACTAGTTGATGTTCCTAAGGACAAGGATGTGATAAGTGTGAAATGGATTTATAAGACCAAGCAAGATGCTGATGGAAATGTGCAGAAGCACAAGGCAAGATTGGTAGCAAGAGGATTCACACAGCAGCCAGGTATAGACTTCAATGAAACTTTTTCTCCTGTAGTTCGAATGGATACAATCATAATAGTTTTGGCCATCGGAACACATAAGAAATGGCCTATTTACCAAATGGATTTTAAGTCTGCATTTTTAAATGGTTATTTGGAGGAAGAATTATATGTGAAGCAGCCACAAGGATATGAAGTTCTAGGACAAGGACACACAGTATACAAGTTGAAGAAGGCGCTCTATGGTTTGAAGCAAGCTCCTAGTGCTTTGTACAGTCGCATTGACTCTTACCTCATTCAGAATGGATTTTAGAGAAGTGAATGTGAGCCAACGATGTACACAAAAATCAATAAGCAAGGTAATAAGCTGATTGTTGTATTGGAGAAAACTCACTATGGCTTGGGAATACCACAACAGATAGATGACTACCAGAAATCTACTCAATTCTCAAAGCAATGCTATTATAAATGACAATGTTAAGATAATGGAGAAATGTAACCAACCTCGATCCAACGTTTGATGTAGATCCCCGTTGGAGCTTTCAATCTACGCACTTGTAATATGCAAATTAGTCTTGACAGCCAATATCTAACAAGTACATATAATATATAATTGACATTAACATTATCAATAACAATGGTCCATAATATCATAAGAAAATGTAACCCAATGTATAATAAATGACATTCACACCATGAATGGATGAGAATATGAGTATTTCTATTAATGAACAAGAAGAAGTACAAAGTGATATGACCTCTTGCTGGCAACTAATCTGAACCAAGATCTAGATCAATCCACTTGTGCCTCCACCACTTCAATCCTCCGTGAATGGCAAACTCAAACTAGAAGGAGTTTGGAAGGTGAACATAAAAGGTTCACAACTACAAGGATCAATGAGTGTAGACTCAAGATAGGGCAAAAATCCACTAGAGTTCCTTTAATATTCTCTTCTTCCTCCCGTCCATAAGCCATATGTGCTCAATATATAATCCTCTCAAAGGTAGGTGAAAGGACTCATAGAGACGTTACTTGGGCATATGGAGAGCCAAAGGTCACCCAATGACCGCTTTTTGGGAGTAAAAAGTAATTAATAGTGGTTTTTACCATTTTACTTGATACCCGCGGGCTATAGTGATGCAACTCACGGGTACGCATGCTATAATGATGCAACATGCGGATAGGAACAAAAACAGGGCAAACTGGTATCACTGAAGGATAAAAATGGATCTGAGTCACTGAAATGGATCCTACAGGCCAAAGAATGCTGATGCTCACAGGGTGGAATATTTCTGTGTAACAGATGCCCCCTAATGTGTGAGGTCAGAGACTGAAATGTGCTACGATGGCCAAAATACATTATAAAACTCAGAAGTGGAGTGATGGAGACACAAGTGGAAAGAATAGCTCACTCGTCATAATACAATACTATCTCTGAATACATGTCGATATAGTACAACAATCTGATACAATGGCCATGAATAGGTAGTACATAATGGATACATGTCATAAGTGATCATAGTCATGATCCCTCTATAGTAAGATATGGTCTTCTGCTGAAAAGAAGACAACTGGTGCAAACTGGAGGTAAAAACTGCTGAAATCTGAGAGATGATATCTCAGATGTAATGTCAAAGTTATATGTAGCATACTGAATGCCACAATCGCCTGGGGTCTTCTACACAAGTCTTCAACAGTGCAAGTCCCATCAAGTGAATAAAAGGAGTTGGGGTTGAACCTGATGAGACATCGTCTGATTACCAGTCAATGATGTATACCGTTAACAGACGCGAGATGACCCCCTGATAATGAAAATGGGCATCAAGGCACAGAGCACAATCATCAGAGTGTGAATAAATGGGTTGAAGTCGAACAATAGGATGAATCCATCGATCAAGGGACATTGATGTATTCGCAAAAATGTCGATGGCGAGAGAACCTGCCACTAATGACTGCAAGCCTCAAGGTACTCAACTGAAATCTAAGCCTCAAGTCCCAGAATAAATGAGTTGAAGTCGATGGAATGAGACTCGCTGGAAGGAGGGCATTAAGGCATCCCCCATCAACCAGCACGAGGTACCAGCAATGCTCAAAGATTTGGAAGATCTCAGGTGAAACGGACTGACTCAATAAGGATGGCCGACATGCAATAGTCAAGATATCTAAGGAGGGGGCCAGTAATGGTTTCAGGACTTCCTTTGAACAAGAGCATGAGTAGATGGATAGACTCAGGAAGCATAGACTTGACATAAACTGTGCAATGCAGGAGGCATTACAGAGGGCTCCATAATGACTGGAAGCTTAACCAATTGGTGGAGAAAACTGAGAAACAAGTACAGCTCCTAAGGCCCAACTATAGTCCTGACTCATAATGTATGGAGTGCAATGAATGCTCTGTTC
Source organism: Larix kaempferi (assembly GCA_027924585.1). NCBI lineage: Eukaryota > Viridiplantae > Streptophyta > Pinopsida > Pinales > Pinaceae > Larix > Larix kaempferi. Next base: position 14,963,077 of record BSBM01000103.1, on the reverse strand, counting down.
AAAGGCGACACAATAGCTGCCAACAAGAAATAGTGACCATAATCCCATTCAGCTTTTTGGAATATTTGATTTTTTTGTCTTTTTCATATTTGAGAAAAGCTTGAAAATAATAAAATTGCTTATAGTACAACAAGTGAGGGAACGAGTGTCAAATAGCTAGCAGACTAGTCCCAAATAGTGGGACATACCTATGCTCAATGCAAGGAAGTGCATGCAGGATGTGGACACTCGGGGGTATGTTCCCTCAGGGTCAAAAGGGCATCAAATTGTGAAGGAAAAATATATAAGCTCTGCAGGGCTCGACAGGGAAAAGCGCTCAGGCACCAGGCTAACAAATGAGTAAGCGGGAGTTGGCACAAGGCTCAAGTGGCAAGCAGGATGATGCAATGCAATCACAACATGATATAACTGAGAAGTCCTTTTTCGTAAAGTTAGTCTCCTCACCCGAAAAAGTGTAAAACAATGAGAGAAGAACTCTTCTAGTGACGTATGACTAGAGTATACCTTTTTCGTAATTAATCCACAAAGGTCCGGAAAAGGGGTAAACTTATACCTAAGTGGATGTTGGTTCAAATCCTTTAACGAATCTGAAATAAAAAGTATACTCGGAAATCTTGTTTGATTTTGAAAAAGTCTAACAAGGGCTTAAAAAATACGTTATAAAAATCTTTTCTGTAAAGGTTTAACAAGCCCGAAAAAGTAAACTCGTGACCTCCTTACTGTTTTTAACGAGCTCAAATGAGATATGGAAGAATGCTCGTAATGGGGGCAGACGAGTGTCAGAGACATGCAAGACTAGTTCCAAGCGCATGGAACAAAGCTATGCATAATGCAAGGAATATGAGCAAGATAAGGACACTCAGGGGGTGTCTGTGAATTCAGATAGTAATAGGTTCAAATGCATCATAACAATGGGGAGGCCTAAACCTATATGCAAGGTTCCGAATATTCCTACCATGGCTGAAGAAAATGTCGAAAAGGATCAGTAAACAAGTATAAGTCTAGCTAAGAATCTTGTCTCCAAGAAAAATAGGTACCAAGATCATCTCTAAAACATTTGTAAAGAAATATCTGATATACGTCACTACGGTAGAATCATTTTCAACTTCACTATTGTTAACCTTAGACATAACGCAGGTAGACCTAACCACTGAAGGTGCCATAGTACCAATACCCGAGGGATCAAAATGATCATCTTCAAAATGAAGAGCAAAGTTGAAGGATGTGAAGGAATATGTAGTGGCAAATTCATCATCACAGGAGTTGGAAATTCTAGAAATAGAATCAAACTCTTCAGGAGCACCGATTTGCGGATCTATAGGAGAGCTCAAAGACTCATCAGACTCAAACGTCAAATCAGGGCTAGACGAGGCTGTGAATGGATCCAAATTCAAATGGATGGCAAGTTGTATTATAGGCTCATCTCATTCAATAAGATCAAGGGTGGGAAGGAAATAAAATTGATGATGAGACTCCTCCCAAGGCTTGTCATTACCATTCATGGCCTCAATAAAAACTTCATCTGAAGGTAGGATACCATCGAGGCAATCATGTGAACAAGATAGGTTGGCTGCCAAAACTGGCAGCGTAACGGGATCTTCCTCAACTATCTGGGAAGAAGAGAGATCTGGATCTGCAGTGGTTTGTTGGTTATGATCGTAAGCAAGCTCCACTACAGATGAAGGCATAGACATCCCAACATACGCAATGTCTCCAGACGTGGAATTCATGGATGGTAAAGTCCATGGATCATCTAAATAGGAGGTCCGAAATAACATATTATTTGAAGGAGGAGATGCATTGTCGGTAATGGTTCCAATAAAATTCACAGGTGCAGAATGGTTAAAATTTCCCATCAATGAAGGGTACATTCCACCTATGTTCCCAGTTGTCGGCTAAGAATTAGAAACTTGCGGGACTACGGATCCTGTGGATGCTGTGGAAGGAGTTCCAACATAATCCAGCTGATCAATCGTCACAATCTTTCCTTCACGGGGAAAGAAGATGACTCTAAATACAGTAGACGCGACAACCTTCATAGCATACATCTAGTTCCGACCTAGTAAAAGGTTGTAGTCGATGGGCGCATCAACCACTTCGACTTCAATAGGCACGGACTTACCTCCCAAGTAGACAACAAGGGAAGGGATAATTCCATGCGGCGTAAAAGACCTACCGTCAAATACAGTAAGTGTAGTTCTAGACGCCAGTAGAGGAGGAGAGCCAAGAGCTTTCCAACAAGCTAATGACATTACTAACGCAGAGGCACCTTCATCAACCATAGTACGTTTGACGAAGCTTTTAAGGCAAACCACCTGGATTTGAAAAGCCATGTGGTAAGGTAAGCGAGACTGGACATCATTAGTATTGAACTTGATAACACTAGGACTTCCCCCATCCTGAACTCCTAACGCACTCAAAAGGGCATGCTTCTGAGAAGGACAGGCTTGCAAAACCTCAAGAGCCGACATGGCACACGGAGTTTGGCCCAAATATTCTACGATGGAGTAGTTCTGGGCAGCTCGAGCATTAGGATTATGAGTGGAGCACTTGGGAACACCTTTCGGTATCCGCAGCATAATAGAAGGCTTCTCGATATGCAAGGAATTGTTAGGAGGAGGGGGAGGCTCATTCCCCAAAATTGGTTGTGGTGCACCATAATCATGGATAATTTTAGGGGCGAATTATAGCCCATGGGCGAATTTTGAGGGGTTTTGAAAATTCAGTGGGCGAATATTTTATATTAAACCCCTTTTTTTTATTATTAAAATTTATCCCATTATTTATTTCCCCAAAAATGGGTTCAAACTAACTTAGCCCAGTCATATTTAGGGGGAAAAAACGATTTTCGCCTCCACAAATTCCCCTGAAATTCTCCATTCGCCCCCGATTTCTAGCCATGGAGGTTTCAAATCCAAATTTCACCCAATTTTTTGGTTGTAAATCGAAATACTAGTCTCAATCGACCCAGGATTTTCTTTCTTGTGAATTTTTTTAAGAAATTCGTCCATAAATCCTGACATCGGGGCATAATGGACCGATTTTGTCCCTATATCAACAGAATCCGGTTTCAGGGTTTCAATTTGATACGGTAAATTTGGTACTTAAATGGAGTATTAGAAATTGCCTTTTCACTGATATTTTCACAAGTGTAAGGGCTTCTGGGTTGCATGCTCACAAAACATAGCTTGAAGCTTAGGGTTAATGTTTAGTTTGAGAAGTTGACTCAAGAAGTTCCAGCAACAACGAGCCATAAAAAATACGCCCTTCTGCACTCCTCTGCCCTAGTAGTAACCCGTTCCCTGCTTGACTTAGAGACCGGAAGGAAGGGACAAAGTGGAGGATACGTACTGGTAAGAGCCATAGTGGACTATATTCGCTACAAGAATTTAACCTTAGATTCCCATAGTCTATCGCACTTAAAGATACAGGCACATCTCTCTGCCATTGTAGTAGCATCATATATTGGGTTTGGGCCTCCTCGGTATTTACGTGCGAACACACTTCTACAGAAGGCTGCATGTTTCCATTTTTTTGGCTCCAGAAAAGGTGCGGCTTGTTTTGGGCTTCTTAGCTTTTTAAGTTTTTACTTACTGTATTAGGAATGCTATTGGATTCACTTGGGAATTTGGGTTGTCAAGGTGGGGGATTGGTTAACTTGTTTTAGAGTTGTAGTAATTGTCTGGTTTATTCATTCTCGGTAGTTCAGAAGGTATTTTGATGCTTATAAGGATAAAAAATTGTGGAAAATTCTGGGGTTGGCCATCCATTGCTTGAGTGGTTCGTATCCAGTCTCTTGTGGCATCAGTATCTGCCATATTGTCATGAATTTACAAGGCTTATAGATGATTTATAGTTGCTTTTCATAATGAAAAAACTTGGAGATGAGTTTGTTTTTTTGAGTCAGGGGTTGAATTGGGTTCCTTGGTTCCTAATCTGGGACTTTTTCATTGCTTTTTGCCAGTGTTTCCATTTGGCAGAATCAAGCTTGAATGTCATTCTAGAGTTTCCACGGAATGTTGTAGTGGCCTGGTCTTGGATTCCTCATTCGCATTATCACTTATGTCGATACCACTGCTGCATGTACAACGTCCTCTCAGCTTGTGTAACGTTTCTTTTCTCTCAACTTGTGTAACGTTTCTTTTCTCTCAACTTGTGTAACGTTTCAATTTTCCAATTTTGAATCAAGATTTGGGTTGGCAGTCCTGCCATTCATGTGATATTATTTACCCCTTGACAATGAAACGAGGGTTAAATAATACTGGAATCAATTTTGACAAAAAAAACCCTATATCCTGCCCAACATTTTTTCCGTGTTCATTCGATTTTTTCGGCCACTACAGCATTCCAGTGCATAATTGGTCTCTGACTTTTAATTATAGTTTTTTTAAAAGTTTTACTGTTATTCTTCTAGACCTTCAGCCTCTTGACAGTATATCTTTCACATTACTTGCTAAATATCCAGCGTATTTTACTTTACTTTATCTGAAAATGTTATGTCCATGCTAAAACTTGTCTCATTGACCTGCCAGATATCTAGATTTTATTCCTCTATTGCTCTTCCCATGTTGTTGATGATTATCAAGATTTTCTTCCTCTCTCCTTCAGTTTTGTGTATAGATGAAAGGGAAAGTATCTTCAGTTAATGGAAAAGGCTATTAACAACGAGTCAACCGAGTTCTTTACGTAGAAGACCCAATTAAATGCCTCAAGATATGCAGTGTTGTAGAACCTATATAATCAATCAAAGCTATAAGGAAAAACTATTTTGATAAATCTGCAATACACAATAAAAATTGTCAATGAAGAAGGGGGAGGAGGTTTTAACAGAAGGTGGAGGTCATTGTTAAGAATTTAGTTGCAACACAATGATGCATGAGGTCTTATTTTGAAGCAAAGAAGAAACGATGTGGAAAGAAATTAATTAAATATGAAATAATGAGTATACAAATTAAAGAGAATGTGTGCGAGAGGTGGTAGCAGAAAGAAAGAATACTAATGCACATGATAGTAGTAGTACAACACTTAAGTGTATAATAATGATATAGTGCCTACACCTTCCATGATTTGAAGCTGAGCTGGTGAGGTTAAGGGCTCAAATATAACTTATTAAGGCACGCAGGTACTTTCTGTGGCTTGGGAGGTTTGCACTAGCCATGTAACTTCCACGAAGGTGTTTAAATGAAAATTTAGGATAAGTTGCCACAAGCCACGCTCTAATCTGTGGCTTGGGATGTTTGTACCAACCATTTAACCTCCATGATAAAGGTGTTAATAAGTGATGATTCAAGAACACTTGTCACAAGCCATGCTTGCTCATTAAAAAACCTTAAATTCCTCATTGTCAATCTAAATTATCATTTGGAGAGTTGAACCTGAGGGTCAAGTTTTTATATAGCTAGACTATTTTAAACTTGAATGGCATATTTTTGTCAACATTCCAAAATAGATCATATTACAATGGATTTGGATACTTGCAAAGACACCCTTTGTGCCAAAAATTAACTTTATACAAGCTACAGAGATCCACTACATATTTATGTATTGAGTGGAGGAAGAATGTAAAAGGATAATGTATGTTTTTGTTACATGATAGTCAGATATTTTATTAATGAGTAACAGATCTGTTTTTAAAATTATATTTTTTAAAATTTTTATTGATCTACATATTTCAGAAGCACAATAATGACCTAAACATTTAGGATAGTTGCATTTTTGGGCCTATTGCTTATATATATATATATGTGTGTGTGTAGCCTTTTCAATGCTAAAAAACATCAATACTTGGTCAAATATTAGTTGTTCAATACAAAACCCAAACCCTAGAATGAGTTTATGCACCAAAGCTGCACAAGCCACAATAAACAAATTCAAAGGGATAAGGATATTATCAGCATACATAGTAATGTAATTGACATCTTGGAAGAATGTGGGCTGAAAAGAATCCACTACCCACCAAGATATCAGGTCAGCTTGATTGAATCCTAGTACTAAACCCATTAAATTTTATTGTGGTTTTGCTGCATTTGGGAAATTTGCTTGGTATTATTGTATTGTCATGGTTTTCAAAAAAAAATATGTCCATGTGTTAGTAGATTTCGTTGGGGGAACCACTACTAGGGTTTGGAACCCATCTGGTAAAAGATTTGAATGACTTGTACTGGATGAAGAGACAATTAGTAGGAATTAAAGTGGTATTAGGATGATTATAGAGCAGATATTAGGGCAAGAGAGTGATACCCTTGACGGAAAATTAGGTTTTGTTCATTCTTTGTTATAGTGATAAATAATTATGATTAGTGGAAAGAATTCAAAGTTGTTGGATTTTCTCAAAGACGTGGGGAAGTATTCAAGAGTGGGAACCATGATTTCCAAGCAGAGTGAAAAAGAGGTTGCGGTTGGAGGAGGGGATGAGCTATGAAAGTGCTATGCAGGTGTCATGTTTGTGGGTGAATTAATATTTTTTCAATTAGCTCATTCACCTAGCAGCAAAATGTGTACAGTAATTCTTAGATTTCATATTCCCCTTTTCTTTGAGATTCAACCAACAAACTAGAGCCCAAAAGAAATAGAAAAGTTGGTCTATGTGGGGAAGCTCGTGTATATTGAATATCTGGTGGATAGGATGTCTCATTTCAGAGGGATCAAATGAAACTATCAACATATCCCTTGTATGATTATATGAAAAATACCTTCTCCAATTGTCCTACAAAAACAAACAGAGAAGTAATTATAGGTAGTTTACTAATTCAATTACAGTTGAATGATTTTGGATAAAAGCATTTGTGAACACTAAAGTGATTACCTTGGAGAGGACATTTATGCTAGCATGCTTATTGTCCCATCTAAATTCATCAATTCCATTGTCGGATTTGGGTGTCTTGACTCTTCTCACATTTGTGAGTGTACTAGACATAGTAGGATTCTTTAGTTGTCATTAGATTATGCTAGAAAATCTATTTTTGAATCTGAGATTGACATCTCAAATATCCAATTTCCTAAAAATATGGAATCTGGCTTTTACTTCTGAGTCTGCGTGCTTGAATTTGCTAACTGAAGGTGCTATTTAGATTCCTGGAAATTTGGAATGCAATTAACTCTTTGACTGATGGTATCATGCTCTCAATCTTTCACCTTCAAACTTGGAAATGACACAACTGTTATTCTAAAACTTGGATCTTTTTTATTGATCATTGATCTTGTGCCTTTGAAGCTGGGACTGATCTTGAAGCTCTTCCATCAATTATTTGATTTCCTAGAAATCTGGAGATGACCCTTGACCAAAATCCCCTGCATCCAGGTGCCCTAGAAACATGGTATTGAATATCCAACTTTAACCTTTAAATCTAGAAATCATTCTCTGTCTACTGATCTAAAACTAAATATCTTCTGCATTATCTCTGTGCACTAGCAGCGGCAACAATAATGATTGGAGGCTTCAAATTTGACATTATAAAAGCTCGTCTGAATGTGATAACTCCCATACTCGTCTGTGCATCTCTACATTGACCATGATTAAACTCTGCCACCAACAACTACTAAACTCCATCCTTCGAGCTTGATGGACTCTGCATGTACATTTTTTTGACATTTATGATGATTGAATGTTCTTCTTGGGCAGTCTTTTGATCTCGGTTTTGCCACCTGAAAATGAGGTATTTAAAAGTTGAGCGCAATTCACCTGAACTGCATCTCTTAATACATGTACACGGATGTTGGATGCATTTTTGTTTTATGCTTGTAAGCATATCCTACATGAAATGGATAATAAACATTAAATAATTTGAAAGCCCATTCCTCCATGATCCCAATTGACACGTTGTGCAAAGACCTTTGGCTCCTTCTGGACTTTCCTTGGCGCTTGATGTGAGTGCTTTCTGAGGTGGTGGCGAAGTGAAAACCTAAAATAACTTTTACAAAACACAAGAAGGTAGATGGAGTCCGAGTTTAGCACTTGACGATTGGCTTAACATGGATATGGATTGACTTACGTATTGAATAGTTCCAAACATCGTTATAAAGACTTTAACCAAGACCTTTAACATGGCAGGGTAATTTTTAAAGTTTTATATTAAAAAAGTTTATGAATAAAAGAATATATATTTAATCTTTTTAATATATAATTTAAAACCCAAAAACCTTTTAAATTAATAAAAGGTTTATTCCATACTTTTGGAACTTTGACTTGGTTTAGGACATGGAGCTTTGAATTCAAATAGAAAAGGTAGATGATAAGACTTAATCAAATCAAGGATTTGACACAAGAGGAATGACCAGGCTGACAAAAATGGGCATTCTGGTATCGAGAACAGAGGTCCATCTTTATATGTGCGTTGCCGAAAACTATAATTTCATGGGGTAGATTCTGGTGACAACATGGTGAAATAAACCAATTGAGTTCTAGTTTTCTTCAGAACTTCCTTATCTTAGAAATAAGGAGGGCAATTTGGAAGGTGCACAAGCATTTGATATGTAAACAACTCTCTTATGCATACCATATTTGAGAAACTGTTTCTTCATTTGCAATTCAAGATTACCATGAAGCCTCGCACCTTATTTTATGTTTGTTCAATGTTATTCTATATTCTAGGCATTGAAAAAGACAGTAAATTATCCTCTAGAAAATAAATACAAGGAAAATTTTCATTTAATAATTTGATTCTTTTTGGATAGTCATTTCTATAGTTCATCTTCCAATGCCCAAAATCTATGGAATCTACACATTCTCCCCTTCACTAAGGAATGTCTCTTCCCTACTTCAACATTTCAAAGGCATTCCAATTTGGGATATATTTTATTCCTTCACATAAGAACCATTGCACCAACACTTTATTTCACCAGGGAATTATCCTTTTGGCCTTTTGGATGAAATACTTTGTGTTTGGACAAAATATCAATATACATGAGATAGAAAAGAACATTTTAAAATGGAGGGTCAGTGATCTCCTTCGATAGTTCTTCTCCACCATAGGATGAGTCCTCCTCACTTCTTTGAGTTGGTCATGTTGAAAACTCAAAACCCATGATCCATCCATCCATGGGGAAACTTAGACTTCTACTCATTGCCAATGGCAGGGGTGGACCCGTGCACATAGCCTAAAAATACTGGATTATCGAAGCCATCATTATCATATATTAAAATATTAATTAAAACATTCATTTGATTTTAACTTAAACATAATGCTTATGAAGTTGTAAATACATCAATATACAGATAATCAATTCTTGAGATAGATTTATATATTCTATCATAACATAATTTGAAATTTGTCTACTTTGCATAGGTTGATTAGTTATGATAAATATTAGAGTCTTCACATTGTTATGTTATGTTCAGAGTTTCTGCAATGGACAAATGTAAGTAAATTTGAGTATTTTTGATGTATTTTGATAAACTGTTTCCTTTGACTATTAATATATATCATAAAAAATAATTGTACAAGTTGGGCATTTTATACAATAAAGAGGGTTGCAATAGAAACATTTCAATGCCAAGTGCCAACATTTAAATTGGGTCACAAATGGTTCACTTTCTAGATGTTTGATGCCCTCAGTTGTTCTAAGTGTCAAATGTCTATGCCGTTTTTTAAAACTAATTCACATTGACTTGTCTAGAAATCCATCCATGAATGTATAAGCCTGGTCTATGTGTACCACATAGGCTTTTAGTTGAAGGATTTCAAGACCATGATCTACTTTTGCGATGCTTTTGTACCAATTCACAATTTCAACCTACTTGTTTATTATTATAGTGAATGGCCCATTCCTTGTTGTAACGAATCCTTCCAACTAGTGAGGAAGGGTATGCAATCACAGATAAAATGACAAGATAGATACGACATCAAGGTTCACATTCAAGGTTCACATTCATGGGTTTGCCTCTTTCAAAATAAGAGCTAAGAATGAGGAGCTGGTACTACCCCCTAATTTAAGTCTTTTTCTAAGCATTCAAGAACATGCATTTTAGGTCCGATTTGATGATAAACTAATGGTCCTTGTAGAAATGGATGGAGAAGTTGTTAGGCCCGGGATCTTTACAAGGAGCAAGTTTCCAAATGGCCTTTATAATTTCCTCCTCTTCTATTTACTGTATTAGTTCCTCATTTTTACCATCGGAGACCAAATGGAGTATATTTTCCAATATGATTTGTGTTGATTCAAGATCTCGCTCTTCTTCTTCCATGTAAAGGGCTTCAAAATGTGCATTGGCATCTCTTTAATGGCTACAAAATCCTTTAAACTTGAACCATTTTTTCAAGACGTTACAAGTTTGTATAGTTTAGTGTAAGATTCGCCAAGATTTCACAAGATTTTCTAATTCCGTGAAAGATTTGTTAATTTTTTTACAAGTTTTTATAATTTTGTGAAAGATTCACCCAAAATTTACAAGATTTTATAATTCCATGAAATATTCGCCAAAAATTTATATATATATATATATATATATATATTATATTATTGATAAAATAGCCTTCACACTTTTATGTGTATCATGGGGATTTGCCCATTTTTTATACATATAAATTTAGGGGGGGTTCTTAAAATTATCCCTGACCATAATCGCGTTGACGAGTAGCAACACAAACCTTCGACTGAACCATATTCACACATCCATAACCACTAGTATTGGAAGAATACGTTTCTGTTTCATTAGTACCATAACTAGTGGTGGGAGCATGCGAAGCCATGTTTTGATGATGAGGAAGGGGATCCTTCAACCTAGCTGGGCTTTGTGCCAAATGCTTCGATGCTTATTCAATTCGAGGACATAAGTGAGTAAGATGATCCTCCCCACAAAGCTTGCAAGGGAATTTCACCTTACGCCTAGGTTTACGATCCTCGCCAGCATTACCACCTTCCCGAGGAGGGTTGGCATTCTCTTTACGAGGAGTATTACGATTGCTATTTTTATTACTTCCATTGTTTCCACCCATATGATTATTTCTCCCATTTTTCTTACCACTAGGTTGCTGGTTACCCGACGGTTTCGTTGATTGCACATTGTGTACATCAGACGACGGAGTGGAAGTGGACAAGGTGTGAACTTGTCCGGGAGCAGACTGGTTTAGTGACAAATTTTGCATTTGATTATCTACCAAGTCTGCAGGGCGAGTGCATGCGAACCCCACGATGCCATCGGCATGTGGTCCAGGAATTGACGTAGGCTCATGTCTTGTTCTCGGTGCGTCAGGAATAATGTCATACAAAATGGAAAACTAAGAATAAAGTAGATCTAACTACTGGACTTTCAAGATAGCTTGTTCCTCAGTCACAATGTCGGACATTGAAACATCCTTAGCAATGTATGGGAGTAAAGACTTAAGGAACCATTCCAACAGAAACTCTGGAGGAATGTTGGCTTTCACTAATCTCTTCCGCCAACGCCACTCTTGAACGTGGTCAGAAATGTGTGTGGCCTTATTTTGACGGAAGGTGGACAATAACTCAGTACCAGTATCATAACGAACCGGAAACTAGAAATGGTCTAAGAAAACCAAAGCAATCTCATTGAATCCCCTATAGGTGTTTCCGGGCAACTCCACGTACCACTTCGCAGCTGCCCCCATGAGGGTGTGTTGAAATAGTCGTAAACGAATGGAATCATGATTTAAAGAGTTGGAGGAGCACCAAAGGTGAAATGTCGTGAGATGATCTCCCAGGTCCTCACCACCTTTCCCATCAAACTTCGGAATGTCCGAAGGGAGCTTGTTAGGGACCGGGGGCCAAGTAGGGTCGTGACACACCGGATCATTCGTGAGCTTCGAAAGATCCGGGAGATTCAAGCGTGCAAGGAACGAGAGCTGCGGCTGGAAAGTTGGATTATAAGCTCCCATAAAATGTTGGTTAAACGAAACTGTGTTATAAGATGGACCAAAAGCTTGACTATGAGGATTAAACTACTGATAATGAGGACCTGACGGTCCATAAGCTTTCCCATGGCCATAGGATTGATAACCTCCTCTTGGCTGACCCATTTGAGAGTAAGCAGGTATATGGATATTTTGAGCACCATATTGGGGTGGTGGGTGATATTGGTGGCTACCACCGACTGTGTTGTAGTAAGGGTTTCCACCATGAGTATGGGGCATGTACGTACTATTCATAGCGGGAACCGTATTGTAATGACCGTAATGGTATGGTATATTCCCGCCCCCAACATTAGGATTAGCTTGAGCAGTCGTGTGGTGACCAAAAGCATGAGAAGTATTCCTAGCCCCAACATTAGTGTGATTAGTAGCAGGTTTGGTGGTATGATGTCCATGTGGATAGGACATATTCCCACCCCCTACATTAGCATTACTAGTGGCGGCAGTGGACACAAAATTATGCTGTATATGTCCACCCCCGTGGTTGGGAGGAACGGTATAATGTGCAAAAGTAGTCCTGGGTTGACGAGTAGCGACACATGTATTAGGTGGTGGATGGTGAGTCATGTTTCGAATAGCATTCCGATTAGGTTGGGTAACCCTAGGAGGCGGTCATGTTCCAACATTAGCATGGCTAGGAATCTGACCAGTCCCCATATTATGTGAGTGGGTGGACAACGTAGTTCCCCCAGCGAGGGTAGTGCCCCCAGTGGGTATAGTATGGCTAACACTTTGACTAGTGCTAGCGTGAGTACCAATCGTAGTGGAAGGTTCGACAATACTATGACTAGGCATACCAAAAGAGAGTGCGGTGGGGTTGATTGTAGGGCCAGTGTCATCATGAGTCTCAGGCCTCCCGTATCTATAATCACGTGGAAACGAAGGAACGAAAGGCTCGTCATGTTCTTCCTCCTCAGGTAAGTCGGGCATCCCGTAAAGATAATTATCCGGATTTGAAAGATCAAACGGATCCCGGTCAAGTGGATTAGGCCAAATAGAACCAGGTTGAGTGTCAGGTGGATCACCTCCCCAATCCTCACGAGGAGTATGGGGGTCGGAAGTATGTTCAATTCTACCCGAAGGATTAGAGGGATCTTTCCCAATATTGGGATATGCAGCCATGTAGTCTTTGACGTAAGTCACGTAAGAATCTGAAGACTCAGAGGGAGCCCTCCAGCGTCCTCTAAAAATACGGCGTGTAACTTCGAGTGGCTTTAAACCAACCAAACGACAGGACCGACGGAGAGTAGGGCTCCATGCCACGATATCATGGAGAGAGACACAACATCCCCTAAAGGCCAATTATCGATAAAAAACAGTAAATCAAAAGCACACACCTAGAGAAACTACAGCCAAGAGCAAACAAACATAGTGGCTAAATGAGCTCCCGACACTAGAGCCGGTATGTCTCGCCTAGGAGATGCTTGAGACTCCCAAACTATAGCCGGAGGCAACAGAATCACTTATAGAGACACCCAGGCTTCACTGCGTCAATAAGGTCAAGTCCACTGCACAAACATAATTGTGCTGTCCAATCCCTATCTGACTCAGGACACAAAGAGCATAACCACTGCAAGTACCGTGTGCGGTACCTAGGTAATGCAACTATGTTCACCACAATATAACCAATGCTCAGGGGGACAGTCGCAAGTGGGACCTGTCGTATGGGAAGGGTAGCTAAGCCCGAAGCACAAGAGGACGAACCTTTAGTACCCCGAGATACGAACAAATCTTGGATATATCTCCCACATCCAGCCAGTATCAGAGGGATATCTCCTCAACCAACCTCCTGTGACCTTGTGCTTAACCCTGGATTGAGTAGAGCTTCTCGATAACACCGATCTATACCATGGATTCCTCCACTCCCTGGTCAGACACCTAATGTTTCGTCTAGTAGTATTGGATTGTTAACTCACAATGATCTATTCCAAGACTCTAAACCTATGCTAGTTGGTGTACCCTATAAATAAAATCAGTCTAATCAATTTTATGATTAAGCGTTAATTTTAGTGGCTGTAATTACTCAAGGGATATGATCGTGAAACTAGTGATGTGTAGACTCAATATTATGCAACATCGTCCAATCCTAGACTCATCTATCCAATAAAACAATGTCACTAATATGCAAAATCAACCAACAATTCCGAAATAAAGATGCAATCCTTTATCTTTTTGATGCATAGACAGAACCTAAAATGAAGGCAACAAGCACTCAATGCAAGATGCAGTACATGGAAATAAAATATTTTTGTATTTTCGCTCATAAACAAGAAGGAAAATGCAAAAAACTAAATGAATATTTTTGTATTTTTTCAATATAAATGGAATGAAAAAATGCAAACAAAATCCTACTATTCAGTCACTGAAGTGCTGAGAAGATCACTAAGACAACCCAACAGATCCTAAACAACAAGACTCAGCCAAAGCAATGAGCTCAAAAGGAAGAAACCAAGAAGCTAAAACCAAAGATTGGTAAAAAACCAAGAAGGCTCAACCAAGAGAAACGAAGAGATCTGGTCACAACCAAGGCATGAAACAGTCAAGAAAGAGGCCAACAAAGACTCAGGAACCAGCCAAACTCACCCAGCAACAACCAATAGTCATAAACGAACAAAAGCCAGAGTTACACGCTACTGTCGAAGGAAATCCTATGGGTACCCACAAGCAGTAGAGAAAACAGAGGTGGGTAGACGCGGGCAGAGCTAATCTAGCCCGCGGGTGAGAAAAGGAAAATGGGCAAACGGAGAGTCCAGAGGCTCAGAAAAATCAAGTTTTCTACAGTGTATCTTAACGGCCAATTAGTGACACAGAGCTTCGATAAACAACAACTCTAATTATGGACTAATGCTAAATTTTTTTCCCAAACATGGATGTTTTCCCCAATGGAGTCGCCATTTCTGTATTGGAGAAAACTCACTATGGCTTGGGAATACCACAACAGACAGATGACTACCAAAAATATACTCAATTCTCAAAGCATTGCTATTATAAATGACAATGTTAAGATAATGGAGAAATGTAACCAACCTCGATCCAACGTTTGATGTAGATCCCCATTGGAGCTTTCAATCCACGCACTTGTAATCTACAAATTAGTCTTGACAGCCAATATCCAACAAGTACATATAATATATAATTGACATTAACATTATCAATAACAATGGTCCATAATATCATAAGCAAATGTAACCCAATGCATAATAAATGACATTCACACCATGAAAGGACGAGAATATGAGTATTTCTATTAATGAACAAGAAGAAGTACAAAGTGATATGACCTCTTGTCGGCAACCAATCTGAACCAAGATCTAGATCAATCCACTTGTGCCGCCACCACTTCAATCCTCTATGAATGGAAAAATCAAACTAGAAGAAGTTTGGAAGGTGAACATAAGAGGTTCACAACTACAAGGATCAATGAGTGCAGACTCAAAATAGGGCAAAAATCCACTAGAGTTCATTTACTATTCTCTTCTTCCTCCCGTCCATAAGCCATATGTGCTCAATATATAGTCCTTTCAAAGGTAGGTGAAATGACTCATCGAGACATTACTTGGGTAGATGGAGAGCCAAAGGTCATCCAATGACCACTTTTTGGGAGTAAAAAGTAATTAATAGTGGTTTTTACCATTTTACTTGATACCCGCGAGCTATAGTGATGCAACTCGCGGGTACGCATGCTATAAGGATGCAACATGCAGGTAGGAACAAAAACAGGGCAAATTGGTATCACTGAAGGATAAAAATGGATCTGAGTCACTGAAATGGATCATACAGGCCAAAGAATGCCGATGCTCACAGGGTGGAATATTTCTGTGTAACAATTGTTTGTCTGTATGTAGATGATATAATATTTATTGGTGATTTTGGCATGGAAAGTGAATTTGAAATGACTAATTTGTGGCTTATGAAGTATTTTCTGGGCATTGAAGTCCATCAGACTGAAAAATGAATATTTATATCTTAGTCAAAGTATGCAAGTGATGTCTTGAACAAATTTAAGATGTTAAATTGCAAGACAGCTCCAACACCAGTAATAACAACTTTGAAATTAAGCAAGGATGATGATGGATCCAATGTAAATCCTACGTTGTTTAAAAGGCTTGTTGGAAGCCTTATGTATCTTACAGTGACAACGCCATACATCATGTATGGAGTCAGTTTAATCTCAATATTCATGGAGTCACCAAAAGATTCTCATCGGCAAGCAGGAAAAAGAATTTGGTATTTTGTATTCAACCTCAGAAGATTTCAAACTCATTGGATATACTGACAGCGACAATGGAGGCAGAATAGATGACAAAAAAAGAACATCTGGGAATACATTTCATATAGGAACAATTGTTGTATCATGGGCTTCAAAGAAACAACCCATTGTAACTCTTTCTTCAGCACAAGCAGAGTATGCCATAGCTACAAACGTTGCATGTCAAGCCGTTTGGATGCGGAGGATGTTAAGTGATATGTCGTAGAACCAATAACCCACAGTCATTTACTATGACAACAATTCAGCTATCGCACTGTCAAAAAATCATGTGTACTACAAGAGAACCAAGCACATCGACACAAGGTATCACTTCATCAGAGAATTGATAAAAAACAAAGAAATCTATTTAGAATTTTGCAGGTTTGAAGATCAAGTTGCAGACATCTTTACAAAACCATTGGCAAATGACCCATTCCAATTTTTGCGAAGTTGTTTGGGAGTGACAAGTTTTGCGCAGTGAACTTCACCATGAACAGAGCATGTTTCAGCTATGAAACATTTGCTAAAATTTGTGTTGTTATATGAACCTCATCCACTCATAATTAAGGGGGAGTGTTGGAGAAATGTAATTACGAGTTGAATGCGCATCTAGTTCGCGCCGGCTGTGTCTTACGTTTTGTCAGTCCGCAGAAGTCACAGATATGTCAGTCAGTTAGACAGTCTGTCAGAAGGCTTCGTGCACACTTCATAGTATTTAATCAGCTGCGTTTGCATTCTGCAAGTCAAATTCTTAGGTAGAAATTAATTACAGTATTTAATGGAGTTCAATAGCTTCCATGCGAAGCGATCTTAAGTTTGTGCATAAATGAAAATCAATCTCATAAAATCAAGTAGAGATGTAGGAGTGAAAGGAGAAGAAGAAATTGGTCATGAAATGTATTACGAGTCCAAGCTCTGTAAAAATGGTGAAAGATTGAAGTAAAACTCATCTCTCTGTAAGAGCGACAATATTGTTTGTTTTACTGTGGTAATATATAAGTCATAGTTATTTGTATTCATTCTCAAGAATGTTGGTTAATGAAATGCTACACATCTTCTTCATATTCACCTGTGTAAATGTTGTTTAGATTTACTTCTGTAAAAGCTATCTAGATTTTCATATACATTTCACGGCGGTAAAGTTTTAGTTTAACATGGAGTAACTTCGACATAATCTTCATACTTTTGTTTATGAAGTAACGCGGACTAAAAATGTATCTTCATGATGTCCGCGAAGTATAGGCTTTCGCATAAGTGCGAAGTAAATATAATGCGAAACAAATTTTTGTGCGAAGTAAAATTTGTTAAGATGTCAACTGTTGCGAAGTAAAAGTTCCACGAAGTTGCAAAGTAAAAGTTCCGTGAAGTTAATTTATGGGAAGCTTACTTCGCAAGGTTAAAAAGTTGGGTTTCCGGTAATGTCTTTTGCGAAAGAAAAGAACTGTTTACTCCGCAGTTAATTTTTAATTGTGTGGTGTGCTTTTCCCTTGAACTGGATCTGATCTATATGAAGATAACTTTCTCTTCAAATATCCTCGGATCCCTAGATGAGCGCCATTAAAAACCTCCAGTGATGTTCGAGCTGCATCAAAATATTTCAATTGGATGGAAACTCTGTTAATAGGATGTAGGTTATTATAACAGCTTATAACAGCTAGCTGCCATGGCTGCATGATAATTAACTCCTAATAGCTACTCCAAAAAAGAATGCATATAAGCCTCTGAATCCAACATAATGCATATAAATTTCTGAATGCAACATAATGCAATTGAAGAATCAAGCTTATGAATTCATAGAATTTTGTATCAAGCAAACACTTGTTATAGGTGCATATATGGTTGATTGAAGACTGGAAAGTCCATTTTGACTGGAATTCAGCCGAGCAAATCTATATTTAATTCCAACGTGTGTAGCATGATCGAAAGATGAGTCCCACCATTATATTTTCAATCCTTTCCCGTCTGTTTTATGCAATAATAATAAAAACATTAAAAAAAACTTTCCATCTTGTGTGATTATTATAACGTGTCACTAACTACGAATCAAGATAGTGGGGTGAATTCCGTACACTCCAAGAAATAAATAATTAATTTCAACTCTGGCAGCAAGTGATCGAAATATATGTCACATCATTACATTATTTTTTTCAAATAAAAAGATTTTTCAATCCATGGGAGATTATTTAACTTATTCGCTCATAGAAGCTACAATGGAAAAATGCACATAGGGGAAGGATCGCAGCCTTTTAATCCTGCATTATGGACAGGCGGGCGTGATTAAATGGATTAGCATATTTTTCGTTGAGCACATCCATCTAACCACGGGGGGCAGGGTGCGCTCACATGTAACCCAAAAGTCTATTGCTAATTAATTTAGGTTACCGTTTTTTATTTTTAATCAAACTTTGTTGCCACCGGGTGGGCAAGACAAACGATCAGTCATAGGACGCTGGCAAGTAGCAGATTAATGAAACGGTGTGGGGTGTGCCGTGCTCTGTGATGAATGGCAGATTTAATAACAGCGTCTATTGAGTAGACGGGAAGAAAGGCTGGGAGGTTCCCCCTGGAAGTGGATCGGCTCCCTCTGTAAGGATTTATTCCTGAATTAATTGAATCTGAGATTTTAGATTAACAAAATGCCATTGCGTTGGGTTGTGATTTCTTTGGCCATAACTCTACATTTGCAATGTTTAACTACACCCAAGGCAGCGAATCCATGCTGGTTGTGACACAGAAGGCTTACAGCACCTGCAATACGTCAAACCCCATTCTTTAGTCCACGAATGGCGATTCTCGGTCCCTTCTACTTCATCGGCGGCTTTGAAGATAATTGCTTGAAGGGGTAGAAGCTGGTTATAGTGGTAATGGCGCAATGTGATTCGAGCCTGGGTTGTCGCCTGCTCCACCACAGGCGCCTTCTTCAACAGCTTACCGCCATCCTCTTAACACTGCAGCTGCTTTCGCCGTTTCTTCCCGTCCTGGCTTGGTTTTCAGCAGCTTTACAGCGATAGCGTTTAAGCTTCTCTTTTTATAAACCCATAGAATGTGTTGTTGCCGTTGATGCAATATAATTTATGCAGTAAACTTGAATTTTCCCTTCTTGAATTTTCACTTCCTATTGCTAGAGTCATACGTTTGTGAATATACAATTCTTCTGATTTTATTTTGGATTTGTGTGCATAGAATTTAACATTTCATCTCTGGGTATTGTCGATGTACAGTGGAAAGGGTCGCTCTGCTCTCAATTAGGTTCTCTGTATTAGTGAAGGACCTTAAAATGTTTTAACAATGAGATCTAGAAAATGGAATTAATATGATCATTTTAAATATTAATATTTTTTAAATCCATGGCTTACCTGGTTAGCTGAGGCTTCAAATCCTCTTGGGATTATTCCTCTGCATAAACGCTTAGGGTTTTTCACAGTGACACAATCTGCGGCTCCATCTTATTCAAAAGTTCGTGACATCCATCTTATTCAAAAGTTCGTGACATGTCCAAGCATTATGTTTCTTTTTCTTAAAGTTATATTGCATCTATTTGGATACAATAGAGAGTTTTCAAATTTATTCTTAAACGTGCAGTTTATAACAATGAATTCTAGATGTGGGTTTGCTTCTGGTTTTCAAGGTGGGAAGAGCTGGTTATTACACTTCTCTTGCCCTCAATAATCAGCAGAATTGGGACCAGTGACTGAGGTTACACACAGATCCTGTAGATGGCAGTCATTCTCCATTTTCAGTAGGAAGGCACTTCAAATTTCTTGCATATTGGCTGCAACATCCTTCATTCATAGACTCAGATTAATGTCTGTTGGTGATAGCCTATGAAGAACATAGACCAAAGATTTAAGGGTCCGTTCTATGCATTGAATGAATATTTGTACTGTGGCAGTGATACCATTATATTGGGGGTCATCTACAGCCAACGATTGGACATTCTTTAAGTGCTAAATGAATTTCTCATTCTAGATTTACAAACCTCCACTTACAGGCATGTAATTGCTCTCCATTGAATAAATATCAGTCCAGGTTTTTGTTGATTAGAAATCTTGCTTTAACTGTAGGGCATGATAAGAATAAAGGTTTGTTAAGCCTAACTACTGGTAAAACCTGTAAGATCATTTCAACAACAGTAAGATCATTTAAACAAAATTGGGATGTTGGTGGGCCAATTAAGGTTTTTGTGGATCAAAACGGAAGCTATCTCATTGTTCTCACACAAATAAATGCTTGTGTATTTATGATTTTACAAGTGGGGAACTTGTAGCCCATGCTTCAGGGCTCATCAAAACTGAACGTGATAAGTTCATATGTAAAGAAGTGATAAGATTTTTTTTACCAAATCAAAGATTTTTAACACTGCGTTCAAAGGTCTCTCCCAACAAAGGCTGATAGGGGAAATCATCATATTAATTTTGTATCCAACGCGTCCATATCATTTTCTGCATTATGAATAGATCGACCTTCAACTAAGTTGCTTGATGCAATTGCGTCCATATCATTTTCTGCATTATGAATAGGTCGACCTTCAACTAAGTTGCTTGATGCAATTGATTTACCTAAATTGGATCCTTCCACTATTAACGTGGGTACTCCACTTAAAAGATGAACTCTTCATTCGCTTAACTGCACAAAGTACCATAATAAAGGCACCCGGGAAGAAAAGATGCATACCAAGATAGATTAGTCTAAACCTCCACATTGTGGATCCTCCACTGGCTGTAGATCTTCCACCTTGATGGTGTTGATAAACCTGACTTAATTGTAGTCGGCACTCATGCTTTACAATTAGTGTCTGGTTGTTGGAATTATTATCTAACTCACCTATCAGCCGATTGAAAGTCGATTGTGATTGCATGGATATTGTACCATATTGTATATGATTGTCTTAACATAAGAGATTGTACCATATTGTATATGATTGTCTTAACATAAGCAATTTAATTTTAGTCGTGGGAAGGAAAATGGTTACAGTGGTGCCCTATCCTTGACATGCACCATTAGAAGAAGTAATTGACCTTGGGATAGATGTATTTGTTTTATTTAATTTTATGGGTTGTTAGAGTATGTAACAGCAGGTAAGCAAGATCATCAAGCAGGTCTATGGTATTGAATTCAACAAGCCACGTTTTTTTCGTTTGAAGAGAAAATGGTGGGACCACCCATGCTTCATGGTAATAAATGGAGAAGGACCAATGTTCATGAGATAGTTGATGGCACGTCATACTCTTATCAATCCAATGAACCCAGAATGATTACTGGAAAAACCCATACATGGAAAATAGCTACCATGGAATTCCATCGAATCCATGCTTCCTATTTCCAGTCCAAATCGTGGTCATCTACAGGAAGTTACAACAGTCAGTAGGAAAAGTGTTGACGGAAATCCGTAATCAAGTTACAAGGCAGTGAAGGAAACAATTTTAGCTCAATTTGGGTAAGGGACTTGACAATGCTAAGGAGATGAGCTTCATATGGGGTCGGCAAAATGGGTATAGTTGGAACTGGTGATGATATTGATGGGGTTGGCATCATTCCCATTAAATATTTCATGGGAATTGGAAGGAATCCATTAACACTATCACTACAAATTTTAAATACAAAATGGAATTACAAACACATTCACAAGTTTCAGACAAACCGAGAATCTGGCAAGAATAATATCCAAAATTCATCTACAGGAATTCAAATTTTGATGGGAATTGGAAGGAATCGATTAAACAGCATCACTACAAATTTTAAATACATAATGGAATTAAAAACACTTAATAATTTAGGGACAGTAAGAATTTGTATACAAGCAGTTTAGTATGAAAACTTTGAAAGATATTAGAGTAAACTTTGCTTCAACAAATTTAGGATGCAAGACCAATGATCCAACGTGTAAAAAAATAAAGAAACACAAGTGTTATAAATAGGCTCTTAGACCTTAAAGTAACCCGTGTTTAAGTGAATGTTGTGTATGAGTATAGTACAATATACTACACATCTATCCAAATGCGGCGCCAATGATGCTCTTGGTGTAGAGCTGGGTTAGCGTCCATGTTTTCATGGGAAAGTTTTCTCATCTTATTATGTCAAAGTGCTACTGCTACTGCTACTGAATATTGCTCTAATATGTTCTCCATACTTGTGAATTTATTAAAAATAGTTGCAGTTGTCTAAACAAAGATATATTCGGTACTTCTTTTTAAATACTCTCAAATTTTATTATAAAAACATTTTATATGTTATCGTATATTAAATAAAATTAAAACTATTTATATTGAAAAGGCCTTTTAATGGTAGCAAATTTTTTGTTGAAAATAAGTTATGTGAGAAGCTATAACTCTTATCTATCAATAATTCTTATGAAAAAGTTTATAATCTAATTTTATTGAAAATTTGAATAAAACTTTTAAAAACATGCATCATAAAAACAATACTAGTCTTTAAAGATATAGCAAAAATTTATATTTAATCTTTAAACTATAGATCTAACAAAGATCTATATTTAATGTTTAAACTATAGATCTAACAAAGATCTATATTTAATGTTTAACCTATGTATTCAAACTAAGGTTCTTGTTATTTTTGCATTGAGGTTTTGATATTTTTGCATGTAACTTAATTAAAATTATACTTACAAATTTCAAGAAAATGATTTATATTTTAAATTTGATTTAGAAATTAAAATAATAACTTAATATCAATAGATTGAAAATATTATTTACATTTTATTTTTATGGTTGGTATAAAAATGACTAATTTGCAAGTGTACATAAATGATCAACCAAATATGTAATGAATTCTTAATATATACACTGAAATACAAAGAAAATCAATGGACAAGCATAAAAATTTAGTTATTCTCATCATGTGAGGTGTTTAGTTATACATTAAAAATAATATAATATTATAATAATTTCATTTTAATAATTTAATTTAATTTAATAAATATTATAATATTATTTAATAAGTATTATTAATGTTATTATTTTTAATTTTATTATTAATTACAATAATAATATTATTAACAATAAAAATATTATTATTAATATAACTATATTATTAATAAAACTATATTAACATTCTAAAATATAAACAATATTGATAACTTTATTAATATTAATATCATACATATTAACATTAAAAAACATTAATATTGATTTTGAGAAATAATTATAGTAATATTAACTAAGCAAGTACAACCATGTTCAACCATAGTCAACAACCCTCAAAAACCATAATCGACAATAGTTAGCCATGAACAACCATGGTTAACAATGAACAACCATAGTTAATCATGAACAACAATGATCATGCATACTCAACATAACCCAACCATATAAACTCCAACATAAATCAACATGATAAACATCAACCAAAGTCAAACAAATCCAACCACGGTTAAACGGATTCAACCATAGTCAACCAAATTCTACCATTGTCAACCATAACCAACTAAAGTCAACCGAATTCAAAATTCAAACAAAGTCGGCCAAGAGTTACTGATGGCCAAATAAAGTCAACCATGGTAAACCAAAATCAAGTATGGTGAATCATAGCCAACCATATTCAACAAATGTCAATCATTGTTGAATTCTAATCAACCTTATGATTTTAAGGTCAACCCTTATGTCAACCAAAGTGAAAACAATAGTGGAATTATAATTCACCATATGATTTTACAGTCAACACTTGTGTCAACCATAATCAAGTGAATAATCAACCAAATTCAACCATGCCCAACCATCATCAAGCATAGTCAACCATGGTCATCCATAACCAACCATTATTAACCATGGTTAGCCACAATCAACCGTAGCTAATTAGTCAATCACGCTCAACCATACTCAACTGTGGTCAACCATAGCCTACCAAAGCCAACCATAGTAAACCATGGTCAACCAAAGTCAACCATAATGAAATTATAATCAACCATATGATTTTAACGTCAACTCTTATGTCATCCAAAGTCAACCATGGGAAACAATAGTGGAATTATAGTTAACGATATGAGTGTCACTCAAAGTCAAGTGAAAAAGTCAACCATAGTAAACCCTATGATATTAATATAAACCAAAGCAATCCAAAGTCAACCATGCCCAATCACCATCAACCATAGACAACCATGGTTAGTAAAAGACAGCCATTATCAACCATGGTTAAGCATAGTAAACCATAGTTAATTAGTCAATTAGAGTCATCCATAGTAAACTATGGTCAACCATAGCCTGCCAAAGTCAACCAAACTCAACTATAGTTTTAACCAAAATCAACCATATCCAACCAAACTCAACCATAGTTAACCAAATCAACCATATCCAACCAAAGTTAAAAGTTAAATAAGTTCAATGAATGGTTAGTTGTGGTAAAAAAAAGTCAACCATAGTCAACAATAAACAATTAGTCAACCATAGTCAACGTTAGTAAACCATCATTAACCAAAGTCAACCATATGGTTGACCATGGTTGAATATGGTTGACCGTGAGTGACCATGGTTGGTTAATAATAATAATAATAACCAACTATCGTCAACCATGGTCAACCAATGTGTGCACAATAGTTAAGCATGGTTAGCCAACCATCTTCCAAAGATATCCATGGTTAACCATGGTGAACAATACTCAACCATGGTCAACCAAACTCAACCACAATCAACCATGGTCAACCTAAGTCAACCAGGAATAATGATAGTTAGTCATCCTTAACTAAATTCAACCATATGGTTAACCATGATTGACTATGGTTGAGCATGGTTAGTTAATAATAATAATAATAACCAACTACGATTGTTAATAATAATAATAATATTATTATTATAAACCATGGTTGTCTATTTAGTATGGTTGACCATGTTCAGCAATAGCCAACCACGGTCAACTAAAGTTAACCATGGTCGACCATAGTCAACCATGCTCAACCATAGTCAACCCTCATCAACGAAAGTCAACCATATGGTTGACCATCGTCGACTATGGTTTCCCATGGTTTCTTAGTAAAAATAATAATAATTATTATTATTATTAATGGTGGTCGGCTATAATTGACCATGGTCAACGAGTCAATTATGGCAAAACAAAGTCACCCTTAGCCAACCATGGGAAATCATAGTCAACCACAGTAAATTAGTCAATCAAATTCAACCATAGTTAAACAAAGTCAACAATTGTCAATCATGGTCAACCATAGCCATCAAAAGTCAATTATGGCCAACCAAAGTCAACCATAGTCGAACATGGTCAAGCATGGTCAACCATAGTATTCTATAATCAAACAAAGTCAAGCATTGTTAGACAATGTAAAACTTAGTTAACCATATCCAACCATGTTCAACCACAACCAACGATGGTCAACCATAGTCGACCATATTGAACCATATTTTTCAATAGTCAACCATGGTCTACCAATAGTTAATTATGGCCAAATTAGGTCTACCATAGTCAACAATGGTTAACTAAAGTCAACAAATTATGTTAATCATTGTTGACTTTAATATCAGGCATACTCAACATAACCCAACCATATAAATGTCAACATAACTCAACATGATAAACATCAACCAAAGTCAAACAAATCGAACCACGGTTAAATGAAGTCAAGCATAATCAACCATAACCAACTAAATTTAACCAAATTCAAAAGTCAAACAAAGTTGGCCAATAGTTACTTATGGCCAACTAAAGTCAACCATGGTAAACCAAGTCAACTACAGTCAAAAGTCAAATAATGGTAATCAATATTCAATAATAGAAAAACAAAGTTAGCCATAGTCAACCATGGTCAACCAAAGTAAACCATAGTCAAACAAAGTTACCGATAGTCGAGAATAACCAACCACAGTAAACCAAAGTCAACCATCATCAACCAAAGCGAATAAAAGTCAACTATTGTCAAACAAATTCAACCATAGTCAACCATGGTCAACCATGGTTAACCAAAATCAAGTATGGTGAATCATAGCCAACCATATTCAGCAAAAGTCAACCGTAGTTGAATTCTAATCAACCATATGATTTTAAGGTCAACCCTTATGTCAACTAAAGTCATCCATAGGAAAACAATAGCAGAATTATAATTCACCATATGAATTTAAAGTCAACACTTACATGTAAACTATAATCAAGTGAATAATCAACCAAATTGAACCATGCCCAACAACTATCAATCATAGTTAACCATGGTCATCCATAACCAACCATCATTAACCATGGTTAGTCACAATCAACCATAGCTAATTAGTCAATGAGAGTCACCCATACTAAACTGTGGTCAACCATAACCTACCAAATCCAACCATAGTCAACCATGGTCAACCAAAGTCAATCACAATGAAATTATAATCAACCATATGATTTTAAAGTCAACTCTTACGCCAACCAAAGTCAACCATGGGAAAACAATAGTGGAATTATTGTTAGCGATATGATTTTAAAGTCAACCTTTGTGTCACTCATAGTCAAGTGAACAAGTCAACCATATTAAACCATATGATATTAATATAAACCAAAGAAATCCAAAGTCAACTATGCCCAATCACCATCAACCATAGTCAACCATGGTTACTGAGAGACAAACATCATCAACCATGGTCGAGCACAATAAACCATAGTTAATTAGTCAATTAGAGTTACGCATAGTAAACTATGGTCAACCATAGCCTACCAAAGCCAACCAAACTCAACCATAGTTAACCAAAATCAACCATATCTAGCCAAACTCAACCATAGTTAACCAAATTCAACCATATCCAACCAAAGTTAAATGTTAAATAAGTTCAATGAATGGTTAGTTGTGGAAAAAAATTCAACCATAGTAAAAAATAAACAATTAGTCAACCATAGTCAACCATGGTCAACGTTAGTAAATCATCATTAACCAAAGTGATCCATATGGTTGACCATGGTTGAATATGGTTGATCGTGGGTGATCATGGTTGGTTAATAATAATAATAATAACCAACTATCATCAACCATGGTCAACCATGGTGAACAATACTCAACCATGGTCAACTAAACTCAACCATGGTCAACTAAACTCAACCATAATCAACCATGGTGAACCTAAGTCAACCACGATCAACAATAGTTAATCATCCTTAACCAAAGTCAACCATATGGTTGACCATGGTTGATTATGGTTGAGCATGGTTGTTTAATAACAATAATAATAATAACCAACTACTATTGTTAATAATAATAATAACCAACTACGATTGTTAATAATAATATTATTATTATTATAAACCATGGGTGTCTATTTAGTATGGTTGACCATGGTTGACAATAGCCAACCATGGTCAACTAAATTTAACCATAGTCAACCATCATCAATCATGCTCAACCATAGTCAACCCTCGTCAACCAAAGTCAACCATATGGTTGACTATTGTCGACTATGGTTTCCATGGTTTCCTAATCATAACAATAATAATAATTATTATTATTATTAACCGTGGTGGGCTATGATTGACCATGGTCAACGAGTCAATTACGGCAAAACAAAGTTACCCTTAGCCAACCATGGACAATCATAGTCAACCACAGCCAATTATTGAATCAAATTCAACCATAGTTAAACAAAGTCAACAATTGTCAATCATGGTCAACCATAGCCATCAAAAGTCAATTATGGCCAACCATAGTCAAACATAGTCAAGCATGGTCAACCATAGTCTTCCATAATCAAACAAAGTCAACCATTGTTAGACAATGTAAACCTTGGTTAACCATAGCCAACCATGGTCAACCACAACCAATGATGGTCAAACATAGTCAACCATATTCAACCACATTTTGCAATATTCAACCATGGTCTACCAATAGTTAATTATGGCCAAACTAGGTATTAATAAGAAAATTTTGCCATTTGGCTAAATTAATATTAAAATGACCAATATTAATATTAAAATGGCAATTTCGCCAAATTTGGTTAAAATATTAAATTATTAATATTAATAAATTTGGTCATTTGGTTAACTAAAGTCAACCAAATTCTTTCTTAATGGCCAACAATGGTTAAAATATTAATAAAAATGGCTAATATTAAAATTTTCTTTCTTAATTTAATAATATTAATGTTTGGTCAAATGGCCATTTTAATATTAATTAAAATGGCCAAAATAATAATAAATTTATATTAATATTAAAATGGCCATTTGGCTAAATTAATATTAAAATGGCCAATATTAATTTATTAATATTAATTTTGCCATTTGTCCTTTAATATTAATATTAATATTAATATTGGCCAATATTAATATTAATATTAAAATGACCAATATTAAATTTGGTCACATTAATATTAAAATATTAAAGTAATTAATTTATTGATCAAATTTTTTATAATTTATTTAATGGTCATTTAATTTATTTAATATTAAAATGGCCGAATTAATATTAAAATATTAAAGTAATTAATTTATTGACCAAAAATTATATAATTTATTTAATGGTCATTTCATTTATTCAATATTAAAATGGCCAAGTCAATATTAAAATGACCAAATTATTATTATTTTCTTTCTTATTATTAATAAGAAAATTATTGCTATTATTATTATTTTAACCATTGTTGACTTTAACAAATTTTAATATTTTTACCAAATATTTTCTTAATTTTAACCAAATAAAGAAATAATTGCATAAATTAAATTATATAAAGTATATTTGGCCATTTTTATTAATATTTTGATTTGGATATTTCTTGAGTGCATTAGCTATCTACTAGCAACAACCACAATTTTAAATGTGGTTGATATTTGTCAATCGACGAATAGCAACCACTCTTAAATGTGTGGTCATTATTGATATACGCCAATCGGCGAATATCAACCATATTTAAAAATGTGGTTGTTGCTAGTTGATAATACTAAGATTTTGAATGAGAGGTTTTGAATTAAAATATTTTGTTTTTATATTTTCAGGTGGAATTTTAAATTTGAAGTGACTAGCTGAAATTGCCTTTCCAAATCTACTTTTATGTGAAAGTTGTAATTTTAAACACATTCCAAGTAGCATATGCTAAATCCTCCATTTTATAGATTAGTCTGCAATTTTAAACACATTCCAAGTAGCATATGTTAAATCCTCCATTTTATAGATTTTTAAACACATTCCAAGTAGCATATACTAAATTCTCCATTTTATAGATTGGTCTCATGATCATCATCATGTGGATACGTACCCATAGCTTTTTTTTTCAAGTTTCAATGCATTACTAATTAGTAATGTCAATGGGAGAAATAATGAAAATGATTGAAGAGAAGCACAAAACTCCTCAATCATGAGAGTTGCATGGTATTTAAGTTGTTTCTAATTTTTATTAAATGTTTGCTTTTTATAATATAAGATCTTTCATATATATATATATATATATATATATCCCATTTTCATGTGTAGAGACAAATTGTTCATCATCATGTAGATAAATATTGAATGACACTCAAAATAAAAGTTTAAAATGTCCCTTTCGAGTTGGATGCGAGACATGAATCTGGTTCTCAGCCGTGGGTACCTGAAACTGGAGGGTGGAGATTATCCCATTAAAGACTTGGAGTCCACTATTCTTTTTGAATTTTTAGTACCAACGAAGTAAAAAAAGTGGGAAGTATTTGTACATTTTTCCTTTGTTTTTGTAGTTGGATTTGATACCACCAACTTCGGTCTCTTCTCCGGATTTTTCGGGGTCTCCTTCTTGACATGCTTTGACTTGGGGTTTCTCATTTGGGACTATCTGTGTTTTGTTTTTGTCATGCTGATGTTTTCCTCACTCCTCGTGTACGTTTTTTGGACTCGGTATTTCACATTTGGTTTATCCAAGACCGGATGTCGTGGTCTGATACCACTTGCTCTTCTCGGCAATTGTCAGGAAAAGAACACCGCGCAGTCAATTAAAAATTAACCACACAGTAAATATGAATTTTCCTTTTTTTTTTCTTTGGGACTTCGACAGACATACAAAGGAAACCCCAACTTTTACTTCGCCAAGGACTTCACTTCGACGAGCATATACTTTGCGGAGTAAAATTTCACTTCGCGGAACTTTACTTCGCAGAGCTTTACTTCGTGGACTTCTTAACTTTGTCGACGCGAAACCTTTTACTTTGCGGAACTTTTTACTTCGCTTAGATTCAACTTGGACTAGCCCACTCTTAAACAAACTTTATATTAAAATATTTCTTGCTAAGAAATAAGAACCAATCACATTAAATGAAAATTATGTCAAAGTTATTCCACGTTAAAACATAAGTTTTACCATCGGAAAATATTTGGGAAATCTTGATTTATTTTACAGACCATAAATGTAAACAACATTCACATGAGTAAATCTAGAGAATATGTGAGACATGCAATATTCAACATTCTTTAGAATGAATACATAAAACTATGGAATTATATATTACCATAGTAAAACAGGGCAACTTGGCCCCATTACACAGAGGTGAAATTTACTTTGATCTTTCACCTTTTATAGAGCTTGGGCTATTAATAGATTTCGCAACTATGAGCTTGGGCTCACAAACACATCGCGAACCTTTTCTTCTTCTCCTTACTCTCTTGCTTTCTCTTCCTCTCTTTCTCTGTTCCTTTGTGTGTGTTTTTCATTTCTTCTTCTTCTACATATACACAGACTTGATTTTGCTTCACCTGGAAGCTACCAAGTTACACTAAATACTGTTAATTTCTACCTAAGAATTTTAATTGCAGAATACAAACGCAGCTGAATAAATACAAGGAAGTGTGCACGAAGCATTCTGATAGTTGATCTGACACTTTTGTGCTTCTACAAACTTTGACGGAGTCAGGCTAGGATTTGATATCTATCAACTCGTAATTCATTTTTCCAACACTCCCCCTTAATTATGAGAAGATGAGGATTACAAAATAAAATTTTACAAAATGTTTTAGAGGTGAAACATGCTCTGTGCATGACTCAGTTCAATGTGTAGAACTTGTCACTCCTAAACAACTCAGCGGATATTGAAATGTGTCACTTGCCAATGGTTTTGTAACGACGTTTGCTACCTGATCTTCATACTTGCAAAATTCTAAACATATTTCTTTGTTATTTATCAATTCTCTGATAAAATGATACCTTGTGTCGATATGCTTGGTTCTCTTGTGAAACACATGATTTTTTGATAGTGTGATAGCTGAATTATTGTCGCAGTAAATGGTAGTGGTTTCTTGATGGTTCTGGGACAGATCACTTAACATCCTCTGCATCCAAACAACTTGACATGCAATGCTTGTAGTTGCAACATACTCTGCTTCTGCTGAAAAAAGAGTTACTATGGGTTGCTTCTTTCAATCCCATGATACAACACCTGTTCTGTAACATCGCGAAAATTCACAAAATTTAAAATTTTTTCAACGTAGCATTAAATGCTATACTTGCTGTGTGGAAACATATTAAATGCTTGTTTGTTCATTTAAACGACACGCTGGAATAAAATGTTTATAACGATCATGCATGTGTATGGTTTTACGATGTGTGTGAAATGTAATTATGTCTACATTAGGATGTTATTGGATGTTTTCTTGCCTCAGTTGTGCATCCTAGATTACTTATGAATTGTTTTCGTTGCTCTATACATTTATTTACTATTGTTTATATGCGCTAACTGTTTGTGCTTCTTTTTTATGACGAAGGGGTCCTATGGGCACCGCGAGGCTTACCTAGATATTAGCTAAAGCATTTGAACGTTCTTGATGCAAATCACATGTAAGAGAAAAAGTGTTTCGAAAGTAAATACAAAGATCCTATTTATCATCAGTTAGTTTTTCAAGTTGTAAAAAGAGAAAAAGAATAACTTGCAAACATGTCAGGGTGAGACCCATTCTAGTTTGACCTTGTAGTTATTCAAGTTGTTTATGTACTTTTAACTATAGTCTGGAAACTTAGAATGTAATAATTATTATTATTGCGTTTTTCTGGTACTGTGAAATTGTAAGAAGTATTATAACTTTTGATTATCATGGTTAGGATATCAATTCCTACACCTAAGAAATTACAACGTGCAATCAAAAGTATCCTATTCTATTGTTCAAATGTTTCTATTGTAACTATAACTTTGTTATCATGCGATGGCAGGTAATGTATACGGTAGATATGAAATTAAAGTGCATTAAAGGTGAACTTGGTGGAATGCCTTTTGGCATCCACTGTGGTGGTCTTCACGTGCTAAGTTTCGAAATCAGCGTTACCCTAACTGCTCTTTGGTATTACTTCATTGAGGGCATAATCCCACATTCATTGTTTGCATAGAGTGGGGTTTGGAGAGGCCAACAGGATTGTGGGTCCTTAGGGTTTGTTGGTAGTGCCCAAATGCACTCCCCAAGATTTGATGCATAGACCTGTTGCTATGTAAGCTGCATCTTAGCGCTTTGAAGAGTCGAACCATTTAATAGTTATTGAATGCTGCAAAGGTTTGGATTAGTTTTCAGTGTTTACGTCGGTTTAGAAGGATGCTCAGTCCAAGATCATGGATTCTTCAATTCACAAGGTAACTAGTACTCCTCCATTTGTTTCCACGTTAATTGATAAGTTTTAACTGAATTATTTTAGGTTTGATACTTCGTATTCCAACATAATTTAACCAGTTTAAGGGTTTCCATGGAAGGTACCCTTCGGTTCCTGGTTTCTAATGTCGAAGCTATGTGGAAAATGCTTTGAAAACCGATAATCCTCGGTGGTTTTCCTATAGGTTTCGTCTTGGCCAAACTTATTGGTCGTTGTCTGGTTTTAGTTGAGACTTCAGTTTTGATGTTTGGCTGTGGATGTGGTCACCATTGTAATGTTTGTGAGCCAAATGGCAATGTAGGGAGGATGGGATCCTCAACCTACTTCGGTGTTAAGCCTACAACGTTTCTCTGTGTAAATACTTGTTAAAGATGTAATAAATTTTGAAAGGGTTTAACCCTCGGCTATTTTGATTAATGAAAGGATACTGGTACTTTTAACTTAATATTGTTTATGTGCGTTGTGTCTGTGAGCAATGCTCTAGGACCTGTGTTACTTTAATTCAATGCTTTGTTTAGGAAATATTGTGTTTTGTCAATGGCCGAGAGCCAAAGGCTAAATGCCTCATTTTGTACATTCAACCCTGAACTTGTCTTTTTTAGAAGAAAACGTTGAAAGGTTTAAGAAGTCAAACTTAATACTAATATCTAGTCTTGTATGTCTATTGTTTGGCTGAAGGATGATTTAACTTAAGTTTATCTGAAAATTGTTCAACTGTTTTATTATTGATGTCGAAAGTATTCCTTTGTCTATGTTGGCTTTGTATAGAGTAATTGAAAACGTGCATATGTTATTCTATTGTTGAGCATGGGCAAGAATATTTCTTGGAACCCTGTCGCAATGAGTTTAGTGTTTAGAAAAGTTAAGGGTTTGGCCGTGAGGCTGGTTATGAACTTGTCTGAATACTAGGGACTATTTTGGTTCTCTGAATCTGTATGAGGGTTTTGAACCCATAGTTGATATGTATGAAAGCGTTTTTCTAGGTAGTTGAACTCTATCTTGGATAATCTATTCGATTTGAAAAATATGAAATTGTTTTAAAGTTAGGGTTTTGTGTTAACTAGCTAGGATTGAAACTTTTGGGACTTTAGTCCACAATAGAAATTTTTTAAATTTATAATTGAAGTATAGTATCCAAGTCTATTTAAATAAATGAAAAGCTAAGGATGTAATAGTACTATACAGTAGTTCTGATGTTTTTAATTGATAAGGTGTTGGTTAATAATATAAGTGCTTTTAGCAGCTCTGTATTAATAGTTATGTTTGTTTTACAGCTGTTTAAATTTCATAAATGTTGATGAAAGACTATAGTGAAGTTTGGATACTATAATGTATTAAAGGAAGTGATAAGATAATGTGAATTTATTATTTGTTGTAAGGAAATAGTTAACCTATAACTAAACCCTCGATTTGTGCAGAAAACATAGAACTGCTTGAGTTATGCTATTTCTTTTGTTATAAATGTGAAGATATTCCAATGTCTGCATAATATATACATATATATATATATGTAGCTATATTTTTATATGAATGAGAATATAAGATATTTTAAATTGCAAAATACAACAAATAAGGGAAATTTTAGGAAAGACATGACAAAATTATTTTATTCATTCATTCTACTCACTGCATATCATTTATCTATTTTAATCTCCCTTCCCCGTACTAGAGTACGGTACAAAAATAGTACGTGGAAAAGTGTAGGGAAGACATTTATTCTATAATTTCATATACTTATTCAACAGTCTACAGAATCATAATCATATAAAAAAGTCAAACATTTACTTTTGCATGATGATAACTATCAATATTTAACTAATGAATACTAAATCAACAACTACAGAAGATAAATTATAACTACTTAGGAAATGAAATAACAAGTCGAACCTGCAAATGTAGATAGGGTGGACAAACACCCAAAGAGGCCTGTTCCTCCCAACCTTCTCCAGAAGAAGCAGCCAATATCAATTGCTCCTTAGGACCCTCGGGTCTCATTACTGAACCACTAGGTATAAGACTCTATGTAGAAGCAAGGCACTTAGGTTGTACTTCTAGCAATCAATGGAGACTCGCAATACACCTTAAAATAACTCTATGCACTCAACAGAAGTGGAACAGACTTACACTACAACTCAAAACATAGCTTTCCCCTCATCGAATCTCTTGTGTGCATACATCAAAACCACAAGGAAAATTTTATCGTCAGAAAAAGTGTGAGCCCCTGCTCAAATTCGATGGCTTATAAAGATGCCTAGGTCTTTAGTGGTCAGTTTCCAAAATAAATGAGCCTCAAGCTCTAGTCACATCTTTCAGGGAGCTTTGACCACAATTCAAGGGAGTTGTCTCATAACAACAACTAGTTACTGAGTCCCTGATGCTGCCACTTATCCATTGCCTTCTACCCCAGATTCCATTCCACCTAGTGGGTCAGTAAACACTCTTTCAACAGTCTCTTTGGGTGAGTGTCTCCTATTTTATTTTATTTAAATAATAATATTGTGCAATTACAGTCATCCTTGACCACTTGGACAAATATAAAACTTTACAATAAAAGTTAAGATGATTTTTTCTTCAAACATAAAATTTTCAGTAAAGGGGTATGTTACAAACACCCCCACTTAAGCTCAACATTGTCCTCGATGTTCTTATTCTTCCTCGGAGCCTCCCTGGAACAGAATTGGATATGTTGCCCGCATTTTACTTTCCAATTTCCAGGTAGCTTCATCAGGGCTAAGGTGTTTCCATTGCACCTTTACCTGCCCCATGGTACGATTTCAGAGCATAATTTACCTCATGTTGAGAATACAGTCCGGTTCCACCTGAAAATATCCTCCAGGTTCTACCTGTATGTCATTCCAATTCAACACATGAGTAGCATCATGCACATATTTCTTTAAAATAGAAACGTGAAAAACATTATGGATTCTTAAATTAGATGGCAGAGCCAACAGTATGCAACAGGTCCAATCCTTGATAGGACTTCAAATGGTGCACGGTAACTTGGTGCTAGTTTAGCACAACTCCCAAGCTTAAAAGAACTTTTCTTGGGTTTTACCTTTACAAACACATGATCTCCAACCTGAAATTCTCTTTCAGTACATTTCAGATCTGCATAACTATTTTGTCTCTTTGTGCAACTTTTAAGTTGCCTTGTACCTATTTCACGGTTAGCTCCATCTCTTTTAACAAATCTGGTCCTAACATTAATCTGTCAATGGAGTTATCCCAAGAAATAGGAGTACTGCATTTCCTTCCATATAAAATCTCAAATGGACTAAGTCTAGTAGATGCTTGATAATGATTATTGTAAGCAAATTCAGCTAAATGCAAATAATCTTCCCACTTAGTTGGCTGATATTTAACATACATTCTTAACATGTCTTCTAAAATATGATTAACCCTTTTAGTCTGTCCGTCAATTTGTGGATGGAAAGAAGTACTGAAATTTAACTTGGTATTTAGACCCTTAAACAATGTTTTCCAGAAATTTCCAGTAAACTTGCAATCTCGATAAAAAATAATTACCTTTGGAATTCCATGTAAGCAGAAGATTTGCTTCATAAACACATATGCAATATTAGCAGCTTTAAAAGTAGTCTTAACAGGAATAAAATGAGCAGATTCACTAAGTTTATCCACAACCACCATTATTGAGTCATTATGTTTTTGATTCTTAGGTAAACCTATTATAAAATCAATACTTATAATTTTCCATTTCCATTTTGGAATTGGCAATGGCTGCAATAGGCGAGCTGGGTGTTGATGCTCAACCTTAATTGTCTGACATTCAAAACACCTGGTTATGTATTCAACCACTTCATTCTTCATGTTGGGCCAAAAGTAATCATTTCTTAACATAGTTATCATTTTCTGATAACCAGGGTGTCCCGAATAAGGACTTTTATGAACTTCATCCAAAATTAGCAGTTTAACTTTTGACACATTAGGTACATAAATTCTATTTTTATAAGTCATTAAGCCTTTTTCATTAATGCTGTAATATGTTATTAAATTTTCACATAAATTTTCAACAACTTTATCATACAATTTTTGATCATTTTCATCTTGCTTAATTCCTTCTTGGATCTGATTTTCCATATCTATCTTAAATGTGCTGATTCCTGCCACAAAACTTAATTTGGCATTTCTGCTCAAGGCATCAACAACTTTGTTTTCTTTACCCTTAATGTGTTGAATTTCAAAATCATACTCGCTATGGAAAGCTAGCCACTTAGCTTGCCTTGCGTTAAGATTTGTTTGATCCAACAAGTATTTTAAGCCTTTATTATCTATCATTAGTGTAAACTTTCTTCCAATCAAGTGATGGCGCCACATTTTTGGTGCATGTATCACGTCTTTCAACTCTAGATCATAAGTTGCGTAGTTCTTTTCACGGATTTTTAACTTTCTAAAAGCAATTTTGAAAATGTATTCATCCTTTATTCTAACATGATGATATCCAGACCTCAAGTCAATTTTAGTGAATATCTCTGCTCCACGTACCCGATCGAATAGATCCTCAATGCGGGGTAAGGGATATCGATTTTTAATAGTCATTTTATTAAGTTGGCGGTAATCTATGCACAGTCGCAAAGTACCATCCTTCATTTTAACAAAGACAACTAGTGCTCCCCAAGGAGACACACTTGGCCTTATGTAGTGTAGGGACCCCCCTTTATGGGGTCCCAAAAAAAAAACTTCCAGTACAAATTTTTCAAAGAAAGATATAGAAGCCACAGATCTAGTTCATGAATGCCAATATATAAAACTATATTTTCATAATTATTCATTCTAAAAAAGATTTAGCAAAATAATTAAAATAAAAATACTTCAAACCTGTTTTCGACGGTTGGTGCAATGAATTGATGGAGTCCTCGAAGTGGTTTCTGCACGATCCAATCCAATCTCCTGACGAAGTACCGAGTGACCCCTCGATTGACCACCCTACCGTATCGAGGCTAATCTTCTTCACCTCGAACCCCCAAGCTAATGGGGTCATAAGAACACACTTAGCTAACCTCCCAAAAGAATCTCCCAATCCCCGTTCTGGCTATTCCCAACTCCAAGGATCATAACATAATATGAGATTATGATGACCATCCAGCATTAGGGAGCAAGATATGTCCTTCTCTCCATCTCCTCCTTCATTATATAGCAAAAGCCTGTGTGCCATGTGTCTGTCCATGCACATATTTAATTTAATTTAGTATTTTAATTAGTTTTATTCTCAATTACAAGTGCATGTTTCTCACTCAATGTGTACACCTAACTCCCTAAATAAGTGCAAGGTAGGTGTAGTTGTCTTTAAGAGAGTCTCAGTTGTGTTTGTCTTCTCCAATCTAGTTGTTGTAGAAAGATCCATGTTTATTCTATTATTTTCCTTTTCTTTTTCTGTTTTATTAAAGTAAATATTTTATTTAAAAATATTTTCTTACTAAATTCAAATATTTTTCTTTTCTTTTCTTTTTTTTATAATAAAAGAGAATATTTTATTCAAATAGTTATTTATTCTATTTACCATCTTTTCTTTTTCTTTTACGGTAAAAAGAAAATATTTAAAATAATTCTTTATTCTATTTAAATATTTTCATTTTGAAATAATTAAAATATATTTCCATTAATTAAAAAAAAAAGAGAACATTATATTTTCTAAATTTCAAATTTCTTTTCCAATCATAAAAGCAGGAAGGACCGGCAGACGTCGGTCAAAAGCAGAGATTCGGGGCAATCACGAGGACTGTCATGATTGTTATCTCGTCCCTTAGTGGTTAGTGACATATGGGGACCCGAACCGACACAACTTTTACGGAAAGCAAAGATTTCGACAAAAAAAAAAAAAATTACAACTGTGGGTTATGGTCCACCAAAGCTTTCAATCCCATGCATCATGGCCAGCACGACATCATGATAATAGTAATAATAGAATATTGAATAATTTATTATTAAATTCTCTAAAACTTCCACATGTATATTATTTAATTATGTATGTATGAGTAGTTTTCTTTTTCCATTCTTCTTTCGTCTAGGTATCTCTTCGGCGGGCCCTTCCGACAATATCTTTCTTTCTTCTTATGGGGAGTATTGCGTAGCAATCGGGAGTCGTTACCGCGATCTCTCAACTACGCTCCTTGGAGACTAAGGGATGTTGAGGGATAAGGCTCTCCTTATTGCACACCCCTCAACTCATCGCACACGACCAAATCATTATGGTCTTGTCCGTACAGCATATGAGTCCCCTGGTGAGCTGAAACGGCTTCACCCATGTGTGGATTACTAGTTCAGGGTCGACAGTAAGTTATCATACCCCTAAGTGTTCTTTTCGTTCTTACGAACCCTATAATTCCATTGTGGGTCAATTGGTAAATCATCTTACCTGCCACTGCACACACACACATTCAAGCTCACATTAGTAGTGCTGCACTATGAAATATTTCATCATCCATCATAATATCTCATTCAGTTGAGCATATATTTCATTTATCATTTTCTCTCAATCAGTAAATTATATCTATCATTCATCATTCTATCTCAATCAGTCGAGTCATATGTAACGTTCAATCATCCTATCTCAATCAATCGAGCATATCTAACATTTAGTCATTCTATCTCAATCAGTCGAGTATATCTAGCATTCAGTCATTCCATCTCAATGAGTTGAGCATATCTAACATTAAGTCATTCTATCTCAATTGGTCAAACATGTCTAACATTTAGTCATTCTAACTCAATCAGTCGAGCATATCCAACATTCAGTCATTCTACCTCAATCAGTCGAGCATTCATTTATTAAGTAAAGTAATAGTTTCTATAACTGTTGTTCAAGTATTTTCAAAGTAAATTCAAATGGTTCGTGTTTTATTTAGCTTGTTTATTTCAAAACTAGTACCTCATTATTCTTAACAGTTAAGGTACCGAGGCGGGCATTACATACACCCCCTCTTATTAAAACTTCGTCTCGAAGTTAAGTCTCATGTGCTTCTACGATGAGTTTTCACTTCCTTTTCACCTTCATTTCTTCAATATATCCACAATTGACAATAAAATTTCGTTTCTTCTTTTCTACATTCATATAAGTATAAACCACATAATTGGTAATATAACTAAATCGTACCTTTCGTAGTGTTGCAATCCCCACAGTGGTTCTCCCTTGACATCGCTAATTGTAATCGGGATTGAAATCGTCTATGACAAATTCCTTCCATTCAACAAAACTATTAAGTACATCATTTACGAAAATCCTTAAAGCACTGACACATTTCAACATAAGGGATAAAATATTCAATCCCAATTTCTCCATTTTCTATAGTTACGTATAACTATCATATATTTTAAACAGTATCTGAATTTCAAAATAAGAGTTAACCCTTTCAAATTCTATTCTGCAATACATAACTTAGCCATTCATAAACTAATCTTACATACAACCTCTCTCTTCTCATAATCCAAGGTACAATTAAATACTGGAGGGCCATTTAAAAAGTATAATCTCAAATTTTATATACAAAGTTATGTAAGGCTTTCTTCTCTTTCTTACTCAAGATCCTATAATTCAACATAAATATAACTTCTCTCTTTTCACAATCCAAAGCATGATTACAACTAGTAGTGCATACCCATAAAGTCATCGTATTGATTTACAAAATAAGAATTTACAACCAATTGATAAAATTCTTGACGCAAAACCCTTAATCAAAAGTATACAAACCCTTAATGCAATTCAATCTTACATACTAGCCAATTTAGAGGAGAATAATTCTAACCTGTTCGAGAAGCGGGGAGTATCCTTACCGAAGGAGAAGAAGTAAAACCGCAGCTCTAAATTTTCCACATCGATCTCCATGCATCGCTCATCGTAAGTCACAATCTCCCATTACTGAACATTATATATATTCATTCCTTCTTGATAGTAAATCATAAGCATCCCACCTTCAAAATTATCTAAGCACTTCTTTCTTTAAATTCATATATGGTCATTACTTGTCATTTATCATTAAATACATCCACAATAACCATGTTTTACTTTCTATTTGAACATAAACTATTTAATTCAATAGTGTAAGAGACATTCTCAAAAAGATTTAAAAAGACATTATATTGATGCACAATACATGTATATAATAAAGAGATTCATACATCCCTATCATCATTGAATTCTAGTTTTCTCCAATAATCAAGGCTATAAGCACAAGTGGTTAAATTCATTAGCTTCTATATCATCTAGTACAGTTACAATACATCCCCAGGGACTCAATCTTACTTTCACGTAATGCAAATCCAATAACACCTTCATAATTGTCAGTACCAACTTAGATCTCCTATACCTTCTAGTCTTCTGTGAATATCTATGATATCCAAATTACCAATAAGCTGCACTGCATCAATGGCCACCCAATAGTTTATCAAAACATAACAAATCCAAGCAAGGATTCAAATTTATTTGGTTATCCTCCCTTCAAGACGAGAAGGTAAACATCATAAAATATTTGGTAAGATATAATCATGGTTTTTAACAAATCAAGAGCGACTACCAAATATTCCAAAACCTAATTCCCAAAAGACTACTTCCAATTCCATAAGTTGGATTCTCAATTTGACATGATTCCAAGCATAAGTACTCATCAACTTAGTCAAACATAATAAACTTTAGCTATTAGTCTTTTTATCAGTAAGGTCATGTCCAAGTCAATGAGATTATTGTGTCCTTACCTCATTTCTTCATTTCCATTGTCCTAGGACTACTTAGACAGACTCATCAAGTCACACTAAGTATGTTTTCTCAACCTCATAGAGTTCCATCTCGGGCTAATTGTATTTTCATCAAGGGTTGACCATGTAATCCGGTTAGTTGCATTACGTTCAGTTCATTTGTTCATCTCCAGACATCGTTTTACTAAAATCATCTTCGTTTGGCCCTTTCGGTAAAATTCCCTAATTGAAAATTCTTCTTTTATTGTTGTCCTAGTCATGTCAAGTTTGTACTTTTTCATTCCTTTTTTTTTTTTTTAAATACCAAAAAATATACTCAAGAATACCCATCCCCATGTTAAGCTTGTATCAAAGATAAATTTCATCAGAATTCGTTCTTGCAAGGATCGATGCTAAATCTTAACCTTAAACGCCACACCTCCAACTATAGTATGATACAAAATGCAAATATGCTTTCTAAGTTAAACATCCAATTGTAATTGGAGTCAAATAGCTTCTCTCAACAAGTTCATTTTGATCTTAGCTTTTGCTTACAATGTGGCACATTTGACCATAGTACCCTTTGGTTCATAGTACTACCTTAAACTAATCCGTTAGAAGTATACAAGCGTTCATTTTGTACTCCTATAAATGGAGATAAATTATAAGCAACTATTTCTTTCATACAACTACACGTGAACAATTCTACGGCAACATATTCAACATACAATATTCATTACATCCTATTAAAAGTACATTAATAATCATATCATTTCATTTATGACACAATAACCTTTCCCTTCGATTTAAAGTGTATACTCATAATATAATTTCTTTAAAGACCTAATATTCATTTCATTCTATTTTAATGAACAATTGGTAATATGGACTTACTCTAACTACAATTAGTTCTAAATGTCAGTGTATATTATTATTAGTATAAGCCCATTAATCTACATCCTATTATTACATTGGAGCTACCCTATTCCATTTGTTCTACTTCCATAAAACAATATCTAAATTCATTAAGGGTATGCATATTCTTAATTCTTTTCAAAAGAAAAAAATTAATTAAAAAAT
Organism: Larix kaempferi; assembly: GCA_027924585.1. Taxonomy (NCBI): domain Eukaryota; kingdom Viridiplantae; phylum Streptophyta; class Pinopsida; order Pinales; family Pinaceae; genus Larix; species Larix kaempferi. The sequence continues at coordinate 14,920,688 of BSBM01000103.1, read as the reverse complement.
ACACATTCAACTAAAGTAATATATAAATTCTTTGAGAATATGTATATTCCTATTCTCATTTAAAGAACAATATGTAAATTTATTTAAGATATACAATGAATATGTATATTCTTAATCTATTTCAAATAAACATCATATAATTTCATTAAAAGTATCTATTCAAAAGAATAATATATAAATTCATTTAAGATATATATCTTCTAATGAACAATATATAAATTCATTTAAGAATATATTTATTCTATTTCAAAGAATGACAAATAAATTCATCAAAGAATATATTCATAATCCAAGTTTAAATATAATTTTTAAGAGCAACAAAGTATACACTTCTTTATTTTCCTAACTCAAACACAGTTATGGAATTATACTAAGTATATATTCTACCTGTTCTCAAATATTGGAATGCTGAGGTGGATCGTTATTTCTGAAGACACTACATGACCTGTCTCTTAACTGCAGTAGCGTGACCGGACTCCAGGTTGCCATGCTTGGCGTGATGCAGTGCCCCGACCACGCCGACGATCTCCACAATGCAGAACAGGCTGTATTATGGCATTTTCTTCAGGCGGAGGATCACCAAGGAGTTAAGCATGAACAGCATATCAAATTCCTTGATAACCGACTATTGAATAAAACTAACGATTCATGGCTCGGCAACCATCAACGCTCGATCCGTAATTTAAGGAGCGTACCGGCAGGGTTATTTTCTTTTATAAATTGTACAGAGTGTGTGATTTTATTTATTACCGGGATTTAGATCAAGCTGGGTTCGAGCTATTCTACGCAGCAATTATTTGAACACAGAGATTTTATTTACAATGACAGAGGTATAACCTTATGCGAATTGGGTTTATAAATCGCAGAGATTGATGGGATCGGACCTATCACAAGTCTTGAATGAATTCTTTAATTACACAGGGGTTGCAAAGGTAAGTTAAACGTTCAGTACATACGGGTTTTATAATTTCGAGAGATCGTACAGGCGTGTAACAGGTGTAAACTATAATCAAGCTCAGGATTAACAGGCGTTTTTAGTGCCAAAGCAAAGTATCAATTCGATTGCCAAGTCGCAGAGTTAATTAGCATTCAATACTTAATTAGGGTATAAGTTCGATATTCAATCGCAGTGATGAGCCAACGTTTAATACCTGGGCAGAGTGTTAACTGAATGCTCAATCGCGGAGATGAATTTAAAAGTTTAATGCATGGACATAGTACGGATTAAATCGGGCTTCATGCAATTGACGGAGATTCAGAAATTAAACAGTGATAAAGAATCGGATCAAAACTTGAGTATATAAATAAACATCACCACAGCAATCGATTTCTAGGTTTACTTTCAGCAGAGCTGAGATAAACTCTGAATTCCAGGTCACGTTTTCACAGAGCTTCATTCTTCATGTTTTTCGTTTAGCAGGGCTAGGGTAAATTTCAATATCCAGATTTGCGTTTTGACAGAGCTCGATCTTCTAGATTTACGTTTTAGCAAGGTTAGGATAAGCACTGATCTATCGAATTTATTAATGGATTGACAGAGTTTGGATAAGCTTCAATCTCCAGATCGGATATATTTAAGGGATTGACAGAGTTTGTATAAACCGAGATCCGATAAGAAGAAATTCACACATGGTTTCGATCTGTTCACTTTCCATACAAACAAACAAAAAATTACACAGAGTTCAACAATTTTTAAGAGTTTCGATCCTTCCTTTTTGCACAGTATTTCAATATTCTAACGATCTGTATATACACAGTAATTTTTTAACCAAAATTTTCAGAACACCTAAGTAAATGAATTTCTATGCACAATATTTCTTTCACCCAAATATAATACAACTCATACCACTTATATAAAATTTTAAAAAATATAAATTACCAGAACCTGTTCCATGGCTGAAGTAGGCGAATCTGCCATCGTGCCAATATGATCCACAGTCTTCAACAACTCAGAGCCCCCAAGGATAAACTCGCTCTGATACCAAATGTAGGGACCCCCTTTACGGGGTCCCAAAAAAAAAACTTCCAGTACAAATTTTTCAGAAAAAGATATAGAAGCCACTGATCTAGTTCATGAATATCAATATATAAAACTATATTCTCATAATTATTCATTCTCAAAAAGATTTAGCAAAATAATTAAAATAAAAATACTTCAAACCTGTTTTCGATGGTTGGTCCAGCGAATCGATGGAGTCCTTGAAGTGGTTTCCGCACGATCCAATCCAATCTCCTCATGAAGTACCGAGTGACCCCTCGGTTGACCACTCTACCGTATCGAGGCTAATCTTCTTCACCTCGAACCCCCGAGCTAATGGGGTCGTAAGAACACACTTAGCTAACCTCCCGAAAGGATCTCCCAATCCCCGTTCCGGCTATTCCCAACTCCAAGGATCATAACATAATCCGAGATTATGATGACCATCCAGCATTAGGGAGCAAGAGATGTCCTTCTCTCTTTCTCCTCCCTTGTTATATAGCAAAAGCCTGTGTGCCATGTGTATGTCCATACACATATTTAATTTAATTTAATATTTTAATTCTATTTAAATATTTTCATTTTGAAATAATTAAAATATATTTCCATTAATTAAAAAAAAAAAGAACACTATATTTTCTAAATTTCAATTTTTTTTTTCAATCATAAAACCAGGAAGGACCGGCAGAGGTCAGTCAAAAGCAGAGATTCGGGGCAATCACGAGGACTGTCATGATTGTTATCTCGTCCCTTAGTGGTCAGTGACATATGTGGACCCGAACCGACACAACTTTTACGGAAAGCAAAGATTTCGACAAACAAACAAAAATAATTACAACTGTGGGTTTTGGCCCACCAAAGCTTTCAATCCCATGCATCATGGCCAGCACGACATCATGATAATAATAATAATAGAATATTGAATAATTTATCATTAAATTCTCTAAAACTTCCACATGTATATTATTTAATTATGTATGTATGAGTAGTTTTCTTTTTCCATTCTTTTTTCGTCTAGGTACCTCTTCGACGGGCCCTTCCGACAATATCTTTCTTTCTTCTTATGGGGAGTACTACGTAGCGATCGGGAGTCATTACCGTGATATCTCAACTACGCTCCTTGGATACTAAGGGATGTTGAGGGATAAGGCTCTCCTTATTGCAATCCCCTCAACTCATCGCACGTGACCAAATCATTATGGTCTTGCCCGTACGGCATACGCGTCCCCGGGTGAGCTGAAACGGCTTCACCCGTGCGTGGATTACTAGTTCAGGGTCAATAGTCATTTGTCGTACCCCTAAGTGTTCTTTCCGTTCTTACGACCCCTATAATTCCATTGTGGGTCAATTGGTAAATCATCTTACCTGCCACTGCACACACACACACTCAAGCGCACATTAGTAGCACTGCACTATGAAATATTTCATCATTTATCATAATATCTCAGTCAGTCGAGCATATATTTCATTCATCATTTTCTCTCAATCAGTAAATTATATCTATCCTTCATCATTCTATCTCAATCAGTCGAGCATATGTAACGTTCAGTCATCCTATCTCAATCAATCGAGCATATCTAACATTTAGTCATTCTATCTCAATCAGTTGAGTATATCTAGCATTCAGTCATTCCATCTCAATGAGTCGAGCATATCTAACATTAAGTCATTCTATCTCAATTGGTCGAGCATGTCTAACATTTAGTCATTCTAACTCAATCAGTCGAGCATATCCAACATTTAGTCATTCTATCTCAATCAGTCGAGCATTCATTGATTAAGTAAATTAATAGTTTCTATAACTATCGTTCAAACATTTGCAAAGTAAATTCAAATGGTTTGTGTTTTACTTAGCCGGTTCATTTCAAAACTAGTACCTCATTATTCTAAACAGTTAAGGTACTGAGGCGGCCATTACATGTAGTTCTTATTTATTAATTCTTTCAACTGAGATTTTAGTTCATTTAACTCCAGAATATTCATTCTGTGATGAGCCTTTGAGTTTGGTACCGTTCTCGGTATTAACTCAATGGTGAAATCAAGTTCCCTTTTCAGAGGTAATCCTGGAATTTCTTCTGGCAATACATCAGAAAAGTTCTTAAGAATAGATATGTCTTCCAGTTTTATCTTATCTTCTTTAAATGAGCATTCGTCATTAATCACATTCACAGCAAAATTTTTACAGCCCTTTCTTATAGCTTTCTTTACTTGTAAAGCAGAAATTTGTCTTAAAGATGTTTTCCTAGGAATTCCTTTTACTGTTTCAGTATTACCTTCATTATTCAAACAAGTAAAAGACTTTTCATAACAGTTGAGTACTACTCTATGTTGTTCAAGCCAGTCCATGCCAATTAACACATCATATGACCCTAATGGAAAAATATTCAAATTAACTTGCATTTTCAGCTGTCTCATAAGTAAATCACAACTTTTCACAAATTCTATAACCTTTCTTTTAGTGCCTGTTGCTATCTGAACTAACCATGAATTATCAAAATTTTCTACCTTTAATTTGCAAATTTTCACTAAATCAGGTGAAATGTAACTCAAACTTGCACTTGGATCTATTAAAATTGAAATAGATTTGTTTTGTATTATACCTTCGATCTCGACCATAGAAGTTTGATGGCCCGCTTGTCGATTTTCTAGCGCTGCATTAATCCTGGCATTTCTCTTGCTACATCACCAATCTGTCGGTTCCTCTTGTATGGTGTGAATGTTGTTGACTGTCTTTTTTCTAAGTGGATAGTTTCCTCTGGTATGTGGTCCATTACAATCAAAACACTTCAAAGGTGGCCTCTGTTCAGCATTTATGGTGTTGTTATTATTATTAGGCACATTCCTTGCAACAGTAAAATTCTGTGGTGCATTACCTCGGTAATTATTATTATTCTGAAAATTTCTGTTATTAAAATTTTATTATTTCTAGAATTCTTAAAATTAAAAGTTTTCTTCTTATGCTCATAATTAATTTATTTGTTATTCCTCCAACTCGATACACCTTCTCTTCTCTTATTCTTTTTAAAACAAAAATTAGCCTTCATCATGGCTTCCTTAAGAGTTGAAGGACTATCATATTCAATTCTGTCCTTTATGTGGAAGGGTAAGCAGCTTAGAAACCTTTGTATCTTAGGTTTTTCTTTAGCTAGGTAACGTACATACCGTAACAAGCTGAGAAATTTGCTACATAACTCCTTCATGGTCATAGAACCCATCTTTAAATCATAAAATTCTTTTGACTTATCTTCGTAGTACTGTTCGGATAATTTTTTTTTCTTAAACATGTTCTTAAATGTACTCCATTTTATGTTCTTGTCCTTAAGATTTTTAACTCTTTTGATATCTTGCCACCAATTTCTGCCCTTCCGGTCAGATTGAATATGGCCATCTTAGCTTTTAATCGAGTTGAGTAGTTATAAATCTGAAAATACTTCTTCATTCCAGACAACCATGCTTCAGTTGCCTCTCCCTTTTCATTTTCACCATTAAAAGTTGGAGGTTTTATCTTTTTAAACTCTCATGAAATTTGTTCATAATTTTTACGTCTTTTCTTAGGACCACAGTCACTGTCACTGCTGTCCTGATTAGAATTATATTTTCTGCGATAATTTTTATCATCAGATTCAGAAGAAGAAGAGTTACTTTTAGTTTTATAGTATTTTGCCTTCTTATCTCTATGTTTGTAGGACATTGTTCCAAATTCAGTTTTTACTTTTGTTCTCTTATCTTTTTCATCTTGATGGTACTTATCCAATAAAATCTGATTTAATTCCTCCTGTGCTCTTAAAATCCTTTCGTTTTCTTCCTTAAAACTTTTTATTTCAGTTTTTAAATCCTTAACAGTACGTAGATTTCTTCATTAATATTCTCATGTTCATCATTATTACATTCATTATGAGGAGATTTGTCCTCTCCTGATTCCTCCGGTATGTCCATACCTGCAAATTAAATGTCAAGTTGTTCTGTACAGAAACAAATTTAAATAAAAGTTAGTAATTAAACTTTTTGTTTTCATTTTCTGTTTTGTGCACGTGAGCCTAATTCGGTCCTAGAGTTTGAACTCATGCTCTCACATGACATGTAACATCTCAAAAATTCACAAAATTTAAAAAAATTTCAACATAGCATTAAATGCTATACTTGTTGTGTGGAAACATATTAAATGCTTATTTGTTCATTTAAACGACATGCTGGAATAAAATGTTTATAGCGATCATTCATGTGTATTGTTTTACAATGCGTGTGAAATGTAATTATGTCTACATTAGGATGCTATTGGATGTTTTCTTGTCTCAGTTGTGTATCCTAGATTACTTATGAATGGTTGTTGATGCTCTATACACTTACTTGCTATTGTTTATATGCGTTAACTGTTTGTTTTTCTTTTTGATGATGAAGGGGTCCTATGGGCACCCCAAGGCTTTCTTAGATATTAGTTAAATCATTTGAACGTTCTTGATGCAGATCACAGGTAAGAGAAAAAGTGTTTCGAAAGTAAATACGAAGATCCTATTTATCGTTAGTTAGTTTTTCAAGTTGTAAAAAGAGAAAAAGAATAACTTGAAAGCATGTCAGGGTGAGACCCATTCTAGTTTGACCTTGTAGTTATTCAAGTTGTTTATGTACTTTTAACTATAGTCTGGAAACTCAGAATGTAATAATTATTATTATTACATTTGTCTGGTATTGTGAAATCATAAGAAGTATTATAACTTTTGATTATCATGGTTAGGTTATCAATTCCTACACGTAAGAAATTACAACGTGCAATCAAAAGTATCCTATTCTATTGTTCAAATGTTTCTATTGTAAGTCTATGCTCAACTTTGATCATATGTAATTATATGCATAACCTATTTTGAAATGTTATTATAATGACCCTGTCAAAAGTCTATAGTTATAAACTTTGTTCTTTATGGGCTTTCCTTTATTAATATACCATGGATATTATAATGTTAGCATCTAGTAATAATACCTTATACAATAGAGTGGAGGTGATCTTTATAGTCTTTATACAAGGCATAAGGGTTTAATTAAAAGTGGTCAACGTAATGTATAAACAAGGGATGGCATTATACCATGTTAGTTTGACTTCAAAATAGTATAACCATGATATATGATGGTGGTAAGTATCATTATAAAGTATGATCGATCTTTAACCTAAGTTTTGTTGAAATGGTAGGTCGCACGTAATACCTGGTTAATAGATATAGTTTTTCCTATGGATAAATCGTATCCATACTATGGTATGTTTGTAACCCATACAGGATTGGACTATAACTTTGTTATCATGCGATTGAAGGTAATATATATGGTAGATATGAAATTAAAGTGCATTAAAGGTGAACTTGGTGGAATTCCTGTTGGCATCCACCGTGGCGGTCTTCATGTGCTAAGTTTCGAAATCAGTGTTGCCCTAACTGCTCTTTGGTATTACTTCATTGAGGGCATAATACAACATTCATTGTTTGCAAAGAGTGGGGTTTGGAGAGGCCGATAGGCCTACGGGTCCTTAGGGTTTGCTGGTAGTGCCCGAATGCACTCCCCAGTATTCGATGCATAGACCTGTTTCTATGTAAGCTGCATCTCAGAGCTTCAAAGAGCCGAACCATTTAAAATTTACTGAATGCTGCAAAAGTTTGGAGTAGTTTTCAATGCTTATGTTGGTTTAGAATGATTCTGAGTCCAAGCTCATGGATTCTTCAATTTGCAAGGTACCTAGTACTCCTCCATTTGTTTCCACGTTAATTGATAAGTTTTAATTAAATTATTTTAGATTTGATACTTCGTATTCCAACATAATTTAACCAGTTTAAGGGTTTCCATGGAAGGTACCCTTCGGTTCTGGGTTTCTAATGTCAAAGCTACATGGTTAATTCTTTGAAAACCGGTAAGCCTCGGTGGTTTTCCTGTAGGTTTCAACTTGGAAAAACTTATTGGTCGTTGTCTAGTTTTAGTCGAGACTTCATTTTTTATGTCTGGCTGTGGATGTGGCCATCGTTGTAATGTTTGTGAGACAAATGGCAGTGTAGAGAGGATGGGATCCTCGACCTGCTTTGGCATTAATCCTACAACATTTCTCTGTGTAAATACTTGTTAAAGATGTAATAACTGTTGAAAGGGTTTAACCCTCGGCTATTTTGATTAATGAAAGGATACTGGTACTTGTAACTTAATACTGTTTATATGCCTTGTGTCTGTGAGCAATGCTCCAGGACCTGTGTTACTTTAATTCAATGCTTTGCTTAGGAAATATTGTTTTTTTTCAATGGACGAGAGCCAAAGGCTAAATGCCTTGTTTTGGACATTCAACCCTGAACTTGTCTTTTCTAGAAGATAACTTCGAAATGTTGAAGAAGTCAAACTTAATACTAATATCTAGTCTCGTATGTCTATTGTTTGGTTGAAGGATGATTTAACTTAAGTTTATCTGAAAATTGTTCGACTGTTTTATTATTGATGTCGAAAGTGTTCCTTCGTCTATGTTGGCTTTGTACAGAGTAATAAAAAACGTGCCTATGTTATTCTATTGATGAGCATGGGAAAGAATCTTTCTTGGAACCCTGTCGCAATGAGTTTGGATCATTTATATGTATGTATGCATCATGTTGGATGCTGGATATGATCAGTTGGATCATTTATATGTATGTATGCATCAAGTTGGATGTTGGATATGATCAGTAGGATCATTTGTATGTATTTTGTATATGCATGATGTTGGATGCTTGGACCATGTATATGTATATGTATTAGGTGGATACATTGTATGATCAGATGGATCATGTATGGTGATATGTATTATGTATTTGTATTTGTATCAGGTGGATACACTATATGATCAGGTGGATCATGTATGATGATATGTATCAGGTAGATACTTGGTATGCATCAGGTAGATGCATTGTATGATCAGGATGATCATGGATGATGAGCTTCAGGATGTTGCTCCAGATGACATGCAGCAAGATGTTGCAGTGATGATGATCAGGATGATCATGTGTACATCAGGATGATGTATGGTGAGTATCAGGTTGATACTCTGTGGCCGTGGAACAGGTTGTGCAGATAAGGATGTAATTTGTGCTCTGGGAGATTTGCAGATAGTCTTTCGAGGTTTTGCCTATGGCATGTAATTTGTACCCTGGGATATCTGGCAAATGCTCTTTTGAGGTTTTTCTTGGGAGGACATATAATTTGTGCCCTGGGAAATCTGCAGATAGTCTTTCGAGGTTTTGCCTATGGCATGTAATTTGTGCCCTGGGATATCTGGCAGATGCTCTTTTGAGGTTTTGTCCTATGGCATGTAATTTGTGCCCTGGGAGATCCAATAGGTTGAGCCGTGTGCTTGTAATCAGTCCTGGGATGCTCTTTCAAGGTTTTTCTATGACCACATGTAATTTGTGCCCTGGGAGATCCGATAGGTTGAGCCTTGTGCTCGTAATCAGTCCTGGGATGCTCTTTCGAGGTTTTGTGGTGACCACATGTAGTTTGTGCCCTGGGAGATCCGATAGGTTGAGCCTTGTGCTCGTAATCAGTCCTGGGATTCTCTTTTGAGGTTTTGTGGTGGGGTCACATGTAATAAGTCCTAGAGATCTGGATAGGATGAAAAAGGCCTCAGATGCTCTTTAGGGTTCTTGCTAGTCAAGAGACTCTTTTAAGGTTTTGTGACGCACGTAATAAGTCCTGATATTTCCTCAGTATGGCGAGTAATGATGAAGACCTGCAGGTGGTGGGCCTACATCCAGTATGAAAATGGATTGGCTCTGTAGAACTTCCTATGACGAGTAGAGTCGGAGATTGGTTGAGATAGCAACAACAGTGACGATGCATCGATGATGATGATCCCGAGAAGAAGACTTGTCTAGCAGATCTGTGTCGAGAAATACCTTCCTAGTTAAGAGGGAGTATTGATGTATATGTAACTTCGGAATGTATTTCATCTATGTATTTCATATATATTTATTGTACCCTTATTAGAGATGTGTTATTCCTCTATAAGGAAGTGTTGTCATGTGGATTGACAAGTGTCGCAAGTGTGTGTACTTGTCGATGGGTTATTAGACCACCATGTGTGGGGTCGGCCCTGAACTATATCCTATATTGTGGATGTACCTAGCTAGACAAGTCAGCCCCATAAGGTCACTGGGCAAACAGGTTAGTATAAATAGAGATCAGGAGATCTCTATTTAGATCATTCGGAAAGTCATCTCTCTCTCACTCAGAAAGTGGCGCACTAGTGAGGAGGAGGATCATCTGCTTTTAGGAGACTATCTCAAGTGTATTTTGGTTGTACTTTGGTTGAGCCATTGCTCTCTCTATCTCTGAGGAAGTTGTGGGGTTTTTCACCTTAGGGTTTTCCCCACAGAAACTCTGTGTCTCTTGTCTCTCATGTTTTTTATTCTCTTGATGCTTGTCATGCTTATTGTGATTGTTATGCATTGATATACTGTATATGTTATTCTCTCAGTGAAGATCCTAGAGTATTGTGAATTAATGCTCAAAATTTAACAGTCTTATGTGTTGCGACGACCAAAATTGTTCTGAAAGTGCCCATTCGTGCCACACATGCAATAGTTTCATTGAATTCTATGCCAGGTTGCTATGTGAACCCTTTTTCTACCAATATTTCCTTATTCTTCTGCACATTTCCATCAACATATTGCTTGGTCTTATAAATCCATTTGACACTTATCACATGCCCTTGTCGATAGGAACATCAACTAATTCCCATGTTTGGTTCTTCTCAATGCATTCTATTTCTTCATCGATGGCTTGTGCCCAAACTTTATCTTCGACAGCTTCTTCAAATGTTAGCAGATCATTAATTTGAGAAAATAATGCAAAAATTGAGAATGAATTGGGTGTACCAGTCTCATATATATCACGCAAACTTCTTATATTTGTCGGAGTTGTTGATGTCGAACTCCACGAACTACTTGATGGAGTTTGCTGCGCTATTGGTGTGCTTGTCAAAGTAGCTTGAACTGTGATTTGTGTCGAAGTTCCTTGTGCTGAAATATGTCGCGTTGTCCTGGGAGTAGATGGAGCTGCGACATTATGACTAACATGTGGAGTTTCAACCACATTCTCTGTCATGTCATCATGTTCGACATGTGACACTATTTTAACATTCTTCTCTATGGCTCCATCCCATGCTTCATTTTCTACAAACTGAACATCTCGACTGATAATAACTTTTCTTGCGACAAGATCATACAGCTTGTATGCTTTTGTGTCTTCAAAATACCCAGTAAAAATACATTTTTGTCCTTTATTGTCTAAATTCCTTCTCAGCTTTTCTGGAACATGTGCGTATGTGAGACAACCAAAAAATTTTAAATGTGAAACACTATGTGTCATACATGTCCAGGCTTCCTACGAAATTTTTTTCTTCACACTCTTCGTTGGACATCGATTCATGATGTATACATCAGTTTCTACTACCTCAGCCCAGTATCCATTTGACAAATGCATGGCTGCCAACGTACTGCGTGCCATCTCCATAAAGGTTCTGTTTTTCCTCTCTGCGATACCATTCTGTTGCGGTGTATACCGCGCAGTGAATTTCCTGTGTATGCCATGATTTTTACAGAATTTTAAAAAATCATTTAAAACATACTCACCACCTCTATCTGTTCTTAAGATCTTGATGTTGTAACCACTTTTCTTCTCCACAAGTGCCTTGAACTGTTGAAAACATGCAAATTCATCAGAATTATGTTTTAGAAAACATATCCAAGTTTTTCTTGTGAAATCATCAACAAATGTGAGGAGGTAAGTGCATCCTCCCATGGATAGTGTTTGCATTGGTCCACAAATATCAAAGTGCACAATTTCAAGAGCTCTATATGACTTTCTGATTGGAAAAGTCTCCCTGTGTTGTTTGCCAAAAAAACAGCCTTCACAAATTCTTTCTGGCTTTTCAATCAATGGAAATCCTTTCACCATGTTCTTCATGTGCAGTAGATTCAGCCCACCAAAATTCAGATGTCCAAATCTGAAGTGCCACAGCCAAGATTCCTCCCGTATTTTTGATTGAAATGCTACTTGCATTTCTTTGTCGTTGTCTTTTATTTTCTTGTCGTAATGAATGGCTACTTCTTTACTTTCTGCTTTGAATGCAGCTCCAGAATTTCCATTCTGACTTCCATGAACAACCTGAGATGTTTTTCCTTTTATGTTTGGTCTTATCCTCAAAGGAAACAAGTGATTGCTTGTCATTTGCACTTTGGCTATTAAGCGATTGCTTGGATATATGTCATTAATCAGACAATGTTTTCATTTCATATGAACTCTGTAACCTTTTTCTATGAGTTGTCCAATGCTCATCAAATTATGCTTCAAACCTTGAACATAATAAACATCAGGCATAAATTTATGCTCCCCCTGTTTGGTTAGAATATCAACAGTACCCTTACCCAAAACAGTGACATGAATATTATTTCCAAGTGTGACATCAGTTTGAACTGATTTATCTAGACTAGAGAATAGATTTAAATTACCAGTCATATGATTGCTACAACCCGTGTCTAAATACTATATGTCATTTGGACTTTCTTGGACAACATTGCATTCAAGTGGAGATGCACATGCTAAGAACAATGAGCTGGTGTGTAGCTTGACTATGTTTGACCTTGATTTCCTTGGTCATACTGCTTATTCCTGCATTTATATGAAAAGTGTCCAAACCTTTTACCGTAATGACATTGACTTTTTTTATTTATCAGGCCTTTGTCAACTTGGCTGTGTAATATCCTGAATTTTGACTAACTATTTTTGATGATTATATATTGGGATTAAAGCCCTAACACATATGATTTGTTTTGATTATTGGGCATAAGCCCTAGTGCACATGATTTATTCTTTTATAGACTGACATATTGGGCATGGAACCTGACTGTTTTTCATTGTCTGATTATATACTGGGCAAGGAAGCCCTAATGTTTTGATTCATGTTTTTTTTATCATATGATGCGGGTACAAAACCCTAATATACTGAGATGATCTTTTTATTCCATACTATGCAATGATGTGATTGACATGATTGACTTATACTGTGTGTTGAGCGTGGGCTCAAGAACACACGGATGACCTACGTATTGGAAAAGATCCCCAAGGTACCTAGAGGAAATATTATGTACTGTGAGTAAGCCCCGATGTACATTGAGTGTTGGGCATAATCCCTGGATCACTCCAAGATTTATAAATGAATATCGGATCCGAGGCCACTTAAATATTCTATATGTGCCTCACAACCACATTATAGCACTAGTGTTGAGCAAGAGGCTCTGGAATTGCACTAGCGTAATGCCCATGCATCTGAGATTGTTGGGTTAAAAACTCTGAAGAGCACTTGGGGTTACTAGATCTAAGAAATGTTGAGTCGGGATGACACTGAACAACATCTCTATTTCATCACATTGATTTAAATTGGTTAAATGAATCATTTCCTATCTATCATCGAGTACTACGGTAACTACCATGTTAAACGAGGGAATCCAACATGCAAGAGAGAGACCTAGAGGTGCCTATCCAAGTGTACCAAAAGACCGTCCAAAGAGTTGGACCTTGTCCTTAATTAAAAAGAGAAGTATCATGAGAGATGCTTAAATAATTAAAAGTAAATTACCATGATTTAAGTATTCAATGACTAAGAATAGTCTTATCTGAATGACATGCATAAAGGTGTCAAAGTTATTATTATTATTAAAAGTATTAATAATATTGTTATTGTTACTTATTTATAAAAATATATATATTGCATAGAGTTCATGCATAGAATGTCTACCACATTATCGTACTACTAATATGTATTATTAATATTAAGTATGATACATATAACTATTATTATTATTATGTAATAATCAAATTAAAAGTCACTTCTAGTTAAAAACAAATAAAAGTCCTAGTTTAACAAGGACTAGATATTTAAGTAAAATATCTTTTGAAAATATTGATTTAATTAAAGAAACTAAATAATTATTCAAACAGCTATATTTTCAAGACTCCCCTATTTAAAGAGGGCATATCCCAAGAGTGGGGGATCATCATCTTTTGATTATCATTATCTTATGATAATAAAGGAGAATTGTGCTGCAAGAACTGAGAAATTCCACATTAACATCTAGATCTAATCCAGTAGTTGAACCTAGGGCCTCTACTTCTCTTATTGCATGTTGGAACCAACTCGGGGGGATCCGGTTAGGACCGGGAATGGTCTAAGAGTCATGGTTGGGAGGAACATGGTAGTCCAAAAGATATCCAGTTAAAAGTTCATATTATAGGTCAGTTAAGTTCCTAGGCTTTCTGCAGTAATTATTGTTTGAGTGTTCAGGTCTTGCAGAGGAGGATCAAGCTTGCGGATAACCAGGTATGAACTACAATCCTCCATTTCAATTTACAATAGAAGTTAGGAATATTACATTTGATTTTACTGTTAGAGCACTGTATTTTCCTATTATTTACATTTTTGTTTAAACCAAGAACCTAAACTGAAATCAACTAGAGTTCTGGCAGGACTAGCCTAGCTAGCCTGTGCTAGACACCAAGGTTAGCTGATAAAACCTTAGAATGCCAAATCAATATGTAAGTTGTTGAATGAACTATTACAAGACCTATGTTTAAACCTGCATTTTAAATTTTGAAAAGTTATACTGTATTTTCCATATCTAATATATAAATAGAGTCATTTCCTTATTTCAGTTTTCTACCATTCTTTTAGAACCCAGAAAGGAAAGCGCAAACATGGATGGAAGTTTTTCCTTTAAAGAAATCACTTTACTATAAATCCCCATGTTTAGCAAATGCATTTAACAGTAGCAAAACTTGATTACGGAAATAATGCTTTTCATTCCAATGATTTAATATCAAACTATTAACTACAATTTCTACTGTACATTGCTAGTCTCTGCCTACAACATGAAAATGAAAGAGTATGCATACAATATGATTTCCTCTACCTTTAGTGCCTAGAAGTTAAATGAATCATCAGTTATCATTCCTTTTTATCCTTCCACAGTCAGATAGACAAATAACAAACACGATTTCTCTATCCTATATTTAGGAGTTATGCACCCTATCAAACGTTTACACATTTCATCCAAACCCTTGCTATCTCAAAATCGCCCGAAGTATAGTACTACAGACACAGGCTCATTTTCTCAAACAATTAAATACACAATAGCTAGGGTTACAATTTTCCATCTTTTCAAATAAATACTGAAGTCTTTTATAAAGAAAAGATCTAGCTACCACACAGTAAAACGTTTGACACTTCCATACACAACAAATTTATAAATGCGGGTCGTGTTATCAATTCTCTTCAAGCAATACAGACGCTGAGACCTTATACAACAGAAATATCAAGTGATAGAGATTTACTCTCGGCCCTACATTTAAAACATCTTAAACGACCCTCTTCACATAGTATTAATACCAAACAAACGTAGAGCCGTAAGGCTTCTTGTTTTTCCCATACATTTTTCTTAGACAGGCCTTTAGAACAAAACATCTCCTATCAAGGGTTTTAAAATAGTTCCAAATAGATAGTACATTTGAAATGACAGAGAAACCATAAACGAAATCTAGGGTAAAGCAAGAGAAGAACCGAATATTCCTACTATTGCTTCCAAGCCCCATAATTAGCGTTTCCCCACATTAAGCCACAAGAAACTGTGTAGTAACCATATCTAGTCCTTTGAGTCAAATGAAAACCCTCAGGGGTTGCCTCCATTAATTAAAAACAAGTAGACATATTTTCTGTATACACGTCGGTCCAGCCCAAAGGGAGACCCATGGAAGCTCCAAAGAAAATTACAGTAAGACAAAGGCATCACGAGAACCATCATAAAACTATATGGTAACTTTCCCCCATAGTTACGATAGGAAGGGTGAGAGTGAGTTCGACACCCTGACATACATGACATGCAAAGATCAAGGTTTCTCCCACCTATAGCAGCCAACTCCAAGAGTCCCACAACATAAACTGGGAGCAAAGTATTCAAAACGCAGACTAGATAAAGAAATCTCAGAGATTGGATTCAAACCTTTACCTATTTAAGAGTCGTGGCTAAAACCTCCAATGCATTTCACCATTGACGACGGGTGCTCTGACCATGAGCACAGCTCAGGTCAATATCCCCTACACACCATACGCAGTAGAGAAACCCTCTCCACTAAGGCTGAACACGAAATGAAGGGAAAAACAGAGGTGAAAATCGAGGCTTAAACCCCCTCCTCCAGCTGGTTACCAATATCACTGTCAACATTAATTACTCCAACTACCAACGCTACCTCTCCAACGTCAAAATCGTTCTATAACATTATTTCACCAAAGTTGCATGGTTTAACTTTATCATACGATTTCCTTCCAAGGTCTTAAACCTTGGCATGGTCTTAAACCCTTTAGAAGTTACTAAGTCTTAGACATAACTTTGGTTATGAGTAGTTTAAGGAAGAACCATCACTTGTAGACTTGCAAACAAAAGTACATTACAATGCATTAGCGAATTTCTAAGTAAGTTAGGAAGTACCACAAGTTCACCCTTACCGCTCGGCAACCCTACCAGTGGCACTTGGATCAACATCAAGTTCCGAAGGTGTTTCATCTGACCTCAACAAGACCATCATTCTTGAAGGAACCATTTAAACATTTTACAAATTTAATATGCAATAGAATGTTAAAGGCAAGAGGAGGATTCTAAGTTTTACTCTAATAACTGTAAACATACTATTAGGGACACATCAACTACCTTACCGCATCACTTCCGCAGAAAGGAACATGACTATTAAAACTATCTTGCTTAGAAATCTTGATAATCTTAGATGTTTCCAAACAAAGTACTGACACAAATTCCCAGTGCTTAAGTTAATTTATAATGCATCATATGTTTTAAGCATGTTAGCAGTAAAGGGAAATTTTTTAATTTTTACTAATTTTAGGGACATTATGAGTGGTATCAGAGCCCATCTACAAAACTAAGTGACCTATTGGGCTCATTACAAAAAAAACATCCGTTGCAAGATACCCATTAAAAAGAAACATACATTCAGGAATTTGATTTTATATATGAAAAATGAACTAACTGATTTTCTGCTCTTGACACTTATATAACATTGCAGGTACAATCACTGTCTAAAAATGAGCGCAGAAAAAGGCAGCAGCATACATGGGAATCTGAACTCTCCACCGTGAGAGCAAGAAACCATGGTGGAATTAAACTCATATTTAATGAAATCTATGCAAAATCTACAAGTAGAATTCCAAAGTTTCAGAGATGATAAAATGCAAGAAAGGTGAGAACAACAGTCTATAAGCGGAAGCTCTCCTTCAGACTTTAACGAAGGGAAAAACCCCATGGACAGCCCACACTCTCAGCCAACACATTTAAAATGGGAAACTGTCACAAAAAGAAATATTCCAATCCTAAGGGAGAAGAACAGGAAGAACACATACATGAATCAATGGAAGAGGACTGTAAGAGATCTTCCAACGATGACGGCTCACCCCCTCCTTGCAAGAAAAGGAGGAAAAGTGACGACAATTTGCAAGGAGAATTAAGAAAGATAAAATCCCCAACATATGACGGAGAGATTAAATATGGGGAGAAGGCTAAGGAGTGGCTACTTGGAATGAATAAGTACTTCAAAGTTCATAATTACTCCA
The DNA here is from genome assembly GCA_027924585.1 of Larix kaempferi. NCBI lineage: Eukaryota > Viridiplantae > Streptophyta > Pinopsida > Pinales > Pinaceae > Larix > Larix kaempferi. Next base: position 14,903,046 of record BSBM01000103.1, on the reverse strand, counting down.
GTGAAATGCAAGCCTGACTAGCCATTTACAACCTAAATGGTAAAGCAACCAGATGGTGACGGGACTTGAAACACACCAAGGGACACAAACTGAGAGACATAACATGGGATACCTACAGCAAAATTTTTCAGGACAAATACATGTCTGAAAGATTTTTCGACAAAAAGATCAAAGAATTCCATTCATTGAAAAAGGGCTCCCTGACAATGGAAGCTTTCATCAACAGATTTTTAGACCTGTTGCACTGCGTCCCTTACATAAAGGATGAAAAAGTCAAAAGATACAACAGTTCTTAGGAGGTCTATCACAATACTTTAGAGAAAAGATAGAGTTTGATATTCCCAAAACCCAAGATGTGACTTTACATAAGGCGAGACATTGTTATGAACATGGGCAGCCAAGGAAGATAATATCAACAGAAACGGAGATAGGTTTAGAACATTTTCGGACAACCAAAGACCGGGTTTTAGACCCCCACCTTACCGAAAAATAAACAACAGTTTTCCACCCAATAGAGGCTTCAACCGACCTCAAGCATGGCCAAATGCACCCCCACTGCATGTCAACAGGCCAACTTTCAACAAACGGGCAAAAGCTGTCACACCAATCATTTCTTGTTTGAAATGCCAAGGGCCCTACTACTACAGAGACTGCCCTAGCAAAATAGAAGGGATTTTACACAACGTCCAAACAGACCCTACCGTAGGAGACATGGAAAAAACACCCATGATTTATGCGTCTCTTGACGGCCAATAGGCAGATCACCAGGCCACCATGGTTGAAATTGAGGGTAAGATCTCAAACACAATCGTTTTTATTTTGATAGATCCCGGTGCATGCCAAAGTTATATCTCCCCTAAGATAGTGCACACTTGTAAGTTAAACCGAGAGCACCACGAGAAACCATGGCTGGTGCAACTAGCCACCACTACCAAATGAAGGGTCTCCGAGTTAGTTAAAACTTGTGAGATAGATTTGAACGGTTTCCCAACTAGGTTAGAATTAAATATTCTACCCCTAGGATCGTACGATGTACTTATAGGCATGCATTGGTTGGAAGAACACCATGTCCTACTTGACTGCTTGAACAAGTCATTACTATGTAGGGATGACCAAGGGAATCAGAAGAAGATTCAGGGTATCCCTAAGAAGGTGTCCGTGAGACAGATATCCACCTTACAATCAAAGAAATGTATTAGAAAGGGTTGTAAGCTCTTTGTCATCAATATCTGAACCATAGAAACTAATAGGGAACATAAGATTGAAGACTTCCCATTCCTCGAAGAATTCAAAGACATATTTCCCGAGGAAATACCAGGGTTACCACCCAGCTTCCAAAGTTCCTTACCGCATGAGAGCACCAGAATTGGTGGATCTCAAGCAGTCCATGATTAGAATCCATGAGAATGAAACTACTATTCACAATCTTGTGCACCTGAGTTTGGAATTTAATCATCTTTGTCATCATCAATGAGGTCGGCATAGGTGACAAATCTATTCCACAACCAACGCTTTCTCCACACTCTTTCCATCATCTCTTCGGTTGGGATATTCTTCATCTCAGGAATCAGAAACAACACAAATAAGGACATAACCAACACCTAGCTAGCAAAGAACAAAAATATATCGTATTTGAAATGGCAAAGCATTGACAAGAAGGCATGCGCAATTGCAAATGTGAATAGGAGATTCACGCACACGGTCACACTCTGTCTAGCAAACCTTGTTTCTAGGGGAAAGGTTTCGTTCGGAATCAACCATCTTAGTGGTCCCCATGACCAGGCAAAGGATGATACGACAACACACAACAAACCTGGAGTTACAAGTGTGAATACCCATGTCAATGAGGTTGAAACTGGCCATACTCGAACAGAGGGAGACAGTTGCCTGTCCTCTTCACTTATCTTCTTACAACATTCCCATAGGGGGGAATTTTTTGTGTATAATGTTTATTTTTTATTTTACATATTATTATCCCTTGAAAATGAAAATTTACCTTGTTTTCTAAAAAAAAAATCTTTAAAACAATTGCTACATATATTTTCAATAAAATATTAAAATGTAGGATACACTATCACTTCGTGCTAATTGGTACCTGTGAGTAAACTTTGCATTTTGGTTTTGGAAATTCTTTTTTCTTGGGATTTTCAATGCCAAGCCTCTTGTGCATCTTTGATAAATAGTAAATATTATCATAAGATTGGACTTTTAGAAAAAATGTTGATTTATAATTTTATAACATCATTCTTTTGAAGTCAATGAAATTCACCCAAGATTTCTATGTCTCCATTAACTAATTCCTAGCTCAATGAAGAGATACAACAAAGGTTAATTATTTTGCTGTATACCGACTATTTTAAGACACTTACCAAGATCACTGTTTTTTTTCCTTTCGAAATTTTTCATTGGATAATTTGGGCCTAGTAGCTTTCTTGGTTACCAATCGGGTCATAAATCTTTCATATTTATCATGGGTCATAAATCTTTCATATTTATCATTTCTAAAACTTGTTAAGGAATTGATATCATCGTTGTGTCTTTAGCACAAGTAATGAACTAAATGTATCATGAGAAGTTATACTGCTTTTGCAATCGATCTAACAATCAAATGCTCTAAATGTAAGTACTGTATACATGACTATGTAAGCAAGAGGCAGAGTTGTCCTAAGAGCGTACTTGAATTACTAGAATATATCTAATGCCTTCATTTGGACTTGAGTTACATACTATATTCATTAAAAGGAAGAGGAGTATTAACCTAAATGAAATCCCAACATTGGCACATGCCTGTGTAGCAAGATAGCTTGCGACATTACATAGATAACAATGACAAGTTAAAGGTTTCCACAAGAAAAAAATCCATTTGAGATGAGAGGATAATCTTTTCATACGAGAGGGTGGTATGCGAAGTACGATGAATTTATTTTACTAAATTCCTTGGAAATATAATAGATCAAAGAGTCTATCGAGTTCTTTGAGCTAGAGTTTTGCTATATCTGCATCTGTGTGTTAGATTGTTATTGTTAAAATAGGATGCTCAATTCTTTAGCTTTTCTAAATGATTGATGAAATGATTCAAAATTGATCTTCTACATGATTGATTAAGATGATTTGGAATAGAGCATCTGTATTATTTTGAAAATAGGTTTCTTCATAAGGTTTGATGATTTGTAACATGTCTTTGGATCAGTATTTCCATACTATAATCAGAAAATTATGATGTTAGAGAACAATTGTCTGGGCTTCTAGTTCACAACGAAGTGAGTGTTGATAAATTGGGTTGATATCTAAATTCTTTTTCTAGGGGAGGATTGAGCCTAAGCAAGCTGATTAGAAGTCAACAAAAAAACTGAAAAGATGGAAGAAGTTGGAGAACGCTGAGATGATATGCGGACCATACTTGAAACTACACTGGATACTGAGAAAACATCCGAGGACAACACATAGGCAGCTTTTGTGGTGAGTTCTGACTTGTAAAATATACGATAATTTTTACAGATGACTATAAGATAGAAAAATAACCTATTAAAATGTCTTGTTTTATTTCTTTTTGTTTCCAAAATTAACTGCAACATATATATACAAATTAGAATTGGACACCTAGAAATTTTGCTAATATAGCTGAAGATATCATGTTTCTACATTGTCTATCTTGTTTTTATAAATGTTGATTATGTCTTCAATTCCTTTATTTTAATGTTTGTGTGTGTTCCCAAAGTAAACAACAGAAATGGAATCACTACTGGAAATGGAAAAGAAAACGAGCTCTGATCTCAAAGAACAACTGAATTTGGAAGAAACAAGGTGCATTGAGATTGAAACTGAAGCAAAACAATTTTCTGAACATGCATCTGAACTGAGACTCACATCAAATTCTTCATCAAATTTAGTTGATCTGTAACCTACTAACAGTTTGAGCTAAATTAAATCTAAAGTGCTTTTACAGTTTCCTAAAATGTTTATTTTCATTGATTATTGTAATCCTATTGCCTGTCTTCTTGGTTACCAAATTTTGGATTGTTATAGATTTTTGTGAAAGGCAGTTTTTCAAAATTTTCAAGAATCAATTTTCTAGAGTCATTTCAGTGGAACACACAACTCTGCTCACACCCCAGGCAGATGTACATTGTATATGTTTAGGAGGAATTCGAGCCTCTCATTTTTGGAAACTCAATCTGATCACAGTTTCCACCTCTTTCTTATCCGTCTTTGGAGCTCCTTTTTTGTTTGATTCTCGAGCATGTGGATTTTGTATCCGACCAGTTTCAAATGTCCATTTACTACTAAGGTTACTCAAGTTACAAGGGTTCACAATTCATAATTTTATGGGAGGAATGAGATTTCTTTCCGATATTCATTTCCTTGGATATATATGCAATGGAATTATTTGCACACATCTAGCAATAGAACTTTAAATTGCATTTTCACAATTTGGACAAGTCTATCTGGCAGGTTCAATTCAATCACTTCATGCAAGACTCAGGAATCTATTTAAGCACGTTGAACGGAGCATAACACTGGACTTGTGGAAGCAGTTATTTTTAGACAAAATATAGTGACAAGATTGGGGGCACCTCAAATGCTGGGTTATTGCACTATGTTGTACTCCAGACATTGCCATGATGTACTCTAGACATTGCCAAGTTAGAAAGTTGTAAACAAGTGGATGTCATCCTACACAGATCTACTGATACACCAAAGAGCCTAATCGCATTCCTTTTGTCTTTAAGGGGAATATTGTGGAAGTAAAAATGCAGCCAGACACTGTCTAAGTATGAGAGTGAAGCTGGAGAACACATCAGGTTCATCATTCGACAACCCTGTGAATCTCAACAATAGTTTCGTAGATATGAGCAGGTTGCAGCAGCTGAGGGCTAAATGAAGGAGTAGAGACAGCGGATTGCGTGGGCGACTGCCCATAAAACTACTCCTTAATTCTTTCATTAACAAAATATAGATTTATACATATTCCATACTTTCTCGAGGCATCTAGAAAGATCGGGATGACTTCTTAGAGAAGCTTCTAAAATTGCTTTTAATGTCAGCTACCAATTGGCATGGCAACCCATCTATGCATAAATGCATATCACCCAAACACTTACGGAATGATGCAGGTGGATACCAATGTGATGATGTGGCTATTGGTATTTATTTCCAACACTCCCCCTTAAATTCAATAGCCACATTATAACACACAGTTTACAAAAATCATGGCATGTTGGTCTAAAGTCTCAGCTAGGCTTCTTACATGTAGTCACAAAACACTTCAAATATTTCTTCAATGTTGCTGCTGATTCATGAGTCTTCATCACACATTGCTCTCATGTCTAAGAGAGTCTTAAGGCAGCTCTGCTGCTGGAGAGGCTTTCTCAACCTTATACTGAAGGTGGAGGCTACCTCTACGCTCTTCCTTCCCCGCAGGTGGCAGACTTCATCAAACCACTCATCAATGGCAGAGAATCACACGAGTACAAGGCTACAGCCTTTCAACAAACACATTCATTCTTCAACCACAAGCAACATGAAACACATCCATCATCCAATAGTGGCTTCAGCCAACATCACAATTTCAAAAAAATTCTTCAAGTTACTAAGCCATACAAAAATTATTCATAACATTTTCTTCATTAAATGCACTAGGGCATTTTCTTTTTCTTTTTCCAGCGGTGCACAATTTTGATCCAGTTATGTGATGGATTCTTCATGAATTTCATCTTCACTTTCTTCTTCTTATTTATGCTGCATGGCAGCTTCAATACTGTATTTCTTGCAGCTTTAAGACTGCAATCGAAACCTGCACAAACACAGAGAACTAAAATGTTAAATAAACCAACATTTTCGTCATTTTTTTGCTCTCTAGCAGATTGGACTGCTGCACTTGCAACCTCCAGGGTTGCATTCTTTTCATCTTCCACTGCCATACATGCTTCAATGACTGCAACAAGCGTGCAATCATAATCACCAAGACACTCCACAACATCAACATGCCTTGGCTTTTCAAGCAAGTCTCCAATAAACTTTAAATCTTCCAAATATCCATTGCAATTTTTCAGCATCATCATGGATTGCTACAACGTGTAACAGTTTTGCTTCTACTGCAACTTCTGTGTAGTTTGCAATTATCTTATCAAACTCCTCAACAAACATTGAGTCTACAAACTCCATATCTTTCATAACTTTGGAAATTCTCCTTCATATTTACACATAGCCTACTGGCTCCAACTCTTCAACAATTCTTTCAACAACTGACCTTAGCTAGACTTTTTACTTCTCTGCATGAAAAAAATCTCCAGCACAAATTCTTAAAACAATCTTTAAACAACCTTTTAGGATTACACTCACAGCTTCAGTTGGTTAAGGGTTCTTCTCCCCCTCAAAGCACACGGGATTGTTTTTTATTTTTTTTATCAAGATGAGCACAACAGGCTCAGGCTCAACAGTTCGTCAGCAGCTAAATGCAACAATTATCATTAACTGTTTTGAAAGAAAACGATACCAATATACCTGGTCATTTTCATCAAACGCGACTACCAGGCAAATACTCTGAGCTTTTGCTCAACTTTAGGCTACGGCCTTCTCAAACTTCAACGGCTGCTTCACAGCTCTATTGAAGGAGTTCTGCAACAGTACACGAGATACACATGAGATTTCTCAACCACTAAACCATAGGAGCACTGACCTCCACTCTGCTCTGCTCGACCATTAAACCATAGGAGCAAACTAACAATAACTTATCAGAATTCTGAGGAATTCAGAACTGACAACTTCAGCAACTCAGCTGCATACAACAGATCTCCAGCAACCAACTAGCATCAAGAAACCTTTGCAGGGGCGACACATCTGATTACTCTTGCAGCACGACCCTCTATCTTTGCACAATAGATTTCTCACACCGACATCGAGAAGCTCCCCTTATAATCTTTAATGGTGGTAGCCATCAAAACTTTTCAAATAGAACAACACCTCTCTAACACTCTGATCCTCTCGATCTGGCAGCTTTCTTCAACACAGCAATTAGAACAGTGATTTCCATGCACGATGGAAAGTTTCCACTTTGGGCTCCCTCTTACAAGGCGGCTGCCAATTCGCAACTCTTCCACCTCTCACACAATGTAGCTGTATGCTTGCTTCACAATGGCTGCTATGCCAATGCCACCACATCAACCAAGAAGACTCAATGCGCAGGGGAATACAAGCTTACAAGCTCTGATATATCTTACACAACGGACTGTGGGCATACAACGAAGAGACTGGTGGGCGGAGGGTAGAGCTCGGCTCTGATACCAATTGAAGGAGTAGAGACAGCAGACAGCGTGGGCGACTGCCCAGAAAACTACTCCTTAATTCTTTCATTAACAAAATATAGATTTATACATATTTCATACTTTCTCGAGGCATCTAGAAAGATCGAGATGGCTTCTTAGAGAAGCTTCTGAGATGGCTTTTGATGTCAGCTACCAACGAGCATGGCAACCCATCTATTCATAAATGCATATCACCCGGACACTTATGGAATGATGCGGGTGGATACCAATGTGATGATGTGGCTATTGGTATTTATTTCCAACATTGAAGGTGATTCTTTGGGAGGCATATCGAATCATTTGACACGTTCGGATATTCTTTGGCTTTGCTGAAATTCTTATCCGTTCACCAAGTTGCCTTCTTGGAATCCAATAAGGATTTTGAGAGTTTTGCAAGTGGTCGGGAGCGAATTGAAAAATTTATGGATGGATGAAATTGTACAAAAAAAACATTGAGCTTGAAGTTTTAATCGCAATTTCTCATAGTAAGCACGAGGACACTGCAAAGACTTTAACAGAATTGGAATCACTACTGGAAATGGAAAAGCAAACGAGCTCTGAGCTCAAAGAACAACTGAATTTGGTAGAAACAAGGTGCATTGAGACTGAAACTAAAGCAAAACAATTTTTTGAGCATGTATCTGAATTTAGAGTGAAGCTAGAAGACACATCAACAGAACTTGAAGCTACTGTTGCTCAGCTTAACGATAAAGTATCTCAACTTGAGGAGTCGAATGGCAATTACCAAAACGAGATCAAAGTCTCTGAAGATAAGATCAGTGCTCTGACATCTTCAATGTTCATTAGAGCAAGCTTCGTCCAGAACTAAGAGATGGAGCAGAAGTTGAAGTCCATTCAAGATAGCTCCTCAGAACATGACTTACAAGCTAGTACCTCAAGGCAAAGAAACTTTGAGCTTGAAGATTTAATCGGTGTTTCTCATAGTAAGGCCTGCTCTGTTCAAACAACATCAAGTGTTTGGACGCGTTCTAGTGTCAGCGTGATATTATTCTGTCTGCAGAGGCCAAAATGGTATCCAAATCGACTGATTTTCCCGATGGGCGGCTATCGAAGGTGGAGAACTCTGTGGGCATGTCTCTCGTCATGATCTCAGAGGTCCCAGAGGTTTCAGGATGTGATTTCAGAGTTCAATAGAGAATGGTGAGGATGGAGAAATCTTGTAAAGCTGGAAATTCTATAGATTCTCTGGTTTTAAGATAGAAATCGTGGGAGTGAACGCTGGAATTATGAGAATTGAAAGGAAAGAGCCTTGACAAACCAGAGAGAGTGTCGGTTAAAGGAGAGTCGATCCATTGGTGGGCGCGTCAAACCATCTCTCGCAGTGCGAAGCAAGGGTTTGAGGTGGATAAAGGACCGTGATGAAGATGGTGTGCAAATCAAGGGTTTAAGGTGGATAAAGAACCGTGATGAAGATGTGCAGGAGAAAAACCTCCAAGATTTACCAGGCCGAAGAAAAACACAGAAATTACTGCTATGGATTGGGTTTTTACGAGACAGGTGGCGGCTCTTCATAGGCCGTCAACAGAGGACGAAAGCCCAGGGGAGCCGACCCCTTAATATACGCCTTCAGCGTAATTAATGTGATAAGAACCCAAGGGCATATTTCCCCATGGTTGTTGCATTAACAACACGGTGCTCACTGAAAAAATCAAAGTGCATCATTTGTTGTTATCATCGTTAACATTTTATGTCTAATGTCACAAATTGAAATGGATTTATTGAGTACCCAATGATAAATATCAAAGAGGGCTCACCATCTCGGATCTCTGTTCAACCTGTCCTATAGTAGTCTTGAAAGACGGTTAAACAAAGTTTCCACAATGACAAGCGAACATAACGAGAGAAGCAAGACTAACTTCATTTAAAATCATTTAATAATAAAAATAAAAATGACAATGACATAATGCTCTTTGGTACGAAATAATGATTTTTGCTATGGATGAGGTAAAACTGCAACTAGATATAGTATTTTGGATTCATGTATGTAGCTAAATTTTGGTAGATACTTGATATCGCATGACCTATGTCTAGCTTCAACAATGATGGAGAACACTTAAGGATGTTGAGTATTTTGGGGATATTATCGGGGTTGAAACTGTTCTTTTAATTTCTGAGTAAAACCTTAAACTGATTTTTGATTAGCTAAGAGCTCATCTTCCTCATATATAAGGAAACAAGTTAACGTCTCAAGATCTAAAGACATTTAGAAGCAGTGGGAGTATGCCCCCTTACAAACCATAAATAAGTTATTTCAAGTAATATGATTTTCTTTGAAAATGATGATGAGTCTATTTCCATTTACGAATAACAATCAATAATAATTATCTTCAATACAATTTGACATACTAATTATACTTTTCTATTTTATTAATAAAATAATTACACCAACTTAAAAAAATACAATAATAATAACGACATAGCAAATGAAGATTGGAAAATTATTGTTTTAAAAATATATATGTATGTGGGTGCCAACGTAAGAGTGCAAGACTAAGTACTTTTCACTTTTGTTTGAGTGGTTTAGTGATCTTCATTTTGATTTAAAATAATTAGTCTCACTTAAATAAGTGTTTTTTTGTGTTTGATGTTTTATTGAATTTTATATAAAAGTGTTTTTTAATTTATTATTGATTTATTTATTAATTTTTATATATATGATAAATTATGTATTAAAAATATATAAATATTTTTAATATTTTTGAAATAGATTTAGATTGATATTGATTATTTACAATATTTTTAAATAAAAGTTAAATAATTTTATTAAAATATTTTTTATAATTTATTTTAAAAAAATGTACATCATCATTTTTATTTTCACCCTCACTTTCATTGAAATCTATATTTTTATTTAAAATATTTAATTTTAATTAGTTAAATGTTAATGTTAAATAGGTTTGATGTAATATAATAATTTGACAACTTATTTGAATTTTTTTTAATAATTTTTAATTTTATATAATGAAATTCAAAAAATTAATATAATATTAAAATTATATAAATATTATTAAATTTCTTATTAAAAAAATTGCTTAAATTTTTAAAAAGTTTTTGAAAATTAACATAAAAATTTGTTCTTGAAATAATTTTTATCATTTATTTAAAAAAGTATGGTTTTTTTGGAAAATATTGCACCCCATGATCCCATCTCTCTCCACTCTCAAATGAGAGTGCAAATAGAAATGAAGGTACACATTTTAAATAAGTCGGGTGTGAGTGTGCACTAAGTTAGGAATGACAATTGCATTAAAGTGGGAGTGGGACACACCCTCATCCCACTAAATTAAGATATATATATATATATATATATATATATATATATATATATGTTTTTTTGCTTTCTTTAGATAGACGAATTTTCCACTCTACCTATGAACTAGAGTGAGCTTAACGTAATAACATAATAATGGGCATACAAACTTATAATAATCAAGTGAACTATAGAGTGAGCTTGACGTGATAATGGCATAAAAACTTATATAAAAATCATAGCGTTTGACAAAATCATAGAAGCCAACGTTGGACTTCGTCTTCATCTCTTGTTTTGGTTCTCACTATCTTCATGTGGCATTTATTTTATTAATATTTAATTCATTAAATAATCCTTTGGCATATAACGTTTAACAATCCTTTGAAAGGGCTAGAATATAATATTTTCTATAAGATTTGTAATGTCCCCATTCAAATAAGTGCATAGTAAGACAATCCCATCAATCCTACTAGTTTCCTAGGTTGGATGGGAACATGTGGGATGGTAATAAGGAAGCTAATAAATGATATTTAGACATTAGAAGGGTTCAAGTATTTAATAAATATGATGAATAAATAAATTCAAGAGAAATTCTAGGTGGCAAGTGGTTTTGGAGACATATGGAGGTGGTGGGACCCACACTAGCTTGATTTTTCAATGACACATGGCAGCTCTCTCTTGCCAATTCGAATTCATGGGAAGGTGAACACTCTTGGGTGAGTTGGTAAGTCATAACACATGGCATTGAGCATCTTAGGTCGAAATGGGATGGAATAGTAACCTCCATGGGAGAGGAAGAGTCAAATTGGAGACTAGTGGACACTTGGGCTAGATTCCCTAGTTCTATGACAACAATAATGAAGCATCTATGACATTTATGACAAAATTCAGACCTGACTTCTTACACCTGACCATTATGACATGTCAGCCCCAAAAATAGGCTCAAGGAAGGCTCTCATGGAGTTGGAGGAATCCAAAGAGACTCAAATTCGAATTTGGGAGAAGATGGAAGGTTGGAACTAGGAGACAAGTGGCAAATGAGGAATATTTCCTAAATGGAAAATTATTGAATCTATTGAGAGGATTTCGACCCCTTGAAGGCTAATGTTGGTTATAAAATGTAGAAATCAAGTATGAGAATGGCTTTTGATGATTTGAGAAAAATTGCATTTGTGAAGAGAGAGCTAGTGGATGACTAGTTTCTTGCCTTAGCCAATTTCGAGGGTGAAAGATTCCCATCCAAGTTGGTGTTTGGAGAGGCCACTCAGGTCTTTCATGGTGCTTTAATGGAGTTTGTATTTGCAGGTATCAGCTACAGGAAGTTTCATGGTTTGGTTTAGTGCAGCACCTTCTCTCCACCGTTTCTAGTTTTGAAGGCATATTCATGCTCCTTGAAGGAGGGCGTTTTTGGTGAGCACTTGTGCTTCTTGAGAGAGCTTCTCATTATATATTTATGATTGTAATAGCTTCATATCCTCTGTTATTCATATTCAGAAAGTCTCAGGTCGAAATACCCACTGGTTGTAGGCAAAACTATTGATTAATGAGCAAACAATGTCCATTTCCCCAATGCATTGATGTATGACACTATAATGTTGATTATTTCTAATGGATGGATGATTCTCTGATATATTTGTGATCACTATAATGCCATGGATGTCTTCTACAAGTTTCATGTACTGTACTTGAGCATTTGAAGCATTTTTACTCAGTTTAGTTGTATTGGGAGATGAAATAGTGCCATTTCCCCAAGGGTCGAATTGGGGGTTTTTGCTGTTGAATGTGAGAGAGTTATAACAGTAGTAAAAATCAATTAATGGTGCATATGAGACCTCAATAACATACTTAACACATTATATACCTCTGTTCATAAATTTGTGGGAGTTTGGAGGCATTTGGAAGGCCATTTTCAGTGTTACCCGGGGGGGATTTGATGCACAAATTACTAGTCAAAATTACCTATATTGATCAGAATACAAATCAAGTTTGCAGCAGTATTTGGAGGTCCATAAAACATCCTTGAACCTGATATTCAAGTCTAAATACCATTAATACACTCATACAGAAGATTTGGGAGCATTTGGGATGATTTGGAGGTCAAAACAGTTAAACTAGTCAAAGGTCGAAATTGGGGAAAAAGTTGAAAAATTGGCATTTTAATAAAATTTGAAAAAGGGATATTATAAGTGGTATCAGAGCATGTTCTTGGCACCTGATGGTCCTAACAAGAAGTCAAAAGAATAATCCACCACCCTTTGAACCAGTAGTTGAAGAGGTTTTTGTTGAAGAAGAGGTAGTAGAAGAAGAGGAGTCTTTTGCTGAAACCATGGGTAGAGAGGAGGATGACAAATTAAAACATAAGGAGGAACTTATTGCAACCTTAGATCCATGTTTCTCTAAACTTTCAGCAAACATGGATAGGATAGGTGATAAATTGTTGCAAGGATTTGAATTGTTGATTAGCCAGCTTCAAAGCAAAGGGATAATAGGAGATAATAGCGGTTCACACTCAGGGGAAAAGATGAAAGGGAATGAGCATATTTTCTCAAGTACAGGACCTCATAATAGACCTGATGAATTTCAAAGCACACAAAGGCATACTGCACCTAAATTTCTCACACCCAAAGAAGAGCCCAATCTTGCATTGGATTACAAGAAACTAGTAAATGATTGGAATGATTTGAATGAAGAGTGTAAAAGAGGTGTACCACTCAGTGACTACATTGATGCTATGCAAAAGATTAATAGGAAGGGAGACAATAGGAGTCCATTCCAAAACAAAGAATTAAATAGTGCTATTGGAAAAATGTCACTTCCTACTTTTGATGGTTCTTCTCAAAATTCTGCTAACACTTGGGTGCAAAAATTGGATGTATATTTTCAGCTGAATCCTATGTTGGAAGAGGATGCATTAAAAATGGCCATTTTGCATTTGGAAGGAGATGCCAATGAATGGTGGTTTCATGGGCTGAAAACCTTGGGTCATAATCAGGTTAAAACATATGGAGAATTTGTTGACAGGGTACTAGAAAGATTTGAACAAAAAGATCCAGAATTGCCTTTCAAAGAACTAGCTCAATTGAAGCAAACTGGGTCCCCTACTGAATATATGTTGGACTTTCAAAAATTATCAGTCAAGGTGGCTGATGTATCTATGGGAAGATTAGTATTGCTGTTCACTGAAGGTTTGGCTGAACCCTTAAGAGGTTTGGTCAAAGCCCACAAGCCAACTACATTAAAAGATGCAATGAGCTTGACTAGGGATCTCCAGAATGTGCTTCCTAGAACGAGATTTCCTCCTAAGCCTAGCTATAAATTTGAAAAGAAACCTTGGCAAAGGGATGGATATGATAAGAAACCTTGGCAAAGAGAGTCATTTGAGAGGAATAAAAAAGAGGGACTAAACAGGGATGAACTTAGAAAAAAGAAACTATGCTTCACATGCTTCCAACCATGGACACCGGGGCACAAATGTACCAAAGGAAAGGCTCAATACATAGAAGTATTTTCTGATAATGAGGGGTATGATGGGGGCATGGATGAAGATGGACATATTTCAGATCAAGAAGAGGCATATGAGACAGCAGTAGAAGAGGAAAGACAAGAAGAAAATCAGCCTTCACCGGACAAAGCAAGAATGGCAGTGCTTTCAGCAGTACCTCGCTATCATACTATCCGCTGCAAAGGTGTGGTACAAGGACAAAGAACTTCAGTTTTGGTAGATGGAGGAGCCACTCATAACTTCATTGATGCAGAGATGGTAGAGAAAAGAAAGATACCTATTGAACCATTTGATGGCTTCACAGTTGTCATTCCCGGTCACAACACAATGCAATGCAAAACATGGGTTCCAAAGCTGCAAGTCACCGTAGGTAACTATACTTTTGTTGATAGTTTTTATGTGGTTGATGTTGCTGATACTAATGTGGTTTTGGGAGTGCAATGGTTGTATTCAATAGGAGAGCATACAGTAAATTATCAAATTCCCGAAATGAAATTCCAAGATTCAAAAGGAGTACAAAGAGTTGTGAGAGGGCAACACACTTATCCAAATCAAGTAGTGACTTGCAATAGCATGAGATCTATATTGAGGCATGGGGATATAGAATGGGCTGCTGAATGTCATATTACATCTCCCAAGCCAACTATAAATATTGTCAAACACCCAAAGGAGATAGAGAGACTCTTGCAAAAATATGAAAAGGTTTTTAGAGACCTTCCACATGGTAGGCCACCGGATAGGGGGGTTGAGCACAGTATTTTTTTGGAGGAGGGTACTTCACCCATTCAGATACCACCTTATAGACATCCTAAAAGGTTTAGAGATGAGATTGAAAAAGCTATCCAAGAACTCCTAGAGTTGGGACTCATTAGACCAAGCTCTAGCCCTTATGCTTCTTCAGTTGTGCTAGTGAAGAAAAAAGATGGAACATTGAGAATGTGCATAGATTTTAGAGCCTTGAACAAAAAGACTATAAAGAATAGGTATCCTATTCCTAGGATTGATGAGCTCATGTATGAGCTTCATGGGGCCAAATACTTCTCAAAAATTGACCTTAGATCAGGGTATCACCAAATTCGAATGAAAGATGAAGATGTGCAAAAGACCGCTTTTCGATGTCATTTTGGCCACTTTGAATTTCTTGTCATGCCTTTTGGGTTAACAAATGCTCCAGCCACCTTTCAAGCATGTATGAATAGGATATTTTGCAAACAACTAAGAAGGTTTGTTTTGGTTTTCTTTGATGATATTCTCATTTACAGTAAAACATGGGAAGAGCATTTGCAGCAGTTAGAGATTGTGTTGAAAATCTTGCAAGAAGAGTCCTTATTTGCTAAATTATCAAAATGTGAATTTGGAATGAAAGAACTACTGTATCTTGGGCACATTATTGGGCAAGAAGGAGTGAAGGTACACATGGAAAAAATCAGGGCTATCTTGGAATGGCCATCACCAAAAAATATTACCGAATTGAGAGGCTTTATTGGCATATGCACCTACTACAGAAAATTTGTGAAAGGATTCTCCAAGTTGACTTCTCCACTCACTGATTTGACTAAGAAGGATGCTTTCAAGTGGGATGAAGAGGCTGAAAAGGCCTTCCAAAAAATGAAAGAGGTAATGAGTAGTTGTCCCATACTTGCACTTCCTGATTTTACTAAACCTTTTGTTGTGGAATGTGATGCTTCAGGTGGAGGAATAGGGGCTGTCCTAAAGCAAGGCCAACACCCCATAGCCTTTGAGAGCAGAAAGTTGCAGCCTCATGAAAAACTTTACTCCATTTATGATAAAGAAATGCTGGCCATTATGCATGCATTGGCCAAATTCAGACAATACTTGGTGGGCAGCAAGTTTGTGGTGAAAACTGACCACAATAGTCTAAGACACTTTCTCACCCAAAAAGATCTAAATGAAAGGCAACAAAAGTGGGTAAGCAAGATTCAAGCTTATGATTTTGATATTGAATATGTCAAAGGAAAGAATAATATAGTAGCAGATGCTTTGTCAAGAAGGCCTTCTTTTTCTCTCATGGATATTGCCAAGGATTGGAAAAACATGCTACTAGTTGAATATGCCAAAGACAAATTTGCTTGTGATGTGTTGGATGGAATCAAAGGGGATGATAATTATAGGATTTTGAATGGGCTGATATATTATAAGGGAAGAATTTATTTAGTTCATAACTCCAAGCTCAAGTACCGAATTTTGCAAGAAGCACATGATTCCCCACTAGCGGGCCATCCGGGGATCTTCAAAACTTATAGACAGTTGAGGCAAAGATTTTTTTGGAAGGGGCTGAAGGAAGATGTTCAGAAGTATGTGAATGAATGTAAATCATGTCAACAAAACAAATCAGAACTTACATGTCCAGCCGGCCTATTACAACCATTGCCCATTCCGGAGCAAAAATGGGACAGTATTTCCATGGATTTCATCACCGGATTGCCTAAATCCTTGGGTAAGGATTGTATCTATGTGGTAGTTGATAGGTTGACAAAATTTGCTCATTTTTTTGCTGTTACATCATCTTTTAGTGCTGCACAAGTGGCTGATATTTTTTTCAAAGAAATCTTCAGATTGCATGGGCTTCCCAAGAGCATTGTCAGTGATAGAGATAGTAGATTCATGGGTGCTTTTTGGAAAGAAATTTTTAGATTGGTAGGCACTCAATTGACTCCAAGTACCAGCTATCATCCACAAACTGATGGACAAACAGAGAGGGTAAACCAATGGTTAGAAGGATACCTAAGAAACTATGTGGGAGGGCAGCAAAAGGCATGGGCAAAATGGCTACACTTGGGTGAGTTTTGCTACAACACCACTTATCATATGTCAATAGGAATGTCTCCTTTCAAAGCATTATATGGTTATGATGCACTTACATTTGCTGACATTATATTTGGTGATAGTAGAGCCCCAAAGGCTAAAGGTTGGGTGGAAGAGAGCCAAGAAATTTTAAAGCTCTTGAAAGACAATTTGCAGGTTGCTCAAAATCAGCAAAAACAATATGCTGATAGACATAGAGAAGAGAGAACCTTTCAAGTCAATGATTTAGTATATTTAAGGTTGCAGCCCTATAAACAAACATCTCTCAAAAAGAATGGAGCAGAAAAATTAAAACCAAGGTACTATGGGCCATACAAGGTAGTGCGGAAGGTTGGAGAAGTAGCATATGAACTAGAACTTCCGGAAGGGAGTAAAATCCACAATGTATTTCATGTTTCTTGTCTTAAGAAAGCTCTTAGCACATATTTCATTAAAATTGGAAAGATTTTATTACAAGAACAATGCCAGAATTGAGTTTTTTGGTTATTTTGGAATTCTAGATCCACTGTTTAATTCCAAATTTAATGAAATATGTGTTTCTTGGTCAGCAAATCATCACTTCAGAAATACTTCCTCCTTTGGATGATGAAGGTCAGCTCACACTTGTTCCGGAAAAGATTTTGAAGACACGGGAAAGAAGGTTGAGGAGTAGAATCATGAAAGAATATTTAGTGCAATGGAAGGACTTACCAAATGAAGATGCCACATGGGAAGAGGAGAATATTTTGCAGAATCCAAATTTGAAATTGCTTGAGGACAAGCAATCTTGGGTGGGGAGGACTGTAATGTCCCCATTCAAATAAGTGCATAGTAAGACAATCCCATCAATCCTACTAGTTTCCTAGGTTGGATGGGAACATGTGGGATGGTAATAAGGAAGCTAATAAATGATATTTAGACATTAGAAGGGTTCAAGTATTTAATAAATATGATGAATAAATAAATTCAAGAGAAATTCTAGGTGGCAAGTGGTTTTGGAGACATATGGAGGTGGTGGGACCCACACTAGCTTGATTTTTCAATGACACATGGCAGCTCTCTCTTGCCAATTCGAATTCATGGGAAGGTGAACACTCTTGGGTGAGTTGGTAAGTCATAACACATGGCATTGAGCATCTTAGGTCGAAATGGGATGGAATAGTAACCTCCATGGGAGAGGAAGAGTCAAATTGGAGACTAGTGGACACTTGGGCTAGATTCCCTAGTTCTATGACAACAATAATGAAGCATCTATGACATTTATGACAAAATTCAGACCTGACTTCTTACACCTGACCATTATGACATGTCAGCCCCAAAAATAGGCTCAAGGAAGGCTCTCATGGAGTTGGAGGAATCCAAAGAGACTCAAATTCGAATTTGGGAGAAGATGGAAGGTTGGAACTAGGAGACAAGTGGCAAATGAGGAATATTTCCTAAATGGAAAATTATTGAATCTATTGAGAGGATTTCGACCCCTTGAAGGCTAATGTTGGTTATAAAATGTAGAAATCAAGTATGAGAATGGCTTTTGATGATTTGAGAAAAATTGCATTTGTGAAGAGAGAGCTAGTGGATGACTAGTTTCTTGCCTTAGCCAATTTCGAGGGTGAAAGATTCCCATCCAAGTTGGTGTTTGGAGAGGCCACTCAGGTCTTTCATGGTGCTTTAATGGAGTTTGTATTTGCAGGTATCAGCTACAGGAAGTTTCATGGTTTGGTTTAGTGCAGCACCTTCTCTCCACCGTTTCTAGTTTTGAAGGCATATTCATGCTCCTTGAAGGAGGGCGTTTTTGGTGAGCACTTGTGCTTCTTGAGAGAGCTTCTCATTATATATTTATGATTGTAATAGCTTCATATCCTCTGTTATTCATATTCAGAAAGTCTCAGGTCGAAATACCCACTGGTTGTATGCAAAACTATTGATTAATGAGCAAACAATGTCCATTTCCCCAATGCATTGATGTATGACACTATAATGTTGATTATTTCGAATGGATGGATGATTCTCTGATATATTTGTGATCACTATAATGCCATGGATGTCTTCTACAAGTTTCATGTACTGTACTTGAGCATTTGAAGCATTTTTACTCAGTTTAGTTGTATTGGGAGATGAAATAGTGCCATTTCCCCAAGGGTCGAATTGGGGGGTTTTTGCTGTTGAATGTGAGAGAGTTATAACAGTAGTAAAAATCAATTAATGGTGCATATGAGACCTCAATAACATACTTAACACATTATATACCTCTGTTCATAAATTTGTGGGAGTTTGGAGGCATTTGGAAGGCCATTTTCAGTGTTACCCGGGGGGGATTTGATGCACAAATTACTAGTCAAAATTACCTATATTGATCAGAATACAAATCAAGTTTGCAGCAGTATTTGGAGGTCCATAAAACATCCTTGAACCTGATATTCAAGTCTAAATACCATTAATACACTCATACAGAAGATTTGGGAGCATTTGGGATGATTTGGAGGTCAAAACAGTTAAACTAGTCAAAGGTCGAAATTGGGGAAAAAGTTGAAAAATTGGCATTTTAATAAAATTTGAAAAAGGGATATTACAAGATTGCATAAGATTGCAAAGTTGTAATCAATCTAAATTTTGTGTTCATTATTGAAACCAATCTAATATGATGTTCAACAATTCTTTGAAAGAGATAGAATATAATATTCTCTAAATTCTTTGAAAGAAAGAGATAGAATATAATATTCTCTATAAGATTGCAAAGTTGTAATCAATCTAGTATTTGAAAGAGAGGTTATAAATTATTGGAAAACATTGTGATTTGCATCTTCATGAAAACTTTGGCTTTGTTGTGTTAGTTTAAAACATTGGTAAAGAGGTAAAGGGTTTTTTCTTATCTATCTACCATAGAATGATGCAAATATTTCCTCCCTCAACATAATAAAATTAAGTTAGGCTCCTTATCTTCTTGTCTAAGATTAACAAGGGTTACAATAAAAAATGTGTCTGCTATAGTGATGTTAAAGTGTTGGATGAATAGCCCATGGGGTGACATAGAATAGACGATGAATGGGTGTATTGTTA
Organism: Larix kaempferi; assembly: GCA_027924585.1. Lineage (NCBI taxonomy): Eukaryota > Viridiplantae > Streptophyta > Pinopsida > Pinales > Pinaceae > Larix > Larix kaempferi. Next base: position 14,883,107 of record BSBM01000103.1, on the reverse strand, counting down.
AGACACTCTTTGAATAAGATCATCGGTTCAAAACTCCATGGATACAAGCCTTACAACCCATAGGGGTGTAGCACGATTGACAATTCGCTTGAAAATGAGATGTTATATTGTAATAGAGGTCACAAGTGCAAAACACCTCGACTTACCCGTGCCCCATGCTTTTGGGTTGTGTGGGTGCACCCAGAGGTATAGTGGTAGCAGACAGGATTAGACCCCTAGACCTTGTGTCATGCAAGTACCAACCCCATCCCAGTTGTCGATTATCTTAGTACAAAAAAAAAGTGTTGGATGAAATCATTTGAAGGTAATAAACCAATCCTTCAGGAAGAGATAAAATAATTGAAGGGAACCCCCTTTTAAGGAACAAGGGAAGACCTTCACTATGATATGGTTGTCATGACTAATGTCACATACCCCAATTTTGTAAAAATTATGTAATTGTTTTATTATATTCCTGAGACATTATGTTCAATTTAATGCTAAGTAGGAATTGATGACTCAGCAGAGTCACTAGAAATGGAATGTAATTCATAATATTTTATTATTAATAAATAAATTGTGGAGACAACAGCATGGGAGAGTTGTTAAAAAGAGGTTACTGGTCAAACTGGTGGATGGAACTAGGTGGAAAGGCAAAAGACAAGTGGCAGCATCCTCAAACACTTCCTAAGTTGCAGGTGGCAACTTCCCTATATTTGGGGTCATGATTCCCCAAGAAAGTGGAATCAGAGCAGGTGGCTCATTAAATGACAATTAACCCAACAAAGACCTAGGCAATCTTTTAAAAAGAACTCAATGAACAGAGTTGGGGGCTCGAATTTTTCCATAGAAAGAATTCATTCAGGTGAATGATATTCAGGAAATCCATTGAGGAAGAGGGAAATACAGTAAGGAAGTTGTTTGAGAGGATTGCTGCAATAACTTGGTTCCATTATAGCTTTTTGGGCTGAGAGAATTGACTTTGCTGCACCTAGTTCCAGCCAGGGAGACCAGAGCAAGCTTGGGGGTCCTGAGAAGTTGTTGTTTGAGCAATCTCCAGGAGTTGGTAGGAAGGAACAACCTCCCATTGCTGTTGTTGTCCACAGCTAAACAGGTTCTGCTATTTATTTCCTTATGTTATTTAAGTATGAATGGACATATGTTGTGTTATCTTCTATATGTCCGAGGAGTAATTAGTTAGTAAAGTGAGTATCTCAGGATAGCAGTAGTTAATTTGGTAGAGTTACTGTGTTTTTTTTTTCAGCATCCCTAATAAGAAGTGATACCATTATTACATTACTAATAATGTATCGATAATGTATTCAATACAATAGTAAGACTTTAAGTATTAGTTTATTAATACAATTATAAACCTAGTTTAATCGTAATTGTTAAATAGATAAGTAAGGTTTACGTATAAAATAATTGTACTCTGTGTGTTACAAAATTTATTAAATAATCATAGGAAACAATAGTAAAATATAACAATAAAAATTACAGTATTTATATTTTTGGACAATGACATTTCAGGAGTTTTGGTAGTCACAGTTAGAATATCTTTATAAGGGTACAAACCCTAATTAAAAATTTAACCAGTCATAACCTATTAATTAAATCAATGCACAAACCCTAGTTAAAATTTATCCAGTCATTACCTATCAAATAAATCAATGTGCAAAAACCCTAACAGAAATTTATCACAAAGAATATAACAACAATTTAAATAACCTAGCTATTAATTTAAAACAGTAGGGTTAGCAGAACAGTATTTAGCTCAATGTTGAGCTTAAACATCATAGTTTTATCCTTCATTAAACTCTCAATTACTGACAGAGTCAAAATCGTAATGACAGAATGAGCAACTAAACAAAATCACAACTGTAAAATTCGGATTGAACCCTAACATTCTAGATTTTACAAGTAAAATAAATACTAAGAATTTAGACATTGATTTCACCTACAGCCGCAACGCAAGTTCACAATATAAGTGATTGTGAAAACCTAGAATTTAAATTGGCATGCATTAAACCAGCCCAAAGGTACAGGAAAACGTTATCATAAGTCATATTACAAAACCCTGAGTGAAAACCCTGAACATTTGTTTAGAATACAGTAAAGAACACAAGATCAAGAGGCCGCAACCTCATCTATAGGCAGGCTTACAGCCTTTGCATTCTTCTTTTCTTTATACACAGTATTTATTTTATAGAAAACCCTTAAATACCACAGAAAGACGAATAATGATAACTTAACCGAAACCACAACATCATTACACAACACAGGGTAAACCTGTTAAAGAACTAGTTACAAAAACAGTTCAAGACTGAACAGAGCTAAGGGATCCCAGAGTCGCCTCACTCAAACCAAAACCTAACCATCCTAATAACCAGGAAGGAGGAAACGCCATGGTGAAAACCAGGCTTATCAAGTAAGATAAATAACTGTCGAAGCTCGTGCCATCCACGCCTTAAGTGGAGCCAGGACCTGCAAACGACAGAATAGTATCAGTTACCAATTTTATTTTAAAAACCAATTCTTTTAACTGAAAAACAAAGGAGTAATACTGTAGCTTACCAGCGTTTGAAGGAAGCTGCAAACACAGTAAATGGCCTGATAACCATGAGCACAATAAGTGTAAAACCCCACCCTTGCCACCGAATGAACAAGCTGGCAGAAGCAAAGGGTATCTTCTACGATGGAAGCCTTGACAAACACCAAGTCAAAAGATACACTCACGCCATGACAGAGTCGGTAATGGTAGCAAAGGGATAAACCATAGGTGTTCAATAAACTTATAGTTGCCAATAGCAAAGTATAAAGGCTCCCAAATGATACAATGGACAAGCACGAAGAACTGTAGCAGCATGGAAGCTGCTACCAATAGTGCTTCAGCAAAACTTGGACCAGGAGGGTTCACAGAACGACCGAGCCCGAAGGCGAGGGAGAAATGACAAAGTAGGGTTTAGTCAATGTTTTAATATCACAAATTGCGTGGCCCTGGAGAAACCACGTATCTGTTTAATAATTTTCATGCAGTGGGTCGACGTGCTATAGTCTTATAATGAGATTTTTCCATTATTTGTTTTCCAAACAAAATCATAGTTTGAATATCCATTGTAGCCGCAATACCATAGTTTCCCTGCCACCATATCCATGTTAGAACAATGCTTGGAACTTTGTATAGAGAAAATTTACACCTTGCCCTATATTCATTAAAACCATGCATTGTCAATAGCATTCGAGATTAAGTCTTGGAGTCTATTTAGACATAGAGAGTTTGATAATTAATATAAAAATTATAAGGAGGTAGGTTTCAAATAAGTTTTATGTTGTTTGTAAAACCTACCACTATATTGCCATTCACCCTATTTCTCATGTGACAAGACATAGATTATTTCTTTAAGCCTGTAAGATAATGTAATGATATTGGGTTTAGCTGTTACAATTCCACTACTAATTGCCGTTTGTTATAGCTTTGCACAGATGGTATAAGACTTGTCATTCCTTCATTATGTGACTTTAACTGGTGGAATTCAAGCTATACAACTCACAAAAATTGGACTAAGGATACCCTAGTCCTTGATACTTCTAGTTATAATATAATAAGAATCTCTTAATAGTCTCAGGCTCCTAGTGATAAAAAAAAATAGACTTTTGTTATCCTTAATACCCAACGAGTTTAATCAATCATGATAATTGAGGACTATTTCTATAAGTGCTTATAGGTTTTATTCAAGTGTCATTAATGGAAACAAAAGTAGTTTTCCAATCAATGAAAACCCTTAAAATAATAATAGGAGACATGTATTCGACAAGTAACCCTTGAAATTGCTGAAGATAAGAAAAGTATAAACATATTGATATTATTAACTCCCAATCCTTTGCAATTGAAGTGTAAATCAAAACATATTCTAAATTTGAACTTGGCATGATGCAGGAAGAGTTCTACCTTTAAAATCTTGATAAACCTGGCTAGCATGCTTATACTTCTACTGAATGATTTGGTATAGCAATTTGATTTATAATACTTTAAAGATTTAATTGTAGCGACCCGAACATTACCTGTATATCTGTAAGAGAAAGAAAATCTGTTGCATTAGCTCGGAAGCTAAGTAAGCCCAGTCGGTTATGGGAATTCCCCCTTGTGGTTGAAAAACAGAAAACAATCAGTAGCTGTAAAGAAACTCATATTAAAATTTAAGTATAATAAAAGATCATTTAGACACAATTATGATCACTTAAGCTAATCAAACAGTTAAATGACTACATTTAATAATATTACATGCTATTTTTAAAAATTTTAAATTTTTCAGAAAATTTCGGTGTCGACAACTAAACTCAGTGAAAACAATATAAAATGCCTCCAAGTGACACTTGAGGTTTTTTCAAATGGCACCACTAAAATTAGGCCCACTCAGATAGGTTTGGAGGAATCCATGTCACCACAACTTGAGGGGGAAAAGGGTTCCTAATTAAAATCTAGTCAAAATAATACCTAGATGAGACACTAGGTCTAATATTTTTTCTAGGGTAACAACATAAGAGGTTATAATGTTATTAGGGAGTGGTTCCATATTGCTACCTCCCATGCTTTCGCGGGGATATAACCCTGAGTTGTAAGAAGGAGGGGCACTAGTCATGCTCATACTTGGGTTCCAATTCCTTGAAAATTGACATTCTAAGGCTATGCCATTGTTGGCCTAAATACTTCTCCAAGTGGTTGGGAGAAGATTGGGATGTATGTTTCCCTTGTAGTTAGTAAAATGTTAGAATATATGCTTATCTTTATACAGTTGTGTAAAGGTTGCCGTACATACTTGGATTATATTTGAGCCTCTTACTACATATGAATACTTCTTTCAAAAGGGAATCCTAAGGAAAGTTGAAGGTTTTAAGGTAGAATGTTGAAGTGCCAAGACTTATGGATTCAAATAGTAGGGGAATGGTTGAAGGGAGACTCAAGTAAATAGTTATCTAGAGTTGTATATTGATTAGGATTCACAAAAAATATATGATAGCAACAAATTAACAAAGGAATTCAAGCTAGCTTGTGGTTAATATACACATATCCTTTGGTGAAGTATGTAACCTAAATATTGGAAATCAAAGAGAGGATAAATGGAAAGAATTCACTTGCCGAAGCTGTAACAACCCAAGTGGGCGTTACTTGAACATCGAATTTGTTTTATTTAAGACTAAAACAAATATAGATCACATGTATCCAATCAAACGAAATATAATCCCAACAATTAAATTAAATAAGGAAGACACAACAAGGATGAATAATTCATACATCAATTTCACATCAAATAAATATAAATGAACAACACATAAATTAAACATGACAACAAGTACATGTATTCATTAGCTTATTGAAGTCCAAATATTGGTCCAATTAATGCTTCAAAATCACATGATATAATTGTCAACCAAACTAGGGAGAAAGCACACCCAAGGGTCAAATTTCAACACAACCAATGCAACTACCTTCATAGTAATTGCTCCTTGAGTAGGGATCAAGCTCAATGAGGTGAGGAAATTTAGGGTACACAAAATATATTTTCAAATAATTCATAATTTCCAAATTATTATCATAGATCAAACTCCCAAGTAATCAACCTTAGTGTGGTAGAGAAGCTCCTAGTCTACAACACCCCCAAAACCCCTCAAGGTATCGCATACAAGGGTCTTACTACCAACCTTTCCAAAGGTGATATCAAGCACACTCGACCATAGTTCCCCTCTACAAGGATATTACTACAACCCTCGCCTCTAGTGTACACAATCACACTCAACAATGTCATCCCAAGACCCCAAAATTAATAATACAAGTAGTCAAACACAATATGAGCCTTAGTACACCATGAATGGGAAGTGCACTCCCAACCTCTTAATGCACTCATATTAGGTTAGAGAAACCAATAATCTTCTCTAACAAGTACAAACTTCAAAATCACAAACTTCCTACACAAATGGTAAAATCTCATAACATTTCCTCTTAGGCTAGCTAGCTCTCTCTAAGGTAAGCAATCCTTTTGTAATCCTTCCCAAGTGTAACATTATTTCAAAAATTTGTCTCTTCTCCTTCCCCCTTCTCAAGAAATGGTGAAATTGGGCTTGAGATTGAAATTATAGGTGTCAATAATAACGTAATTTAGAAAGTTATAGCTCCTTCCCCTTATCCATTTTACCCCAGTTAAATTTACAAGCAATTTACTCAATTTTTCCCCTTCCTCACAGATTCCCAAGTTCTAGGATAGGTGTTCATTTGCACATATATGAGCCCTTTTACCTAAGTGTATTTCCCTAACTTTCTATTAGTGCTTCAACCTAGAATAAATTAGTACTTCCAATAATACCAATGTATATGCAACAACATCATCATAAGAGCATCATAATAAGGAGGTACATCAATATGAATTATATTTGATGGGTGATATAAATATAAACCATATCATTACAAGGAATAACCATGTTAAATCATAATCAAAGATAACAATTCTACATAGCCTTCATCAACAAAATCATCAGTTGGGAAATAACAATGCTAATCACAATCTAGTCAACTAGATAAATGTGTAGGCCTATCATAACCAATTATCAACAAACAAGAAAAAAGGGGTATGATGAGTCCAAAACACCATCTCTTATCATTCAAACACAAAAGCATCAAGCCAAAAATCATGTTGTTACAATCGTCCCCCACTAACAAGGGTTATGACCCCAAAACCAAGTTATCATCAAATAAATGAGGATAAAAAATTTTCATTTCTAATTCCAATTACCAAGTGTCATTGAGTATTTTTTCCAAAGAACCTTGACCTAATTGCTAAGGGCTCAGTGAGATTCCTTTGATTTCATTCATCTTTATAGAATCAAAATCCAACACATAGTTGGCGTTAAGCATATGTAAAAATACATGAAAAATGTCATGAACTTTTACATGCAGTGTGAAGGCTAGCTCATAATAAATGACACCCATATGCACCAAGATCTCGAAAGGTCCACTATATATCGACGATAGCTTCTTCCATTCCCTTAAGTGAAAATAACTCATTTTTGTCTTAACTCTAGGAAACATCTCTTCTTTGAACTTAAAGCTTCATTCTAATCTCCTTTATTTGCATACTTTCAATCCTCTCCTTTATTTGCATACTTTCAATCCTAGTTAGTGTTTAAATTTTGTCAAACTTATTTCACTATACATTATTTTTCTTCCAAGGTGTCCTACTATTGTGTTCTGGGTTGTCCCAACTAACAAGAGATTTGCACTTCTATTTGTACAAGGATTCAAACAAACTCTTCTTAATGGAGTTATGGTATTTGACTATCTATATTCAAAATAGGGTTGGAATTTCAAAACCAACTACCTATCAAAGTTGACGGTTACATACCGTTTCGTTTAGACATTTCAATGAAGAATTTTGACTGCTACTCGAATTTTTTTACCATACTTAACGGGCAAGTTTCCATTTATCAAACGTTCAGACATTTCAATGAAGAATTTTGAGTGCCACTCGAAATTTTTGACCATATTAATGGGAAAATTTCCTCAGACAATTTTCCCATCAAATTCCATCCCTAATTCAAATGCTAAACTACACTAAAGCTTAATTTCATGTGTAATTCATGAAAGAAACCCTACCAAAACTTCGAAGTAAACTTTTTTCTATGATTTGTCATAATTACTTTTTGTACACCATGCAACCTCACTAGGCATGTCATGAATAGTCTTCACTAGAATGAAGTGGTCAAGATTCATTAGTTGATTGATTACTAACCATATGAGCCATTTACATTTTTTAATTTAAAAATTTAAGAAAGAAGACACTTAAGAATCCAAGTCCTGTGACTTATATCTTTAATTGTTTTTACTATTTTTGGAAAAAATTATTAAATTTTGAATTTGCATTAAAAAATTAAAAAATTATTAATTATGTGAATAATTTTAATGATTACAAGATCTAACCAATATTTTAATTGACAATTTAATTAAGTATTACAAAATTATATTAGTAATATTTTTTATATATTAATTAAAAATAGATATTAATTATTATTATGATAAAAAATCATAAATAATATTTAAATTTCTGATAATTGTAATTAGATTAAAAATTATATTTTTAATAAGAGTAATTTATTTATTTTAGATTTTGAACTTTATTATTGGTTTTGGTCCGAATCTAATTTGTTTTTGGTAAAATCCAAATTTGGAAGTGTTTAAATTGCATTTTTGAATTCATAAATAGATTAAGTATCCTCAAAGACCCCATGACACTCAAATTATACAATTTGCGATTGTTTTGTAAAATTTTTGATGAGATGAATGCGCAAGTTGAGCAAATAATTGGAGAATTTTCACACAGATTTTTTTTAGACTGTATCGGTTCTGTCCTGCTTGAAAGGAAATTTTCTCAAACGGATGCAAAGGATATCAGCAGTGAAGACTTGAATCGCGGGATTTCTATTTTGCGGAGAACATGGATCACATTCTCATATTTTGGTGGTGTTTTTTCACAAATTCTGGTTAATGCTGTAATTCTCTGCATTGCTAGAGAAATTGATAGAATAGAAGATAGGAGAGGCCTTAGCGAGGGACAATTCCTTGAAGCCCAAGCACAGGGGCGCCATAATTCTGAAGCCCTTCAACAGGGTCTTTGTCTTGTCAAAGATATACTGATCAAAGAAGGCCCATCAGCTACTAAAATCCTCGAAGGAAGTGTGGATATAGTAGAAGAGATCGTTCGCATGTTTAAACATTTTACTCGTCAAGATGAGAATGGGCATCAAACCAGTGGTTCAGCGTTTTGTGCGAAGAAAGGATGCAAAGTATTTGAGTGCTTTCACTCCAGAATTGCACAACTTGGATTGGGTCTTAGCACAACTATACAGAGTATTGGAGGACCTTCTCTGGACACTCAAGTTTTCCTTGAATTCATCAAACCTGGAAGTACCATTGCATCTTGAACGTGAAGATTTGTGGCGAAATGGCCAAGTGATTTTCGGCTACTTGTTTCATTGGCCTTTACATAGTGATGTCATGAAGAAGTCCAAACGGTCACTAGTTTAGTTAAAGTTGTTTTCTTTAAATGGTTTTTACTTAAAGTTTAGTCAGTCTGATAGGAAAACTCTTTCTTTATGTTGTTTTAGAACGCCTATGAGCGTTCAACGTTTTTCGAATTATTTTAGATTAGTTTTTTTTTTATACAAGTAGTCTATAGAATAGATAAAAAAATTGGGCACTAGTTTATAAAAATCTGGTTATAATTTTTCAAAATCCAGATTATAGCTATCAAATTCTAAAATTTTGGAAACCTCATTGATATTTAATTAATCATCAAATTCAAATGTCTAATTGGAATTTTTAAACAATCTCTTTTTCTTATAATTTTTAATTATTTAAATTTTCCAAAACCTATTATATATGTTTAAAAAATATTTTTGTATTAATTTATTTTAAGTATACTAAACAACTATTTTATAAAATTATTTTAGTTTTTTATATTTGTACATATTATTTCGTATTAATTTATTTTAAGAGTAAATTTATTTTTAATATTTTTATATTTGTAAAATTATTTAGTATTAATTAATTTTAATAAAAAATTTAAAAAATCAAATTTTAAATACATATTATATTGATAGATATTTATGTCTTATAATTAGTAACTAATACATTGATTACTTTTAGCTAATATATGATTAGATTAGAAACTTGTATCCTACCACAAGTAACTTAATCTTTAAAAGTGATTGGTAACCCTGAAATCGCAATTCATAGATATTTCTTCCCGCTTCCAAGATGGTATAGTTAAGGAATTCAATTTTCCTACTAGCTGTCCATTTTCTACTTTTATCTATTGATATTCCAAATACTACGCCACATAGGTGATAGGATGTGGCAGAATTTGTTTAAATGAATGTTAACCTAATATTTTATCTCATTTAGAGGTTCAAAATATGTGTTTTATAATATGCATTGCTAGGTTCTTCATTAATATAACAAAAATTTCAAATTAAATAAATTTTAAATATAGTATAAATATCAAGTATTAGTGTATAAAGATTCATAATATCATGAAACAAAATTATTGAAAAGATTCGACCCCATATTGTTCATTAAACTCTACAACATAAACAAAATTGTAAAAACTTTATCAAAACCATGCATTTATGAGTTGAAACCCTATGCTACTTAATTTGGCCATGTATCCCTTTGAACAATGCAAACTGGGTATGTATTAGACCTATTAGGCTGTGTCGGGAATAGTTGATATGGGTAGACATCAATATATAATAGAAGCACGACATGAACTCTAATGCTTTATTAGCAAATCAAATTATAAAATTAATTTGGAAATCATCTTCAAGTTTCATACTTGGGTATAGACAAAGTATTAGTACCACGTGATAAGGAATTTAATGTATTAGCGCAGTTTAAGATTTCAATCACAGAATTGAATGCACCATTAAAATAATTGTACACCCACCAATGAGCAACTCAATGTCACTTGTCCCAAATATGAGAATGTGACAATGTAAGCACCGCCAACATTGGTATGGTTCAACTTAGGATTTCATTCACACATCGACATGTACATAAGAAGGTAAAAATAATTTATATCAATGAAGTGACTATATATATTAATGGAAAGCATAAGAGTTTGTAAAGCAATAATACAATGCAAGCATGTTGAAATTATAATAAAGAAAAAATAATAAAAGATGGTATGAATGTTGTTTAATGGTTTGTCTAACTGCATTTCATGCAACATAAATGCAAAACAATTATAATCCTATAGGAGACATGAAATAATAATAACATAGATCATTTGACTTACAGAAGATGCATCAAATTATATAATTATAAAGGATTTGTTAATTAAATTAAAGATTAATTTTGAAATTACTGAATTGTTGGCCATAGAACTTTATACAGACAAAGATACGTCAAGTTATAAAGTTGAAATTATTAGAATGGTGGTTGTAGGGCTTTAATTGAGAACATAAAATATGTTCTTCCTTGAAATAGTCATTTTCTCATTATAATGTATGTTATCTGAAAAACTAATTGTGTGTGACATGTTCATCCCTGGAGGAGCCATTTTCTCCTTGCACTGTATGTGATCTCAAAAACAAGTCATCCATGATACTTTCATCTATTATCCGCCTTTTCAAAATGTTCTTTCAAATTCTCTTTTATCATGTAACAATAAAGAAGATTTTATTAAGAGCATTCTAGTTTATCATGAAAAATACAAAGCCCGATCAATCAATTTGCTTAATTGGTGAATATCATCTACTCAAATTGTAAAGTTAAAATGGATTGGTGTGTGTCTACATCAATTTTAAGTTAATACCAACAAAAATTGGCAATCTAATAATAATCATAATAAATAAATTATCTCTCTCTCTCTCTCTATATATATATATATATAACTTACCTATTTGCAATCTAACAATATAGCAGGTTTACATAGTCCTACTTTCTAATTAGTATAGCATGTTTACATAGTCCTATTTTCTAATTAGTAAGTTTTGTTTATAATTTCTATTCTCTGATATGCAGTTTAATCACTCACTGCGATCTCTAAGCACCTTAAGTAATAAAACAAAAAACTATTAGTGTTTTTTCTAAGGTGCTTAAATTTTAAACATCAGAAAATGTTATTAAATTTATTCAGTTCATAAAAGGCCCGCGCTCATTTTTTCTACAAAATTTACTAAACATAAATCTAACCCTTACCCTACGTAACATGATCAGAACATCTTTCAAACACAAAGAAATGGAAATAAACCTCGCCACTTCACAGGGAACGACTTGGCAAGTATAGATCTTATAAATCAAATGTGATGCCACCATTCTAAACAAAAGTTCGAGCAACATGAAACACATTTTCTCGTGTAACAGCTTTAGAAATTTTAGTACACATGAGAATGGAAACTAATTATGTATTAAAAAAATTCTTGAATGTTTTTTCAGTTAATTTGGCATTGATGTGTCGTTATCTATTTTTTTTTCCTGCTAAATTAAATTTCAGTTTCTTAAGTAGTGACATAAAATGCAGTCATATAAGTACCCTAAATCAAGCTTACTACAAGTAACATCTTGAAGTAAATCTAAAAGGATGAACAAGAATCATCAAATGGTTTTTTCAAAAGTGAGGTTGAATTTTTACAATGCACCCAAGGTCAAATCACCACAACTGAGTTTTTTTAAATAATGCCATCAAGCATATCAAATAACTCGTTTCAAACATACATAACTCCCTCAATTACAGAACAAACTATGGGAATTCATTGAAACAAGGCATGAAAGTGCTAAATTGTGGTGTGCACTCCACCTTTACCCTTATTGTAGACTTCTCATGTTGCATACAAATAGAAAATAAAATATAATGTGGAGAAAACTTGAAAAGTCGCCCAACAAAATTGTCATTATCTGTGGATATATGTGGGGTTGCGGCTTGCAGCCTACATTCATACCTAGATAGAATATATTATACTGGACTACATTGTATGTGTCTTCTCTGGTATTTTAGGAGGTGATTTTGGATTCCTAAATTTATGCAACACACCAACCCAGCCTCATCGACGTAAATTCATCTCATATTATTGACACGACAAGTACAACCAATCTTACCAACTCGCATATGCCTACATAAGTGAACTGACAATAAGTTAGCTCATTGTTAGCTCATTGCAACACCCACTTCAATAAGTGCTTCCTTGACTGCAATTTTCCAAGGCTTGATCTAAGGTCTATGGGTGACCATTTTCTCAACCCAGGGAAAATATAATTCACAAGCTCTCCATCCCATCCATTCCTTCTCACGTCCCGGAAACTGGCGCAGATGTGAAACCCCACGTTGATAGAGATCCCACCTCCAAGAACTCTCTCTCTTGAATTCACAAAACCATTCTCAGAAAGAAACACTTGATAGTATGAGGAAGGAGAAACGAACTCCAAATTGATGTGAAAATTATCTACCTCATGATATTTATGTTGTTATATGGCTATCCCCCTCATTCATGAAGCAACACAGTAAAGTTCCGTGAGAGTGTTGTTTCCAAGGGGCACCCCATTGTCCTTCCTCCAACCACGATATAATCATAGTATTCCTTGGGAGAAACATAAGTGGCTTCCTTCATAAATTCATACTTTCCATGTTGCCTCACCTGCACTCATCACAAAGGACGAGGAAAGAAGGGTCGGGTGAAAGGGCCTAGATGACTCTGCACCCTCATCATGGTTATGGTGATATTTATTGTCTATATTCAATAGTTATGCTTCCATTAAATGCATATGTGTTACATCTGGTTGCATCTCTATATTAAGGGCCCAGCATGGCCATTATCGAGTTGTTCGTCAATGTCGGCGTGTGACTGAAGGATTTCAAGTTTCAACATAAGCTTCACGAGGTTCGAAGTTGCAAGTCCGAAGTCGTTAATATATGTAGTGTTAAGGACTACATATTGTCCACGCACCGCCTCTTGCTTATGGGCGAGTACAAATGCAACCATAAAACAATTATGAAACCCCCGCATGTACATTCCAACTTGACATAAGCACATCGCTGCATTATGGGAAACAATTTCCTAAAACAACGTCATCATCAATAAGCAATAACATTTCATATAAATAGTTTTTTTTAATTATATTTAATAAAAAAATAATTTTACAAAGTTTAACTATCCAAAACATAAAAATTTGTTTATGTATGAATAAACTAATGGCATAACACGATCTCTATATAGTCCCCTATGGGGACATAATAATGGAAGATTTTGTCTCATTTAGAGGTTTAAAATATGTGTGTTTATAATACTTTAATATTGGAAAACTTTACCTCATCGAAAGGGGTCAAATATATGTTTTATAATATTAATGAAGAAAATAAAATAGTTTTATAATATTAATGAAGAAAATAAAATATTTTTAAAATGTTGAATACATATGTAGAAAATAAAATCCATTAAGTTTAAAATGAAATTATTGTAATTATTTTAATATTATTAAATAGTAATATTCATATTTCTCATTTATTTTTTATTAAAATGATTATATATTTTACAAAAGCTTTTTCTATAATGTAAATAATTTTATTTATTAAATTAATAGATTAATCTTCTAAACAAAATAAAAATATATTTAATTTCTCTCAATCCAATTCTTTGTTTTTCATACCATCTTAAAATATTGTTAATTCAATTATAATTTTTTTATATTATTTTAAAATATTTCATTTTTTCTACATTTAAACATACTTAGCATGAAAATACACACTCATCCACTTATAACTTATAGAGATGAGAGCTCCTCCTCACACATTTAAGAAACCTGGCCTACATGTACACAAAATACAAATAACAATGGTCTTGAATACACAAACTCATAATATGATTTAAATGTAAATTTTATTGAACTAAATGTTATTTTTTTCAATGTGGTTTATGGTCCTAGAGCTCGCTATGTTCACGGATCCCAAGGGGGCCCACCCAAAGGGACCTCACCCTTATTGACATGACTTCGGTGCCTAACCCCAAAGGACCCAGAGAAGTGAACCCCGGACCTCGATCTTGTGTCATCTTGGTCCGGAAAGATCCAACCAACTAAGCTACCCTTCGAAGCTATCATTGAGCTAAATGTTATTATTGACAAAATATAATATATTAAATGCAAATTTCTAAATTGATAATTATTAAGTTTCTTAAAATCAATTTTGATTTATTAAACTCAAAAAAAGAAATTACTTACTTTCCTTACTTTTATACTTAAAAGTTTTTAGAAACTTATCATTCCTAAATATTTATAATTTTACCTTTATGATTAAAAGTTTTTAGAAACTTATCATTCCTAAATATTTATAGCTTTAGTGAATTAAAATGTCGATATTAAAGTGTTATTTTTCCTTTTAAAAGATGATCAAATAATGGCTAATTAAAGTAAACTAACTAGAGTGAATTCCTAAATATTTGTAATTTTACTTTATGTTTAAAAGTTTTTAGAAACTTATCATTCTTAAATATTTATAGCTTTAGTGAATTAAAATTTTGATATTAAAGTGCTATTTTTCCTTTTAAAAGATGATCAAATAATGGCTAATTAAAGTAAACTAACTAAAGTCAATCATAGTTAACCAAAGTCATCCATGGTTCATGAAAGTCAACCATGGTCAAACAATATTCAACTATGGTAAACGATTGTTGAACTTATTTAACCATGGTAAATTATGGTCCAACGTATTTAACCATCATTTCTCACCCATCATCAACAATAATTAATGATGGTTAAACATGGTCATCCATAGTCCACTATTTTCAAACTATTTTTCATGAATTTCTTATTTTTTGGGGAGCTGGATCCATCAAAAGTATGTCCTGTGGGTACTTGTTGGGTGTGGACTTGAATTCCCCATCTAATGAGTGCTCCCGCTCGAAATTTAAGTGAATATACATGGAGATAAATTGAAAATATGAGTTGGAAAAAGTAGTTTTTTTCACTTTTTCACTTTTTTACCATTTTATCTTTCTATCCAAAAAATGGTGATTTGTCCCCCATGGTTGACATCATCATCTTGAATCCTATTGTTGATTTTTGTTGTACAATATTATTGTTTTGAGGCCCATTCTTAACCTCAAATTTTCTCTAATGACAAGTCTCCCTCCAAATTGGTGCTTTTGGGAGAGCATGCCTCGATCTCAATTGGATATTGTATCCTTCATTCATTGTGTATTCACGCCCTTTTGGGCCCCAACCTCTTCTATCAAAATTTCTCCTTTGTGGGAGCCTCTCCTTTCAGTTGAGCAATTAAAAGATGCCATAGATGAGTCAAATTTTAAGGGAGAGCGTCCACTTTCCAGTTTTCCAAAAATACATGGGAATCCCACTGAGAAATATCATATAGAAAATTTATACCATTATTTTCCATCAACTTCTTCAACTGTAAGAGTTCCCTAATTGTGGAAATGGGGTCACTTCCCATAATGCTATCTATCCAAAGCTTTATTGTTGTTCCATTTCCTCGAACCCATGAGAGATGATCTTGGACAATTGAGAGAGCAGACTTACAAAGATTCCAAATGGGAGGGCAGGAATAGGGTTTATGCTTCTATCCAAACTTTGCAACATGTTTGAAGTTAGATACTTCTTTATTATTATGGATTTCCATCGATCCTGTTTCCTGGAGACCACTCGCCAAAGAATTTTATCCCCTAGAGTCTTGTTCATTAAAATAGGATCTCTTATTACAAGATCTCCTTCGTCTAAAGGGGCTAGAACAGTCCCCCATTTGATCAAGTGGAATCTCTTAGTGTTGGATCCCCCCCTTGCCATAAAAAATTTCTAAAAAGAGAAGAGATATGTTGAAGCACTCATGTCGGGGCTAGGAGAGAAAAAATTTGATATAAAGGAAGGGTTGTGAGAACCGATTTTAGGAGGATAATCCTTCATGTTGGGTTTAACCATTTTTTCCCCCAACTTTCCATTTTTTTTTTTTGGTAGACTATTGACTTGGGTTTTCCTTGGAAAATTGGAATTCCCAAATAGTTGAAGGAACTCCACTCAGTAGACCATTTGAAATTAATATTTGAGGCAATAATTCTAAGTCTTCTTGCGGTCATGTTCCAACCATAGATGCAACACTTCCCCTTGTTCACTACTCCTCCTAAAATTTTGAGATAACTATCCAAAAACAAATTATATCATGTTGCAATTATCTGATAGGCCCCTCGTAGCAGAACGATGTTGTCCGGGAATTATGAGTGATTCATTTTTTTTGTTTCTCTAACTATCATAATTCCAAGGAGATTTCCCGATCTTCGCTCTGCCTATAATTTCCTACTTAGAGCATCGATCATTATCACATAAAGGAGGGGAAATAGAGGACATCCTTGACGAATTCTAGAGCTACTTTTGAAAAATCATGTTGGTATTTCATTAACCAAGGGAGATATCCAAGGTTCTCCTATACAAGATTTAATCTATTTGGACAAAATGACCAGAGATACGAATTTATTCAAAACAACAAATAAAAAGAAGTCACATAATTGGTAAAAAGCATTAGTCATATCCAGTTTGATTACGATCCCACTTTCTTTCCTAATTCTTTTACTTGAGTGGATAACTTATTGGGCAAGGAGGATGTTGTTGATGATCTGACATTTCTTAAAAAAACTTCCTTGATTTTCATAAATGATTCGAGGGTGATTCGAGGGAGATGGGCCTTTAGCCTACTAGCAACATTTTTCGTCAAAATTTTATACGTGGAGTTACAAAGAGAGATTGGCCTAAATCTGGAAAAAGAGGAAGGATTTGATTCTTTTGGTATAATGGATAGAAAGGAGGAGTTGGTCCCCCCAACAACACATTTAGTCCTGGACCATTCAAGCCTCCTATGTATATCCGGCTTGACCAGATCCCAGAAATATCTAAAGAAGGAGATGGAGAAACCGTTAGGTCTAGGATCCTTGTCAGGTTCATATCCCCAAATAGCCTCAAGAATCTCTCACTCCATAATTTACACTAAGAGTGCTTCATTAGCTTCTTCTATTATTAGATTTGGTGTTTCCTGAAGAAAGTTCGTCATTTGAGGGATTTCTTCGTTCTTTTCTATTGAGAGGAGAGATTGAAAATGCCAATAGGATTCCTTCTTAATGTCTTCTATCTCTATTATTTTTTCTCCATTAGATGCTTGTATTTGCTTCACATTGTTCTTCTCTTGCCTAGATTTAACTTGTTTATGAAAGAAACATGTGTTGGTGTCCCCTAATTTTAGCTAGATACTTCTAGATTTAATCCTCCAATACTCCTCTTCATTTCTGAAGGCTTTCTGTATTTTTTAACTAAGCTGCTTCTCTTATATTAACAGATCAGCTTGTATTTCTTTTGTTTCAATTTTTTGATGAAGAGCTTCTAACTGGCCTAAATCATTTTCCTTTAGATTCATGGTTTCGTGTATGAATTCTTAGACCAACTTTTTAAAAAGTTGTTAACCTTTTTCAACTTGGTCTTCAATATAAAAACAAGAGATCACATAACTCTTTGGTACCAGATCTTCCTTATCATATTCACCCCTTCTGAGGATTGAATCCAAATGGGGTTGAATTTAAAAGGCAGAGGTCCATATCTTCTACGTTCTTCAATAGTTAATTTCATTGGTTTATGATCATAGTAGCTAAAGGGATGATATAAGAGGTTATCTATGTATCTTCTTCCATGCAACTGTTATTATTCAAATACCTATCGAGTCTGGCAGCTATGTGATTTTTCCTCGGTCATTTATTTAACCAATTGAACTTTCCCTTTTGGGGGGAAATATCAATGAGGTCTCGATATGACATAATATCTTCAATGGCCTCTCAAAAAGGGTCTCGGATCACACTCTCGCCTCTTTTTTCTAATTGAGAGGGTACCAAATTAAAGTCCCCTGCAAGGATGCTATATTGATTTCCTATCTCGTTTTTATATGTTTTAGAGTATTCCAACATTCTTTTTTTTCCTTATAAAGTAGAGGGGAATAATATTAACGATTTTATAGCGCTTACCAATATTTTTGCAGACCTGATTTGTGTAGATCCAGTGTTGGGTGGTTTTGACATTCACCATTTCTAACTCTTAACCATTCTAGCAGGTTGACATTCCTCTCGATGCTCCTCTTGAACCCAACACTTTGGCTTGGCTTTTTGGCATGATCTGATTTTCTATTTTAACCATTTCATCGTCTTTTGTTTTTGTCTCCTAGAGAAGGAGTATCTTGGGATTTTTAGATTTGGCAATGTCCCTCACTGCTTCCACTTTTTTTCTATTACCCAAACCTATGAAATTCTAGGAGACTGTTATCATTATTTACCTTGGGATGATTTTGGTCCTCCTCCCTTTTGCTTTCCTTGACTTCTTATGCTCTTTCCTACATTGTTTTTCCTAAAACTGGGAATTGTTTGTTCCAAAGGTTGCTTGTATCCCCACCATCGAATCTTTGTTGGTCACCTCTTTCGTTACTTCTCTATCACGCTATCGTTTTGTTGTGCTTTCTTTCTCGTGATGACTCCTAAGGGTGGGTCAAATTTTGAAACAATGTCTTACTGAACGTGCATATCCTGTTGCGAGCTCACATTTAATGGAGGGTCTTATTGACTATTGAACAATGGTGATAGGAAGTATGGAGTTCTAGGAGGGAAGGAGGATCTCAGTGTGACAATGTTCGGGGAGACCACTTCTACTAAGGTTCGAGGGATTTCTAGTTGCGATAAGGGGGGGTGGATTTGGGAGAAGGAAGGTAAATCAACTCCCTCTTATTATGATTCAACAAGAGCTTCAAATTTATTAGAGGTTTGAACTATGGGGGCGAGATTGGGCTTGGAGAGGGGATTTTTGGTGGCTCATTAATAGGAACTATTTAGGAAATTTAATTAGATTACTTGATCCTTACTTGGTTTTGCTCATGTATCCCAGATTGATTTTTTTTTTTAGTTGTCATTTTCTTTTTCACTTTGAGCCATTATGTTTCAGGTGAGGGGGTATCTGTTGGTTGTTGGTCTTGTTTATCGCAGTCTTTTACAAAATGACTGTATTCATGACATGCCTTGCATTTGAAGGGAAATTGTTCATAATCCAGTTGCTAAACATGTTGGAAATTGTCAAGTATGAGGAAGATGGCTTATGGAAGGCCTTTTCTAGATCTACTTTTACACATTCTTGCATAGGCAAACATATTTACTTTTGGCTTAGCTCTGTCAAGATATTTCCCAAACTTGTTGCCAATATTTCTCATTGCATCTTCTACCCAACAATGAAGTGGTACAAACAGGAGAGCCTAACCTAGACGGGAACCGCCAAAGAGACATCCATCTCTAGATTAAAGTCTAGAGTCCAGCAATTCAAATACATTCCTCTCTTGCTGAAGAAATATGGTCCTCCCCGAAAGATTAAATCGTCGTCTTCCTTGGTTTCGAAAAGAAATGCATAGAAAACTCTTTTGCACAAGTATGAAACCCAAATTTAGGATCTAATATCATTGCATAATCAGATTAGGCTTGAGGATAAATTAAAATCCGAGAGATGCTCTTGCAAAAGGAAAGGCTTTTGCTAATATGTTTTAGGTTGGATTTAGTGATAATTGGATATATGTGAGAGTAAATGTTGAGTAAATGTTGAACTTGTGTAGCCCATAAAAATATGTTCTAGGTTGGCTTTAGTGGTAAACTATAGTTCGATGTATATGAAGGTAAATGTTGAATTTTTGTACCCAATAAAGGGTTGGAAGGAGATTTACTACATGGTGCAATAGAAGCATAGAAAATCGGAGAGCCGTTATCAAAAGGTCAAGGACTTGTTAAACAACCATTAGTGCTAGAGTGGAGATGCCCATCACACAAAAAGAAATAATTTGATATTCTAAAATTTATAAATTATATAAATTTTTAAGAGGGTTAAATAGTTTACTTTTTCTATATAAATAAATAAAATAAAAAACATTTTTATTACGAATATTTAAAAATCACTATTTTTAAAATTTATTATATTTTTCTCTGTTTCTCTAATTCATAATATTAAATATATTTTTAATTATTAATTAAGAAATACAATCTTATCATAAAAATATATATCAAAAAATATATCAATCAAAGATAGTGCTATTTTAAAGAGTATGATGGTTAGAGCAGGGATGGACTTTTTCAGAAGCTCGACCTTCTTTGCTTATGCTATAATTGGATTTAATGCAATGCAGTACTGAAAATTATTTTTATGTTTTACTGGTTATTCAAGTCCTACTTGAAATTGAATATTGTATGTGAGTTTATATGATGTGATGTTTTGAATTTAGCTTTAATCATAAATAAATTAATCACCATCCAGAATAATACACATCCATACAAATGACGCTAAATTATGATAAAATTTTACATGGATGTTGATCCATATACAAGCAAAGCTTATCCAGCACGAAATAATTACAATGTATACGGTAAACTTGTATCCTTCTCGAAAGACCAAACCGGATATTCACCCACGATTCTATTTTTTCCAAGAGCTTGCATTATAATACTAATTCTTATTCTGTTCATTTGCAATGTTTGCTATCTTTAAAAAAAAGTTGGGATGAGATGAGTTTATCTTCTATCACCTTCCTACCTGACATTAAACTGCATGCATTCTTATAAACTGCTCACTTGGAATTTTTTTTTAAAGAAAAGGGTCATGGAAAATTCGTCACTGTAATCAGAAGAATCGGAAGAAGTTCCACTTGCATAAGGATAATTAGAATGGTGACCTCCAAATGGAAAATTGACTGTTTCAGATTCATTGTGATATGTTTCTTTTCTTGTGCCGTTGAGAGATTCTGTAATGGTTTCCAACTCCTTCACCACATCGCTCATCTTAGGACGATTGGTAGCCGAGTCATCAGCGCAGCGTAGCGATAATCTTACGAAGCTTTCCAGGTGTGTTTCAGAAATTGGAGAATCTCTGAGAAGGGGGTCAAGTATTTGACGTCGAACTTCATCTACTCCGCCCATCTTCATTGCTGCCCGCACTTCTCGAACTAGATATTTTCCTCCTTCAACTAGGGGTGGCCGAGATGCTAAGAGTTCCATTAATACGACTCCAAAGCTATATACGTCGGTCTTATGTGTCGGCGGTTGTGACATGTGATATTCTGGATCAAGATAGCCCTGCGCAAGCCATTCATGTTAATTTCCACAATTAAGGACTATTAGAAACCAGAGACGCTAAGTGCATTACAGATGATTCTAATTAAAACTAGTATAGCCAGAACTGAAGTGGTCGATGAACATCGAAAAACGTAATCAGCCATTTAATTTTGTTTAATGGATGAATAATTTGGGACAGTGTTGATAATCACCATAGTTCCTTTGACTGTAGAGACGGCACCTGCGGTATCTGTATCTGCAATAAGTTTGGAGAGTCCGAAGTCGGATACCTTGGCAACCATATTCTTGTCAAGCAAGATGTTGGCCGACTTCACGTCTCTATGTATAATGGGCGGATCTGCATGGTCGTGTAGATACGCCAATCCCCTCGCTACCCCTAGAGCGATAAGGCTTCTCTTGCGCCAATCAAGATGAATTCCAGTTTTACCTGTTCATGGACAGACCAAGTATTTTTGTCAGATCGCGGCCAATTTCCGTGCTAAACCAATCAGACACACAGAAAACAAACGGGAGTAGAAAACTACCAGAGAGACTATCTCTGAGCGATCCGTTTGGCATGTACTCGTAAACAAGCATTTGTTTCTCTCCCTCGAAACAAAATCCCAGCAGTGCCACCAGATTCTTATGATGAACTCGTGACAGCAGTTCTATCTCGGTCTTAAATTCCTTACCCTTCTTGGACTCTTTTTTATCCCTCTTCACGGCCACCATCTCTCCGCCAACAGCCAGAATCCCTTTGTACACCTGCCAAGCCATTTTTTAATTCCGAAATAAGTGTATTGTCTCCGTCTATGGTACAAATCTACTCAATATCATTTAATTAATTAAAAGTAAATTCAGAGGGTATTTTATATATAATTATATATATATATCTTCAATCTTTATTCTCATCTCTTGATTCATGAAGTCATAAATAATCATGGTAAGGGATTTAAAATCTTTTCTTCTTTCAACAATTTTGTTGGAAAAATGTAATTATTGCCTGATTGTCTATTTAGTCTGTTTCGCCTATGTGAGTCATTCAGTCAGTTTTTTTGTCAGTTCGCAGAGCCGCGTAGATGTCAAGACAATCAAGCTAGTCAGTCAAACTCGTGTTCCGTGAAGTTAAAAGTTTACTCCCCAAAGTATATGCTCGGGCTTCGGCCAAGTGAAATCACAAAATCAAAATTAGCTAGGCCTATGAATGAGAACATCTAACATTTTTTAACAAAATCAAAATTTGAGAGGGTTTATAGATGAGAACATCTAACAGCTCTCCCGCACTTGCCTTGAGAAAGGCAAGATACCTGCAAAGTGCATAATGTTTGTTTCCGTGGCGAAACGTATTTTTTTATAGGCTTCCTGCGTCCCCGAAGAGTAAATACAACAGGACCATTGGATGAGAACATCCAACAGCCCTCCCGCACTTGCCTCGGGAGACACAGAAACCTGTCCAGTGCATAATGTTCGCCCTCGTTTTATACCATAAACATTAAAATCTTATTTTATACTGTACAGATTAAATTCTTATTTTGATTAGTCAAGACATCCAGCAAGTTATCTACCTTGCCGTAGCCTCCTGAACCGATCTCGTTATCTGCCAAGAAATTATTGGTAGCCTGTTTCAGTTCCTGAAACGAAAAGAATTTGGCACTTTTCAGTTAAGGGGCATCTCCGCTGTCTCCTGATCCGTTTGGTACAACCCAGGAAGCTGATGAAAAACCAACCTAAATTAGTTTCTTATATGACACTAATTGGAAGGATAAAAGCAAGTACTTAGAGAGCAGGATGTCTCTTACCGATAGGATTTGATGATTGAAATGCCTCTGCTGCTTTCCTTCTTTCCCGTAACGCGTAAATCCCAAGGGCAATAGTGGCAAAGATGGACACCGAAGCACCAACTTCTATGCCAATTATTGCCCCTGAACTTAAACTCTTAGATGCCTTTCGACCCTCTGATTTAAAACAACCAGGAAATCTTATTTCCAGTTAAAGCTAATACATATTTAAGAATATCCGCGTGGATGGAAAACTAGGACTCGAGTAAAGTTAAGTTTCTTACCGTTCAAAAAGATGTAAAGCTCAGTTGGTATGAAATAGTAGGGTCCAAATTCATCAGGAGATATGTACGTGCGACTGCTTAAAGCGGAACTAAGATTTAAAATTTCCGATCTGTTAAATTGCATTCTCCCAGCCGTTGGGAAAAGTTGGACTTGCATACTCAGATACCCGCCCGTATCAAATGACATGCAGCAAATATACACTGACCCGTTTGTCAAGTTTAATGCGGTCCACATGGAGTTCTCTAGTTCTTTGAATCTGGTAGAATTCGTTAAACTTGAAAAGGTAGGAGCTCTGAAAAACATGGTGCCCACATAGGGCATTGCACAGCCACAGGTCCGAGGATCGACTTTCACCAAATCTGCAGAGCATGTCATATTGTTTCCACATAGATTTATTTCAGTTTGGTAGGAGGTTTGCGCAATAGCTTCCGGCTCCAGGAGGCATATCGGGTCATTTGATATTGCTTTCATGGTACTACAAGCTGGGTTACCTTGAAGTCTGCGTCTCGAACAAGAAGTTAAATTTTGGAATCAGAGTCTAGTTAAATTTTGGAATCAGGGTCTAGGTTACTTTGAAATATGTTGCAATTAACGGGCAAACAAGTTTCAATTGCTTTTTCTTTTTCTCCTCCCATAGCTTAAGGTCCCCAAAACATTTTCTTCTCCCATTAATAGATCCGACCACGTCTTCCGTGATAATAAAAAATGTGAAATTCAATTTCAATAATAATAAAAAACTCGTCACCCCACTAAGAAATCTAAATGAACAAGAAATCTAAATGAATCAGTTTAGAGGGTTAATAAGAGAATCCTTACAACAAAGTGTTGGTATAGGTGAATCCATACAAATAGGTTGCGATGTTATTGTACCGAAGGTCTATCAATTGCAACTGCTGAGTGACATCAGCGTCGAGTTTCAGAGATCCGTTTATATAATTATTTGGGAGTTTCCTAAGCCATCCAAAAATGAGCATTACTAACTGTTCATGTCTGACCTTTCAATGTTAATGTGGTATTGGCAGCATAGAAGAAAAAATGCTGAATACTTACACTTTTTCGAGTTGCGGCAAGCTAAAAACTTTAGAAGGAAGCTGCCCATTCAAACTACTGTTTTCCATCACACTATGGAACAAGGCAAGGGGGATAGAAAATCCAATTAGTTTGAAAGAGAGCAATCACTGATTTTAAATTTATATTGACTATAAAGGTCATAACTGGCAGTTTCTTTATATCCCAGCGTTTTAGTTACTCGTTGAAAATCAATAACTTGAACTTACAGAGTGAATAATGATCCCAAAACAGTTAACCAGGCTGGGACATTGGATACCAAGAATGAGTTGTTGCTTAAGTCCCTGACAACAAATAGTATACACCCAAACATTGTAAGCCTTAAATTGATAATACAGCGACGTCGTTTGAAGTTTGAACCAATTTGACCATTCTACTTACAAGTATTGAATAGTGCTCATCCCAGATAAGTCGGGTATAGAGCCGCTGAGTTTATTATTAGATAGATCCCTGACAAAATCCACAGAATCAGTACATCCTTTTCTTTAATACTAAATAAAACGTCTCTAAACAGTCTAAGGGACCATTGATCTTACAATTCAACAAGTTGCAATTGGCCGATGCTAGACGGTGTTTGACCTTCAAAAGAGTTTCGATCAAGCCTCCTGTCCATCATAGAACCAGATTTCAATGGTCACAGAAAGATGAGTTTTGAAGACTTAGTATTGATAATTTAAAACTGAATAAAACTGGTAAATTCATATCGGAAGACTCACACTCTCTGCAAGGTTGAGACATCTCCGAGTTTAGAAAGGATCTCTCCAGTAAACAAATTTCTATCGAACATCCTGAACATAATAATAGTGGCCCTACTGATCAACGTTTAAATTGAAGGAAATTGTTCTAGATGAATTGAATTGAATTCATCCCTTATGGTACTTACACATTTATTAGGGACAATATTTTTGTGGAAAATATCTGGTGGAATCGATCTGCTCAGTTGGTTTTTATTAAAGTGGCTTGAACAACCAAAGACATAACCACCAGTTAGTGGACTTAGCAGTGCATAATACTATAAATGCATATAATTCCTGCATCCAAGGAAATAATATAATACTTACAAGTGACGACAATTGACAAGCCCCTTCAGCTCTACCGGAAGTCGTCCGTTAATGGCATTGTTGCCAGAAGAGTTTGTTAAGATTTCCCAAAGAAGGGGGAAGACTTTCCGATAAACCATTCGAATTCACGTCCCTGAGGAAATCAACGACGGCGTCTTAAATTATTAAATTGTACTTGTTCATCAAATTAAGAGTGGTATATTTTCTTACAGAGTAACGAGAATTCGCAAATTGCCCAGCTCTTCTGGAATGCGCCCCGTAAATCTACAGCCTATCAAAATCCTAAAAGCAGGTAGAAATTAGTAATCAAACGAATGCCAAGGCTACAATAATGCGCGATTCACAAGGTTCAAAATGCTTACAATGTTCGAAGATATTGCAAATTTCCCAAACTACTCGAAATCGGTCCTGTTAAACCTGGATTGTACGCTAAAACCCTACAAATGAAATCTTTGCGCGATCAATCTACATATTATACCCTAGTTACTACTTTTCTATTTGTTCTTAAGAAGGAAGGTGCTCTGCATCAGGGTTTGTGAAGACGATGCAGCAACACTTTGTGTTTTGTGTGTGCATGGGCTGATATGATATCCACGTCGAGGAGTTCATATAAATTGAATTCTTTGCGATCTTAAGATGCATATCAAATCTGCGTTTGGAATGATATATGTAACTAAGTAATGTTGATCAGGATGGTTTTATTCAACTTACAGAATTTGAAGGCCGGTAAGCTCCCCAATTTCAGCTGGCATCTGTCCTGTGAGATTCATTGAAGATAAAACCCTGTAACATTTTTTCAATGGGAAGATTCAGTTAAATAGATTTCGCGACCTTTTCTATAAAATATGTGGTATATTTTTTAGTGCAATATTAAACCAAGACTTGCAATGAAACTATTCGGGAGCTGGTGCAGGAAACGCCATCCCAGCCTGAGCCGCAAGGATCTGTACTGTCTTTCCATGATGGGGGCGTATTTTCCCATTGCCGTTGCACTAATTGCATCGTGTTCGCTGAAAACATTAAAATGCGTTATCCTTGATGGTCAACATTAACTTTTCATACCGTAAGTCACAAAATGAAATAGATGTATTGGGTATATCAAGGGACTCACCATCTCTGATGTCTGTGATCAGCCCTGCAGTAATCCCAAAAGACGCAGAAAGTGAAGCTGCCAGCATGAGGAGGAGCAAAACGGAACCAGAGGAGCGAGACATGACTGATTCTCCAACCAACTACAGAGACCGAGCCAGTTAATCTCACATGCAAATCCGATACATTGGACTCGTAGGTTTATAGGTTATTTGAAAGATCGTTGAATCAGTCGTTGTGAGCATAAGAGTTGACTTGGTTTAAAATCGTTTGATAATTGAAATAAAAATCGATAGTAATGATGACGGCTTAGCTGGCACTACTACACACTGGGGTATTAAGACAATATTTGTGTAAATTGTCTCAACTTAAGACAAAAGAAAATTTGTCTATTGTCTCAAATATTGTCTTTAAGCGGGTGTCTTAAACTATTGTCTTAAATTATTGTCTTAAACTATTGTCTTAAATTTAAGACAATAGTTTAAGACACCGCTTAAAGACAATATTTGAGACAATACACAAATTTTTTTTTGTCTTAAGTTGAGATAAATTGTTTCAAATATTGTCATAATACCTGCTCTATGTAATAGTGATAGAATGCAAATATTTATAATAGGGAACGGTGGAATCGAACCACCAATCTTCTGCATTATATAATGCAGATGCTCTACCATTGAGCTAGCACCCTACAACTTCATTTTCAGAAGAATAATTGTATTTTTTAGAGTTTTTTTAAAGCAAAGAGCACAAGAAACATATTTCACTCATTCATATATAGTTCTCATGGAGCATGCAGTTATAATACTCATTGATCTTAAAATCAATAGATAGTTCCATATGTACTATATAAGAAATGGGAGAAACCAGGTGGGCTTGGTAAATGGCATTGAAAGTGGTCAATCAAGCCAGTAGAGTGGAGACCGAGTGTGCTTACTTGCCATAATTAAAGGTTGCTCCCATATCAATTGCCACCTTCTTTCTGCATCTTCCAGCTAAGCTTCAAGGTGTATATCCGGAGGAAGGGGCTTTTTCTCGCTAAAAAACGAGCCAAGTAATTCGGTTCAGAGTCTCCTTAGAGTGCCTCCCACTGTCTTCTCTTTTCTTCCAAGAAATGCCCTCGTCTTCCTTTTCTTCGTAAGGATAACCCTCACGTCTTCTCCTCTTCAACACAACCATTTTTTTAACAGACACTTTTGCAAACTAGTGACAAAAATAATAATTTTTACATAATTTTTACCAAATGCAAACCTTACCTCATAGGCGTGCAGATTCTCGAGAGTCTTGGGCATACTCATTGCAGGAATGGTATGGTAAGTCAATAAATGTCTCAATAGAGAACAAAAAGAAAAAGAATGTCAATAAATGTCTCACTACAGAAAGTTCATTAGATATAGAAATAGATCGAGAATTTCAATACCAAGGAAACAAAACTACTGAAACTGTATCTTGGAACCACCCATATTTGGCACATACGCAATTACCATTTAGTAGATTATGGTTTTGCAACAAGTTAGGAGAACATTATTCAGTGATTATGGTTTTGCAACAAGTTAGGAGAACATTATTCAGTGATTATGGTTTCGCAACAAGTTAGGAGAACATTATTCAGTGATTTATCGCCATAAATGTATATTTCGCCATTCCACCTTTTTAATTACTTGACATAGATATTTATTTTCCCGTGCACCGTCATAAACCATATTCGAAGATTTGTCGACTGTTCCATAAATATAGCCAAATATTGGCATGGACTGAAGTTGGTGGCAACTTCAGAATGATGAACAGCAAATACAATTCCAAAGCACTTGAGAATGATGAAGAGAGTGAAATATGCAAATACAATTCTTCCAATTTGTTTTAAATAAAGGAAAAGAAGAAAGCACAGTGGGAGTGATTCTGTCAGGTTTCAATAAATTTTAAAGACATACTGTTCAATCTTCAGCCATCCTCTCCCTATATAATGGCGACAACCACAAACGCGAAGTTGCAGTGGCCCATATTATTCATGAAATCGAACAATAAATTTAGCCAATCAGAGTATCCAGTTGAAGCAGGTTGATCGAAAACAAGCATGGTATTGGTGTTATTCTAACACCTAGCTCTCACTCTCATTTGACAAAGAATGAACAAATTACCAGGTTCCCTCTCGCTCAACCTGCTCAAACTGAATACTCTTGGACTGAATCTGGTGCTTGTTCCATGCATTTTGATAACGAGAAATACTTATCCTTGCATTTTGATAAGGAGAAATACGTATCCACAAATGGTTATTAATATATCAAAGAGCGAAAAAGATAAGAAGAATCAGACTGAAGTTATATGCCTCTTGTCTTCCCAGTAAATTGGTATGATTATCAATCACCGTAGCTAATTCATGCATGGAGTGTCTACTCCAAAATATTTCCTCGTATTTAAACTCTGACACAGTGAAATGAAATATAATTCATATTTAAACTCTGACACAGTGAAATGAAATCTAATTCATACACATAAGATGGATAGAGTCTACTGCAAAAGCATCCATCGTATTTAAACTCTAACACAGTAAAATGAAATCTAAAAAATCAAACACAGAATCATAATATTTTCAATTAAACTACAATGAAATGAAATCTAATTCATACACAGAAGATGGGTAGAGTGTCTACTCCAAACATACTTAAACTCTAACACAGTAAAATGAAATCTAAATTTGCGAGCTCAAGTTCACTCAAAGCATTATCAATGTAAATAAATGCAGGCTTTTCCTCTAACATGCGGCTCGGCTCTTGTTGTTCGTCTTCATGTTTTCTAATCTGGGGAATATTTTCCGATCCCATCAGATCTTTTAATATCAATTTTTGCATCTCTATTATTTTTGGAGGTGACTCTATGTTGTCAAAAAGTTGAACCATCGAATATTGACATCCTGAACAATGTTAATCACTGAAAAAACAACATCTGCGAGAGTTGTCTTACCCATCCCACCAGAACCATGTAATATGAGTGTGATAGCATTCTTTTCGCTTCCCCATTCCAATAAATCAACAACTAATTCTTTGATGGCCTCCTGAATTCCAATTGTTGGAATAACATCAAACATCACACCCATCCTTTAAAGTTATTTATAAGTCCTAACTTCACACAAAATATAATTTAATTAATTTGACAACATATTCACCTGCATTTTCAGGATAATGTCTGGAGATATTTGCCTTCTGACAATGACTAACATCATATATTTCTATACCCATTTGGATATAAATATGCTTGTACATAGCACCTAAGTGTTGTGCAAGTTCACCCAGCTCTTTCTGGTTAACTGAACTAGAGAAGAACCTGCAATCAAACAATGAAATTCTATTAAGGAAAACATATCTAAGTACTGCACATAGATTTTCCATTCCTTATTGATGGATTGAGACAAATGTCATTTATTATACAAGTAGGTTAAAAAACGATTTCCATTTTTTATTTTACAGTCAAAAAATTATGTAAAAATTGTTGAAATTACACTTGCTGTAATTGCATACTGGAGTCACTGGATTCAAGAAAAAAGTGCATTGAATAGTCCATCTATTAGAGTACTCCTTTATTATATACATATTAATATTAATAAGAAAATACGTGAAATTCCATTAAAGCACTCATCATCTCTAGGTACTAAACACATGCCTTATTAATAAACAAATAAGTGAAATTCCATTAAAGCACTTGTATCTTTAGGTACTAAACATAGTGCTTCCAAATTTATTTAAGACAAAAGGTCTACTATATACACATTAATAAACTAATAACTAATAATGTTTAGAGTGTGAATCATTCACTTGGAAAATCGAGAAGAATCCATTTGAGAACAACACTTGATAGACCCTTCAACGATCAATTCTGTTGTATCTTTGACTTCGTCATGGATTCTTTCTTGCAATTGCGGGCGTTCCTTGATCTGCTTAACAACTTTGGCCAGAAATATCATTTCCTTTAAAAGATGAAGGCACCCATCTCTATTGTTAGAAACATCTTCGAATCTCTCAAGGATATTTGCCACCACCAAGAGCCATGTTCCCATACCCTGTAATAGACCACGTACAATTGTCTTGGTGTCTTTTGGGGCAATATCTTTCTGAGCACCATAAAATAAGAGAAAAAAAAAACTTAGATTTTCCCTGCCTCACCATTTTTCACATATCCATAAAGCAAATAAATAATTAATCATTACGAAATAATGGAGGAGGTTTAATCCGCACAACGAAATTTGTTGCCTTGGTGAGAAATTCCTTTAATTTGGAGAAGGTTTTTGAGGTCGGCATATATGATCGGTGAACCAGCTTTGGAAGCGACGAGCTTTTCGACTCTACGATTTATTGAAGGAACGACTTGTGTTCGAACAACAGTTATTTTGGTCTGCATATGGGTTTTTCACTTATCCCTCATGTGACATAGAAAGCCCATATCAGAACAGAACCGAACCATCCATGCAAGGCAAAAAAAATTGATAGAAATGAAAGAGATTGATGAAATGAATAATAGAGATTGTTGAAATCAACTAACCCAAAAATGAAAAAAAAATGAAAAAAAAAGATTGCTAGAATTAATAAACATAAATGAAAATGATTAAACTAAAGGATAAAAGATATTTCTGCAATGAAATGACTAAGCCCTCGAGGGTTTTTGAGAGCATAGAAGAGAAAAGCTCAGATAAACTAATTACAGAACTAAACCCTCATTGCACCAAAACTACTTCATTCACCACAACTCGGCACTCATTTTTATGAGAACCATATCGCTTACACAGGACCATGAAATCACAGTGATGCCATTTCTGCCCTAGATCTCGGTGAATGATGAGAAAAGTTGCATCATCAGGGAGTTTTGGACGTAAGATTGTGTTGATACCTGGATGCCGTAGTCAGCGTAAAAGTGAAGAATTTAAATGTGGAGAAGGGAGATCAACCACCCAGGTTTAGGATATTTTTGTATCACGCCATTTCAAAAACATTCAGTTGTTTCTTGATTAAAGGTGGATTGTTCTCACTTTTGGAGGAAGATGTATGCAAATCAATGGGGTTTGATGCTATGAGATTCACTTTGGCAAATATCTTATTAAATAAAAAGAAAGAAATACAAAATAAGTAGACTCTAATCAATGTCTACTCTAAAATAAAAATGATTAAACTAAAGGATAAAAGATATTTCTGCAATGAAATGACTAAGCCCTCCAGGTTTCTGAGAGCATAGAAGAGCAAAGCTCAGATAAACTAATTACAGAACCAAACCCTCATTGCAAGGATGAATAAATTAACAGAAAGAAAGACAAGTAATGAATGCTATGTTTGAAATGAAAGGAGGAAGACGGATTCTGAAAGCTGAGAAGAGAAAATCTCAGAGGAAATAATATAAAATAAAAGCTCTGGGTACCTGAACCAAAATAATATTGATCTTCAAGATCCAAAAGATGGTTGAACAGCTCAGCCGCGTCCTTCATTCCGTTTGTGTTGTTTGCTCTAATGCAGTCCACCATCCTCCAATGCAGTCCGCCATACATGATTAAGAAGCATATGTGTATATATAGGAATACAAAGATGTAGATTTAGCTTACCTACTCAGATTTCAGCTCAGCTTGTCCAACCACAAGTATGGCTATCACTTTCATCTTGATCCTGCAGTTACCTTCAAGGTCCAAGCACCTCATTGATCTACACAAGCTCTGCCTTCAGCTTTGATGCAGCTACCTTCAGGTTCATTTGCAGTTTTGGAAAAGCTTTACTAAAAATCCCAATTTCTTTTCTTTCCATAAAATCATAACTGATTCATTTTCCCCCATAAAACCAGTTTCTATATAAGAAAATAGTAACTTAAAAAAGCAATATTGAGAAGAAATGTTAATATTGTATAAAAATATAGTTTTAAACATTCCTAAAATATATTTAAGACAAATTCTAATTTTGTCTTAAAAATTGTCTTAAACATTGTCTTAAAAAATCCTAAAATATATAAAAAAAAAATTCTAATTTTGTCTTAAAAAATGTCTTAAACATTATCTTAAAAAATCCTAAAATATATAAAATCAATCTAAACTAAAATTTAAGACAAAACCTTAAATTGTCTTAAATAACCCCACCTTGTAGTAGTGTGGAAGTACTTCATTTAAAATAGTTTAATAATTGAACCAAAAAATAGAAAGGATGACGGCATAGGTGGAAGTAGGAGTTAAATTTGATGGGTGCCCTTACCCATTAGTAAAAAAATTTATGACGGTTTTCTTTAGGAAAATGCCCTTCATATGACGCCTAACATTTTTTTTACCAGTAATAAAAAATTGATTGTAAACCATGAGCCTGCCTGGTACACCTCTTGATTTGTTAGATGATCAATTGGTTAGCTGAAAATTCTATGAAATAATGTTTGTATAAACTTTGGAGATGAGGCAATTTGTGAGAAGGCAGCACTCACCGGCGATGAGAATTTTGGACCCTTTAAAGCCTTCTCCCTTTAGGTCGATGACTCCATCCCTTTAACCCAGCCCTTTTTACCAGTACGATAGACTATTTAAAGTGTAGATTGATAATGTACTTCGGATTGAAGAGCAGTTTAAAATGCAGGCAGTAGAGACAGTAGCAACCGTAGCTAGAGCACCGTAGGTAGAGAGAGAGGTAGTTTAGGCATAAAAAAACCTGCAGACTTCTTGCCCAATAGTAGTAGCTTATCTGTTAGAAATAGTAATAGTAATTACTTCAGTTAAGTTTAGCTTTTACATTAATTCCTATTATTAAGTTCAGTTAATAAATGCAACAGCATGCTTTGCATGCATGCAAAAGTTAGGTTAAAGCTTTTAGGGTTTTCCATAAGTGTTTAAATACACATTACATTTTTGTTTGTATTACATCACTTGATCTCCATTTATGAATAAAGATTGAAGAGCCATAGGTCATTCTGCATAATCTTTTGTTTTATGTCTGCCTCCAACCTTCAATTTGGTATCAGAGCTTAGGAGAAGATCAAATTTGGAGCATAAATTTCCGGAGAAGTCAAAGCCGTAGCATTGAAGAATTTGTAAGTGTTTTGAAGAATTTTTACACAAAAAAATGTTTTTTGGAGAAATTATCGTGCCCTCCCTATACTCCAAAGCGCAGTAATTAGTCAATACCCGCAGCAATTAGGGCAAGAGCAAGAGCAAGAAAGATATATTTCTCTTTTACGAGAGAGATCTTTTCTTCAATTTTTCATGAGAGTGATTTTTTTTACTTTCACAGAGTTATTTTCTTTTACGAGATCCTTTGATTAAGAATTTTTTTTTACAAGGGAAGAAGATATTTTTTCAAAAATCTTTCTTATTTAAGAGGGAGACATTATTTTGAAAAAAAAGAAGGAAGGAGATTATTTTGAAAAGGCCAATGAAGGACTCCGCAGCGTCTATGGCTTCTAACAGTGATAATCAATCTCAGATTTCTCCTCTTACAGGGAAAAAGGACTAAGATGTTTAGGCCACGAGGATGGAAGTTTATCTCAGGTCAGAAGATGCATGGGAATATGTCGTGTATGGCTATTCCGAACCTACAGATGATGCAGCTTTTCTAGCCCTTTCAAACGCAGAAAAGGATGTCTTGCGAGCGCATAGGAAGAAGGATGCAAACGCACTGCATCTCATACTGAACGCTTTGGATAACATCGTATTTCCAAAGATATCGGTGTCATTTCATGCGAAAGCAGCATGGGATACCTTGGCGACCAGTTATCAGGGTCCTGGTAAGGTACAGACAGCTACACTCCAAAACCTGAGAAGAGATTTTGAAGATCTGAAGATGAAAGAATCAGACTCAGTGGATTCTTTCATGACCAAAGTCATGGGTATTGTTAATCGGCTTAATATCTATGGTGAAAAGATGGAAGATCAAAGGGTGGTTGAAAGGGTTCTGAGATCCCTACCCCACAAATTTGAGTCGAAAGTTTCAGCGATTGAAGAATCAAAGGATCAGAGTACTCTCTCTATAAACGAGTTGACTGGATCTCTACTTTCATACAAATCCAGAATCAACAAGAATGAAGAGTCCTCTCTGGATAATGCTTTCAAAGCACATGTCTCATTCTCAAGAGGCAGAGGAAGAGGCAGAGGCAAAGGAGGATCAAAAGGATGAGGCATAAGTGGCCGAAGTAATGGCAATGAAGATCAAGATCACCATCATAACCATGAAGGCAGGAACTGCGACAAGAAAATGTTAGATAAATCTAATATTAAGTGTTATTATTGCAATAAATTTGGGCATTATGCTCATGAATGTAGAAAGAAAAAGTCTGCTCAAGCAAATCATAATGCTAATGTGACTAATACCTCTGAGGATAAAGAAGATATGTTATTTCTTACATGTCATGCTGCACACGAAAGCCCAAAGGGACTTTGGCTTTTAGATAGTGGCTTCAGTAACCATATGACAAGTGATAGAATTCTACTTGCAGACCTAGATGAGTCAGTGAGGACAGAGGTCAAAGTCGGCACAGATGAGGTAGTTCCAGTTCTTGGAAAAGGAGTGGTCAACATTCTGACCAAACAAGGCCAACAAAAGACAATCTCAGATGTATATTATGCTCTAGGATTGAAGCATAATTTGCTTAGCATTGGGAAGCTCACTGAAAAGAAGTACAGACTTGTCTTTGATGGATCAGACTGTGAAATTTATGACAAACCCCCAAATCAACAGTTTATCATCAAAATACAAGTGACTAGGAACATGATATATCCACTAGTCATGAATTGTAGCAGCAAGATAACCTCTTTTGCTCAAAAATCCACTTGCATGGATGATTATTGGTTATGGCATTTTAGATATGGATATCTTCACTTTGGTGGTCTCAAGTTTTTGCAGCAAAAAGAGATGGTAAAAGGACTACCCCCTATGAAGGAGCCAAAAAGCAGTTGTGAGTGTTGCATCATTGCAAAGCAACACAGGGATAGCTTTCCTAAAGGTATGTCTCGAAGGGCACATGCACCTATAGAACTTATTCATACTGATCTGTGTGGTCCAATGCAACAACAGTCAATTGGTGGAAGCTATTATTTTCTTACTTTTATTGATGATTTCAGTAGAAAAACATAGGTGTATTTCCTTCGTCATAAGTCTGAAACTTTTGGCAAGTTCAAGGAATTTAGGGCTCTGGTTGAAAAACAGAGTGGTTATCAACTCAAAATATTGAGATCAGATGGAGGGGGAGAGTATGACTCAAAGGATTTTCATGATTACTGCAAACATCATGGAATCAAGAGGCAATTCACTACAAGATATACACCTCAGCAGAACAGTATTGCAGAACACAAGAATAGAACCATTATGAATATGGCAAGGAGCATGCTGAAAGGAAGAAATTTGTCCCATGAATTTTGGGGAGACGCAGTGGCTTGTGTTGTTCATGTGATGAACAGATCTCCCACCAAAATTGTGAAGAACAGAGTACCAGAGGAAGCATGGACATGTATGCGTTGTAATGTTTCTCATTTCAGAATATTTGGTTGTGTTGCTTATTCTCATGTTCCTAAACAGCTAAGAAAAAAGATGGACGACAGGAGTGAGAAATGTATATTTCTTGGATATGGTGAAGAAACTAAAGCCTACAAGTTGTATAACCCTATTACCAAAAAGGTTATCCTCAGCAGAGATGTTCTGTTCAAGGAGGAAGAGTCATGGAATGGAACCATAGACAAGGGTGTGGGAGATGCAATACCCCAACCAAAAGATGGAGAAGAAGAGGAGTTGATTGAACAGCAAGGTCTAGTAGCATCTTCACCAGTAGCAAATGCTTCAGAAAGAACACCTAGAAACTCAGTTCGAGGTGAAGCATCAAGTCCGCAATTAGGTAATGAATCTGATCACAGTAATAAAAAGACTAGAATATTGACAGATATTTATGATGAATTGGATGCAAATACCAATTATGTTTTTATTGCTAGTGAACCCGTGTTTTATGAAGAGGTTGTAAAATAAGAGCATTGGGTAAATGCTATGGATGAAGAGATAGATTCCATTGAGAGAAATGATACATGGGATCTAGTTGACCTGCCAAAGAATAAGAAACCCATTGGTGTGAAATGGGTTTAAAAACCAAACTCAATGAAAAAGGTGAGATTGATAGGTACAAGGCAAGGTTAGTAGCAAAAGGTTTCTCGCGGCAACCAGGAATTGATTTTGCAGAAAATTTTGCACCAGTGGAAAGATTGGACCATTAGATAAATTTTGAGGTCAAAAAAGGGCCTCAAAACAAAGAAAATGTACTATAAAATACAACCAATCACATTCTAATAGATGACATCATCCCCCTTGGTGAGGTGGCATTGCATGAGTTAAGAATTCTTATTTGTCAAATTTTCTATGGTGGATGAAAACACATAGTTAACCAAGGTAGTGGTGTAAGTACTTTTAAGTCATAAAGTAAAGTACTCATAATGATAGTCTTTTCATAAAATAATATTATTGTCATTTTCAAGTAAAGTACTCATAATGAATGTCTTTTCACACTTTCACATAAAATAATATTATTGTCATTTTCAAGTGAAGTACTCTTAATTCATAAAGAAAGTCCTTTCACATTTTTTTATAAAATAATATAATATCATTTTTATGTTTTTAATTTTAAATTATATATTCACTCCATTCTATTTAATAACATAATGTCAAACTAATAAAGAATAATAATAATAATGCAATGTGGATTATAATAATATTATTGACATTTTACATGTAAATAAATTCTCAATTAAATTACATTATTAAATTCATGAGAAAAGTACTAAATATAAAAAGTCAACATAAAATTTAAAAAAAAACTCTTAAAAATGTTTTTTATTATTTAATTTCATTTGCAAGTTCAAGACAAATAAATGTTAAAGGACAATACATTTTTGGGAATTTACAATGAATCTTAGTCACATCAATGTAGACTTATTTTATTAATTTTATTTCTAGTGAATTTTGAAAAGTAACTTAACCATGGTTATTTATATTGTGCATAGAAAATAGTGTGGGAGGTGACTTGTCATATATACCTACCCCATAAAACCCCCAATTCATAATATTTTAATATATCTCATATTTTTGTAGTACATCTCTTAGGAGGCCCTTTTTTTACCTCAAAATCTCTCTAATGACAATAAGAGCAGTCCTAGCAATTGCAGCCCAAAAAAAAATGGAAAGTGTATCAGATGGATGCCAAGTCGGCATTCTTGACTGGAATTCTTGAAGAAGAAATTTATGTGGAGCAGCCACATGGGTATGAAATAAAAGAACATGAAGAGAAATTTTACAAGTTGAAGAAAGCTCTATATGGGCTCAAGCAAAATCCAAGAGCTTGGTACAGCAGAATTGATTCTTATCTAATCAAAAATGGTTTTAGCAGAAGTAGCAGCGAACCAACACTTTACACAAAGGTAAATCAACAAGGACAAATTTTAATAGTTTGTTTGTATGTTGATGATATGATTTTTACAGGTGACCTCTCAGTAGATGAGTTCAAGGCAGCTATGAAGAAAGAGTTCGAGATGACAGACCTTGGATTAATGAGGTTCTTTATTGTCTTAGAAGTAGAACAGTAAGAAAAAAAGGTATATTTATCTCTCAAAATAAATATGCTAATGAAGTTCTTAAGCGATTTAGAATGCTTAATTGCAAAACGACACCTACACCAGTGGCAACAGGTGCAAAGTTAAGCAAAGAAGATGACAGTCCCAATGTAGATCCAACATTGTTTAAGAGACTTGTAGGAAGTCTCATGTATCTAACAGCTACGAGACCTGATATTATGTTTGCTGTCAGCTTGATTTCGAGGTTCATGGAGTCTCCCAAAGACTCGCGTTGGCAAGTTGGAAAAAGGATCTACGATATGTTGCAAGGACTTCAAGCTATGGAATTTTATACTCAAGCACTGAGTATGATGTTTTGACAGGTTTCACTGATAGTGATTTTGAAGGAAGTTTGGATGACAGGAAGAGCACTTCCGGTCATGTTTTTCATCTTGGGTCAGGTGTGATTTCATGGGCATCCAAGAAGCATCCCATTGTGACACTTTCATCAGCAGAAGCAAAGTATGTAGCAGCGACATCAGCAGCATGTCAAGCAGTCTGGTTACACAGATTTTTAGAAGGTCTTCAACAGAAACAAGAAGGACCAACCACAGTCTATTGTGACAACAATTCAGCAATCGCTCTATCCAAGAACCATTTTTTTCACCAGAAAAGTAAGCACATTGATACATGATATCACTTCATAAGAGAACTTGTGAACAATGGTGAAGTTCGTGTTGAGCATTGTAAATCAATTGACCAATTGGACGACATATTCACAAAGCCATTGGCAAAAGATATTTTTGAAACCCGTAGAAATAATTTAGGCATTGTAAAAGCTGTAGTAGTCAACAGTAGTAATTAAGAGGGAGTGTTAGAAATAGTAATTACTTCAGCTAAACTTAGCTTTTACATTAGTTCCTATTATTAAGTTCAGTTAATAAATGCAACAACATGCTTTGCATGCATACAAAAGCTAGGTTAGAGATTTTAGAGTTTTCAATAAGTGTTTAAATACACATTACATTTTGGTTTGTATTACATCAGTTGATCTCCATTTATGAATAAAGATTGAAGAGTCGTAGCTCATTCTACATAATCTTTTGTTTTATGTCTGCCTCCAACCTTCATTATCCACTAACACTACCAATATAAGCAACAGATTTATTCTATAGCATAACACAGTTGTAAACCAAAATACTAAATTGATTGTGAACTAAAATTAGTATTTGAAAACATAATAATACAACAAAAATTAAATTTTGAAAAACCAAAATATTTATTTTTACCAGTAATAAAAAAATAGATTATAAACTAAAATTAGTATTTGACAACATAATAATACAAAAAAAAAAAAAATTTGAAAAACCAGAATATCAGTTTTGAAAAAACAAAAAATGTGTTTTGAATACAAGTATTATTATCATCATCGCCATCTTTATCATCATCGCCATCTTCATCATCATCATCATCGCCATCTTCATCATCATCATCATCATCATCATTATCCTCATCATCATCTTCATCATCATCATCTTCAACATCATCATCATCATATTCATCTTCATCATCATTATCGCCATCTCCATCATCATCATCTTCATCATCATCACCATTATCATCATCATCATCATCGTCGTCATCATCATCATCATCATCATAATCGTCTTCATCATCATCATCATCGTCGTCATCGTCATCACCCTCTTCCTCATCCTCATCATCCTCATCCTCATCCTCATCCTCATCATCATCATCATCCACAACATCTTCATAATCATCATCTTCATCTTCATCATCATCGTCATCGCCATCATCATCACCATCACCATCTTCATCATCATCGTTGTTGTCGTCATCACCACCACCACCACCACCATCATCATCATCATCATATTCATCATCAACATCATCATCATCATCATCCTCATCATCATCATCGTCGTCTACGTCATCGTCATCTTCATCATCGTCATCACTATCATATTTATATTCATCATCATCATCATCATCATCATCATCATCATCATCGTCGTCGTCATTGTCATATCCCTCTTCCTCATCATCATCTTCTTCTTCATCATCATCTTCAACATCATCATCATCATCTTCATCATCTTTATTATCATCAGCAGCATCACCATCATCATCTCATGATCATCATCATCATCATCATGAAGATGTTGATGATGATCATGATGATAAAGATGATGATCATGATCATGATCATGAAGATGATGATGACGATGATGAATATGAGGATGATGATGATGATGAATATGATGATCATGATGATGATGATGGTGGTGGTGGTGATGACAACGACAACAACAATGATGATGATGATGATGATGATGATGATGAAGATGATGATGGCGATGATGATGGTGATGGTGATGATGAAGATGATGATGACGATGATGAATATGTTGTTGATGATGATGATGATGATGATGATGAGGGTGATGACGATGATGATGATGGTGGTGGTGGTGATGATGAAGACAATGATGAAGATGATGATGATGATAATTATTATTTCTTCCACTAACCACACATGACCTTTTAATGGTATCATTGGCCTATAATTAAGGATGTCAATACCATGAAGTGGTTTTGAGCAATATGTATACACCATGCCTAATCAAGGATTTTGGAATGATGTTTTATGGAAGAATATCGTTCCTTTAGCCATAAAGAAACCATTTAGACATCCAAGGCCATGAACAATGTCTAAAAGAACCAAAGAAAACTTTACAAGGGTATCCAATGTGCTAGATGTATCCAAGTCTTGGGGACTTAGGGCATTGGACATGGTCAAGGGAGGATACCTAAGACTCGAGCCTTAAAGGAATCTTATATCCATCTAGGCATAAGAAGGTTACCTCCACCAACTACACATGGCCTCTTGAGGTATCATTGTCATGTGATTGAAGATGGAAGTGCCATTATATGGTTTTGAACTTAGTTTGTACATTTCTTAGGGCCTTGGAAATGGTTTTCCAAGGAAGAAGTATTCCAGCCATAAAAGACTAAGAAGGTTTTCTCAACCAAGGACCATCATGTGGTTATCATCATCATCATCATCATAATCATCATCTTCATCTTCATCTTCATCATCTTCATCACCATCATCATCATCACCATCTACAGCATCGTCATCACCATCTACAACATCGTCATCATCATCGTTTTCGTCATCATCACCACCATCATCATCATCTTCTTCATCATCATCATCTTCATCATCATCATATTCATCATCTTCATCATCATCGTTGTCGTTGTCGTCGTCATCACCATAATATTCATGGTATTCATCATCATCATCTTCATCTCCATCATCATCATCATCATCCTCATCATCATCATCGTCCTCATATTCATCATCGCCATCTACATCATCATCATCATCATCATCATCATTCTCATCATCATCATCATTGTCTTCATCGTCATCATCGTCTTCATCATCACCATCATCGTTGTCGTCGTCATCATCACCCTCTTCCTCATCGTCATCATCATCATCATAATCAACAAAAAACTCTTCATTATGATCTTCATCATCATCATCATCATCATCATCTTCTTTTTCATCATCATTATCTTCATCGTCATCACCATCTTCATCATCATCATCATCATCGTTGTCGTCGCCATCACCACCACCACCACCACCACCATCTCCATCATCATCATCTTAATCATCATCTTCATCATCATCATCGTCGTCGTCGTTGTCTTCTTCATCATCAACATCTTCATCACGATCATCTTCATCTTCATCATCATTATCGTCATCTTCATCATCATCTTCATCATCATCATCATCACCATCTTCATTAACATCATCATCGTCGTCATCTCCCTCTTCCTCATCAACATCTTCATCATCATCATCATCTTCATCATCATCGTTGTCATCGTCATCACCATCATCTTCATCGTTTCATCATCATCATCATCATCTTCATCATCATCATCATCATTATCATCATCTTCGTCATCATCATCATCATCATCATCATCATCATCGTTGTCATGCTCTTCTTAATCATAATCATCATCATCATCATCTTCATCATCTTCATCACCATCATCTTTATCTTCGTGATGATGAAGATGGTGATGAGGAAGAGGGTGATGATGACGACGATGACGACGACGATGATGATGATGAAGATGATGAAGATGGTGATGATGATGATGATGAAGATGATGATGATGATGATGGCAATGATGATGACGATGATGAAGATGATGATGATGAAACGATGAAGATGATGGTGATGACAACGACAACGATGATGATGAAGATGATGAAGATGATTATGATAATGATGATGATGATGCTGATGATGAAGAAGATGACGATGATGAATATGTTGATGAGGAAGAGGGCGATGATGATGACAACGATGATGATGAAGATGGTGATGAGAATGATGATGATGATGAAAATGATGATGAAGATGACGTTGATGATGATGGTGATGAAGATGATGATGATGAAGAAGACGACGACGACGACGATGACGACGACGATGACGACGACGATGATGATGATGATGATGATGATGATGATGGTGAAGATGATGATGATGATGGTGGTGGTGGTTGTGGTGATGATGACGACAATGATGATGATGATGATGATTAAGATGGTGATGGCGATGAACATGATGATGATGATGATCATCATCATCATCATCATCATCATCATAATGAAGATGTTGTTGTTGATTATGATGATGATGATGATGAGGAAGAGGGTGATGACGATGACGATGATGAAGACGACAACGACGATGATGATGACGACGACGATGATGATGATGACGATGATAATGAAGAAGATGATGATGATGATGATGATGATGATGATGATGATGACAATGATGGAGATGAGGATGATGATGAGGAGGAGGAGGATGATGATGATGATAATGGTGAATATGATGATGATGATGATGATGATGATGGAGATAAATATGATGATGATGAAGACCATGAAGATGATGGTGATGAAGAAGACAACGATGATGATGAAGATGATGATGATGAAGACGATGATGATGAAGATGATGATGATGATGATGATGGTGGTGGTGGTGGTGGTGGTGGTGACGACAAAAAAGATGATGATGATGATGATGATGAAGATGGTGATGATGATGATGATGATAATGAGGATGATGATGAAGATGATGATGATGATGATGATGATAACCAAATGATGGGTCTTGGTTGAGAAAACCTTCTTAATCTTGGATGGCTAGAATACTTCTTCCTTGGAAAACCATTTCCAAGGCCCTAAGACATGTAGATACTAAGTTAAAAACCATATAATGGCACTTCCATCCTCGATCACAGTACAATGATACCTCAAGAGGCCATGTCTAGTTGGTGGAGGTAACCTTCTTAGCCCTATATGGATATAAGATTCCTTTAAGGCTCGAGTCTTAGGTATCCTCCCTTGACCATGTCCAATGCACTAAGTCCCCAAGACTTGGATACATCTAGCACAATGGATACCCTTGTGGAATAGAGGGGGGGGATTGGGTGGATAGGAAGGGAAGAGGGGTGGGGTTATAGAGAGTGGGGGGGGGTTAGGGAGAGATAGATAAAAAAATTAAGGTGTAAAAAAACAACGCATGCGCGCACACAAGCACCCGCACACTATAGCGCATGCACACCCAGAAGCGCGCACGCGCTTGGCACGCACGCATGTTTGAATTCAAATTGTTTTTGGTGCCCTTGCAGGCTTGAAATTAGCTTCGGATAGCACCTTGAGGCTCGGTCTGATTTATGGCAGAACACATCAAATGCTATAACTTTCTGTTTTTCACAACTAGTTCCGCATATGCTCCACAAGTGCACTGCAGATGAAATTTCACACACTTGTCGAGCTCTGTGTGCAGATTCTAAATATATAATTTTTGAATAGATCTGTTGTTGTTTTCTATTTTTAATTCATTTTTAACTACACTCATGTCAAATTTGTAAAAAACATAGGTCGTTTCTTTGGCCTATAACTTTTGATTGGCTTACCTATTTCGAAAACGAAAAAGAACCCGCACAAGAGCACGAAAATACCTACAACCTAAAAAAAAAAAGATTTTAGATTATTTTTATACCATGATATGGTGGCTCAACACTTCACCATGTCGTTTTAGGCCTTCACTCACTTCGGTAATTTTAAAAAAATATAAAATTGACTTTTAAAATTTTGGAAAAATAGCCC
The DNA here is from genome assembly GCA_027924585.1 of Larix kaempferi. NCBI lineage: Eukaryota > Viridiplantae > Streptophyta > Pinopsida > Pinales > Pinaceae > Larix > Larix kaempferi. The sequence continues at coordinate 14,838,422 of BSBM01000103.1, read as the reverse complement.
CCACAACATTCGTCTGTTGCCTACACGTCTACATATTGTTTTTCTTGTAAATTGAAAATTTACATAGCAAACAAGTGGCTCAACAAAAACATGTGGATTATGTTTGAGAGAAAAAATAACATACCAATCTTCGAATAATGACATTTTGGGGTGGTTATACCACTTTTACATAAATAAAAGTTATATATTCTGGAAGGTCATCCGTTTTTCTACATTTCATCTTTTTACACCTAATCCAAAAAAAAATTTGTAGGTACCTCTAACAATTCATTTTAATGATAATATTTCTGTTTTTCCAGAATGTCATTCCAACTAACGTGTCATAATTAGGTATCATTACCTTGCACCAGCCTTTAGTTATCTACTTTTGTTTTAGCTTTAGATTGACAAATTGTGATTCTAACTACATAAACAAAAACACATCCATTTTTCTAACTTCCTATTTTTATCTCCTTTTTCAACCACATTTTTAAATATTCAACCCATATTCATTATTGATGAAATTGCATACAATATAAATCTTTCTATATAGATAAGGGGTGAGGAAAGGGATTTACTAAGAGATGTTAGGTGTTATAGAGGTGAAGACGATCAAAGGAAAGTCATTATCAACGGGTTAAGGACTTGTTAAACAATAGTCAGTGGTATGAAGATGCTCATCACAAATGGGAATTATCAAACTAATGGTATCAAATTGAGATGACATCTAAAGAAAGGAAGAAATGGAAGTGAATGGGAATTATCAAACTAATGGTATCAAATTGAGATGACATCTAAAGAAAGGAAGAAATGGAAGTGACTAGCTAGATTTAATTGCTATTAATAGGTTGCATTTCTTTACTAGTTTATTAATTTATTTGTCATAGTTTATTAATTTATTTGTCGTTGTTTACTGTGTGTTTACTATATAGATAATGATATCTTAAATTTGTATATGTGATTATTAAATTAAGAGATGAGATGGTTGTATAATAACTTTTACCATGTAAATTATTATTTATTAAAATATATTCAAAACATTTATGTTTGTTAACTTTTTAAAACCTTAATTTTTGTAATATATTGTAATTTTCTTTTATTTATCCATTAAAAAGTGTTAAATATATTTATAATAATTATTTATAACAAAATTACAATTTTGTTAAAAACATATCTATAAATAAAAAAATATTCTTCCCAAATCTCATAGTCCAATTATTATATTATAATCATAACACTATATATTCATAAATTAAATAACCAAATAAACATATCTATAATTAAAATAATATACTCATGTAGTCTCATTTTTTATACTTATACGATTATATATTATAATCATAACACTAATACATTCATAAATTAAAAAACCGAATAAGTGTTGGTTTACAATGTAGACGATGATAGTACTATTTTAAACATGGTTAAAGCTAAGATGGCTTTTTTTTCTGTTTTCTTTAAGTTATAATTGGATTTAATGCAATACAATACTGCAATTTATTTTTGTATTTCACTTGTCACTTAGTATCTATTTGAAATCCATTATCATTGTGAGGAGTTTATATGATATGATTTTGAACTTGGCTTCAATTATCAGTAAAATATTCACAATCCATCATAAAAATTGACATATATACAAATTTGGATGCTGATCCATATGCAAACATAGCCATCAGAAAGAATTACTCAAAAACTTTGTATCTTTATCAAAAAAAACAAATTGTATATCCACCCCCTACACATCCTTATAGAAAAACCAAACTGTATATCCACCCACTACACAGTCAACAATTACTCAAAACCTCTATATCTTTATCAAAAAACCAAACTGTATATCCACCCCCTACACATCCCTATAGAAAAACCAAACTGTATATCCACCCACTACACAATCAAGTGTATTTTATCCATGTGCTTACTTAGAAAACCAAACTATATATCCACCCACTACACGGCAGCTTTGAAGTCAGATCTTCAATACAAATCCTATAGCTGCTTAACATTAAATAACACTAATTAACTAATCAATTATGGTTTAAAAAGGGGCTCGGGCTCCCTGTATATTCACCACTGTAATCAAAGGCATTGGAAGAAGTTCCACTTGCATAAGGATAATTAGGATGGTGACCTCCACGTGGAAAATCAGTTGTTTCAGAATCATCTGCTGTGACGTTGCGAGGTTCTGTAATGGTTTCCAACTCTTTCACCACATCGCTCATCTTAGGACGATTCGTAGACGAGTCATCAGCGCAGCACAACGCTAATCTTACGAAGCGTTCAAGGACTGTTTGAGAAATTGGAGAATCTCTGAGAATGGGGTCAAATATTTGGCATCGAACTTCATTTACTCCGCCCATATTCATTGTTGTCTGCACTTCTAGAACCATATATCTTTCCCCTTTAACTAAGGGCGGCCTAGATGCTAACAGTTCCATTAATACCACACCAAAGCTAAATACGTCGCTCTTCTGTGTCAACTGTTGTAACATGTAATATTCCGGATCAAGGTAGCCCTGCTCAAGCCATTCATGTTAATTTTCGTAATCAAAGACTAGTTAAAATCAAAGGAAAAGTTGTTACCCAAGTAACAAGTCACAAATAAGCATTAGGGCATCACCAATGCATATCATGATAACCATGTTTACAGATGGGCCTGTGCCAGTACACCATGGTTGAAATTGAGGGTAAGATCTCAAACACAATAGTTTCAGTTTTGATAGATCCCAGCGCATGATGAGCCCAGCTACAAAACTAAGTGACCTATTGGGCTCATTACAAAAAGAACATCCGCTGCAAGATACCCATTAAACAGAAACCTACATTTAGGAATTTTATTTTATATATTAAAAAATGAACTAACATATTTTCTGCTCTTGACACTTGCATAACATTGCAGGTACAATCACTATCTGAATATGAGCGTAGAAAAAGGTAGCAGCATACATGGGAATCTAAACTCTCCACCATGAGAGCAAGAAATCGTGGTGGAATTAAAATCAAATTTAATGAAATCTATGAAAAATCTACAAGCAGAATTCCAAAGTTTCAGAGATGATAACATGCAAGAAAGGAGAGAACAGTAGGCTATAAATGAAGCTTTGCTTCAGACTTTAACAGGGGCAAAACCCCACGGACAGCCCGCACTCTCAGCCAACACATTTAAAATGGGAAACTGTCACACAAAGAAATCTTCCAATCCTAAGGGAGAAGAACAGGAAGAACACATACCTGAATCAATGGAAGAGGGTTGTAAGAGCTCTTCCAACGATAACGGCTCACCCCCTCCTTGCAAGAAAAGGAGGAAAAGTGACAACAGTTTGCAAGGAGAATTCAGAAAGATAAAATCCCCAACATATGACAGAGAGATTAACTCTGGGGAGAAGGATGAGGAGTGGCTACTTGGAATGAATAAGAACTTCAAAGTTCATAATTACTCCAGTGAAATGCAAGCCCGACTAGCCATTTACAACCTGAATGGTAAAGCAGCCAGATGGTGGCGGGACTTGAAACACACCAAGGGACAAGAACTGAGAGATATAACATGGGATGACTTCAGCAAAAAATTTCAGGACAAATACATGTCTGAAAGATTTTTCGACAAAAAGATCAAAGAGTTCCATGAATTGAAAATGCGCTCCCTGATGATGGAAGCTTTCATCAACAGATTTTTAGACCTGTTGCACTACGTCCCTTACATAAAGGATTAAAAAGTCAATATACAGTAGTTCTTGGAAGGTCTACCACCAAACTTTAGAGAAAAGATAGAGTTTGATGTGCCCAAAACCCTATATGTGACTTTACATAAGGCAAGACTTTGTTATGAACACGGGAAACCAAGGAATGATAACATCAACAGAAACAGAGATAGGTTCAGAACCTTTTTGGACAACCGAAGACCAGGTTTTAGACCCCCACCTTACCGAAAACAAAAAAACAGTTTTCCACCCAATAGAGGCTTCAACCGACCTCAAGCACGACCAAATGCACCCCCACCGAATGTCAACAGTCTAGCTTTCAACAAAGGGGCAAAAGATATCCCACCAACCGTTTCTTGTTGGAAATGCCAAGGGCTCTACTACTACAGAGACTGCCCCAACAAAATGGACGAGGTTTTACACAATATCCAAACAGACTCTACCGTAGGATACATGGCAAGAAGACCTAGGATTTATGCCTCTATTGATGGCCGATAGGCAGATCACTAGGCCACCATGGTTGAAATTGAGGGTAAGATCTCAAACACAATAGTTTCAGTTTTGATAGATCCCAGCGCATGATGAGCCCAATTTTCAGGTATTTAATGGACCTCTTTTTCCCACAGTCAAGCTCAAGCAATGGTGAAGAAACACACTCAATCGTGGGGAAATTTTTTACTTTAATTATTTTATGAAATTGTTTTTGATGATTATTTTTGTATGTTGAAATGCATATGCAATGAACTAATTCTATGGAAACCAAGCATGATTGAGTAGGTTTAGGGCAGTAAAGGATGAATGCGTAGAAGACTAAGATATCACCAAGCTCGGCACCATGTTCCTAACTTATAGGGAACGCACTCCAGTTCAAGGAGGCTCGGCATTTCGACAATTAGTAAGGATCAGCATTAAATCACATAAATATGGACCTCTTGGGTAGCGAGAGGCCCCTGCTGTTATTTTGAGAAAAACATTGTTTTAACGTTTTCTGCCCTATTGAGATACTACGAAGTACAGACCTCTGTTTTGACATGGATTTTATATTTTAATAAGAGATTGATGATTAATTCCAGCCAACGTTTATAAGTTTTATTCTCTCCTGAGTACGGGTTGGGGAGGGCCCCTCCAACACGCAAGTCAGGAGATTTCTATTTGCAGGTATTTTTCCAATTATGCGTTTTACATTGATGAACAGTTATATTGCATATGGAAGCACTTGAAGGATTTATTATTTCTGTAGTATTTTATAATACATCCTGTAGTACAGCAGAACAGTTTCAGTAGTCCTGTAGGTTCTTTCTTTCAACGCATATTTGAATCAACGATTGCATGTGTATCAGCTTTGCTTTTAATATCATGGTTTATATCTGAGGTTTTTGACTATTTCACATCGTGATTAATCTCTTTAGTAATAGATGGATAGCTTGAAACGATTGCACTTCGATTAAGTCTTGGGATTTAAAATAGTTTAGATCATAATTCTAGTTTTAGGCATCAAGTAATTACAGACCTTGTTTTCCCCAATATTAGACTAGATCTGTTATGGCATTTTCATTCTTTAGATTTACCATTCTGCATTAAGTAATTTCATAAGATCATCCCCTTCACTTTCAGCATTTTAATTATTTAAAATAGATTTACTGCTTTATTTCTTAGAATAGGTTTACTGCTTTCAGCACTTTAATTCTTTTAATTAGATTTATTGCTTCCCAGTATTTAATTCCGTAGCATAACCAGTTTTACATATTGAGTAGGCAACCTTTAGAACATCAATACCGACATCCAACTGTGACAGAGATTATCCTATAAGAGCACAGATAGTGCATGCACCTCTAAAGTTTGTAGTCCCTCGGGTTGAAATTTAAAGTAGGCTCTCGATATAGCTGCTCTCATTAGGCATCCTTATTGGGAGCTCACCACTTTTTGGCACCGTTGCTGGGGAGGTGCTAAATATTTTAGGAGACATCACCTAAAAACCAAAAAAAGAAAACAAAAATTACATAAAACAAAAACATAAATACTTTTTTTTACCAATGAATGCCTCGTCGGAAAAGGGATAGGTTTTGCCACTTTCTGCCCAAGCATTCCATGAGCAACAATGGTAATAACAGTTCTAACCATTCTCAGTTTGAATTTCTACACTCTGAAAATGAAATTGACTCCACATACGATCCAAACAGAAGCAACTTCACTACCAGTTCTAGCTCAAACACCTCAATGGAAAACGAAGAGGAGGAACCTAGGGAGCTTTTCACCTTTCCCATTAGCATACCTCTTGGAGATGACAGAATGAAGAACATAAATCCTAATAATCTGCCAAACTTTCATGGGTTGACTTCAGAAGATCCTGATACATTCCTGTTTGAATTTGAGGTAGTTTGCAGATCATTTGATTACACTACTGATGCACAAAAGCTAAGGCTTTTTACTTCCACACTGAAAGACCTATCACTTCGGTGGTTCATGAGCCTTGAAGGAAATAGTATCTTTAGTTGGGATCAAATGAAACAGTCATTCTTAGAAAAATATAGGGACTACTGCAAGGCCAAAGATACTAGGGATGAAATCTTTAGGATGCAACAAGGAGATAGAGAGTCATTAGAAGATTATGCCCAAAGATTTCAACTCAACTACAAACGAGCCAAGCATTGCACTTTGGATCCTGAATCACTAAAGCTTGTCCTTCTCAGAGGTGTAAAAGAGGAGAATTTTGAAGTCTTAAATCTCTTTGGAGATGGAGATATATTCCAAAAATCTTTTGACCAGATCCTGTAAATCTTCAAAAACTACTCAAGATCTAGGAAAACTAAGAATGGGACAAGGGATACACATACAACCACTGCTGAATCATCATCCTCAGCACCAACACTTACAAAATATGATTTAGAAAACCTGTTGGATGACATGAAAACTGACATACTACAATCTCTGGCCATGCAACTTGATGCTCTTCAAATAAAAAAGAAACAAGATGAAATTAACCAAGCCTTGGCAATATTCTGTCCTCGTTGTAGAAAGAAGCATGAGAAGGGGCAGTGCACCTTGAACACAATAGAAGTATGTGGTCTCTGCACCGATGACCATTCCACTGATAAATGTCCCCTCTTACCCTCATGTAAGGCATCTATTCAAGACCCAACAGCTGAAGGAGCAATGGAACAGCTTTGCTTTATAAATCAGAGGAGGAATAATTTTGTTAGACCATATCAGCAGAGCAATCAAACTTACTATAATCAAGGACATCCAAATTGGAACTTTGCACTGACTCCATGGAAAGCACAACCAAATCAAAACCAATGGCAAACAGGGTATTATTGGCCAACACTCCACAAAGATGCTTATGTGTATGTGTCCCATTGTGACGATTGTTAGAGAATGGGAAAACCAACACAAAAACAAGAAATGCCACTACATCCACAAATCTCCTTAGAGGCATTTGATAAGTGGGGATTTGATTTTGTTGGCCCATTCAACCCACATTCCAATCATAAGAGCTACATCCTCGTATGCACTGATTACCTTACAAAATGGACAGAGGTAGCAGCATTGGTTGCTGCAAATGAAACCAGTGTCGCCAAATTCTTTACTAAGCAGATCTTTCATAGATTTGGGGTGCCAAGAGAAGTAGTTTCTGATCAGGGACCACAATTCACATCAAATTTAATTGAAGACTTGATGAAAAGAAACAATGTAAAGCACAAACAGTAATCCTCCTACCACCCTCAAGGAAATGGTCAAGCTGAGGTAACCAACAGGGAATTAGAGAGAATCTTGACAAAAACTTTCCAACTTCACAAAAGGGATTGGGCTGACAGACTTAGTGAAGTAGTTTGGGCTTACAATACTACATGGAAAACAACAACAGGATTCACATCTTATGAACTGGTCTATGGAAAAAAGTTCATGCTACCAATCGAATTTGAAGTAAAAACATTAAGAATTGCAGCCGATTTAAATATGAACCTATTAGACATTAAAAAAGAACACATGCTACAGCTAAATCAACTAGATGAACACCTCCAACAAGCACTTACACATACTGAAATCATCCAATAGCAAAGAAAGAAATGGCATGACCAACATTTGAAGGATAAGAAATTCAACGAAGGTGATTGGGAACTACTCTACGACTCCAGATTTCACAAATTCAAAGGAAAGCTAACCACTAGATGGCTTGGACCTTACAGTATACAGAAAATTTATGACAATGGGGCTATGAGAATTATTACAATTGATGATGATGAGTTCCCCATGATAGTGAATGGGCATCGCCTAAAACTCTACAAAAAACCACAGTCCAAAGAAGAATTTACACAAGTACTCTACCAGCAACAATTGATGATGATAGAGCATGCTGCAAATCAGTGAAGTTCAACGCATATCATGAAAAAAAAAGAGAAAAACAAAACGAAAAAAGAGAAAAATATATTAAAAAAAATGGAAATAAAAAAGAAAAAAAACAACACAAAAAAAGGTAACAGGAAATTTCCAAGGCATCAACCACAATTCAAACAAAAGAATATACACTCAAGCGAGCCAGCAAATTCGCAAACAAACTCAAGATTCAAGAGAGCCAACAAAAATTTCTACAACTACGGACTCTTCATTCAATCTACAGTATCATCACAAAAAGCTGCCACCTGTTCAAGCGAGCCTGCAAAATAATTCAAGCGAGGGTGCCACTTATTTCAAGCGAGCCTGCAAAATAAATTCAAGCGAGGCTGCCATCTATTCAAGCGAGCCTGCAAAATGATTCAAGCAAGGCTGCCATGTATTCAAGAGAGCCAGTCACATACATCTATGCAATCATCCAAATACAAAGCATCATCATATCAGTCGCATCAGCAAAATGGCACAATTTTCAAAAGAAGAAACTACAGCAAATTCAAAACGAACAAAAGGAAAAAAACACCCACACATGTAACTACTGGCATGCATAAATCAACTACAGACACCACCAAATCTACTACAGAATCCGCCATGCAAGAAAAATGCACCTGATCATCAATACAGGTACGCATACATACCAAGGTAATCTCTCGAATGATTTCATTTTATTTTTAAGGTAAAACATTATCCCACACCACATTTGTATCTAAGTCAGCTGAGGACAACTTCCTTTTCAAATCGGAGACATGGTGGAATGACCTTCATAACTCATGATTGCTACCAAAGTCCCATCACCCTCAGCAAATCATGATCGCAACCTTCACCACATGAAGTACAAAGATCGATCATGAAAAATAGGGGATTAAAAGTGGTAAGTACAGGTATGATGGAAAGGATAGGTGTAGAAAGGCAGTGAATTAGGGTGCATAATATTCCACGACTTTGCATATAAGTAACCACCCGAAATTCCTGAGAAGCAACCACCATTGTATTCCTTGAGCCTATAGGCAGAGCCCGACCAAGTTGAAGGTATAAAACTGCATTCCAAAAGCCCTGGTTTTGTCTAGTTATAAAGAAGATTCTAAAAATGACAAAGGGTTTTAAGAAGAGTGAACCGGAAGATCACAGTGCCATTTATCAGAGCCCGAGAGTCCTGCAGATCGTTCGCAATTCAGGATGGGTGCCATTTATCCTTGGACTGAGAGGATATGATACAGGGGTAGCTCAGGAGTTTGCAAGAAACTTCAAGCATATTAAGGATGAATAGTACGTCACTCGGGTGAAGGGGTTACGCATAAAATTGGATGAGGACATGATAGCCAAACACACTGGTCTTCCAATGGGCCTGCATTGGAGCAGCAATGACCGGGAGGCAAACCACACAGCAAAAGCAGCATTCTTTGAGTGTGGAGAGTTTTATGATGAAGACAAAAATGGAGTCAAAAGACCCTCCATGCCAGCACCATGGGATGAAATGGCTGCAATTGTCCTGAGGTACATTACATGCACTGTAAGATTAAGCTATGTTCCCATTTTCCATTTTCGTATTTTAGAGCTTCTCAGGCACAGAAGTCACATTTCATCAAACAACAATATTAGCATTCCATTTTACCTGCTCCAATTCCTAGCAGAGATGAGTAGGAAGGTGGCTAAGGGAAAAGAGGATGCTTTGGCCCATCATGGGCTTATCAAACTAATAGTTGGTGAGGAGCTAAAAGCTCAGATTCCAGAGCTCTCTTGGGAGGAGTTCATCATGGTATCTGCTGAGGATGTTCAGAGAATGAGGACTATGCCCTTGCCACCTGAATCAAAAAGTAAGACCACCTCTGTATCAGGGGAAAAAAGAAAAATTGACTTGGACAGTGTGGCTGACACCTTGGTCAAAATAAAACACTCCAAAGAGGACTCCCCCAAATTAGACCCAGATATTCCTACCAGTAGTCAGGGGTCAAAGAGGCGCAACAAGAGATTCACGCAGGTATCTAAAATCCGAGTCTCCAAGGAGAAAGAAAGGGAACCTAGCCCCCTGATTACCAATGTGTCTGATGATGACATTGATCCTTTTATAGATCAGAAGGATCCCACTACAGATGAAGAAGAGGACGAAGAAGAAAAAGAAGAGGAGGATGAAGAAGAGGAAAGGAATGAAGAGGAAGAACAGGATGCAGAAGAAGAAATGGATAAAGAAGAAGAGTAGAGCTTACAAGAGCAAGGAAACTTCCAGGAAAACCCTTCAGAACGTAATGAAGACCACGAGGTTGTTTCCTGGCTCACTGAAGCACGAGCATAATTGGAAAGGCTCAGAAATGAGTTGGCAACATTAAGAATTGGGCCAGGAAGCCAGGCCACACCTCCCCCATTCTCAGCCGAGAAGACACAAATCCTGAATATGCATCATGCAGAAGAGCTCTGGCTGGCCGAGCAGAAGAATTTAGCGCTGCAAGAAAAGTTGGCAGAGGCATAGAACGAATTAGCAAAGAAAGACTAGGAGATTATCAAATTTAAGGATGTTTTTTCCACTACTATCAACATATATGAGAGAATGCGGGACCTCAGACCACCATCGGAGGTATATGCAGTTTATTTATAGGAGAAATGGGGTGAATTCCAGCTCCAGAGGTTGAAGAAAGAACTCACTATAGAGGTAAGCACTCCCAAAGAGTTTATTGATGCATCTTTGAACTCCACAGAGCTGGAGAAAGACCAATTGAGTGAGTTCTTCTTACATAATTTCGTAGTTTCTGGCTCACCCAACTGGTCGCCAAACCCATATGTGGGCGATTTCCAGTTAAGGGCATTGTGTTCGTGGATGAACCACGAAATTGAGCGAGCACATGACTACCATCTCTATGTTGCATCCAAATGGAAAACCCCATTAATGATCAGACCAGAGCCAACTCACCCTGAAGGGATAATCTATAACCACAGGATCCTCACCCACGACAAGGAACTGATACCCATTCTCCTTGCAAAACAACAGGAGGCGGTGATTCATTTTGACATTACACTCCGCAGCACACAAAAGGAAGTTAATGAGTCCATCAGGGAAAGGTGGAGCAGGGAGGAAAACATCTAAAAAGAAGAGAACTCCACTCTCCCCTTAGGATCGATGATGCCCTTTTCAAAACCACCCTCTACAAAGAATCCCTGGCAAGAAATCAACTCAGGTGGATCGGGATGAGGCTGAATCCCCCATTCTTTCTTTCCCCGGTCATCAAAGAACAGATTAATGAAGAGGAAGAGAGGAAGGCATGGGCCAGGGAGGATCAAAATTTTGGATATCACAGGCAGGCAGGGATACCTAAGGTGGTAGCATGGGATATCAGGGAGGTCATCGACGAATTGAATAAGTCACCCAAGGATGGGTGAATCCTTCAAGTATGGGAGAGAATGATGAGCCCAATTTTCAGGTATTTAATGGACCTCTTTTTTCCACAGTCAAGCTCAAGCAATGGCGAAGAAACACACTCAATTGTGGGGAAATGTTTTACTTTCATTATTTTATGAAATTGTTTTTGATGATTATTTTTGTATGTTGAAAAGCATATGCAATGAACTAATTCTGTGGAAACCAAGCGTGATTGAGTAGGTTCAGGGCAGTAAAGGATGAATGCGTAGAAGAATGAGAGATCACCAAGCTCGGCACCCTGTTCTTGACTTATAGGGAACACACTCCAGTTCAAGGAGGCTCGTCATTTCGACAATTAGTTAGGATCAACACTAAATCATATAAATATGGACCTCTCGGGTAGCGAGAGTCCCCTGCTGTTATTTTGAGAAAAACATTGTTTTAACGTTTTCTTCCCTGTTGAGATACTGCAAAGTACAGACCTCTGTTTTGACATGGATTTTATATTTTAATAAGAGATTGATGACTAATTCTAGCCAGCGTTTATAAGTTTTATTCTCTCCTGAGTACGGGTTGGGGAGGGCCCTTCCAACACATAAGACGAGAGATTTCTATTTGCATGTATTTTTCCAATTATGCGTTGTACATTGATGAACAGTTATATTGCATATGGAAGCGCTTGAATGATTTATTATTTCTGTAGTAGTTTATAATACATCCTGTAGTACAGCAGAATAGTTTCAGTAGTCCTGTAGGTTCTTTCTTTCAACGCATATTTGAATCAACGATTGCATGTGTATGAACTTTGCTTTTAATATCATGGTTTATATCTGAGGTTTTTGACTATTTCACATCGTGATTAATCTCTTTAGTAATAGATGGATAGCTTGAAACGATTGCACTTCGATTAAGTCTTGGGATTTAAAATAGTTTAGATCAGAATTCTAGATTTAGGCATCAAGTAATTATAGATCTTGTTTTCCCCAATATTAGACTAGATCTGTTATGGCATTTTCATTCTTTAGATTTACCATTCTGCATTAAGTAATTTCATAAGATCATCCCCTTCACTTTCGGCATTTGAATTATTTAAAATAGATTTACTGCTTTATGTCTTAGAATAGGTTTACTGCTTTCAGCACTTTAATTCTTTTACTTAGATTTATTGCTTTCCAGTATTTAATTCCGTAGCATAACCAGTTTTACATATTGAGTAGGAAACCTTTAGAACATCAATACCGACATCCAACTGTGACAGAGATTATCCTATAAGAGCACAGATAGTGCATGCACCTCTAAAGTTTGTACGTCCCCCGGGTTGACATTTAAAGTAAGCTCTTGGTATAACTGCTCTCATTAGGCATCCATATTGGGAGCTCACCAACACATGCCGAATTTATATCTCCCCTAAGATAGTGTAAACTTGTAAGTCAAGCCGAGAACACCACGAGAAACCGTGGCTGGTACAACTAGCCACTATTACTAAACGAAGGGTCTCCGAGTTAGTTAAAACTTGTGAGATAGATTTGAACGGTTTCCTAGCTAGGTTAGAATTAAATATTCTACCCCTAGGATCGTATGATGTACTTATAGGCATGGATTGGTTGGAAGAACACCATGGCCTACTTGACTGGTTGAACAAGTCATTACTATGTAGGGATGACCAAGGGAATCAGAAGACGATTCAGGGTATCCCTAAGAAGGTGTCCATGAGACAGATATACACCTTACAAGCAAAGAAATGTATCAGAAAGGGTTGTAATCTCTTTGTCATCAATATCCAAAACATAGAAACTGATAGGGAACAGAATATCGAAGACTTCCCAGTCCTCGTAGAATTCAAAGACGTATTTCCCGAGGAAATACCAGGGTTACCACCCAAACGAGACTTAGACTTTTCAATAGAATTAACACCCGGGTCGATACCAGCTTCCAAAGCTCCTTACTGCATGAGCGCACCAGAATGGGTGGAGCTCAAGCTTTAGTTACAGGAACTGATCAAAAAAGGGTACATTCGACCGAGTGTGTCCCCTTGGGGGGCACTGATACTCTTTGTCAAGAAGGACGGAACAATGCGAATGTGCATCGACTCCGCCAACTCAACAAATTAACCATTAAGAACCGCTATCCACTCCCTAGAATCGATGACTTGTTTGACCAAGTCGGAGGAGCGAAGATCTTCTTGAAGATCGACTTACGATCTGGATACCATCAAGTGAGAATCTGTGATGAGGATATCAGCAAAACCGCATTTCAGACCTGTTATGGCTACTAAGAGTTCATAGTGATGCCCTTTGGGTTGACGAACGCATCTGCCAACTTTATGTGCATGATGAACAACATCTTTAGTAAATACCTCGACAAGTTCGTTCTAGTCTTTATTGACGACATTTTGATCCACTCCAAGAACGAGGAAGAACATAAAGAACACCTCCGAATTGTTTTACGAATACGACGGGAACACCAACTGTATGCCAAGTTTAGTAAGTGCGATTTCTACAAGCCTCAGATTCAATACTTAGGACATATCATTTTCGAGAAAGGAATAGCAGTCGACCCTAAAAAGGTAAAGGCTATGGAAGAATGGCCCACACCTACATGCGTATTCGACATAAGATCGATTTTAGGGTTAGCTGGCTACTACCGAAAGTTCATTGAGAACTTCTCACGGATTCCATGTCCTATGACTTCCTTACAGAAGAAGGCAAACAAGTTCATCTGGTCGGCTAAGTGTGAAGAAATTTTTCAAAAGCTGAAGAAACTTTTGATTAATGCACCGATTTTATGGATTGTCGATCTCAATGGGGACTTCGTCATCTGCACGGACGCAAGCAAGGAAGGACTTGGGAGAGTCCTTATGCAAGATAATTTTTCCATCTGCTACGAGTCGAGGAAATTGAAAGAACATGAGCAGAACTATCCTACGCATGACCTCGAGCTAGCAGCTATCATCCACACTCTAAAGATGTGGAGACATTACCTTATGGGAAAGTAACCCTGTTCAATAAATTGGCAGGCAAGAGCTTCTATGCAAGAAATATTGATATAAACCCAAGTCATATATTGATATAAACCCAACCATATATTAATATAAACCTAGATGCATATATAAACGAGGAATTGAACAACACTGCAAAATGGGGATTGAATACACATCATAATTCTTATGATGTTGAAATGAAAATAGCAGAGAATATATGCCAAACTTCCTTACCAAGGGTATTTTAAGAGTCGCTGATATGCATAGGGTAAATCTTCAAGCTAACCAAAATGTTTCCATTGGGTTCCAGTGGAAATATTTCCTCTCATTACAGATTGAAAACAACCTGGAAGATGTTAAAATGTTTGATGTCTGTACGCTCGTACAGACTAAGTAATCCTTCCAGCACACAAAGCGCCTCTTAACCATTCAAGATCTGTAGGGACAATGGAAATTCTTTTGTTAAACCTGGAAATCAATTTGGAGCAAACTAAAAAGAATTTACATGTTCCAAATACCATATACTCGGAGCAACAAACATAAGGGGATGTGCCCTCATCATTCAGCAACAAAATGCAATGGCTGCCCACGATGAAATGTTCATTGTAGTCGCCTATCGGTGAATAAATCTCTGAATGCAACATAATGCAATTGAAGAATCAAGCTTATGATTTCATAGAATTTTGTATCAAGCAAATGCTTGTTATATATTCTCTTTAAAAAAACTTTCGATCAGTATGTGATTATTATAACGTGTCAATAAGTAGGAATTTGCCCTCCATGAAATAAATAATAAATAATTAAATTCAACTCTCGCAGCACGTGATCGAAATATATGTCATATCATTACATTAATTTTTTCAAATAAAAAATGGTTTTTCAATCCGTGGGAGATTATTTAACTTATCGATAATATTAAGATTTTTCAGTGGGAGGTTTTGAATTAAAATATTTTGTTTTTTATATTTTTAGGTGGAATTTATTTAAAGTGAGTAGCTGACATTACCTTTTCAAATCTACTTTTTATGATTCATAATTTTGAAATTATCCGCATGGTGAGAGTTGTAATTTTAAACACATATCCAGTAACATATACTAAAGCCTCCATTTTATAGAAGAACAATACTACTCGTGACTCATGAAGTGGTTGCATGCATGGTATTTAAATTTTTTCTAATTTTTATTAAATGTTTGTTCTTTTTAAGATTTAACTTTTTTAATTGTAGGTATGAATGAATATATATTTACTTATTATTAGATCATATATATATATATATATATATATATATATATATATATATATATATATATCCCATTTTCATGTGTAGATATAAATTATTCATCATCTTTATAGATAAGTATTAATAATTTCTTTTTATTAAATTTTAATGCATTATCAATTAGTCATATCAATGGGAGAAATAATCAATTACCTAAACAGAAGAAAATATTCTTCATTCATGAAACTCATAACATTTAAGTGATCCTGCTTTTTCTAACTTTTGTTAAAATGCTTTTTATTAAATGCAAAATCCAAAATCTTCATTCTTATTATAAATATATATTTAATTATTTTATATTATTTATTTCTTTTCATTTATCCCATTTTTATGTATTGTCATAAATTATTCATACTTTCTTCTTATTAAATTTTAATGCATTATCAATTACTCATGTCATTCTTTTCATTTATCCCATTTTTATGTATAGTCATAGATTATTCATACTTTCTTCTTATTAAATTTTAATGCATTATTAATTACTCATGTCAATGGAAGAAATAATGGTTCAAAATTTTTACAAACTCATGTCAATCATATGTTCACATTATAGATCCTCTTCAAATTTAATTAAAATCGAATATAAAAATATCAGATTTAATAAAGTATAATTTTAGCAAAAAAACATTTGTGAGTAATAATAAATACCTTGAAAAAAAATCAAATAATAACATTACTACCACAATTTTTTCTAGATTTTATGGGCAAATATTAATCACAGAGTAATTGGGGTTATAGATGTGATTGATTATATCTATAAACGACCCATATTTAATACAAATGACTCCATAGTAGTATGTGTTTTTATGCAACAAAGATGATGGAATTAGCCTTGGTATGTTGCTCGTTTATACTTATGACAATTGTAGGTTCTCGATCGATCCTTTAGGTTCAATTGAGCCCAGGAAATGCAAACCCTATGGATCTAGTTAATTATCTCGATTGAGAGTTTTATTAACCCTTGATCAAGACTTTTAAAATAACTCGATCGAGCACTTATTTAAGCTCTCAATCGAGCATTTGAAAGATCGATCAAATGCTTAAGAAAAGCTTGATCAAGCTCTAATTTCAACAAACCCACACCCTTCTCTTTCCAAAAAGTGTTACCCATCTTCATGGGAACATCCTTATACAACTAAGTAGGGACTATGTAGGTCGGCTCGAACTTGGTCCCTTATGCATAGTAAATTATAAATATGAATGATAACTTTCTTTTTAAAAGACCTGGTTATAAAAATTATGGGTTTGATCATGCCGAAAGCCTTGATGATATTTTTTATGTTTATGTATTTTTAATTTTGTTTATATATCTACACTCTTTTTCTTAGGTGTGTGTGTGTGTGCACATGCTTGTATAAATATATATACATATCTAATCATGGTCATTTACGGAACTAACATTAAATATATTAGAAAACATATGAAATAAACATGAACATAGAATATTGTTAGTGCTATCTCGAGGATCTTAAGGGAATACAAAAAATATAAAATAGAGAGTCTTGCATGAATGCATTTAAGATAGTTACTTGCATATCTATATGAACTAAAGGAGCTAACCAAAATAGTATGAATTGTTCCTCCATATCTTAGTTACACAAATTTAAACTTGCAAATTTTAACTAAAACAATTAGCAAGGTAAAGAAATGCCACAGAGGAACCCACGGCCTCAAGAACAATTATTGGTGTGAACCCATAAAAAATTACTTTCTAGGCCCTATGTTGTGTTTTAGTCATGATGTACATATCCCTTTAGCAAGCCAAAGATATTGTACAAGGGTCCCATGTGGTTGTTTGGTGATACATTGATGCTATTAAATAACTTGAAGCTTTATGGGTACATATATTGTTCACGACACTTGATCTTGAGAAGCTTCATTGAGAGAAAAATGCTCAAGATGTTATCATCTGTGGACCATGGTTAGACATTGAGACCTATTCTTAGTTCACAACTAACCTAGTCATGGCATCCATATCCCACTTGGAGATGAATGATACCCTACATAGGTCATATGTGTTGGTTCAAAGACTCATCCATGGTCGTTGAGACTAAGAAGAAAGTCTTAGCATTGGAAGATCTTGCTTCCCTCTCTCAATTATGGTCGAGGACCTATATAAAATGCCTAAGATATGGTAATGGCACCCATGCTCAACTTTTATTCTAAATACTACATGGAGAGGGCTCATTTCATTGATTTATGTTATTTTACATGGTGCTTGATCTCAAGAAAATTCAATCACGGCTTAGAGTTGTTGTTCGTCACCAACCATGCTTGTGCCTTAACACCTACACTTAGTGAACAAAAACCTACACATGGTACATTTATCCCACTCGAATATCTGCAAAGGACCTCTACAAAGGACTTGTGTATTATTAGTTCAAGGACATCTTCAAGGTTCTTAGGCCCAACGAGATTCAATATTGTCTTAAGGAACTTGTTTTCTTGACTTGTATAAGGCTCAATGACCCATCTTCGATGTGCAAACTTTCAGCAAACCTTGGAAATTGGAATTAATTATTGGCAAGTCGCGCAAATTCCAAAGATCCTGCTCACTCAGTCGTAGGCTCGCCTTTTTAAGTCTCTAACTCATGGTAAACGTGTTTTTGTAAATGTGGATATTTTTAATGGAAATGTTTAAACAAATATTATATTATTATTTAATGAATAAAATAAGTCAAAAAATATAATTTTAGTTCAAAAGCAGATTCGAGATTTTTTCCACGAGTCGAATCTTTAGATATAATAAGATTTAGCGTTTCCAAGAAAACAGGCTTGAATTTATTATACATAGGGTTTAAATTGTTTTGATTTTTTTAAGTAAATATTGAAAATAAATTTGATTAGTTATTTAATATTTTAAAATAAAATAATTAATATTATTTTTTGTTTTTTATATATTTATTTTTATTAACCTGAAATTTACTAAAAACTTCTTAAAAAGTATCACACAAAATTTCTTACAAAGCTGGTTGAGTTGTTGTCAAGCCCTAAAATGGATGGTAGTGTTTTTGTCCATGGATGGTGGTGAGAGTACTAATATCTCTAAATTACTTATTTACTAAAATGTTGACAACAGCTAAATTTTTTATTAAAATATATGAAGATGCTAAATGTTGGCAACAACTAAATTGTTTCTTAATGAAGATGCTAAATGTTGGAAACAACTAAATTGTTTCTTAAAATATCTGAAGATGCATGTAGATGCATGTAGGGTTTCTTGTGGCCTCGAAGATGCATGTGCCCGAAAGCATATTTTTTTTTTTGTTAGTAATGAGGGTACTATATATGAAGATGCATGTGCTTGAAAGCATATATTTTTTTGTTAGTAGTGAGAGTACTATATATGTTAGTAGTAATATATGTTAGTAGTAAGAGTACTAACATCTCTAAATTATTTATTTACTAAAATGTTTTTTTTTAACAAGAACAATAATGGAATTTATATTAAAAACGAGTCATCAAAAAATACAGATAGAGAGTTTCTGGTTTTTTCTCTCTGAGGGACTAGCATTCAAGTTTTTCTTTCCTGCTTCACTAATTCTTCTCTTATCTCTAACAAGTCTAAGGCTATAACTGTAAACCTTTACAAATTGTCCCAAGATAAACTTGCAGAAGCAATACATTACAAAATTTGGATTTGGAATCCATTAAAGCTAATAAAACCCTTAAATAAAAAGATAAGACCAGAGTTGCTTCTAAACTATTACAGAAGGAAAATATATAACCCGCAAAAATTGCAGAACTAGCAAGCTGCATTACTTTTGGCGAGGTCGAGGAGGTTCTGGGCTCTCCATGGAGTCATCCGGGTTGGAGCTGGAGCCTATTGTATCCTGGAACCCTGGAATGCAGTGAGCTAAGTCTTCTCGGAGCCTGTCCACCTTGCCTTCCACGTCATAGATGTTCTTGTAGTTGTCGTCCACCTTAGAATCCACATTTGAGATGATGTTGGCAGTGTAATCCACCGCTTCAGACATGGAAGAGATTCTGCCATTCATAAGGTCATTGTTATTCCTAATTTCAGTGCCGAGGGAATGTAGAAGGGTATACATTCTTGTCATGTTCTTTTTTATATCCGTCACCTCAATTCTTATCTTGCACACTTGCGCTTCCATAGTATCAACCACTGAACCTTGTAGAACCAGAGGGGACTGTGTTTCAGGAGCTGGCATCTCTTCTTCTCACAGGCTGAGGGAAGAGAGGTCATCAAACATAGTGCGTAATGGCTCCAGGAGATTTGCTTCGGGGAGAAAGATATCAGAGGAGGAGCGTAGGGGTTTATTGCAGAGTGAGCAGGAGAAGGGTTGTAGAGACGGAACAGAGCTGGCACCCAGGGGGGAGCAATACATGCAGTGGAGCGAGCTTTCATACTCAGGGAAGGAGCTAACAAGGAAGAGGTCTAGAAGCGTCTGGAGGAAGAAGCAAACAGAGCGTGCGAGTGAGTGGAGTTAGGTGAGGTGAGGCCATGTGATGGCATTAAATGCCTCCATTGGCCCTCGAAACTAGCGACAAGTGTTTGCATGCGATTATGGAGATCACTGCGTCCAAAGGTCTCAAGGGTAAGATGATAAGAGGGTCAAGGAGTGGGGGAGATGACACCCCAAGGGAGAATATGGTTAGGGGACCCAACAAGGAAGAGGGAGTTCATCATCTTGGGCTAAGAAACCAAAATTTAGGAGCATGGCTTTATTGGCCATTTCATCGGCATGTTGATTGTTTGAGCGGAGAACATGGAGAAAATTGAGTGAGTTGAAGTCTCTGCTGGTGTATTTGAGAATGTGGTGGTACTTGCTTGAAGGAGTGGAGCGTTTTCTGATGAGATTGCGAGCTTCTCGGACTATAAGAAGAGATTCCCCAATGGCTATCAAATGTTTTATCCTAACCTTGATGGCGATTTCTAGACCTTTAAGTAAGGCTAGCCATTCCGCATCATTATTGGTCTTGTTTCCAATTCCCCAAGCATAATTTTTCATTCTGCTTCCCCCGGGGTCAAAAATGACCCCTCCTGCACCTGCCAACCCATAACTTATTTACTAAAATGTTGACAACAACTAAATTGTTTATTAAAACATATGAAGATGCTAAATGTTGACAACAACTAATTTTTTTATTAAAGGGTACCCGCATGAAGCTGGTACCCAAAATAACTGCAACAAGGGCGCGTGAATGGAAAAAAAAAGGATGCACATGTGCCTCCAAAGGCGCGCACGCATCCCTACTTCGGCAATGCCGAACGTCCACGTGGTTCAGCCCACGTGGACAAAAGGGGCGCGCACGCGCCCTTGACGCGTACGCACATATTGGTGCACACGCGTTAGTGGTGCGTGCGCGCCTCTGTTTTTTTATATAAAAAAATAGAGCTCATGGGTTTTGTCATTTTTGACAGACCCGTGAGCTAAATTACCAACCTGCGAGCGCACCTTCAACCCCGAAAATGCGTCCTCGTGCACCCCCGTCGTCGTCAACACCAAGCAGTCGCCCCTACACCACGGTGCCATCCGTTTCTCTAGGTAAGTGCTCCTCAAAGCACAAATTTGTCTTTATTTTTGTTTTTTTGTTTGTTTTCCATTTGAATTTTAATTTTTAAAAAAAATTTACAATCCATTAAAAAACCAAGGAAATTTAATTGCAGGCCATCTACACACCTAACAAGATGTCAGACACACCACCACCATCCAATGAAACCTGACCTCAAGAAGAGAATATGGGAATCGATAATGAACCCAATGAAAACCTTGAAGATCAATTACACCAAGACTTAAATCAATTGAGGGCACTAAGTAATGAATTGAACAGTACCAGGGAACCCTCTCGGGTTTCCTTGGATTCATCACTTCAAAACATTATTGAATCAATCAATATTGCACACAGTGAGATAACAAACTTGAGCCAATACAGGGCTCGAATGAGGAAACACTACTCCACTGGGTTGTCCAAAGAGCAAATAAAAGACCTCAACATCAGCAAAGCCTAGTTGTATAACAAGTTCATAGTTCCCTCGATCGGACAGCCTTCAGCTTTAACGAGGCCTCGGGTTTGCATGGACTGGTGCATTTACCAGCCATGGAGAGATAACTGGAGACAGAGGTGGTTCATGGTGTTTGAAAGGCCCCCGTGCAACAATTTGGAGGTCCCACAGTATTTCCTTCAGAAATTGTGGGCTGAGTTTGAGCTAGTGTACCATGTCAACTATTTTGACATCACTGAGTTTCAGGGTGTTGGTCTTGGCTTTGCCCAAGATCAACCTTAGGCACACTAAAACCCGCTTAGAGGACCTCCTACACCTAGGAGAGAGCCAAACCCCCCTCCTTAGCCACTCGGGTTTGGTAGCAGTCTAGATGAGATTCATGGCTCCGTCAGACGTGCCACACATGACTTGCTTAGACATACCAAATTTGTGGCCATGTCTTCCCAGAGCCGGGAGGACATCGATGAGACACAGATAGCTGCACAGTCTATGGGTGGTGGCCTGAGACATGCCGAGTACAGGTGGAACCCAGGCGGGGCTTTCTAGTTCTGCTGGAACAACAACACATCGTTGTTCTCACTGTGGTCATTCTTGCCATGGTGATACGTAGCAGCATGCCACAGGGAGCTTCATGGATCAGGTTTGCTATTGTTTTATTTAATGTTCAAGTATTTGTTTTATTTTATTTGATATCGTATTGTTTAATATATTTAACTTTGAATTACACATTGTTGACTTTATTTGTTTTAATGTTCAGTTATTCGGTGCCGGGTCTCCAACCCCCAGGTGGGAGGACGTCAATCCCTTTGACCTCGATGGAGCCATGGCGGAAACAGAGGAGATTGGGGCACCATACACACAGCTAACTTCTTTACTTTGAACAATTAGATCTAGTTACGAGTAATTTGTGTTTAGTAATTAAAAATTATTTAGCATTGAGTAATTACCATATTATCATCATATTTTACAGTTGTGTTTATAATATTGTCTAATTTATTTGAGAGATATAAATTCGTATAATCCCACCCAAAAAAAAATGAAACCTTATCAAACATGAAAACCTAACAAAACTATAAACATTTGTGTTAGACACAATGCTCATTGAGAGGGGGGGGTGAATCACTGAGCCTATACTTTATTTAATTTCAACTTCAATCACCAACTCTTATATCATCATTTCACATTCACATCATATTCATCAATGAACTAACTATCAACTAATGAAACACATCAACACATAATACGAGACTAGATATAGTTTTTGTAATCTTTTGTATTTGGTTCAACAGCTACAACCGTGAGGCAATTTAGCACCAGCTGATACAATGAGTACCAACTCATCATCTAGGACCCAGCCTAGTTTTTCTTAGATCCTACTAAGAAAATGTATACAAGACCCTGCTTGTATTTATGATTACATAGTTGTCACATATCATACATATCACAGTCATGTCATTATTCACATCATCTCATTCATCAATCTGTTGCCAGCACCTTGTCTTCAATCATCATTCTGTCCCTGTTTCATCATGTCCAGCATCTTCTCAAACATATCGATATTCTATCTACATTCACATCTTTAACTTGTCATCAAACTATCATTAACCATAGGAAAATTATCATTATGTTGTCAAGATATCAAACATATCCACATTTATATCACTTTCTGCTCATCATCACTCTGTCATAATTTTAACCAGAATATACACAAATACATCATTCTCTCCTTTCACCAAACTGCTACCCAAAATATCATTAGTCTCTTCATACTGTCTAGATCATCATGTCTTTCTGTTGTACATGCACATCATATCACATGATATTCAATCGACCCGTCTATGTAATTTTCATTTTATTTTTATTTTTAATTGCTGAGCCAACTTTGTCCTTTGAATGGACACATAATAGTTCACATACAATGTTTTATTTGCATGCTTGTTTTGGTTTGACTTCACACAACCACATCAAAGGTCACGTTAGAAACTTAGGGCTTCATCATTTTTTTTGTGGGCTTATACATCGTCATGTTTAAATACTTCAGCATCAAAGGCTTCGTCAAGCAATTATAAGGGCAAGGGCTCCATCACACCCACAACAATAGACCACAAACAATTCCAAGAACCCCAAGGCAACAATACATTATGTCTTCATCACCATACATCAAGGATTCCACATATGGACATCTTCAAGTTTCAAGGGCTTCAACATCCATTGTAAGTGCCATTAGATAAGGGTTGATTCAATTTGTATGTGGGTTTCAATGTGGGTTCCACCATCAAGAGTCAATCATTTAGTATTTAATCAACATGCTTTCAATGGACATCAAGCCCATCATCAAATGGTAGCATGGACCATCACCAAGGGTTCCACTGCCCCATCAAACCACAAATGACCACAGAATGGGTCATTTGGCTCATTAGGTGTTCCAATGGCTCCAATTCCCACCTCCATGGTTCTTCATGCCATGTGTGTTCTTCAAGCCATCCACATCATCATCTTCTTTTCCATTGCTCAATCCTTTGTCATTAATGTTGTCACCACCATCACCATCACTGTCAACATCTTCATAGTGGCCAAAAGAGAATCATAGTGGCCAAGCTTCTAGAAATTCAAGAACCTGATGTTTCTCATGTCCTTATTACCTTAGTTTATTATCACGGGATTTCCAATTTATTCTAATACTTGAGACTGAAAGTAATCATACTACTAATCCTAGAACATGCTATTAGGAAAGACATATAAACAACATAAAACAACTTATCACATCTATTGTCACTAAAGTTTTTGAAAATGATGTAAGGCCCATAAGGAAGAGCATGGTTGGGTGGTATCATTTCATTAAATAATGTTAACTTAGTGATAAGACATAACCCATAGCATGGTTGGGTGGTATCATTTCATTAAATAATGTTAACTTAGTGAGAAGACATAACCCATAGCATGGTTGGGTGGTACATGCAAAGAGACAGAGTGTTTTGTATGGTAAGAAGGAATGATAAGGGTGATATCATGTTTCTCATGCTAATAAGAAAGATCAAAAGGTGATAGTTAGCTATGCCATTGAGACTTGAATTATATTATGATCATGTCTAACTAGGAGTTTTATTAACAAAATTGGCCTTCTCAAATGTGATATTTTCTTTATCCTAAGACGTACTAATATTTGAGACCAAATAGTATAAATATTTGAGTATGGATGTTCATAGAATAGGATTTGACATGGAAAAAATATGTAAAAAAATATAGTACAACTCAAATACAAGTATACATCTTATCAATACAAAAATATGTATTTTTTTTAAAATTTAAAATTATAAGTGAAAATAGAGTTTAATGGATAAGTATAGGATCATGCTCTTAAATTATATATATATTTTTAATGTTGATTAAGTAATACGTGGCTTCAATATTTATTTAAAATATTAGGAAATGGCGTTTAGATTTTACTTTGTTTCACTCTCCAAAATAATTTACATTTTTGTAATTTGAATTTATGTTTATATATATGAAAAAGCATATATGCAAAAGATTCATGAATATGGTCATTGTCTTGTGATGGTGAAGTTATAAATAGTATGAGATTTGAGTTATCATTTCATATGTTGTTATTAAAGTTCCATACTTACATTCATAATTAATGAATAATTGAATTATTAAAAATACATTAACTACTTTAATTGAAATTCCACTTTTATCTTCACAATTAAATTTTAAAAGTAACATATTTTTAATATACTTTAAAGTTAAAATTAAAAAATATATTTAAAAATTTATTCAACTTTATAGTATCTATACTATGTTCAATATTTACCTGTGAATAAGTCCCAATATGGTTCATGGAAATTTTATCTCTCCAAGATTTATCCTTTGCAAGTTTTCACATGACATACATGCTAATACATTATTTCCATGCTTTGAGAAACTTTTCATAGTCCATACACCATTTGTAGTATTCTCATCAAAATATCAAAATTGAGATTTTTATAGTGGAAATGAACCATCCTTTCATTGAATAATGTTATGTTAGTCGTAAGACATAAACCATAATATGATGGTATGTAAAGAGATGACTATGTGATTTGTATGGAAAGAATGAATGGTAGGGGTGACACCATGTTTCTCAAGTTAAGAAGAAATAATAAGAAGTGACAATGTGTCTTGCATGGAATAACAAGTAATAGATGACTATGTCATTAACAGTTGAATCATTATATTGTCATGTTTACCTAAGTGTTTTATAAATAAAATTGTCCTTCACCAAGTTTGATAGTTTCGTGATCAAACTCATGAAGAAAAAGTTATAGCGAGTGGATATGGAGTAGAAGGAATTGGGTGAAAGACAAGATACAAAATTCTACAACTACTTGAGGAAATTAGAATATGTGATATATAAGAACAAATAAATTATGTTGATTTGTGAATCCCTAAAAATAAGATAGATTGAAATAGGAACCCTAGTTTTATGCATGGGGAATTTGATTTATATATATTTACATATCTTATCCAAGTCAAAAACCCTAATCTAAAATGCACATCATTATAACTAGAAAATGATATTATATTAAAATAACTAACTCTTTCATTGTTATATTTTTAAGTTACTTTGAAAGTGTTTACACCATGTTTGGGGTGCTTCATGACATTTTGGGTATATGGTATATGGATGGAGTCTATGAAGGTTGGGGTTGGAGTGGTATGGACTTACCTTGCATAGATACATTACCTTCAATTACTTGTTTTTAGTAGGCTTGCATATAAGGATTAGGTTATTATGCCTTAGATATTGTGATATTGCATTTATATTATAATATTAGTATTATATTTATTCATCAAATATGACCTTAGTTTTAATTCTATTGTCAGGTATGATCTTAATTCTAACTGTACACACACACACACACACACATGAGACCTAGTTTAGAGATAATCTAATCTCATATTTGTGCACTCATTTACATTGTAAAAGTAGGTCCCCCCTTTAAAGAGGCTTCTTATTCATGTCTTTATTTCACTCTCAAGGCATTGGGTTACTTGTTCTTTATGTTTTTATGATATTTTTCGCAATTTGGTGCATAACATTTGGTATTAGAGACATTTTTCTATAAAACATTTATGGGGATTTTTCAAATAGGTAAAGTTTGAGGCACCTCAAAAAAAAATTGAAGTACATGTGGTAAAAATTGCAAGTTTAGGTTCATTATAACTTCAGAGTTATAGTCCATGGAAATTAGGGGTTTTGTCTAATCCAAAAACTAGTCTGACACATGTATTTTAAGTAAAATTGTTATATCTGAATTTTCAGGGATCCAAATGACTCCTAACTATTGCATAAGAAATATGATGTAACATTGTCTTTGTGGTAAAAAATTTAGAAGAAAAAAAAGTAAAATCACACATTTTTCAAGATGAACAGTTTCTCAATCATAAAAGGGACAAAAACGACAAGTTTTGTGAAAGCTACCATAACTTTCACTTGGAAGATCCATATTTGGTGAAACCTATGGCATTATAGAGAAGACTCTACTAGGATACTACAAGATGAAATTTCAAATTTTGGAGGGCCTATATTTCAAAGATAATTTAGGAAAAAGGTTCACTAGAAAGACAACCTACAAATTCTAGGGATTTTAAAGGTATGCTAATGCAAAACTTGCATAAATTTTGATTGAAATATCTATTTTGGGTGACTCAAAAGGTGTGATAAAGAGTATATTGAGGAGAATTAGAGGTAAATATTATTTTGGTCTCACTTAGAAAAGGGTTATACAAAAATGATACAACACTTAAACTTCTAGAAATATCAACCATCACTCAAGAACTAAATGAAGAAATGTATAACCATCTATCCTATTTGGAGGATGTTAACGATTGAATCTGACACACATGTGACATTTGGCTAATATTGCAGAAAGGTGTCATCAACATAAAACATGTAGCTCATGAAAGACATTTTCATTAGATCCAAAAGATAAATCGAGCCCTAAAATATCAAAGGAAGTTGACACAAAAAATAACGCATCTAAAAGCACTAGACACCCATGCTATTTAGCATGACCTACCTATTTAGCAACCTGCACATATTTTCCTTTGAAAACCACGCGAATGTCAAAATGACATGACCAATTACTTGTGCAACGCATTCAAATATTCAAATGGCTCTCTTAGCTTTAAAATTCGAATGAGAGTTCTCACATGCTTGGGAGTATTCAATAACCCCCATCATGTACTTAGAGAACTAGTTCAAAGGCAAGAGTGTTCACATTTGGATATAGATGTTTCTTGGAATCCATCTGTAAAAGGAAGCCATGGGAATGCATATATAGGATAGAATTAGAGCAAAGTTATGTTGTTGAAATTGCATTGAGAGCTTACGTTTCAATCCACCTCCTACTTCAAGTTGGCGTGCAAAATTTCCCTTGATTTCTTCCTCTAAGAAGCAAGTGTTTCTCCATTATTTTATGCTAGTTATATTGTAATTGTGTGGACAAAAAGTGTAACGTCCCCTTCCATCTATCCAATGCAAGGGAGGGAACATGACTGCAACATGGGGTGTCTAATTCGTCCCCAAAGCCATAATGATAAAATTTTTCCATTTAAAATAAGATGCACAATTAATTTACATAGCGGAATTAAACATATTAACACACAGCTAGAATGGAATGTATCAGCATATGTAACCCAAGAAAATGATGAATCATTCACACATGGAACCAATCCCATTCTCATGCCGTTCATAGATTTCATATCAATTTCATTTACATGAATAATTAACATCCTGAATTAACACAATGCAAAACACATAATGCATATAATTTACATCACAGAGAACACTTATCTTTGAGATGGATTTGTCCAACAACTGGCTATGTGAGAGCAACGTTCCATCCAACCATAGATCTCTGTCCAGCTTGTATTCCTTCAGCTGAGAGATCACCCTCGAGTTGGGTTGTGTATCCACTAAGGAGGAACTAGCTGGGCTCACTCACAGCCATGGTTTCACTTAACAACTATGCTAAGCCAACACACAGTTGGGTTTGTCAAGCATATGAAAGACAAAGGAGGGTAATGCTAAGCCAGTGAACTCAACCATAGAGCTACAAGCATCTCAAATGAATTCAACAGTCAAGGCACCCACATTACCTACCACACCCAACACAAGGAAGGTCTCCTTCTCTGCTGCACAGTCCCTCAGGTGTCCCTTCCCTCCAGTGCTCTTCAGGATGGGTATAGAAAGGTCCAGCTGCTAATCCTTGATATTCTAGCCTTCACTAGGTTTATCAAAGAAACCCAACCTCTGCTCAGTCATTCACAATTGGATTTCTCAAAACTTTGTCATCAAATAACTCAATCTCGTCACTGGTTTTCTGGGCTATAAAAACTGGATTTTCCAATGGATTTCGGGGTATCTAATACTCTCAAATTCGCCCCAAGGTTCATATCTATGGATCCCCCATTGGATTTCACTCTCAAATACCAAATCTGAGCGTTTTTGGCTCTTCAAAACGTAGGTTCTTGCAAAGTTGCGATTTCTGGTTTTGCTCACTGCTAGCAATTCGTTTTTGGATGGAAAATGATGCTGGTAACTTCCACAATGGAATAGGGATGAGGAAGAAGAAACTCCCATGAGGTAGAGTGGCTTGTGGTACAAGAAAATAGAGCCCATACCTGCAAATATAAATTTCTGGGCTGCCCATGCTCCATTGAAGCCATGGACTAAAATCCTCAACTACTTCCTTACAACATAAATAAATGTCATCGAGGAAAGTCAAATGGGTTCTCACAATGACATTTGGCAACTTATGGCTCAATCTCACAACCCCCTCACCACTCCCTAGTGGATACACATGGCCCCTTTTCATTGGTTGCTTCCATAGCCAGTTTTGGTATTTTATTGCAATATTAATATTTACATCAAGTTACAATATTCCATGGCTTAATAGCACATGGGTATCAAAATATCAAATATTTGCTTGTTTTAAATAAAATCCGAACATACACTAGCGGGGCCTTGGCCTTGAGCTCCTTGCTAGGGAAACATACAATGCATGTATACAATAATTACATTGAAAGCCAATATTTCCTAAGATTCAAAATTGGGGTATTACAAAAAGGACCTCCCTAAGGGATATTGTTGGCTTCCCTTTAAGTCCCTCACCTCATATGTGACAACATTGTATTTAGCTTGAATATTGGGAAATCAACATTTGGTTTGGCATACTCTTGTTTTATCTGCTTTGCTTAGCACTTGTCCCATTTATGTCTTGTTAGTTTTGTTTTTATTTCTTATTTAGAGTTTTCTTTATAATTTGGAGTTTGGTTTACTAATTCAGAATTCACAATACTAGGTCATTGTTGCGACCTCAAGGATTTCCCTTAACAGTGGGAGGACTAATAACTAGGTTGTGGCTATTTTTCCCATGATATTTATGGTGACTCCACTACTGTTTTTTTTCATTGCATTATATATAGGTTGTATTTTTCTAGATAAATTATTTTGGGTGTTGTGCAGGTGCAAGATATCACAATTTGGACTCTCAATAGTCGGAATTCGGAATCCCTCTATTCAAATTATATTTTTTTATCACTAGCACAGCTCCTAGTTGTTCACCCTAAGCTATTTTTAAATGATTTATGTGCTTATGTGAATGGGGATCGCATAGCGAAGTGTTCAAAAAGAAGATCACCCACAAAAGAAGGTTGAACTCCAACGTAGTGCCGTAAAACATGGAAAGGTATTGGTTGATCACGTCAACCAATAAATTGAGTAGAGTAAGTTGGGGAGTAAGTTAGTATTTTTGGTCCACTTAGAGGTCGTGGGGGCTATGCCAATACTATCAATATGTGACAGGTTGGGTAGACTATGATGTTGATTGTTCGGATAAGAAGGAAAATTTTTGGATGTCATGTGACTGCGAAGAGAGAGTGCGACGAAGACTTGAGTGATCCCATGTATTGTTTTGTGTACTGAAGGGTTGAAAGATTTCCATCTGCAGGCTGTGTGCATAGTTTTGAAGAAGATGAAATTCTTTTTTAATGGGATCAATGAATAAACGAATCATTTCCATGGTTTTCTCCCAAATGGGTTTCCACATAAAAACATTTGGTTTCTTATGTATGTGAATTATTATGTGTGAGTGTGCTTTTGTTTTTATTATATATGTTGCTAATAAAATGGTAAATTTGTAATCAATCAATAATATTATATGAATGTTTTTAGTCACAAATAGACTGCACAGTAGATGCATGTTAAACATATAGTTATGTGATTTGAATTGGTTTCTTTTGAAGTTCCGTTAATGGTTATAATCATAGGACAGATTCCCATCCCCTTCATTGCTGCAAAAACATTGTTCTTGCAGTACCCATAGGTACTTCAGGTGAGACTTCTCCTATTTGCAGGTGATGCAAAACGGGACAATATCTTGAGATTTTTTGGTCTATGTCGTAGTGATCTTGGGTCTTCCCACGAGGAGCCAAAAAATGGTTTCATTGATGGGATTGGGATTTGAAATTGAAGGGGGTGTGCAAATGTGGTATCCAGCTAAACAATATATCTTGGAGTGGATAGGTAAGAAAGAGAAAGAGTTGATTGAAGAGCAGAACAAAAATCCACGGATCAACTCACAAGAATGGTTGGATAGGTATGTTTTCTCAAATCTACATGAAATTTTCTTTGCCAATTTTCCTATCATATTAGTAGAATGGTTTTCTAATTTAGCAGAACAAAAAAGATGCTTGTAGGGGGATGAACCAACCATTTGGACTCCTGAGTTAGTTGAACACTTAAAGGTATCAGTAATACGATTCCTTGTGTTGTTGATTACTAGCTTAATAGTATACTTGCAGGTTATATTACTGAGTTTGTTGTAGAAACTTTAAAATATTATAGCACAAATGAAAGAGAATTCTTCAAAGGAACACGAGGTTAATATTTGAAAACTATGTACTTATGGATTAAGATGTTACTCTGTGAAAAGGGTGTCATGAGAATCGAACCTGAGGAGTAAGTGTTGATATATTTTAGTGTAGGGACTTGTCTACTCAATTATCTATCTTACTATGAATTGGTGAGATTCAATTGATAGAAGGTGAAGCAATTATCTCTATTTTCATAATATCTTTAACCAATTTTGAATTGGAAATAACTTGAAGGGAAAAAAACAAACTAAAAAATGGGAGGAAAATTGAATTACTTCATATAACATCAAAGA
Source organism: Larix kaempferi (assembly GCA_027924585.1). Lineage (NCBI taxonomy): Eukaryota > Viridiplantae > Streptophyta > Pinopsida > Pinales > Pinaceae > Larix > Larix kaempferi. The sequence continues at coordinate 14,806,571 of BSBM01000103.1, read as the reverse complement.
AGAAATGATACTTACAACCTTGTTTGAGGTGAATCCATTCTCCTTTTCTTTGATCTATCCTTCTCCATCAATTCCTTTGATCATCCAAGTTCTTTGTATTGAAGATGAGATTTCCAACCTTTAAATCCTTCCAGCATGCCTTTACTCTCACTTTATGTATCTTACTTTGCCCCAAATGCCTTTCTTTTTTATCATAGGTATTTGGGAACTAAAGAATCAAACTTCAATGTGGGATTATATATTTTTCCCAAATTTTGTTTTTTCCATCAAAAAACCCACTTTTCCATACTTTTCTAGCATTTGGCTTTGACTTTCTAGAATTTTTAGGGCAATTAATACATGTGTCATGTATTCTTTCCACTCCAGGAGTTTTAGAAACTGGGTTTTTTACCTTTAAGTGGTCATAAAATTGGCCTCTTTAGAGAAACCTTTGTCTTCACAAACTTCTTCCTTTGCGGAAGCGATGGTCAGATGAGAGATTAAATCTTTCAATTGTTCTTGATTTCTGGTCTTCATGTTGTAGGCGAATGCTAAAATGTGCTTCTAACCTTCACTTGTTAAGGGTGTTAATTTGATTGTTAACGTATTCCCCTTAATGTGTGAGGTCTGAAGCAGAGCTAAGGGTCGAAAAACATTATCTCTTCATACTGATTCTCTTCATATTGATACTCTTTATTGATCAAGGCAGGATGGAAAGGGATTATCCCATCAGATTAGGATTAGGGAAATCATGTGCAAGTCAAACAAAGCAATTTCCTGAATATACAAAATATTCCTGTGGTGGTTATACCCATGCTCAACAGTAAACAAGCATGGCCATGAACAATACATAGTGGATCCATGAACAATACATAGTGGCCATGAACAAGGTCTTCATCGAACTTCTAACATGGTAGTTTAATCTTGCGCAACTCGGGTAGTGTATCGATGAGTGATACAACTGTTTTCCCCAAGCTATTCAATAAAAACAGATGATAGTACGATTTTATATCATGCAAATATAGGACCTGATGTCGATAATAATAAAACATCATCAGATTACCGCTCATTGATTTATATCGTTAATAGATGCAAAGAGACTCACCGATAATGATGATGGACTCCAAGGTACTGAGTACAAACTAGAAAGTGTGAATAGATGTTCTGAATTCAAACACTTGTAGAATCAAATAATCAGGGGTAAGTGATGTATACCCACTGTCATTTGCAAGGAAACCGCTACTAATGATTGTAAGATCCAAGGTACTCCAAGGTTTCTAGATCCATTTCCTAGATGATGATTTGGCGTCGATATGAATAGATCCATCGAAAGGAGGGAATTAATGCATCCCACATCAACCGATACAAAACATAAATCAATAGTATGATATGATTTGGTAGAGATGTGAGATCCAACATGGTATACTAACACAAGGAAGGTGAAGATGATTGGTCAGGAATATTTCAGGAATGACCGACATTGTTTTAACTTCCCTTGAACACTTAACATGATGTAGAATGGACACTTGGAAACATAGGACTCAAGTAACCAACCTTAAATAAATCCTCCAATGCTAGATGCATTAACGAAATCTCCATTGATGACAAGAAGGATAACCCATCGGTAGAGATCTATTTAAAACACTAGTATAGTTTCCTAAGGCAAATGTAGATGGTGTACTGATAGTGGATACAAAATTATGTCTCGTGTTCAATGGCGATAAGGACTGACTGTTGCCATTTTTTCAAGGATATAATATGAAATGATTCAATTCTCCCCCTTTTTTGGATTTATGTGTTTTCCAATTTTTAATACCTTTTTCATTTATTAGCTTAAAAAATGAATAAAGCATGCTATGGTACATTAGAGGACATGAGTGTCTCAAGGTCCTGCACCTATACTTCAATTGCATGGGTTAGGCCAAGGAAAAGATAAATATTTCAAAAAAGGGATGATCTAGTTGTGTACACTCTTATGGGTGTTTCCTCCATGGGTATGGGTAAATTATACATAAGCAATGGTTTATAGGCACCATGTAACAAAAAGTGACTGCAAAGGAAAATATGCAACATAATAAATAAGAAACGAAGTAGTAGGAACAAATGTTCAAGTGGATATTTTAACACATGCTTATGTAAACTACCAGAAAATTGGGATCCCATTAGGATATGGTGAAAATGTATGGAAGAGAAATATGTGGTCTCAAAATCCAAGTCATGATTATACTAGTAAGACTCCTAGACCTATGAGAATAACTCAACATGGGTACCAAAATGAAAATGGGGTGCTAACTAGAGTGTCCCATGTTCGGTAGGTTCTTCTGTTGGAATGGTGGAAAACACAGATATTATGGGATGACCCACCAATTTCCAACAGGTTCAACCCTAGGTCAAGTTTGGGTTTCAAAAGGTTCAAATGCATCTTCACAGAGGGATAACTTAAACCTATATGCAAGCTTCCAAATATACTTGATCAAATAGAGGAACATGTAAACGATGCTCCTATAATTGGGAACATTTAAACCAAGTTTGCTCCCAGTGGCCCCAAAAAAGATGTCCTTAGGTGGGTACAACCAAATGTTCATAACTTCAAGGATAGCCTTCCTCCGATGATAAAATATCGTCCAATAAGTCATGTGAGGATGGGAGAGCTCACAGCCCCAATGGGCCAAGTAACCAGATCATATTCCTCCATTAAGGGAGGATTTTGATCTGAATTTGTCGAAGCCATTTGAATAGCTTGGTATAAAACTTCTACAACAGATAAGGGTGTATTACTCTTTGTTTCACCATGTTTCATAGAAATGGGTAACTTTCCATCACTATTTTGGACTAAGGAGTGCTCCTTCGAGACTCGCTCTGATGAAGTGAGACCTTTCATTGTGGTGGACTTAGAGAAAATTTTCAACATGGAAAGTAAACCTCCAATGGTATAGTGAAAACTGGAGCAATTTTTTGGGTGGATATTCGTGGTGGGATCGTATAATTTACCATGAGGGAATCATCTTTGAACAATCCTACCCCAACGTCTTGAGACTCCTTTCGTTCATCCCTAATGAAAGGAACATTCGATTGAGTAGTAATTGTAGGCATGTAGTAATCTAATTGGTCTATCATGATGATTTCCCCCCTATGAGGGAGCTGAATCACTCGGGACACTTAAGACAATATAGATATCATTGCATGTATCCAAATGCATCCTAATAGAAAATTGTAATCTATAGGCACATCTACTACCTCAACATAATGAGTCCGTGAGGAGGGGATGACTGTCCATCAAATTCCTTTAGCACAGTATGGGATGGAACTAAGGTGGGTGATCCTAATTCTTTCAAACATTTAAATGCCATTACACAAGCCGAGGCCTCTTCATCCACTATGGTTCAAAAAATGTTCTTACCATGAGTCATTACTTTAATCTGAAAAGCAACTTCGGAAGGGATATTCAATGTTGGATGGTCTATGTCTGATGTGATCGAAGTTGCATTGGATGGATCAATAGCACCAATTGTAGACAATAGTTCCTTTCTTTGTGCAAGACAACATTGCAATACCTCCAAGGCCTACATGGCACATGGTGCTTGAGCTAGGTCCTCAATAACATTATCGTTCTGAGAAGCTCATGCATTAATATTATGCGTTATTCTATATAGTACACCTTTGAGGGGCTGTGGTACTAAGTCTATTGTTGGTTTCTCAATGGCGAGAGAACCACTTGGATGTGATACTGATTGATTTGATGTACTAGGAGGGATGTCATAATAATTGTGTCTTGTTTGAATGTTCACCTCATGATCACACATGAAGACATTGACATTGGTATGATTTTCCCCTTGCGGGGGGGTTGGATGGTTTCCCCCTGGTCGGGGTACTAGTGTCGTAGAAACTATTTGATGATGGTGTTGTGGAAATGGCTGTGTCAAAACAATAAGTTGTTGTTGCCTACCTCATTGAGCCATGTTTGGTGCATCTCCTTTCCCATAGTTATCATTTTTCTTACTCTTTTATTTCTTCTTCTTTCCTTTAAGGTCTGTGGAATGTACTATAAGGATTTACGAAGTATGGGAAGGATTAGAACTTTTCTTACCTTTGCATTTCTTTGTCTTTACTATAAGGTATTTGTATTGCAATGTGAGGATGCCAGAAGTCTTGGGAGGATTAGAAGGTTGCTGCATTACCTAGCCAGTTGCAGGTTCTGAAGTCTGAACAAACCTTTGTCCCATTTGCTGGGTATTTTTCTCAATTTGGTTGACGAAATCCATCATACCATCGACATGAGGTCCATGTGGTGGCCTAGCTAAATCGAACGTAGGTCTTGTAGGTTGGCTCTAGAAAGATTGGTTACTTCCTAGAACTTGACCACTCCATTACAGAATGGGTTTAATTGTTGGATTCCCCCCTTGCAAGGTTAGGCCCCAAAAATATTTATGACTTTATGGAACCTGAACACTCCATTGATGTTTTCCTTGGGTGTGATAAGCATTCCAAGGTGGGTTTCCCCCTTGTAGAGACTACCCCCAAGAAGATTGGGTACTTCTTGGAACATGACCAATGGGTAGATTTCCCCCTTGCGGAGGTGAGACTCATGAATATTGGTTACTTCTTGGATCCCAACCACAACATGAAGGTTTCCTTGGGATTGAAAATAATTCCAAGGTAGATTGCCTCATTACGTTGGTTGCATCCAGAAATATTGGTTACTTTCTGAAAATTGTCCATTCCATTGTGGAACGAGATGAATGGATGGATTTCCCCCTTATGGAAGTAGGCCCCAATAATATTGGTTAATTGTTGGAACCTGACCATGCCATTGATTGTTTCCTTGGTTTTGATTAGTATTCCAAGTTTTATTGCCCCCTTTTGGAGGTGGTCCCAAAGAATATTGGTTACTTCTTGGAACTTGCCCACTCCATTGTGGAATGGGGTTGATAGGTGGATTGCCTCTAGGAATTGTGATAGGATAATTCAGAGGATAACCCCCTGGGAATTCCCAATAATTTGTGAAGGATAAACCTAATTGGCATTAATTTTCCATGACCCATTGCTTCTGCTAGGAATATTATCATTACATGGTGAAGGGTTTCCCCCAAAAGTAGAACCTCGACAAGTATTTGGTATACCAAGAGTATTTTAGCTTACTCCTTGTGTGTTTTGACCTTTATTAGCCGAACCATATGGAAAACCCATGTTTGGTAAGGCACACCCACTAGTAGGGATTCCTGCAAACAAAGTGGATGTACTTTCGAGATTGGAACCCATAACTGTACCAACTGTCACTGAAGTGATAGTTGAACTTGTGTTGGTTACAGACATGTTTAACTATTTGGACTTGTGTTTACATCAAAGTGGAATCATTACTCCCTCATGTAGCCAATTTTTGGTTTCATTGATGTTGTTGTTGTCCCTTGAGTATCTGAAGAATCCATAGGGTCAAGTGTTGTATTCTGCATGTTATTCAAAATTTCAAAAAGAGGGTTAATCTTACCCAGTGACTCACAGATAATAAGTGAAACTGGTTCTAAAAGACTCGTTAAAGGTGGATTTACATGAGTGTTTGTGTGATTTTATAATGTCTCAATTTCAATTAGAGTAAGATCATCAACTATGTTTATATTCAGTTTGTGATGTAATGATGAATTCTCAAGGTTTGTTTGATTTTTGTTCTTCTCAAGTAATATTAATTGATTTTAAAATAATTTATGTTTCGAAGTCAGTAGGATGTGTTTTTTGTTTCTGTCTCCACAATTTAGTAGGGATTTCAAATTCTGGTGACTCACCTCACTGTCTCCATGACTGGCGGATTGGGAGAGTAGCCACTTCGAAGTTTTTGATAAAAGTATTTTCTTAATAAAAAATATAATCAAGCAATCCTAATTAAGGAAATATAGAATCAACAGAAAGAAAAGTGTCCACATAGTAAAAATGTTCTATGAATCCAATAAAGCAATCTACTTTCCCAAAGAACCGAAGCTCAGTGAAAAGATGGATTATAGGGCCTTCCAAAACTAGTATTTCCTGAGGGATATCAAGCCTCCAAAAATTACTAATACCGAAGTTATGATAAAAAGTTACAATAAAATTTAATCACCAAAGGTGCAAGTATTGGTTCTTAATCAATCACCCTCCCAAGGAGTAAAAGCTTCATAGTCTGTCTCGAGTACCACAAGTGTTCCCCACTCGCAATAGCCCATAAGATATTCTAGGAATAGAAACTAAGGTTACCACTTCACAATCTACGGTTAGGCAGAACAATTGTAAGTCTAGGATAACTCTCATAGCCGGGTAGTCCAGAAAGTGATGTCACCCCGAGGACTTGTCACTTACATGGAATTATGTGATGATCTCATGTCCCACTAAACAAGCAAGAGGGGGGGATACCACCCTTGTCCATATTGACCTCATGCATGATGCATGTTTTATATGCACTTTCTTGACTAGCATTCTTCGCTACTAGTGGATTTACACTCTATAATCAATGCTAGTTTCAAAATCATGTGGCCCAAGAGTGTTAACTCTCCAATCCTAATCCAAGGCCCTAGCCTAACCTTGTTGGTGATTTGAAAATAAAATCTTGGTTAGTTTTAAATTAAATTCCAATTTTAAAGGTACTTTGCTTAGTTTCAGGAATGGCCATGAAACTGGTGGTGTGTAGACTCGAAATATTGAACCAAACAATGCACAAATGCTCAGTACTCTTTCCTTCAATTCAATGAATTCTATAAACTAGTGAATACTTAGAGGTTCTCTGTAGGTCTTTCAAACATGCAAGTTTCAAAATAGAATTATTTCTATGATTTTGGAAAAGAAATTTTCTAAAGAAGTGACATTTTATTGCCACAAATTACTTAACTTCTTCTTTTCAAGTTTTGTTTACAACAAGCATAAAATTATTTTCGAAAGTTTGAATAGGTTTCCAAATCAATCGAAGTTTGGTGATGCAAAATTTTGGTAGATTTTTTGAGGTTTAAGAATAGTTCTTCTTTGAATTATGGTTAATTATTGACTTCAAAAATATTTTTAAACCAAACAATTATCTCAACTGAAATGAATCCAACTCTTTACACGGGGGATCTATGTTTCTTGTTTGCAGGTCCACCCGGAAGTGAAAACAAAGAGGATACGCATATCCCTTTGAAGTACTATGAATTAAACATTTACAAGTGAGATATACTTTCTCATTTGTAGGGCCACTCGAAGATGTAGGCGAAGAGAATACTCATAGATTGAGAACTTCACTCAAAAATCAAATCTACTCTGTTACAACTTGAAATTCACGTTCTCGTTCAGAAGATCGCCTGAAATCCCAAGTGAATAGGATAATAGTGGTTCAAATTTTTTTCTTAAAAACTCAAATCTAAACTATTACAATTGAGAATCAACCACTTTCCTGTTCACAGGATCGCCCGAAAGCCCAAGTCAAGAGGATAATAGTGGCTCTAACACAATGTATATAAAAACAAATTTGAGGATTAAAGCTACAAATTTCTCTAATTGTGAATGGGGAAGATCAATTTTGTAGATCCAAAACAAAAATTTACTAATTAAAGTTGTTCGTTTGGTTTTGGAGGGAAAATATTTCAAATTCTTTCAATGTGTAATGTTCAATTGTTTTTGAATTCTTATGCAATTTTCTGTATGGAATGTTTTCAAATGATCTTCTAATGTATTCTTGGCTAGGATTTTATGTTTTGTTTCAGGTTATAAAGCATATGGAATTCAAAATTCAAAGGCCTAAATGTCCTTGAAACAATATTTTATGTTTTTTCAATTTTTGACAATATGCAGACTAGTGATTTAACAAAACATTTAAGCAATCAATCAAAATTTCATGAATTAGATGTGAAATTAAGGACCTAAATGAAAAATATTTCCTAAAGCATTCATATCTAAAACAAATTATGAGAAAAAAATTGAATCCAAAGCTCAAAAAACTCAAATTAAGCCATTTCCAAGGGTTTTGGAGGGAAATCCAACTTTAAAATTTTCAAATTAAATGGTTCCAAATCTGCTTTGAATTGATCCTAAAATGTGTCTTGTGTCACCTATATGTCTGGAAACCTCAAAATTTTGCATAATTTTGTGGGGGAATGGTAAAATGTGCTTATAACCTTCACTTGTTAAGGGTGTTAATTTTATTGTTAACAGTAAGTAGCTTCGCACAGAGGGAATTGGGCATCGAATGGGAATAGGTTTGGGAAGTATGTGGGAGAAGAGTGAGTTGAAATGATAATGGGAGAAGAAAGTGAGTTGGATTAAGAGTGTGTATTTCTATGTAGTGGGACAATATTTCGACATTGTAAGAGGAGGAAGACTGCAAGAGGAAGAAGAAAGGTTCACAATTTGACATAAGGATATGACTACATTGTCGTACCTAAGCTCACATAAGAATATGTTAGTGCAGAATAGGAAGAGGAAGATCATTAGCTCAGACCAGAAGAATATCTAGTTGATTCATCTCAAGCTGGACATTGCGACATACCCACAACCCTGTGTGCATATCCTGAAATTGAGGTAAGTACTTATAGCCCATCAGATCTTGTGAAATCATGTCCTAATAATAGAAGTCATTAGAGTTGTAGTTTAGCTAGTCAGAATAGTGGGAATGTTGGTCTTGTTAGAATATTGAGAATATAATAAAGTCATACAACAATAAAAACATGCATATCATGAGTTGATCTATCCTTCTATCATAATAAGCAACAAATAACATGAAAATGGATAAAATGGAGATAAGAGAATAGACAAGAGAACACCATATATATGTGGTGAAACCCCAAATGGGGAAACATCCACGAGAAGGATGAAATCTTCTTAATCATCAATAATATTGAATCTTCCAATAGATCTCCCACACATGAGCATCACATCGCACTCCATAATCACATTACATGACACATCCTTGTGTTCATATGACAATTCTTGAATTCTTGATGATTTTACAATGATTCCTCAATTCATTATATATCAAGAGGTAGTAGATGAATTACATCCCATAACACATGTGGGATAAAGGTAATTTCACCTCTTTATATAATAAAAGGTAATGGGAGTAAATTAATACAAATTACTTGTGGGGTAACTCTTTTACATAAGATTGGACATTATTACCTTCCAAATACATTCAGTCATCATTACATATTCCAATAGGTCCTATAGTTCAAAGTCAACTAGTAGTCCAGGGTATTTTTTAAGGATTATAAAAGTATACTTAAGTATAGTATTCTAGGCGATTATGTTTTATTGAAAAAAACATAAATATAGATTGGTAGGCGGATATTAAAATTGAAATATACAATTTACTACTGAAATTTGTAAATTTTGGCGAATATTATGATAAAAAAAAATATTTTATGTAAATATAGGCGATATTAGAGACTAAAAATGACCAAATAGCGAATTTATTTTTTGAAAAAAGACCCAAAAAATAGCCAATTGGCGAAATTTCGCCCCTAAAAATTTCCCTAACTAGTACCATTGAGAAGGAAAATGGAAGGGGATATATGAAATTGCCACTATTTCAAGGGAATGGATAGAAAGATCCAAAAGAACATTGGTTTCTTTGTGAATCTTTTTAGAATGTTAAGTAAGTGCAAGATGATAATGTAAAAAGAGTGCAATTGATCATGACCTTTAGGGATCGTGCATTGAACTAGTTTATGAATTTTTTTGTTGTGCCAAAAGGAGGGAAACAAAAAACCTTGGCAGAAATTAAAGCCATGCTAGAAGATGAGTTTAGTAAGCCTAAGTATTAGTCAAACGACATCACCGATATCAAAGATATTAAGTAATCACCTAATGAATCACTACTAGATTTTGACTAGTGGTTTAAAACTTTAATGGATCGAGTGAGTTTTCAAATTTAGGATGCTCAACATAAGGAATGGTTCATTGTTGCACTATTGCCACATATACGGTTAGCATTGATGCAACATAAGGTTGTGTCATAGTTTGAGGCTCTTGAAATTGTGATGAATTTAGAGGCATCCCCCATAGGATAAACTAGAATAGGGATGGGTTAGATCCATATGTAGTTAGAAAATTTGTCACTTCATATCCAAGATATTAAGAAAGGAAAGGAGATGAGAGAGGAAGTCTGGTGTATTAAGTGAAAAACATAAGGTCACCATAAAGACCAATTTCTGGTGTTTCAAGAGTACCTAGTTACAGGGGATCCTAATCCCTTGAATCATCGAGCTGGAGTTTGGTGTGAAGTGTGCAGTACTAGAGGACATCAACCAAAGGAATGCAATTTGATACCGAAATATGTGAATACTGCTAAGAACTTGTACTGTAAATTTTGCAGATATGTAGGCCATCATGAAGCAAAGTGTTGGGCATATGATTTGTTGAACGAATGTACAATTGATGCCTACATAATAAAAGGGGAAGATAAATATAAAGGGGGCAATGCGTAGTTCAATGCCCAAAGAGGAGGCTATAACCAAGGACTAGGTGGATTTAGAGGTCGTGGAAGAGGTGGATTTGGAAGAGGAAAAGGCCAGATAATATGTTATAATTGTTTCCAACTAGGACACTTGGAAAGATATTGTCCGAACACTTGTTCGATTTGTACATATTGTAGAGCATTGAACCATACTGTTGAAGATTTTCCATGACTAATAGAAAATTGGAAGGCTAAAGGAAATTAAAACCAGAATCAGAACATCTAGGAGATATCTGTAGAAAACAAAGAAGATAAACCTACCATAGCAGTAGTCACATGTGGGGGAGCTATGACAAGAGGCGATATGTCAACACAAGGAAATAACAATGGACAATGGGTTAGAAAAGAACCAAAATGATTACCGATGTTTAATCCCCAGAAAGAAAAAGAGACTTATGACGAGGCCAAAAGGGAGTTTACTACGACAAATCAAAATGGATCCACTTTTTCAACCCATCCAATATAAGATACACTTCATGTGTATGACATGCCTCCACTTTATTAGTATTCAATTCCAAAGAGGGAATTACAAAAGGTAATTCCTTTATAGAATTTCTTGCATAGTTGTTTAGATTTGTTAAAAGATGAAAAATAAGTAAGAGAAATTTGAATTTTGATAGATTATTGTGTTTGGGAAATAGTAGAACCCATTGAAGAAAGAATTGTTAATCATTTTCAATGTAAGAAGAGGACCGATACAAAAATGCGACTTAGTGCTCAAGTTGGGGATTATGATATGGATTTTATCATTCTGGATCTGGGGTTATATTTAAATGTACTCACTAACCAGACATGGGAAAACATGGGTAATCCCAAGCTTGTATGGTCACTAGTACAATTAATATTAGGAAATAAATAAAAAATGGTCCCCTTTGGTAGGCTGGTAGGGGTACCTGTCGAAGTAGAAGGATTGTGAAGGTTTGCATATTTTGAATTCATTGAAATTATAAATGATACTAACCCTTATCCAATATTACTTGGGATAGATTGGGAAGCAGATAATTAGGCTGTTATTAATTTGAAAAAGAGACTGGTGACATTTGAAGGAGGAAGGCTTTGTTTTATTACACCCTTGGATCCTTTGAAAGGCAAGAGATGTGTCGAACCTGTTAGGGAAGAAATAAATTCCTAGGAAATGAAGAACATATATTAGATTAATTCGATAATGGATGATTACATTAACCCTATAGTAGATGGAAACTTGAATTGGCATAACATTTTCTCGTGTGCATTAGATTCAGGTGAAGGACTAGAAAATTGGAAAAATAGGCTCCATGAAGTATCTATGAGGAGGTGTGCTCATATTAGTAAGTCATTGCACTAGATTAGAACAGAGGTATGTAACTCACCTGCGTATCATCGTTTAACAAATATTTATTTATGAGTTTGAGTTTCACATTCTAGAACCACAAAGGGCATTAGCTTTAGATGTAGCTCTGAAGTCTACCCCAACAAGGTGGTGGAATGCACACAAGAATAATATAGAAAGTTGGTTGCAATGTAAGAGGATATTAGAGATTAGGTTTGGAGAAGACCTAACTATGTCGGGGTGAAGTTTAATTTTTTAACCATTACTATTGAACATTTCATGGAATGCACTATGATATGGAGGTTTGTGCCTCAATAGGAATGGGTACATATGCTTGTTCATACTTTGGATACCATACCAAGGAATTGGTTTATTGAACTAGAACTATGATGTGGAAGAATAGAGGGGGAAAATATGATTTTGAATTTTAAGGAAACTTTTATATTTGAGGATGAGAGTCCCACAGTGGATTTAGTTCTATAGGTAATCAAGGAGAAATTTTTTGAAGAGGTGTCGCTACCCATATATAATATGCTAGATTGGGTTGTAACACTTGAACAGGCCTTGCAATGCTACAACATTACTGGAGACTAAGAATTTGAAGAGTCGAGGTACTTTCATATACTGCATATACCAAAAATACAAGGTATCCGCGATGTAGGGGGCTTGAGATATAGTTTTTCAGCTTTTTACATCCTTTCAAGACTAGGAAAGTGAATTTTGGTTCAGAGGGAAATTTGAAATTTGCTAATATTAGATATTATTGGGATGAAAAAACTGTAGGTAAAATTACTGACTTGTGACATGAATATCAAGACCTGTTCCTGATAGGGACACAATATAGGTATCAATTGCAGGCATAAATGCCCTTTCTTCTGTTATGGAGCAACACTTAAGCATAATATCACCCCTTTATGTAGGCTAGGATATGGTTTTAGTTGATTATGAAGGAATGATGGCTATGTAGTAATATTTCTTTTGCTTAACATGTTTTTAATGAGCTAACTAGTGGTTGAGTGCCATTTACAAATAAGCGCGGGATTTAATGAAAACTATGAAGAGAACAAATTTCTCCTTCCCAAGTTAGACATATACATAAGCAAGCTCGACAAAATCAGTCCCAATTCACCACATTGTGCAATTAAGGATAAATCGAGATCAACTCTACAAGTCTCCCCTGATTTCTATGGATGAAAAATCTAGAGGAGATTGATATCGTGGTTTCCAAAGAAGACGTTTTAAGATAATTTTTGAAATTATGTAATAAATAGGGACTCATGCATAGTGTGAAACTCTCTCTAGTTTAATTGTTTCGGTTTAGACATTTTACTTTACACAGCACTCATGTTTTGTACTACTTTGATATGGATTTCTCAAACAACTTAATGGAATAAATTTGTTTCACATCATTTGTGAGTTCATAGTTTAAATTAGCTCATGTAACGCGCTTTGAGGTGGGCCCCCTCATTGTGTTGAGCAGGAGTTTCGTGTTCTCTCTTTTTAGTTTAAAAGCATTTCTTTATTTTGATCAAATAGATAGCTGTAATTTGTTTAAAATATCATTTACCGTGTAAAATAGATTTATGGAAATTTCATGTTTTCATCTATAGATTTGGATAACGTTGTATGTAGTTCAATTATATGGTGTCTGTAGTCCTGTAGGTGCATTCCACAAGAAAAATTTAGTAGGATTTACATTTTCACGCATTGGAGTAGTTTAGTCAGCTTCGTATTGTCATGTATTTCAACCTTGGTTTAGATTAGTTTATTTTCTGATTTCATATATTAAAATATTTAATATTTCACATAAATAAATTCCATTGCCTTAGATTATATTTTCAAAGCATTTCTTAAAATAGACTTTCCTACTTTTTTTGATTAATCATTCCCTTTTGTCAGTTTAATTTCAATTTTATAACTCAAATCATTTCCTTCATTGGGTAGATGTTATTGTTAAACATATTTTCATGTATTCATAGAACAAATAATTCATATGCTTTTCTTCATCGGTCATTTCCAATTCAATAGAATAAATATTTAGATAGGATTCTCTTAGCAGTTGCACATATACTGCGTAGTGCCTCTTAAGTTTGTACGATCCTTGGTCAATAATTAAAGTAGGACTCATGAACTGTAGGCCTGTAAAAAGGTTAGTATATCAGTAGACCATCACTTTTTAGTGTCCTTGCTGGGGAGGTGATAAAATTCTAAGGGAAGATTGAAATAAAAAGGAATTTTTAGAAAATCTTAAAAAGAATAAAAAAACACAGACAAACAGAGATTAAAATCCTATATCTTGTTTACCATGAATGCCTTAGTTAAGGAGAGACGCATTTGGATGGATTCTGCCTAACTACCCTATGAGTGCGACTAGCTCAGAAGCATTCGATTTTGATTTTTTCCTCTCCGACGACGATGATTTCAACTACAACCCAGATTGTCATAATTTATTTGCTAGATCTAGTTCCAATACCACTATGGCTGATGAAGAAGAGGAACCCATGGAGTTGTTCACCTTTCTCATAAGCATACCTCAAGGGGATGCTTGAATGAAAAATATCTATCCATCCAATCTCCCAAATTTCCATGGCTTGAACTTAGAAGACCCCGATACCTTTTTGTTCAAATTGAAAGAAATCTATAGATTCTTTGGCTACACAGCAAATGCCAAAAATATAAGGCTGTTCCTTTCAACACTAAAAGATCTAGCGCTTACATTGTTCATGAGATTAGAAGGAAACCGCATTTTTACATGGGATAAAATGAAATAGACTTTCTTGGACAAATAGAGGGATTATTGCAAAGACAAAGATACAAGAGACAAAATTTTAGTATGCAACAGGGGGAGAAGGAATCTTTGGAAGATGATGCACAACGATTCCAACTCAGCTATAAAAGAGCCATTTATTGTACACTTGATGAAGAGCCGTTGAAATTAGTACACCTCAGAGGAGTCAAGGAAGAATACCTGGAAATATTAAATCTATTAGAAGATGGAGATATGTTCCAGAAATCCTTTGAACATATATTACAAATATTCAAAAACTATTCAAGGTCTAGAAAAGGGAAGGCTGGAGTAAGAGGCATAACCCCAACAACAGGTGGATCATCCTTCCCAGTTCCAAAACTCACTAAGTTTGTTTTAGGAAATCTCATAGATGATATGAAAATCGACATCCTTCAGTCACTGTCAGTGCAACTAGATGCATTACAACTCAAGAGTAAACAAGATGAAATTAATCAAGCGCTAGCTGTTTTCTGTCCAAAATGTAGGAAGAAACATGAAAAAGGCCAATGTCCATTAAATATGATTGAATTCTATGGATTATGCATTGAAAATCATGCAACAAATAAATTTTTTCTACTTACTTCATGTAAAGCAGCAATGCAAGACCCTAGATCAGAAAACCAGGTAAAACAACTATGTTTTGTCAACCAACGTCGAAATAATTTCTCTAGGACAAAGTTTACCATGAACATTGATAGAATATTAGTATCAAGAAATATGAAGGATATGTCAAAGATCAGGTGTTACAACTGTAACAAGTTGGGACACTATGTAAGAAATTGCACTCAAGAGAACAAAAAGGGAAAAAGAAAGCATCCTGCTCATATGGTGGATGATTATGAGCTTACTTCACACAAGAATTCAAGGGAACCATCAGATGATGAATTGGTGCTCATCTCAGCACTAACACGTATTGTTACTCATGGAAATGATATCTAGTCGTAGATAGTGGTGTATCTAAGCACATGACTGGTTACAAAGGTTCACTCTCAAAATTTATCCAAAAGGATTCTCCCTATCAAGTGGAACTTGGGGACAACTCCAACAATGCAATTAAAGGAGTAGGAGAAGCTTATTGTCAATTGGAGTCAGGAAAATCCATGAAGATGAATGATGTACTATTTGTACTAGGTTTGAAGAAGAATATTCTCTCTATATCAACTTTAGATGATCGAGGCTTCATAGTAGAATTTATATATGGCCAAGTTCTTATGTGGTCAAAATATTCAAGTATTGATTCAACTACTAAGATTGGTGTTCAAGAGGGAGGCTTAGGAAAATTGAAGGGACACCCAGCTCAAGCATTGGTGCATGAAAATTTTAGCTCAAGTGAGTTGTGACATAGAATATTCGCTCATATTCACTACAGAGCTCTACCAATTGTTAGCAAGATTATTACTGGACTACTAGACATCCAGGTGGAACATGAAGGCATGCATAGAGTATGTGCACTTGGAAGTGTTGATGTATATGTAACTTTAGAATGTATTTCATCTATGTATATTGTACTCCTATAGAGATGTGTTATTCCTCTATAAGGAAGTGTCGTCATTTGTATTGACAAGTGTCGCAAGTGTCATAACTTGCCGATGGGTTATTAGACCACCATGTGTGGGGTCGGTCCTGATTAAGTTAACCATGGGTTATTGTACTAAGCTAGACAAGTTGGCCCCATAAGTTTATTGGGCAGTCAGGACAAGTATAAATAGAGATCTCCCGATCTCTATTTTTATCTCGTCATTACTCACTTATCCATCACTCAGAAAGTGGCGCACATGTGAGGAGGAGGATCAGCTGCTAGGAGGAGACTATCTCTGTGTACTTGGGTTGTACTTTGGTTGTACTTTGGTTGTATCATTGCTGTATCTATCTTTGAGGAAGTTGTGGGGTTTTTCAACTTAGGGTTTTCCCCATGGAAACTCTGTGTGTCTATTGTCTCTTATGTTTTCATCTTGTGATGATTGATATGCATTGATATACTGTACATGTTATTCTCTCAGTAAAGATCCTAGAGTATATTGAATTAATGCTAAAAAATTAACATGGTATCAGAGCTTCCCTGAGAAGAAGACATTGTGCAGTGGCAAAAACCAGGGTTTCTTGTTTATTGGGTTTCTCTCCATAGATTTTGGAAACGAAATATGATAGATTGACTCTCCTCAGCAAGGTGAATCTTTCTGTTCTGAGCACTTTCAATTTTGGCCCTAAAAATTAGGGTTTCCACAAACATAGGAATTTCTGAAATCTGAATACATAGCTGGAAGCTCCTTGGAAAAATTGAAGTTTAGAGCTTTGGATCGAGATTTTTGGCTGGGTAAATCTCCAGGAAACTCAAACCCTAATTCAGGGTCCTCCCTAGTGAACCCGAGAAGACTAAAAGGCATTTCTGAAGGGTGAAGCTTTGTAGATCTCAAATTTTGAATACACCAGCCTGATCAGCTCATCAAGGCGCATCTTTCTATCCTTTCAAAAAGTTGAAATTCACATTTTGAATTTTTAGGGTTTCTCTAACAAACCCTAATCCGGGACCAAATCGAGTTTTCAGCAAATCAAGTGGTAAGACCTAAATCTTTTCTATTTCCATTTGAAGTAATATTTAAGATGTCTCACCACACCAAGCTTGAGGATAAGCTTGAAGGGGAGGATAAATTCCAAGCATGGAAGTATAGGATTGGGTTAATCCTGGAAGAAAATGAGTTGGATGCTTACATAAGGGATGAGGTCCCTGTCCCAGAGGAAGAAGAGGCTAAAGCCCTCCACAAGAAGAACTTGGTCAAGGAAAAGAGGATCATTTCTGATTCTATCAAGGACCATCTCATCCCACATGTGTCATCTCTAAAGACACCCAAAGAGATGTTTGATTCCCTGACCAAGCTATTTGAAGGGAAGAACATAAATCAGAAGATGACCATGCGGAACCAATTGAAAGGGGTAAAGTTTCAGAATGGAGAAACCATTCAATCTTATTTTTCTAGGGTCTCTGAGATCAAGGAACAACTAGAAGTGGTGGCTAAAATGGTGGAGAATGGTGAAGTTGTCATGACCACTCTGAATGGCCTACCCAGGTCATGGGATCCTTTATTCAAGGAATTTGTGCAAGAAGGAAGTTGATCTCCTTCAACAGACTACGGGAAGAATGTTCTCAAGAAGAAGCTAGGCTCGTGGCCTGAGAAGAAAAGATGGAAAATGAAGATCAAGCTCTCACAGCACATACCAAGAAAGGTAAGTTCAAGAAGGAGCCATCTCATAATAGAAGACCTTCTCACCACCATCACCAAAAGGGTAAGAAGGATCTGAGATGCTTCACCTATAATGAGAAGGGACACTTTGCTATAGATTGTCCCAAGAACAAAAAGGGTTCCAACAACAACAAAAACAAGGGAAACAAGAAGAGATATCATGCTCATGCTGCTGAGGATGATGAACCTCCCAAGAAGAAGGCTAGAGCAGAAAGTGATGATGACTCATCAAGCGAAGAAGAGTATGTTCTAATCTCTGCTCTCACAAGTACTATTTCTCATGGCTGTAATGATTGGTTAATTGACAGTGGGGCTTCTAAATACATGACTGGGTTTAAAGAATCTTTTGTAAATTTATCTAAACATGAATCACCCCATAAGGTGAAACTTGGGGATGATTATCAATACCCTATCAAAGGAAGTGGGGAAGCCTCCTACAACCTAGACTCTGGAAAGTCTTTGAAGATGAAAGATGTGTTATTTGTACCTGGGCTCAAGAAGAACCTACTCTCCATCTCTGCATTAGATGCAAAGGGCATGAGGGCTGCATTTGTAAATGGCCAAGTCCTAATGTGGCCAAAAGGTAAAACTATTGATGATGTAGTGGTGATTGGAGAGCAAGAGGGAGGATTCTATAAATTGAAGGTACAACCTGAACATGCCATGGTACATGAATCCATGGAGACAAGTGAACTTTGGCATAGAAGGCTTGCTCATGTGCACTATAGAGCACTCCCAATTGCAAGCAAATCTATAGAGGGTCTTCCTGAAATCAAGACCAAACATGAAGGTATTTGCAAAGGATGTGCAAAAGGAAAGAACATAAAGAAGGCATTTCCAAGCAGTGAAAGTAAGGAAAAAGGAATCTTGGAAATCATCCACTCTGATGTATGCGGTCCGATGTCATCCAGTTCTCTGAGTGGGTATGTTTACTATGTCTCTTTCATTGATGATTTATCCAGGAAGAATTGGGTTTACTTCTTAAAAGGTAAGGATGAAGTGTTTGATAAATTCAAGGAATTCAAAACCTTGATGGAGAATCAAACTGATAAGAAGATCAAGACATTCAGATCCGATAATGGCAGAGAATTCACTTCAGGATATTTCAAGAAGTTATGTAGTGATTCAGGGATTAAGAGGGAGTTGATTGCTCCCTACAATCCACAACAGAATGGATTGCAGAGAGGAAGAATAGAACAATCATGGAAGCATCACATGCAATGCTGCATGACCAGGATCTACCCATGCATCTATGGACAGAAATAGCTAGGACAACTATGTATGTGCATAACAGAGCACCCCGCAATATATTGGACAACAAGACACCATAAGAGGTCTTCTCTGGTAAGAGACCTGAAGTCATCCATCTAAGGATATTTGGTTGTCTAGTATATACACATGTTCCAAAGGAAAAGAAGGGTATCTTTGTGGGTTACAGTGAAAGCTCGAAGGATTACAGAATATACTTTCTAGGGTTCAAGAAGATTGATGTCAACATGGATGTAACATTTGATGAAAACTCAGCATTCATCAAATCAAGGAAGACACCTGTTGAAGATCATGAAGAACCAAAGGAAACCATATTTCAAGACACTACTATGACTAAAGCAATTCTAGATGTTGATTGTGAAATTGAAGATCTGCAAGAACCTATAGATACACCTTATGAGAAGGATTCTCACAAGACGAAACCTGCATGGGCTAGAGAGCTCAATCAAGATGCAGAAAGGTATGGCATTCTAGAAGAAGAACACAAAGCAAAGAAGAGAACTAGATCACATACCAGCTATGTTGCTTTACTCTGTGATATCATGAACAAAGAACCTTCCAGTTATGAAGAGGCAGCGGAAAAGAAAGAATGGAAGGATTCCATGTTCGAGGAATACCAATCAATAATGAAAAATGATGTTTGGGATGTAGTCCCAAGACCTAAAGGGAAGTCTGTTGTGACTTCCAAATGGATCTACAAGATCAAGCATGCTGCAAATGGAAGCATAGAGAAATACAAAGCAAGATTTGTAGCTCGTGGCTTCTCCCAAAAAGAAGGAATCGACTATGAAGAAACTTTTTCTTCTATATCCAGGTACACTTCCATCAGATCAGTACTTGCTCTAGCTACAGTGATGAAATGAAAGATACACCAGATGGATGTCAAGACTGCTTTCTTGAATGGTGTAGTCGAGGAGGAAGTGTATGTGGAGTAGCCACTTGGTTTTGAGACACATGATAGGAAGTCATATGTGTGCATATTGAAGAAATCCTTGTATGGCTTGAAGCAAGCTCCTAGGACTTGGTATGGTAGGATGGACAGTTTTCTATCCAGCTTGGGATTTACCAAGAGTAAAGCGGATTTCAACCTTTACTACAAGGTTGAGGAAGGCAATCCTGTGATACTACTCCTGCACGTAGATGACCTATTTATTATAGGTAATGATAGTTTGATTGCTGATACCAAGAGGAAGCTTTCTACCGAGTTCGAGATGAAGGACTTGGGGATGATGCATTATTTTCTAGGCATGGAGGTGTGGCAGAGTGCAGATGGTATCTTACTTGGACATGGGAAGTATGTAGTGGATATCCTGAAGAGGTTCAGGATGATGGACTGCAAGGCCATGGCCACACCTATGGAATCAAACCTGAAGCTTCTATGTGATGCTTCATCTGATTTGGTTGATGTCACTGTGTATTTTCAGATGATTGGGTCCTTGGTGTACCTGACGAACACAAGGCCAGATATTTTCTTTGCAGTGAAAACATTGAGCCAGTTCTTGACGGATCCCAGAGGTGTTCACCTAGTTGATATAAAGCATATTCTGAGGTACCTGAAGGGTACGATTGACTATGGGATCAAGTATGATGCGAATCAAAAGTTTAACCTGCAAAGTTATGTTGATTCAGATTGGGCAGGTAGTGCTGTAGATAGGAAGAGCACATCTAGATGTTGCTTCAGTATGGGATCAGGTGTGATCTCCTGGTTTAGCAGGAAGCAGTCATGTGTAGCACTGAGTACAGCCAAGGCAGAGTATGTTGCAGCATGTTCGGCTAGTTGTGAGGCAGTATGGCTCTGGAAGCTACTGTCTAAGTTATTTGATCTCCCGCTGGAGGCTACTAGTATCTTTTGTGACAACCAGAGTTGTGTGAAGTTGTATGAGAACCTGGTGTTCCACGATAGGTGGAAACACATTAAGATAAAATATAACTATATCAGGGATATGGTAAAGAGAGGAGCAGTGAAGCTCCTGTATGTTGTGACAGATGAGTAGGTTGCATAAGTGTTGATGAAACCACTAGACAAAGTGAAGTTCAAGTACTTCAGAGAGAGGCTTGGTGTTCTTCAGATTGAAGACACTTCGAGGAAGAAGTAATGGAGACATTTGCTGGAGCCATTCCAAGAGGATGATCCTTCCAATGGATGTGGATATAAGCGCTGGATGATGAGCATCAGGATGATGCTCGAGTTACTGCTCTGTATATGTATCATGTTGGATTCTTGGATATGATCAATTGGATCATTTATATGTATATGTATGTACACATCATGTTGGATGCTGGATATGATCAGTTGGATCATTTATATGTATATGTATGTATGCATCATGTTGGATGCTGGATATGATCAGTTGGATCATTTATATGTATATGTATGTACGCATCATGTTGGATGTTGGATATGATCAGTTGGATCATGTGTATGTATCTGTAGATGTATCAAGTGGATACATTGTATGATCAGGTAGATCATGTATGTTGATATGTATCAAGTATGATTAGGTGGATCATGTATTTGTATATGTATTAGGTGGATACATTGTATGATCAGGTAGATCATGTATGATGATATGTATCAGAAAATACTGTGTATGCATCAGGTGTATGCATTGTATGATCAGGATGATCATGGATGACGAGCTTCAGGATGTTGCTCTAGATGACATGCAGCACGATGATGCAATGTTGATGATCAGGATGATCATGTGTACATCAGGATGATGTATGGTGAGTATTAGGTTGATACTCTGTGGTCGTGGATAGGTTGTGAAGATGAGCATGTAAGTAGACCTGGGAGATATGGATAGGATGAAAAATGCCTTAGATGCTCTTTCGAGGCATTGCTCTGGGAGGACATGTAAGTAGACCTGGGAGATCTAGATAGGATGAAAAATGCCTCAGATGCTCTTTTGAGGCATTGTCCTATGGCATGTAAGTAGACCTGGGAGATCTTGATAGGATGAAAAAGGCCTCAGATTCTCTTTCGAGGCATTGCCATGACCACATGTAATTATATTTGGAGATCTGGACAGGATGAAAAAGGCCTCAGTTTCTCTTTTGAGGCATTGCCATGACCACATGTAATTAGACTTGGAGATCTGGATAGGATGAAAAAGGCCTTAGATGCTCTTTAGGGTTCTTTCTTGGAAAGACACCCTTTTAAGGTTTTATGGTAGGAGTCACATGTAATCAGACCTGGAGATCTGGATAGGATGAAAAAGGCCTCAGATGCTCTTTAGGGTTCTTTCTTGGAAAGACACCCTTTTAAGGTTTTGTGACTGTCACATGTAAAAGATATTGGGAGATCCTATAGGTCAGAGTTGTGTACCCGTAACATCCTGGGATGCTATTTCGAGGTTTTGTGACGCACATAATGAGTCCTGAGGATTCCATAGTATGGCCAGTGATGATGAAGACCTACAGGTGGTGGGCCTACACCAAGTATGAAAAAGGACTAGCTCTGTAGAACTTCCTATGATGAGTAGATTCAGAGATTGACTGAGATAGCAACAACAGTGACGATGAAGATGATTTGAGGACGATGATTCGCTGATGATGATCCAAAGAAGAAGACTTGCGATAGCAGATCTATGTCAAGAAATAGCTTCCTAGTAAGAGGGAGTGTTGATGTATATGTAACTTCGGAATGTATTTCATCTATGTATATTGTACTCATATATAGATGTGTTATTCCTCTATAAGGAAGTGTTTTCATTTGTATTGAAAAGTGTCGCAAGTGTTGTAACTTGCCGATGGGTTATTAGACCACCATGTGTGGGGTCAGCCCTGATTAAGTTAACCATGGGTTATTGTACTAAGTTAGACAAGTCGGCCCCATAAGTTTATTGGGCAGTCAGGACAAGTATAAATAGAGATCTCCAGATCTCTATTTTGATCACTTCATTACTCACTTATCCATCACTCGGAAAGTGGCACACATGTGAGGAGGAGGATTAGCTACTAGGAGGAGACTATCTCTGTGTACTTGGGTTGTACTTTGGTTTTATCATTGCTCTATCTATCTCTGAGGAAGTTGTGGGGTTTTTCACCTTAGGGTTTTCCCCATGGAAAATCTATGTGTCTATCATCTCTTATGTTTGCATCTTGTGATGATTGATATGCATTGATATAATGTACATGTTATTCTCTCAGTAAAGATCTTCGAGTATATTGAATTAATGCTAAAAAATTAACAGAAAGAATGTCAAAGGAACAATTTTTAGCAATGACAATAGAGCAGAAAGAATCTTGGACATAGTGCATTCATATGTATGCAGATAGATGTCATCACCCTCCCTTAGTAATTATTTGTCTATGTAACTTTTATTGATGATTTCTCACGAAAGACATGGATACATTTATTCAAAAGAAAAGATGAAGTATTCAACGAATTCAAGGAATTCAAAGCTCTCGTTGAAAATATTACTCGAAGAAAGATTAAAATTTTGAGGTCAGATAATGGAGGAGCATTCACCTCAAATGACTTCAATGATTTCTGCAAGGAAGTAGGGATTAAGAGGGATCTGATTACTCCCTACAATCCCCAATAGAATGGAGTCGCGGAAATAAAGAATTGAACTATCGTGGAAGAAAAATTGCGTTGATTCATGACCAAGGTTTACCCATGAATCTATGGGAAGAGGTAGCCAGGACAACTGTGTATGTGTAGAATAGGAGTCATCATCAAATATTGGGAAACAAGACACTGAAAGAAGAATTTACCGAAAAAAACCTAGAAGTCAATCCACTTGAGGATATTTGGTTGTCTAGTATATATACATGTTCCCAAGGATAAGAGGAAAGAGTTAGACCCCTCAGGAAGAAAGGGAATCTTTGTTGGTTACAGTGAGACTTCAAATGCATACAAAATTTACATCCTAGGACAGAAAAATTTATATCAACATGGATGTGACATTTGATGAAGATCCATCCTTTAACAAATCCAGGAAATATCACATGAATGAGGATTGTGAGGAGCCTGAAGCTCCAAAGAAAACAAGTGCAAAAGAATATACTCTAGCAGGACATATTCTAGAAGATCATGATGAGATAGTAGATCCAGAAGCATCGGTAGACCCACCTAGAGAGATGAAACTCTCTAAGAAGAGACTAGCATGGTTCTTGAGCACAATTTAGGATGCATATAAGTATGGTGCTCCTATTAGGTCTTTCAGAGAAATAAAAAGACCTCGATTGTATTCTTGCTACATGGCGCCGATGAGTGACATAATTGATGCAAAACATTCCATTTATGAAGAATGCTTTGTATGGACTTAAGCAAGCACCCAGGGCATGGTATGCTAGGATAGACAATTATTTGATAAGCTTGGTAGTCACCAAGAATGATGCAGAACTCAGTCCTTTCTACAAGGTTGAATATGGTTTCTATATTTGGATGACCTATTTCTTAAAGGGGATGATAATCTCAAATATGGGTGCAAGAGGGAGCTCCTCATAAACTTCAAGATGAAGGATCTCAGTATCTAGTGATCTTGAGAGAAAGATGCTCGTATCAGTAGAACCATTTGATGGGAGATGCCATAGATGAATACAAAGAATATCAACAATAGAGAAGGATGAAATTCACCCTAGTTCAAGACATCCAGATGTAGAGAATGCAAGATTTCCAGATACAGAGGGAGTAGAAAGCTCCATTTCAGAGGGAGTGACTGCAACATAGGATACAAAAGAAGTACTCCAAGAGGGAGTATGTCATAGAACTTGAGAATCTTGGAATGATTCTTTGGATTAGAGGTAGAAACCAGATGAGATTTTCATCACTCAAGAAAAATATAGAGTAGAGATCCTGAAGAGATTTGGGATGATGGACTGTAATTCCATGGTCATACCAATGGTGATGAATCTAAAGCTATTGAGTACCTATTCTTCATATCTAGTGGATCTCACGATCTACAGACAAATTATTGGATCCTTGATGTATCTGGTCAACATCGGACTAGATATATGCTTTGGAGTGAACACTTTGAGTCAATACAATGTTGAGCCCCAACATGTACATTCGATAGCAGCAAAGCATGTGTTGAGGTACCTACATGGTACAAGTGGATATGGAATCAGATATGTATCAGACATAGAAGTAAATATGCAAGGGTATATGGACTCTGACTAGAGTGAAGAGTGCAGTGGAAGAGAAAGAGAACATCAGGGATGATGCTCCATTTTGAGATCAACTATGATATCTTGTTTTACCAGGAAAGTAGTCATCATGGGAACTCCATACAATAGAGGAATAAAATATTGCATCCAATGTTGCAAGATGGAAATAAGTAAGGATTTAGAAGGCTCTTAATCAGTTATATCCAAGTAGTCTATAAAGGAGTAGTGCAACTCTAGTACATATCCACAAATGAGAATATTGTCGGTATGCTTACTAAGCCTCTATCTAAATTAAAGTTTGAATACTTCCAGGACAAGCTTGGTGTAGTACAAAATGACTCCCATAGCTAAGAGGGAGTGTTGATGTTTCTCTATGGGTAGAAGTGGGTAGTCATTCCCCCCAAACTAGTTATTCATGTGGGACATGACTAAGGAATT
The DNA here is from genome assembly GCA_027924585.1 of Larix kaempferi. Lineage (NCBI taxonomy): Eukaryota > Viridiplantae > Streptophyta > Pinopsida > Pinales > Pinaceae > Larix > Larix kaempferi. The sequence goes on along the minus strand of BSBM01000103.1, from coordinate 14,780,988 downwards.
TTCCCTACTGGTAAGTCATGTAGTGGTATATGGATCAAAAATCGATAAGGCATGTAGTGGTACATGGCTCAAATAATCCATGCAATGGTACATGGATTATATAAGCCATGCAGTGGTACATGACTTAGATAATCCATGCAGTGGTACATGACTTAGATAATCCATGCAGCAATATATGGATTAGATAAGTCATGGAGTAATAATTGACTCAGATACCGGTAAGTCATGGTACATGATGCAGACAACTAGGGACTGTAGTATCTCATGTGGAGTGCACCCACACGAGTAGAGACATATTCAAGACCTTAGATGACTATCAGACAATAGTCAAGGTCTCCAATACTATCAATGATTATCAAATAATCAAGTGAGTTATAGTAAGGAATTATGGGGAACAATCAAACCTATTGGAGAGGTCAGATATCCATATACTTGGATAGTGGGGTACAATGGGACACTAAAGAAGAAAGAATCCACTTTGGAAGTTGTCAAGCCTTGGTGAACATCACGAAGGATGGAAAGCTCACAAAGAACTTATCTAGATTGTAGATGATTCCAAAATTCAACAAGAAGAAAGATAGTGTTGAAGAACGTGCCAAAATAATACCTTCCTAGCTGAGAGGGAGTGTTGATGTTTCTAGTAGCATCGGAAGATATTTCTATGTCGGCTCCACAAGAAATAACAATAACAATCCCAAGAACAATTTGGCCTAGTTAAATGACTAAGCCAAAAGGTCAAGTTGTCCCAATTAAAGTGGAAATGACCCAGTCAAATAGGTTAAGTCGGCCCAGTAAGGAAAAGTGACTTTTCCAGTATAAATACACATGAAGTTGCCTCATTTGTGACACACCAATTCGCTCAAGCAAGGATAGAAGTGCATAGATACAAGGAAACATTATCAAGGGTTCAAGAATCATTGTGAAGACATATTTTGGGGTTTATTGTATTTCTCACTCTTCTTCATTGTATCTTGTTGAAGAATATTATCTAGAGAAGTTGCAGGGTTTTTACCATGAGAGGGTTTTCCCAAGGTAAATATTGTGTCTACTCTGAATATGTTTCTTTCAGTGATCCTTTATATGCATGCATTTTATGTGATAGATAAGTTATAAAAATTAAAAAACATCTAACTGCTAAGAAAAATCAACAGTTATAACACAACAGGAACTAACAACAAGAGGGAACTTACCTTTTCCAATAGGAGAATATACCTGGCTGGGTAAAGGCACACACTTTATTCTTCTAGTGAGAAATTATTTCCCTCACTTGATAGAGTATTAGTATTTCTACGAATGAACATGTAACTTGGATTACTAAAATCATCTTATTGAATCACCATTAACCATCTTGGTCATAGCTGTGAATTTTAGGGATAAGAAATTTATGAATGATCAATATTATTTTACTTGTCCCCATTCTAGCTTTAGCTACAAGCGAATCTATCTACACTGCCTCGACCATGCTCAAAACTTATTATGCAATTTGGTGAAGGTGGGGATATTACTAATATTTTACTACTCAACATTGGGAGGAGGCTCATACTATGCATAACAACATTAATTTTGAGTACCTATATTCATACATGCTTATGTAATTTCCCATAATGGCACCATAATACCAAAATACGTCATTATTATCAATTAATCACCATCCTTCACTTTACCTTTTCATATCAATATCCTCATACCAATATATATATATATATATATATATATATATATATAAGGTATAATAGGGGTATGGCCTATTGGCATAATGTTTAGCCAATTATTAAGGGATATATGTATACACACACACACATATTAGGGAGATGTGATAAATATCATACCCTATGACTAGGGATACAATTAACACTTAAACTCTAACATTGTACCCATGAGAAGCACGACTAGGATTAGTTTGTTGCTGTACTAAGCCGAAGGATAAAAGACAACTAAAACGACCTGTTTTTTTGGAAAACATTTCATAGAAATTGGTCAAATTTGTTCCTGGAAATGGTTATTTCCACAATTCTACAATTTCATCAATCGTAATTGCCTCTCCTAGACTAAATGCCCTATTTTAAAACTACCTAGATCACCGAAATTACGATTTGAGCACTCCAAATTGTCATTTCATCTATTCTTGCTCTACGAGATTCCGGGGAGTCGGGGGCGTTTAGTTAGTGCTTATACTGCTCCCTATAATTGTTGAAATATTGTAACTTCGAAGAATATTCTATTGTATTTTATTATTGTAATTTATTCGGATCGATGTTTTATTCCTCTGTCGGGATGTTATTATTGTATTTGGTCATCATAGAGTCATGAGGTAAAACCTCCTTTGTAACTCGGGTCGATAGAACCCTCCAGAAAGTAATATTATATTGTTTTGAGTCTTCCTAGGTAAGTTGGCACAGTTAAGTTTGTTGGGGCCAACCTAGTTATTGAAAAATTCAAGTGGAAGATAAAGTATAAATAGGAGTGATGTGCTCCTCATTTGGACACACACTCACTTGTGTAATTCACATATGAGAGAGAGAGAGAGAGAGAGATCTGCAAGGATAAGGAGCACTTTTTTGGGTTTTTATCTTTGCACTTTTGATCATCTATATTGAGGAATTTTTTGTTGGGTTTTCTTCCCCTAGAGGGTTTCCAACGATAAATCTGTGTCTATCTTGTCATTGTGTTTCTTTCAGTGATCATGTATATTCTATTGTTGTGAAATTGAATTGAATATTTATATTATATATCTTAGCATATTTAATCTTAACATGGTTTCAGAGCTAGCATGAATAGGACAACTTTCATAAGGTGAAACTCTCTCTCTTCTCCCTCCAGCAAGAAATTAGGGTTTCTGTCAAAATTCAAATGTTGGAAATTTGATTGCATAGAAAGGTGTGCTTCTCCAAGAGCGAAATTTTGATACCAATATCAAATTTTTTGAGTGTGTAAAACTCCCGGAAAGTCAAACTCTAGTTTGACTTTTGGACCAGAAAAACCAGAAAACTAGAAAAAGCTAGAAAGTGCAGATCCAAAATTTGCAAGTAAATTTTGAGGGGTGAAAATTTGGAATCTCCAGAAACCAAGTGTACCAATCAATTCACCTCAGTAAAGTGCTTCTCCTGGTAAGGTCAGTTTTTCATTTGCATAAATTTCATTTTTTGGTGACCTCCTTGATAAGATGGCCCCAAGAACTAAGCTTGAGGATAAGCTAGAGGGCATAAAAAATTTCCAAGCATGGAAATATAGGATTGGCCTCATTCTTGAAGAGAATGATCTTGCCAAATACATCAAGGAAGAAGTTGCAAAACCTAGAGAGGATGAATCTAAGGAGAAGTACAAGAAGGACCTGATTAGGGAAAAGAGGATCGTTGTTGATTCTATCATAGACCACTTAATTCCTCAAGTGTCATCCAAGAAGACCCCGAATGAGATGTATGATGCCCTAGCCATAACGTATGAAGGAAAGAACATCAATAGGAAGATGAATTTGAGAACTCAATTGAAGAGTACCAAGATGTGCCAAGGAGAATCCATTCAAGAATACTTTACAAGGGTTTCCCAATTCAAGGAACAACTAGAAGCTATTGGAGACACCCTTGACGAACATGAGTTGGTAATGATTGCTCTTAATTGTCTCACTAGACCTTAGGATTCATTCATCCAGACTATGTGTGCCAGAAAGGAAAGCATGAAATTTGACATTGTATGGGAAGATTGCATCCAAGAGGAGGCTAGAGTAGCCAATATAGAAGATCTAATTAAAGAATATGATCAAGCCCTAGCCACCCATACTAAGAGAGGAAGATCTAACTTCAAGACGGAAAGCCACAAGGAGTCTCAACCTCCCAAGAAGTTCCAAAGGACAAGAGGAAACAATTCAAGAAGAAACTACTCCAACTTTCAATGTTACTATTGTGATAAGATGGGACACATTGCCATAGATTGTCCATTGATGAAGAAGAATAATCAGAAGAAGAATAACTTACCAGGAAGTTACTAAATGAATAAATCGAAGAATATGTCTTGTAATAGTGGTGCTTCAAAGCACTCTCTCCAATATTGAATAAAAGGACTCCCCTAAGAAAGATTCATTAGGAGAATAGAAGAAGCAACATACAATACTGGTGTAGGAACTCTGATGATGAAGTAGATCCTCACCATCAAACACTCCAGTAATCCCTGCAAGGAGACTAGGATCAAAAGAGATCCTACCAAACAAACAATGATAAGTATTTGAATTGTCATTTTTGTTTAAATGATAGTATCCAGTTCTATAAACATTTATTTAGGATGTGTGTTAGAATTTTTGCAGTGATATGCATGTGATGGGTAAGTATCCTATGGTTCTATACAACATTCCATTGCTACTTATCTAGAGTGAAACCTCTTTGTTGACATATTGGGAGTAGTGCACGCTCTTAATGATGTCATGGTAGAGATGGAAGGCATATAGAAAGTTAACATATGAATGTGGGATATGGATGAATGTTGTAGCATTGATTAAGATAGTGTGACTTATGCTTTTATGCATATATTTGGAAACTATGAAATGTTTCTAAACATGCTATTGAACTTGACTTGTAGGAAGTATCGTACAACGATAAACTACAAATGAAGAATGATGAGACTTGTTCTGTAGAAAAAGTGACAATGGTTCAACTATAAACAAAACTTATGGAATCAAGTAGAGGATATCGGCTATGACGAGATGTAGCCAGAATCAAGGTGTGATCAAGGTATCGAGCAACCTCCAGGACTCATAAGACCACATGAGTGCAGATTGAAGAATAATTTCTATGGGATATAATGATGAGATCAAGGATTACCTAGAGTGATAAGACATCAAAATTTGCTACAAGGTTGAAGAAGCGAAGATGGGTGCAAGAGAGAACTTGCAACAAAGTTCTAGATATTTGGTTGTTCAGTGTTTGTTCACATTCCAAAAGAGAAAAGAACCAAGTTGGATCCTTCCTGAAAGAAGGGAATATTTGTTGGATACTGTGAAGTCTCCAAAGTCTCCAGAATATACTTTCCAGGATTCCATCACATGGAGATTAGTAGAGATGTAACATTTGATGAAGAAGCAGCTCTGAAGAGATCTAGAAAGTGCCAGCATGAAGAAGTATATGAAGAAGAAGTACCTCCCAAAAATGTAGAAGTTTCACCCTCCCCTAAAGATGAAACACCAAAATACCATGATATTCTAGAAACTCAAGAACCTCCCACTATGAATATGTCACGAAAGAGAAATGTTGCTTGGGAAAGAGAAATTATACAAGAAGCAGAGAAGTATGGAGCTCCAGAAGGCTCCACAAGAGTAAGGAAGAAGCCAAGACCATTTTCTAGTTATGTGGTTTTGATGTGTGATCTTGTAGATCAAGAACCTACCAGTTATGAAGAAGCTATACAAAAGAAATGGGTAGAAGCAATGAAGGAATAATACCAATCAATAAGGAAGAATGATGTTTGGGATATAGTTCCCAAACCAGAAGGAAAAAGTGTGGCATATTCCAAGTGGATCTACAAGATAAAACATGCAGTTGATGGAAGTATTGAGAAATACAAGGCAAGGTTTGTGGCTAGAGGATTCTCTCAGAAAGAGGGAATTAATTATGAAGATAGATTTGCACTAGTATCAAGGTACACTTCCATTAGAACCATCATGGCACTTACATCCATGATGAAGTGTAGTTTACACCAGATGGATGTGAAGATAAATTTCCTAAATGGTGTGATTGAGGAAGAAGTGTACATAGAACAGCCACAGGTATTTGAAGTTGAAGACAAACAGACTCACGTATGCAAGTTGAAGAAGGCTCTGTATGGATTGAAGCAAGCTCCTAGATCTTGGTACAGAAGGATAGATAGCTTTTTGATGAGCTTGGGATTTACCAAAAGTAAAGATGATCCTAACCTTTACTTTAAGGTTATGGATGATGAACCTGTCATATTATTGTTGTATGTGGATGATTTATTTCTGACAGGAAATGAGAAACAAATTGTAGAGTGCAAGAAGAAGCTCGCTGAAGAATTTGAGATGAAAGACCTTGGATTGATGCATTATTTTCTAGGTCTAGAAGTATGGTTGAACCCAGAAGGAATCTTTATCAACTAGGGAAAGTATGTTGTGGAAATCCTAAAAAGATTTGATATGTTGGAATGTAAATCCATGGCCACACCCATGGATACCAACCTAAAGTTGTTAGATGATGAATCATCAGAGTTATTGGATGTGACTCGGTACAAACAAATTATTGGGTCATTGATGTATCTGACGAATACTAGGGAAGATATATGCTTTGCTTTGAACACCTTGAGTTAGTATCTAGTTGATCCTAGACGTGTTCACCTGGTAGCTTCAAAGCATGTGATGAGGTACCTGAAAGGTACGATAGACTTTGGTCTATACTATGTTGGATATCATGACTACAGATTGTATGGTTATATAGATGCATATTGGGTTGGAAGTGTCTCAGATAGGAAGAACACCTCAGCTAGATGTTATTGTCTGGGATCTGCCATGATCTCATGGTTTAGCAAGAAGAAGTCCAGTGTTTCTCTCAGAATAGCTAAAGCAGAGTATATAGAAGCTTGTTCTGCTAGTTGTAAAGCCATACGACTTCAAAAATTGATGTCATGTCTATTTGACCTGGAGTTGGATAGCACGGTGATTCTATGTGACAGCCAGAGTTGTATAAAGATGACGGAGAACCCAGTATTCCATGACAAGTCAAAGCACATAGAAGTATGGTATTTTCACATACAGAATATGGTACAAAAGGGAGCTATAAAGCTCCAGTATGTGAGCATTGATGAGCAAGTTGCTGATGTGTTGACTAAGCCTCTGTCTCGAGTGAAGTTTGAGTACTTTCGTGACAAGCTTGGTGTGGTTCAAAAGGACCTTCCTCGAAATGGGTTACAGTGATGATGATGTTGCAGTGGGATTGTATCATCCTTGGAAATTATTCCTAAAGTGATCCATAGAATTTTGTCTCCGTGATGTGGTTTGCATTGTATCATCCCTGGACATTAGTCCTAAAGTGATCCGCGAATGTTTGTCTATGTGATGTGGTTGGGATTGTATCATCCCTAGACATTAATTCTAAAGTGATCTGTAGACTTTTGTCTCCATGATGAGGTTGGTATTGTATCATCCCTGGACATTATTCTTAAAGTGATCCGTAGAATTTTATCTCCATGATATGGTTGGGATTGTATCATCCCTGGAAATTAGTCCTAAAATGATCCCCAAACTTTTGTCTCCGTGATGTGGTTGGGATTGTATCATCCCTGGACATTAGTCCTAAAGTGATCCTCATACTTTTGTCTCAGTGATGTGGTTAGGATTGCATCGTCCTTGGACTTATGTCCTAAAGTGAGAGGGATTGATCATCCCATAATTGGATCATGTGTGTTGCAGGTTATGTTGCTGTAGATGATGTTGTTGCTGATCGAAATATCAAGATGTTGTTGCTGATCGAAAGATCAAGATTTGTTGTTGATCAAAATATCAAGTGTTGTCATAGACGATCGAGTGTTGCAGAAGATGAAGATCAAATATGAACACTCAGTGCTATAGAAGATGATGCTCCAATACTGAAGATGTTGAAGATGTTCCAGTTGCTGATATTGTTGAAGAAAACTTCCGATGATTTATAGATGTATCACCTTGATGTTGTTGATGATGCTCTCTCTCCTTGCTCCTACAATTGATGTTGATGTTTTCAGTAGAATACCCCTTCTCGTTAAGGGGGAGTGTTGAAATATTGTAACTTCAAAGAATATTCTATTGTATTTTATTATTGTAATTTATTCGTAGATGTTTTATTCCTCGGCCGGGATGTTATTATTGTATTTGGTCATCATAGAGTCATGAGGTAAAACCTCCTTTATAAGTTGGGTTGATAGAACCTCCAGAAAGTAATATTATATTGTTTTGAGTCTTCCTAGGTAAGTTAGCCCGGTTAAGTTTGTTGGTGCCGACCTAGTTAGTGAAAAAGTCAAGTGGAATATAAAGTATAAATAGGAGTGATGTGCTCCTCATTTGGACACACACTCACTTGTGTAGTTCGCATAGGAGAGGGAGAGAGAGATATCTGCAAGGAGAAGGAGCACTTGTTTGGGTTTTATCTTTGTACTTTTGATCATCTATATTGATGAAGTTTTTTCTAGGTTTTCTTCCCCTAGAGGGTTTCCCAGAATAAATCTGTGTCTATCTTGTGATTGTGTTTCTTTCAATGATCCAGTATATGCTATTGTTGTGAAATTGAATTGAATATTGATGTTATCTATCTTAGAATATTGCATCATAAAAATACTAAGGGTTACCATGCACTCCCAACCGAAAGGCAGGGTTTTCACGGGAAAGTTAAAGAAGAAATCACTTCCTTTTAACTGCAAGAGGGGGTTATTTCCAAGGCATATTGGCCTAACATAGGCCACCTTCCTCTTCGGATTCTCTCCATGAATTTCTTGGTCATTAATTGGAAAATTCCATCTCTTTCATATGTTGATTTAAGAGGGTCACTCTTCCTTTGGATCTCATTTCTGCATGCCCATTGAAACTTTGTCAAAATTCAATCCAAGAGGAGGATTTATGCTCTTTTGGAGAGGTTGAGATATACCAAGATATCAAAATCCTCTCCCATTCATATCCTGAGAACGTTGGTGTAAGAGTGATCCATGACCACGAGAGATGATGCATAATGGTTTGCACAATGGTATAGTTGTGGGAAGAGGGAGCCTATGCTTGTAGGCTAAATACAATCCTAGTGATCGTTACCTCAAGCACATGGTTGACACCACCACATCAAATGAAGTGGTTTCTCGTGGCCAATCGTGGTTCAAGTAAAGGTAATACTTTTCTCAAGAAGAACTCAACTTATTTAGTTAATTATAAGTTGTATATTCCATGTAAAAATCTATGTGATATTCAACTTGTTCATGATTTACTTTACATTATGTTCTTACTATTAAAATGATTATGATTCGGTCCCTATTTGTCATAGTTTCATTAGTTATGCTCTATTCTTAATTGTGTATAGATTCTAACTATTCAAAAGATTACAAGACTACCATTATCTTGTTTATGATCTAACCTTCTTGGAAAAAGGTTAGGTTCTCTTCCTAGAACAAATAGAAAATTAGTATTAGTATTAAATATTTGTATTAAGTTGTGCTTAAATGGTGGTTGTATTAAGCTTTTGTTATAAAATTTTATTTTTGTTATGAATACTACTGTTGTAGAGATTTATATTGGCATTTATTTTTCGGATTATATCAACAAGATTTTGCTATTAATCTCATGGTACTGTTTTAAGTACTATTGTTCAATGCATCTCTAATAAAAACATATCACAACATTTATATATTAAATGAAGACTGAACAAATGATCTAATGAATTACAATAAACAATATGATAATAATAATGATTTATATCATAGGATAAATCTAGCGAGAAAACTTGCATATATTGTGCAAGCACAATAGGATTTGAATTGAATATAGGGAATGAAGCCTTAATGTGCAAGCACATAATATACAATGTTATATTATAATATATAATAATATAAAAAATAAAGAAATATCAAGCAAATTCCAAATGATTAACATTTAAATCAAATACATAACACAACAATATTGTATCAGGGTCGAACCTATATGTACAAACACTATATAACCATTATTCAAATCCATAACCTCTATGGATAAAACAATGAACAAAATCAGAATATCCATTATAAGGAGCATCCAGCCTCACGACCAAACTTAAACATATGTGTATTCATTGCAAGGGTTCGATTTAAGACCACAGATCGAATCAGGGAAAGGTAGAATCAATATACATGTATACATATGCTATAAGAACACAATAAAAATATAAACAACTATAACATTGTATTAAATGACTTGGAAAGAACGTGAGAGGACTACGACAAAGGGAAAGAGCAATCTCCTTTGTTTAAACCCTCATTTGCACTTCAATGAAAACCAAAATAACAGCGTGTTGCCATATGACACCTCATGAACCATTATCTTAGACACCAAGCTCTATTGTGGAACAATGAGGGTGGGAGATGAGATCCATGGCTCCTCGGAGGAGGCCAAGCCTCTCTAGTAATAAACCAATATGAAAATGACTTGGGAAGGAGCTTAAATTCTACCTCAAGCCCTGAGTTCGAGAGCTTGTACGACTTTGTTTAATGCACATGGGTACGTCAGTCGGGTGGAAGGTCGTGGCTTGCAATCCCGCCACCTTTATAGACCGTTGGCAGGCCGGTAGCTGTCGAAGTTAATGCCGAACTTGGTAGAAGAAAGCGTAGGAAGAGACTCACCTTTTATATAGTTTATCCATAGCCCGTTGAATCAATGTATGTGTTGAACAATGTAGAAGCGAGGTGAGGACTCTAGGGATGGTCTACGACCTCCCTTATCATGTACATGTTAACCCTTGTTCCTACACTCAGAAACTTATGTTATCTTGAGTGCTAGGTAGGTTGTGCCAACCCAAACAAAAGGTCAATATAATATATATGTATTAATACCATGGTGTGGTCGTGACCTACTCAGGTATCAAGTTTAATACATGTTGGTATTGTTATGGTGTTTATACTAGCATTTGCCTCTTGAGGGGCAAAAATGAACGTCGGTAGGAAAATAACAAAGTTTGTAACAATCTCAAATTATAAAGACATAGGCACTCAACCCATAACAAAAAATAAGGAACAAAAACATAGGCACAGGCAGCGAAGGATACTGGTAGGAAAAGAGCAAAGTTTGTAACAATCTCAAATTACAAATACATAGGCACTCAACCCATAACAAAAAATAATGTTAAGTTCATCAACACAGTGAGCCAACTACAATTGTTTTTCTCACAATATCTGTAGTAGTAATCTCAACACTATAGATTACTACTATATCTGGAATATATAAGCAATTTGAAAGAATAATTCTACAATAATATCAATGAAAACAATGATTATAATAGCTCCTAAACTGCACAAACTACTTGAATGAGCAAAAGGTTTAAAGTGCCTAACCCCACCCAATTATCTGATATTTGATCCGATCTCATAAGTTCAGGTTGTTTATAATCCATCCGACAGTTCCACGATCTCTGGTAAAGGGAAACCCTCTCGACTAACCGACCATCCCGCAGGAGCATGCTACTAAAAGTCCTTGGCTAATAGACCATCCAGCCAGCCGCCATGTCATCCAACAATCATGCTTGGGGAGCAAGGGAATCTACGAAAAGGTCCTCGTTGAATCGATCATCTAGCTGTGTCTCTGAAGTGCTGGTTGTATTGAATAATAAATCTAGCAGGAGTTCCCAGGATCTCTACTAAAGTTCTGTACGATTTCTGTTAAAGGTTCTAGAATAAATCCAAGAAGTTCCCACCTGACAGGTAGAAAAAAAAAATGAAAGGGTATGGTTTACTGGCAAGAATCTCCAGTTTAGATCCCAGAGGTGTTTTTAAAAATTATCATCAGACCCCCCCAATAAAAGGGGTGAGGGTCAGCAAGTGAGACGATGGGTGATAAGCTTCGTCGTCGAGAGGATTTTTGTAGCCAGTCTATTGATAGAAATCAATCGTTTTTTTCTAGATGCTCTGACTTTGTTGTTAGCTTATATCACGAACTCCATTAAGCGCTTAAAAGGTACAACTATAGACTTATATGGGCATGATAGCATGAAAAAACCAGTTCTTCATTTGTGAAAAATTCTCGGCATGAAAACACAAGGCACTGCTCTTGGGAGGCTGCCAAGGCTCAAAGAAGGATCTGGGGCTTTTCTCTTCCTAATGGTTCAGAGAGATAATTTATAGGAGGATAAAGTGCTTGCGGGGGTTATTTACAATAGGTGGTATCTAACTTATCAATGTTCTAAGTTGATACTTTTTTAATAAGTGGTACTAACTGTGATAGCTCTCTTTAGGTAAATGTTGCATTTATTCCTTGTGAATTGCAACGGTGCTTTACAATCACTTTAGGCAGTGGAAACAACAAAAGATGTGCTCCAAGTCCCCGGGCTGTTGAGTATAATCCAACCACACTGGAATGGATGGTACAAATTCCTCTAGCTCTTCATCATAGTTGGATCGACTCAATCCGTGTGATCATTCGATCCATCGACTCAGTTGACAGTACAAATCAATCGATCTATCAACTCAGTCGACTAGCACAATCTTCTACAAGATTCATTCATCATACATGCCCTGTGGTTTTTGATAACTCAAACACATGTCAACCAAGTACATTCTGAATAGTCATAAGGCACTGAGATGATTGCATGGATGAGGAAGAAATGTCTCTTCATCTTCCTTTAGCCGATATATGGAAATAAAATGGTTGGTCTCCTCAGTCAAGTTGTAACTGGTTCTTTGTAACTGAAACACATCGGGTGGGAACACAAGTGTCCCTCATATTTGTATATATGCATGCAATCCTAGATATGAAAGGGTTCCTTGTTCCTAATTGCACTAATACAGGTTTCGAAAGAGAAGACTTGATTAGTTCCTCATAGTTCCTTCATTCAACCTCCGTTGATGTAAACGAGTCTTTTGACACAATACACCTTGATAGAGGGTTTGCTTATACAACCCTCTATCAATGTCCCATAGAAGACTGCTCAATACACCAATGTCCCATAGAAGACTACTCAATACAACTAGAGTATTCACCCTTATGATTTCTCCTTTATGAATTCCTAACTTGCATCTTCATGTTACTAGTATTCTCTATTACTTTCAATCATTTCACTTTGGATATCACTTACATTGATTTCCTTAACCATTCTAGTATTATTTGATTTTCCCATAATAGATATTGGTTCAATCAGTCGACTCTATTGTCCTCCCATCAACCCTTTGGGAGACATGGATCATTGGTATCAAAGCACTCTAGTTTTCTCTATAGTGCCTAATTCATAAATTCTTTAAGACCTGGTTATTTAACTACCCCTTACCTTCGACTTATGAGTATTTATCTGTTCATAATCCTATACTGAATATGGCATATGAAACAGATGACGAAAATCATAGTAGTGAAATTGAACAACTCATAGAGAAAGCACTTACTTGGAAATGAATTGAAATGTATGATTTTTTCAACGAGATCGTGTTGACACCGGGGAGTTGGTCCAGTCCTCAACGCAAGGAAAGTAGTCTGATCGAAGAACTTCAGAAAAAGATCGCAAGAGTTTCCCTATTTCCTATTCATTTCGAATTACTGCTTCCAACGGATATAAGCCTCCGTTGGCCTTAGGGTTTTGCTTCTTGAAAAGAAGACTTATGGTATGGGTGAATAACTACAATAAGTAATACTAGGAGACGTAAAGGAAGTTGGAATATGTTTGCTTAGAATATTCAAGTAGAAAAATCTACCTGAAATAGGTTAAAATTCTATTACTTGATTATGTTAATTAAATAAGATGTAGTGAAAAAAAAATACAAATATGTATTTTCCTTAGAAGAATCCCTATTGATAGTACTTAAACAAAAACATCATTTAACTAAACTAGTTTTAAGATACAAAGAATCAAATGGTTAGAATGGTTAGTAATGAAATCAATAATTAAGTTAGAAAATTAGTATCCCAAAATACCGATAATTCCCAAAGGAATCTTGTCATAATAGAGATACAGGAACAAATTCAAATCAACCTAATAGTTCACCATAATGAATAAATTCATAATGATTAAGCAACCTTTGCCATTGCTAAAATCTGAAACATGTTAGACAATGATTAAATTAAAAGGAAATAGAGGTAGAATAAGAAAACGTTATCTGATAGTATGCCGAAAACCATATCCAGGAAACATTCCACCTTTCATTAACAAGATTTTAATTCATTACATAACTAGTCTCAAAAGATAGATAGTTCTATAAGGATTGGTACAAAGAAATTCCACCAATGGTTTGACACAGTGTTTCCTCTTCCTCTTGCCTGAAGGAGTAAAAAATAAATACAATAAAGTGGATAAAATTAGATCCACAAAAGAAGGACAAATATATTGAATCTGAGAAGGATATACTAACTACCCTGGCCTATATTAGTAAGATAATTCTTCCATTTAGCATAGACATACCACTTTTCATCCACATCAATATAGTCAGTATGCTCAAGCTGAAGTTGTGCCTTACACAAATAAGGCCTGATTTCCTTATTGCGGATCTTTATAGGCCAAGTGTATAGAAACCCTTGCAAAGTAGCCTTCCATTGACTCGGGATTGAAATAAACAATCTGATTGGGAAGATATCCAACAGAGTGGTGTCCTGGATCATGTCTATTGATTTGTCTCTCTGCTCATCCACCTCACCAATTCTTAACTTAACTGGCACTAATTATTCCAACTCAACAAAGATAGGTATTTCCATAGTTTCCATGTGATCATCTATCAACATCCATTGTATGGCACAAATTTTATGGCCCTTTTCAATCATGTGAGTTGCCTCCTCATTATGAAATTCCACAGGGATATATCACTGAGATAGAAGAAACCTCACAATTTCACACTGTTATTACTCAGTGAGAAGAATTAGGCAAAGACATGGATCAATTCACTCATAAAACTGAAACACACATGAAAAACTATTGTTGATACATTAATAAGGTGTAAGCTGGCAATCAAAAAGTGTTACAATAGAATGAATTTGATACTCCTGGGAGGATTCGAATTCACCTCAAGTCTAGGCTTATTTTGCATTGGAACCATTTCGCGATAATGTTCATTGGCCACTAATGATGAATAATCCGTTAACTGAGGTAGAATTGAACATAACTGAATCATGTGGGCACCAAAATAGGGGAGGAGACTCCAAGGGGGAGAAATACTGACTTGTAGTGGTCAAAATAGGTGCTCCTACACTCAGTAGCAGTGAAACTAGTTGTAACAGTCAGCTAACTAGGAAAACAAGGGGACAAGGTGCCCTAAATCATGGAACTGATTGTGCTAACTCTTAAAATCATGCATGAGGGAGAATTTGGAATTCAGTGATGTAAACAAGGCGCTCTGAGTGGATAGGAGGGCTAATGATGGCCAAAAACAAGCTCCCGGGGGGGGGGGGGGGAGGGGGGGGGGTAAGGACTAGGAGCTAGGAGACTCAAACGCTAATGCGTAGAATGCATGGATGCATGCAAAATGCACGCAAGACCAAAATGAGATGGTGAGAATATTCCAACACCCCCCCTTAAGCCAGAGTATAAGGAAAAATAAATGAAAATTAGGGCCCTGGTTACTGAGACCAAATCTCACCACATACAACAATCTAAAATTCAGAGGAAAGAAGGAAAACCCAGTGGAAAAATAAAACCATCAATATAAATTGAAACACACAAAAAATTGCTGCTCAAGACTCAAGTAGGTGTGATGCTTGATTCAATGTCCGGGTGTATATTCCTCTTGGGAAGAAGTGGATCATGCTCCAAAAACATGTGCTTGAATTCTCCTTCAGTGGATGCAATCAAATTTGGAGGCTCTTTGAACTTTCTCTTCATACCAAACATGGTGAGAACAAATCCAAAAATATGAATATCATCCTGGAACCTGTAATTTGAGCCAACTTGGGTAGGATAAGCTCCAATTAGATCTAATTGCTCTTGAAACTTGAACTTCTGATCAGTGGAAGTTAAATCAGCTCCAAAAATTGATAGATGGTTTCTTGTGATATCCTTTGAATCAATAGAGGTGCGATCAAAACCAAAATCACCAAAACGTGTTTGAGACTTGAACCCAAGCGAATGGTAGTGTCCTCCATCTTCGGCGAAACTCTGAGAGCATGTGCCAATGATAAAATAGAATTTCATAGGAAGCATGTGGTTAAGGAGGGTGAATTCATCACCTCCAAACTTTGATTTAACCTCGAAATCATTCTATAGATCATCATTTTGTACAACAGCAGACTCATGGGAAGTAGAGATTCGAAACTCTCTTCAACTTCTAGATTAGTAACTAACATATCTTGCTCAGAATTCGAAATAGAATACATTGCTAAAATGAGTGAGGAATGGATAATCTCTACAAAAGGATCATATTCATTAGTTGTATCACTTTCATCTGCATCAACTACATGGGAAGGGGACATTTCAAAACTTTCTTCAACTTCTAGAGCAACATAGGAAGGAATGTCTTCAACATGAATTTTCTGTGTTGAATCTTCAACTTCTTCTACATCTTGAACAACTTCATCATGAGAGATGATTGAGGCCGAGAGATAACACTTAAGGAGGTATTACTGGGCTTGTTCTCCAAATAATTTGCACCAATCTCTTCATTATGCTTTCTAAATGCTTTGTCCAGTTGGGCCCATAGATCACTTGGATATTCAACAGTTTCCATGAGGTAGCGCATACTAGGAGACATAGCAAAATGCATTGCTCCAAAGGCTCTGTCACATTCATTTATCCAATCATTCTCTTCTTCATGGGAATAAAAATCTCTTGTAATACCAATACACGTATCAAAAAGACCTTGTCTCTTCAGATATGCTATCATCTTTGGTTTCCACTCATCATAATTGAATGGAGAGAGAGGAGGAATTGCTTTCAGATTCATGGAAGCTGTTGTAGAATACCTGCAAAAACAATGGAAAAATATATGGAGGATTGTTACTGAATCTATTGAACACTGCTTTAGGATAGTATGAACTTTTATATGGATCCTTTACACCTAGATAGACCTCAAAGGATTTCTCCAATGAATTCAATGCAATGGCACCATGATTTGTTGTGGAAATCCAGAGGCTTTTAGTACTCTACTAAAAGAAGCTGCTCAATCTACTACTGCAACTGCTACTGCTGCAATTGTTGCACTCAAAATATCTCATGAGCTCTAATACCATGTGAAATTCCATAGGGTTAGATCATTGAGATAGAACAAACCTCACATTTTGACACTGTTATTACTGAGAAGAATTATACAAAGACATTGTTCAATTCACTGATAAAAATGAAACACACATAACAAATTGTTGTTGATACATTAATCAGTCATAAGCTGGAAACCAAAAAGTGTTACAATAGAATGAATTTGATACTCTTGGGACAATTTGAATTCACCTCAAGTATAGGTTTAGTTTGCATTGGAACCATCTCACGATAAGGTTCAGTGGCCACCGATGATGAATAATCAGTTAAATGAGGTCGAACTGACCATAACTTAATCATGTGGGAACCCAAATAGGGGAGGAGACTCCAAGGGGGATAAATACTGACTTGTAGTGGTCAAAATAGGTGCTCCTACATTGAGTAGCAATGAAACTAGGTGTAATAGTCAGTTAACTAGGTAATCAAGGGGAAAAGGTGCCCTAAATCATGGAATTGAATTTTCTAACTCCTAAAATCATGCATGTGGGTGAATTTGGACTTCAATGATGTAACCAAGGCTCTTTGAGTGGATAGGAGGGCTAATGATGGCCAAACAAAAGCTCCCGGGTGGCCAAAGTAAGGACTAGGTGCTAGGAGACTCAACTACTAATGCATGGAATGCATGGATGCATGCAAAATGCATGGAAAAGCATGCAAGACCAAAATGATATGGTGAGAATATTCCAACACCCACATACAAGTTCCCAGGATTTGATTGATATTCGAGTCCTCATCAAATTCACCGAGTCCAAATGAGGAAGAGTATGTGGAGCAGTTTTCAAATGTGCTTGCCATTTACAAAGTTTCTCATAAGATGAATGAACCTTCTTCCTTTTATCCACATGGTTTGCAAGGATATCTGACAAATTTTCAAAAGAATTGAATTCATCTTGCACTTCATTTAGGCCTTAAAAGAATAGGGTCTGAGGCTGGTTCAATTTATCATTGTAGGAAATGGCCTTCATCCTTGAACTCTTGTATAGTCAATTTGAAAAAGTTAGAAGAGGGATTCTTATCTTTATATTTTTCCATTTACATATTGATATTAGAAATATCTGAAGCTTGCTCAATCACCTTGGCTTCTGGAATTTCCTTTTGTTGAGATTAATTGTTGAATCTGAACTTGCAAACTCTATAGGTCTGAATGATGTTGAGCTTTGAGGTTCTCCATTTGCTTTATCAGATTACCATGAAGATAGTCTTTCTCTTCCTGTAATGCCACATTATTATATTTTTCCTCCTCCAATGCCTTGTTTAAAGTGGACACAAAATCATAATTATCCCCAAGAAAGGATCCCATAGCTACAACCACTTCTATGGCCTCTGTCTATGGGTCATCAGTGTCTGGCTTCCATATGACTTTGTTTGGAATAGTCATAGCTAGCACTTCCCATTCCCTATTCCTTTTGGAACCTTTTCTCAACACTTGCTTTTGTCTCTTATTAAAACAATAGTCTGCAAGAACTACTACGTCATCCTCACCAAAATCTGCTGAGTCTTCAACTATAGAAGTCAGAAGTTTTGTGGTATTAGCAATAGGAAATCGTTGACTAGCAATGGCAGTTACTAACTGAGATGAATCTTGAGGTAGTGGTACAATAGCTTTGGGAGAAGCAGTTATAGGCAGGTTTTCATAAGGAAGTTCAATGGACTAAGTAAGAGGAGTACTAATTTTAGACTATATGGGAATAGTAGCGGTATCAACTGCAATCAATTGAGTATCTGATTGAGAAGTTATTAGTTGTTGTGAAACAATAATATAAATTAAAGTGTCCAACCTAGTCTGAGTGGATGAATTAGGAGATTGTGCAACCGAATCCAAAGGGTTGGTAGCAGGAAGCGAATTGTGTGGTAAATTTGAAGTAGATTGAGGGATATGATCATCAAGAGTAGGAATTTCTGATAGACCATTGTTGAGTGCTAGAAATTCCCTTTTTTCTTACTCCTATTCATCCCCTTTTCCCCGATTTTGTATTTTATTTACAAGCAAGTCATTATCTTTTCCAAAGAACAGGCATGTATTCGAACATGTATAATTCATTATTACCTTGCTACATTAGAAATGCTTGTGATTATGAATTTTATTCCTCGTTATGTTGACTTGTGATGAATTTATGAGAAGTGAGTAAAGACCTCAGGGAATCCAGGAATCTCAGCTTGCTGATACACATGGGCGTTGAAGCACTTGGAACAATTACACATTTCCAGGGCTTGATTTGGATCGTTGCTTAAACAGCTCAGCCTATTCCTCTACGCGGCCAGCTGAGACTTATTTAGGGTTGTATCAGTTCTAGTTGTAAAGGCGCAATTGATTATGACACATAATCTATTTTAATGTAACAATCATTGTAACTATTTCTACTTTCTGCATTGTATATCCGGTAGCCTTAAGATCGAAGATCTTCATTGCTTCATGAATTAAGGAACTTGAATTGTCTTGTCTCAGTATATATAGGAAGACGAGATCATACAGAAGGTTAGGATTATTTTGAAGAGAATTTTAATAGGAGATGAGAGTCATTTGTAATTGAACTTACCCATTAATGAAAGAAGCAGTGTTTCCCTAATTCGATATTTGTTGAGTTAGTTTGTTAGCCTCCAGCGGCATCTCTGTTGGAAGGCCAGGGCCCACCTTCTCACAGAGATTGCTGAGTTAAGTATATGTTTTAGTTTTAATTTATTTTGGTTTGATGTGGAGTTACAGTAGGTAGAATTCTCAATTTTTTGCAACAGTAGTTAATTGATAATTGCATAATTATAGTATCCCTTTGGTTTGTTGCAACAGTGTGGTGTGAACAATCGACTGTGTAGAGTAGTTTTCTTTCCTATGCAATTGTGTTAATTAGTATTGCTATTACAGACAAGCTCAGCTCTTGCACATTACTTTTATTTATCTTTCCTAGAATTTTCTGAATTAGATAGGTTATGGTTTGAATTACCTTTAATATGATATTTTAGGATTTAAATTCTTGCAAAAGCAATTCTAGTTAATTCATTCTTAGATTAGTTGTTACAGGATTGATGTTGTGAGAAAATAAGAATCCCTTGAGTTCTTAGATTGATAATTTAGATTGGCTTTCACAGTGAGTTGAGTTTGTCTTGGTAGTTAGGTAGGATGAATGTTCTTTATTTATTTAGTCAACTACTGAAGTGTTTATGCATATACTTTTCTCAGTTACCTTTGAAACAATCAGACTTTCCTAGGTTGACAATTTATATTGAGCACTCTATTTGTTAACTAAAATTTATTAGCATATAGAGTGACCAACATTTTGGCGGCGTTGTCGGGGAAGGTAATTGGTAGCAATAGATGGTAGTTGATTAATTTTATTTCATTAGCTATGAATATTTGAAGATTTCATGAATACGAGAAGAAAAGGCCGAGAACCCCCCAAAAATACTAATCCTGAAGGTGGAAGAGGTTGTGGCAGTAAACAAGGTTTGAAAAGACATACATTCATTGATGAATTGATCGCCAAAGTTGATTCCTCTACTAGAATACCGTGAACATATTCAGGAAGAGTAAGCTCCATTATCCCTAACCTTGAAATGTCAACATTAACTGTGGAGAATGCAACAGGACCTTCAACTCCCTTTCTGGATAAGATACCTCTTGAAAATAAGGGAAGTGTTGCAGGTGTAGTGACTCGAGAAGAGATTTATAAAATCAATAGACATAGAGTAAATAAGGAGGAGTGGTTATATCATCATCAAGAAATGGAGGAAGAAATAAGGAGAGAGGAAGAAAGAAGGACATAAGGAGAAAGAAGGAGAGAAGAACAAAGGAAACAGGAAAACATGGATAATGAAGATCATGGAGAGCATCGAGAACACCCCAATAACCATGAAGAGGAAATAGGGGATAATCGACATGTAGACACTGTTGTCACACTTGAATTTCTTACTCAAAAAACACGCGGGGAGGATCTCATGAAGAATATTTCACCATTAGTTTTTCCAAATTTCCATGGTAAGTCCATCAAAGATCCAGATGAATTTCTTTTTGAATTTGATATCCTCTGTCGGAGCTATGGCTATACCTCCAGTGCATAGAAGTTGAAACTATTTCCTGCCACCCTAAAGGGAAATTCCCTACGTTGGTTCATGAGTTTGGGTCATGAGACTATTACCACCTAGGAGAAAATGAAACAAATATTCCTTGCTAAATATCAAGACTATTGCAAAACTAAGGATAGGAGGGAAGAATTGTTTAATATGGTCCAAAAAGAAGAGGAGAGTTTGGAGGAATTTGTTGAAAGACTCTTATACAATTTACAAAGATCTAGTCACGCATATATTGGGAAGGATGTCCTCAAAATTATTCTACTACATGGAATCAGAGAAGACTGCCTGGACATGCTTAATTTGTTGGGAAACGAGGATATCTCAAAAGAAACGTTTGAACATATCATCGACTTATGTCAAAGATACTCGAGGGGATCCTTTAGAACCAACACTCGAGATCGAGATGTCCTCATGAGGGCACATAAGTCATCCAGTGGAGGGGATACTTAGGAAGAGATAGATAATCTTCTTGAAAACTTTAAAACTGACATGATAAACTCCATTTCCTCACAGTTGGATATTTTGAGAGAAAAACAGAGGCAAGCAGAAGAAGATATGGCACTAGGTGTATTTTGTGCTAAATGTAGAAAGAATCACCCATTGGGGGAATGCCCGCTTGATAAGGTGGAGGTATGTGGCCTGTGCGATCTGGAGAACAATACTAAAGAATTCCCTTAATTCCCAAAAGTCAAAGCAGTCCTTCAGGAATCCACATCGGATGTGGAGAAAGCTTACTTCATCTCTCAAAAGAATCCTTGGAAACCTCGGAATCTAGGTATGAATCCAGATCCCTCATCTTTCAACTCTTGGAATAATATGAATAATCAGTTTCCTTCACACTATTCCTATCGTAATACTCAATGAAATCCACCCCAACCTTCAATGCAATATCCTACTCCTTCGACACCATGGGAACAACACTCAAACCAACAAGATCCTTGGTCTCCTAGTTGGAGAAATCCTTATCCAGGAAATCAATTTCCTCACAATCAAACTCCTCACCCATAGTATCAGCAGCCGCAACTGCAACTCCAAAATAATGCCACACCAATGAACACACCACTACAACCTCAGCTGCCTGCTCAGCCTAACCCTAATCCTAATAATAAGGAAGTACAACAATTCGAAACTACCAACATTCCAGCTTATTCCATTTCCCCTATCCCTTGCAATGAATTACGCTTACAATCAGGGAGGGTAGTGGAACCTATTTTCATTGAGGATGTTCCATCCTCTATGACCAAAGAGAGGATGAATCCAGTATTTGAGAACCTAGTCAGTACAGCAATCCCCATTATTGAGGATGCTGAAAGACCTATTGAGACACCAGCTGAAACACTTCCAGAAACACATATTGAAACTCAGCTTACACAATTTTTGAGAGAACCACCATATCCTGAATGTTTGGCCTTACAGAAGGTAGTGGAACAACCTCATTTCAATATCCTAGGAGAATTGAAGAACCTTTATGTTAAGATTCCACTATTACAAGCCCTACACGATGTACCTATCTATGCCAAAACTGTGAGGGATCTGTGTGTGTAAAAACCAAGAAGGAAGCGTAAGGATCCTCCTACAGTTAATGTAGTGGGGAAATTATCTGAACTAATGATGGGAAGGGCTCCACTAGACAAATATGATGACCCAGGTAATCCCACGGTCATAATATATATTGGGCATACCCAAATTCCCAATGTTTTGGTTGACTTAGGTGCAGCAATAAACGTTATGACCATTGAGACTGTAAAGAAGTTAGGACTCATTAATCTCAGGCCTACCCCTACTATACTAGAACTAGCTGATAGATCTACGATCAAACCTGAAGGAATCTTGGATGACTTGGTAGTCTCTGTCAACTCATGGGAATACCCTGTAGAATTCCTTGTTTTGCATCCTAAAACACAGCTAGGGGGACACCCATTAATCTTAGGGAGACCATGGTTAGCTACATCAGATGCGTGTATCAGCTGTAGAGAAGGATCCATGATGATTTCCGATGAAACTGATATCAAAAGCCTGACCTTATATCCTCCATACCGACCAAGCTCAGATGTTGAAACTCCATTATGGATGGATTTGGAGGAAGAGGAAGGCACTCAACCATTGCTAATAGTTGGGAGAGCCCTGACTTTCAAAAACGAAACTGAAGATGACATTATAAGCAATATTATTAGTGAGCTTATGTCTGTCACCAAAAACGCATATCAAATATCGGATAGTACCTTAAGCAAATGAGAAAAAAAGAACTTTCTGAAGATACCTTAGTTAGTAATGCCGAAACAATCCTAGTAATTAAGAACTCAAAAAGTACGCCAGTAGAAATCAAGCCTGGAAAAACCTTGAATATTAATCCTAATCTTGCGCCCAATGAATTGGAACGTCTGGTTACATTGTTTAAAAAGCATAAGGGTGCCTTTGCGTGGGAGTATACAAACATGAGAGGTATTCCCTCAGGACTGTGTACTCACCACATCTATATCAAAAATGATTCAGGCCAGTATGCCAACCACAACATAGAATCAGCCCAAACTTAAGAGATATTGTGAAAGAAGAGATTCATAAACTCTTGGAGGCAGAATTCAACTATCCTATTTTAGACAGCGAGTGGGTTTTTCCACTGGTGATCGTACCTAAGAAAAATGGGAAGTGGTGAGTATGTGTAGACTATAGAGAATTGAACAAGGGAACAAAAAAATATTGTTTCCCTTTACCCTTTATCGATCAAGTTTTGGATACCTTGTATGAAAAAAGATTATTTTCCTTTATGGATGGTTTTAGCGGATACAATCAGATCCAGATCGCCCCCGAAGATCAAGATAAAACCACTTTCACTTGTCCTTGGGGAACCTTTGCATACATGGTCCTTCCTTTTGGGTTATGTAATGCACCAGCCACATTTCAGCGAGCTGTAATCATAATCTTTTCTTAAATGCTCAATAATTGCATGGAGATCTTTATGGATGATTTTACTATGTATAGTAGTAGTTTTGATGAAGCCTTAAGAAATTTGGAAAAGGTTTTAGAATGTTGTGAACAGACCCACCTATCCTTGAGTACTGAAAAGTGACACATGATGATGAGTGAGGGTATAGTTCTTGGGAATTTTATCTTTGCTATAGGAATCCAGGTAGATCCAACTAAAATAAAGGTAATTGCAAAAATTCTTACTCCTGGAATGCCGAAAGAGGTACGTAATTTTCTTGGACATGCTGGTTACTATAGACGATTCATAGAATTTTTTTTCTAAATTAGCATGTCCTTTTTTCACTTTGTTAATGAAGGATGCACAATTTAATTGGACAGATGCATGCAAGACTATGTTTTCAAAACTAAAAAGAAGGTTGTCCAAAACAACTATTTTAAGAGGGCCTAATTGGGCCTTGCCTTTTCACATTTTATCTGATGCTTCTGACACTACTTTTGGAGTAGTGTTGGGACATCAAGAAGGCCATAGCCCATATGCTATCTATTATGTTAGTAAGAATTTGGCCCTTGCTGAACTAAACTACACAATGACAGAAAAAGAATTCCTTGCTATTTTTTATGCCATTAATAAGTTTAGACATTATATCACTAGGTATTATACTTTTGTGCATACCAATCACTTAGCCATTAAATATTTAATGAATAAACCTATTATGAATGCTCGAGTGACTAGGTGGTTACTACTATTACAAGAATTTGATATTACTATTATTGACAGACCAGGTAAAGAAAATGTTGTTGCTGACTTCCTTTCTTGACTAACTAATAATGATGATAATTCACCAATTGAGGATTCTTTTCCCGATGAGAATTTGTTCACGGTATCAGCACACTCCCCATGGTATGCATATATCGCTAATTATTTGGCTACAGGTAAGATTCCAGCGCACTTATCAAAAAGAGAAAGAAGAAGAATCATACAACAAGGTGCTATATACTGTTGGATAGAAGGACATCTCTTTTACACGGGGCCAGATTTGGAAATCAAACAATGTGTGAGAGAATATGAGATTCACAGTATCCTGAAAGCATTCCATGATGAGCCTTGTGGGGGTCATTTTGCCGATAAGAGAACTGGTCATAAGGTACTGAGAATAAGATATTTTTGTCCAACCGTGTTTCAGGATGCAAAGAAATATGTTCAAGCCTGCGATAGCTTCCAAAGGATGGGTTATCCAAACAGATTGGATGAAATTCCACTTCAGCCACAATTAGTGGTTGAACCTTTTGATAGATGGGCTCTGGATTTTGGAGGGCCTATCAACCCTCCTTCACAACAAAAAGCTTATATCCTGGTTTGGACAGACTATATGAACAAGTGAGTGGAGGCTGTGGCTCTGGTAAGAGCTAATGATCAAGTTGTGATAGATTTCTTATATGCGGAGATCTTCACCCGCTTTGAGGTACCCAAATAAATAGTAACAGACGGAGGACCGTAGTTTGTGTCCCATAATATTGAAGCCCTATTGCAGAAATATCATATTAAACATCAGATAACTTTTCCATATCATCCACAAGCCAATGGCTAGGTGGAGATTACGAATAAGGTAATTGAGGCTATCCTTACAAAGACAGTGAAGAGTCACAACAAAGATTGGGCTGAAAGAATTCCAGAAGCATTATGGGCATATCGTACTACATGGTGCAACACGACAGGTTTCTCTCCATATGAACTGGTATACGAGAAGAACGTTGTCTTTCCTACTAAATTTGAGATCAAAACTCTAAAGACAACTATAGAAGCAAATTTGGACTTAACAGAGGCTTAGAGGAATCGATTGAATGAGTTAAATGAATTAGATGAAAAGCACACAGGTGTTGTACATCAGACAACATTAATCCAACAACAGCTCTCCAATTGGCATGACAGGTTCATAAAAAAAAGTATTCTACGAATTCGACTGGGCTTTATTATATGATTCACGATTCAAGAGGGATTTTAAGGGAAAATTGCGTACAAGATGGCTAGGAACTTATAGAATAGACAAGGTATTTGACAATAGAACCATCCACTTGACCACTATTGATGAAAATAAGACGCCTTTATTTACTAATGGTCATCGGCTACGGCTTTATCATAAACCTATCTCAAAGGATGCATTTATCTCTTGTGTTGTTGCTGATCCAAATTGTAAATTGGTACAAGAAAATGAATCTCCTCTGGTTTCTCCAACTCTTTGAGTTTGCTGCGTGTTTTTCATAAGAATTTTTTTAAATAAATAAATTCATTTTGATTTTCTTCTCTTTTTATCTTTTTATGGACTACTTCATAGTTTTTATCTTCATATTTAATTTTTTTTATTTTAGAAAATGGTGTGCAGGGATGAGATGCGAAGGACCCGAGAGGAACGGGACAGTCGTAATGGGCCAATCGACTGTGAAATCATGGGAATTCCTATGCACCTGCTGGATAAGTAAAACATCAGAAAAACCACTTCTGAAACTCCATCAAATTTTTGTTAATTTCTCCTCTTTCTGTCGAAACTCTGCCAATTTGTCCGCTTTCTGCCGAAACTCCGCCAATTTCTCCGCTTTCTACCGAAACTCTGCCAATTTCTTTGCTTTTTGCAGAAAATCCGTCAAACTTTCCACTTTTTGTCCAAACTTTATTCTCATTTTCATTAGCAGTTGTACCTTGTTAATTTTATGCTGAAAATTCGCCATATCTTCAGCTAAAGCTTCATCGAATCTTCCGCTTCTTGTCGAAACTCCACCAATTCTCCGCTTGAACACTGTGAATCCTCCCACTAAATTGATTAGAGTACCTATTACAATTTTTCAAAAAGAATGGAGCTGACGATCCGTTGAACAATCACTTATTTATATAATTGGTGCTGACATGGACACACTTTGGTATATGGGCCAACCAACTTTATGGAGCCGCGTGTGAAAAGCTGTCTTCATCAACTGATTTGACAACAAGGGCAGGCCACCGAGGAGGATGACGATTCATCACGGTAAGTATGGAGTTATGAGTTCTAATCATAAGTACTGACTAGGCATAAAGTGGCAGAATAATCATGATTATATCCTGTTTGTACATCCATGTCATCAACTCTTAACTAACCGGTCCACATCACTACCCAATCCGTATTTATTGACCACCGCCACCTTTCCAAATCCACGCGATAAATTTCTAACACGAGTTTATTCCATAATGCACTAACTTTCTAAAAATACTCAATGAACTCACCACTATTCAGCATTGTCACTGCATGCTGCAACTCCAACGTATGAATTAGAAATTTTTTTGCTTGTCTCATCGGAGATTATTAAGGAGAAGGAAGTATGGGGGATTATGTTGTTCTCCATGAGCCAAAATCAATGTATGGTCTTCACAGAAACATAGAGGTCTTCAAGATTTTTGAGGAGGCCGGATTGATTACATACTTTGCAAGGTTGAGTGGATTTGATGCAAAAATAGCACTGCAGTTTGCTATGAATTTAAGAGGCGATCATTCCGAATTTAGGGGTCTGAAGGTTGATTTCTCAGAGCATGTGTTAGTACAATTCATGGGACTACCAAGAACTGGGAGAAGATGGTTCGGCCAGAAGAGGCCCAACTTGAATGCAGTCGAAGATTTCATCGGAGCAGGGGAGAGTGTTCAGCCAAGACAACGCGGCACAACATTAGAAATCCTGCCTCACCCTTGGGACCAAGTGGACATATTCCTGAAGAAATACATTACATGTGAAGGTAGGTACAATTTTTTTTATACTTATGATTTTGTGCTACTCTCCCACTTACGTCACAATGCATTGATCAATATGTCCTATTTTCTTTTAAAAGCTTTACAAAATATGGATCATTATGCTCGAGGGTCTCGCTATCCTCAAGCCTCCATTACCAATCATTGCCTCATTAAACTACTAGTCCCGAGATCCCTAGAGAGAAGGAATCAACCTTGGGCACAATTTCTTGTTGGGGTCAGGGTAGACCAGGTGCCTATAGAAGAAGAAGAGGATAAAAGTGAGGAAGATGACGCACAGAGCTTGTAAAACTTAGATGGGGGGTAATGGAGATCCTGAGGATGCTGGTAATGATCAGGAATTGACTTTAGGGGAAGTTGAAACTACAGAGAACTTGCAAAATTTAAACCCCCTAGAATCTATTGAGAACTTGCAATTTTTAAACCCCCTAGAACCTATTGAAAACCCAACCCAACCCAACAAGTAGAGGCCAATATAGAGGAGAAAAGGGAGGAAACTGAAAATCAAACTGTGGAAATTCATGAAATTGAGTCCTCTGCTGAAGGGGAGGAATCAGTATCAAAGGAGGATTTTCCTTATTTTTCCCCAATGGAAATCGAAATTCTTCTAGAAGAACCCACACCCTCCACATCATGAAGAAAGAAGAGGGGGTCCATACTTCTTCCAGAAAAACCTACATCCTCTACATCAAAGTGAAGGAAGAAGAGGTCCAACACTCAGAAACAGTCAAGCAGTCCGTTAAAGAAAGTAAGGACTAGATCCACTACTATAGCAGAGGCATTAAAAGGAGCCAAGGTAGATATTGAAATTCTGATCTTAAAGCCTTGATCATCCCCTGTAACACAAGAACCAGGGGGTAGCTCAAAATCCTTATCAAAATGTGTCGATCCACAAGAACCTGTTGCGGAAGAGGGGAGAATCAAAATGGAAACCCTGCTCTTTGAAAATGATTTGCTGAAATAAGAAGTACATGTGCTTAGGGAGGAGATCAGGGATTGAAAGAAGTGTTAAGGAAACTAGAAATGTAGAGATTAAGCATGTTAGCTGATGCTGATAACCAGGTGGATAAATCACGCTCTGAAGTAGAAAATTTGGAGCATTAGGAATTTGTGTGCCCCGAATGTGGGTACATTTTTCTAAAGTCAGGATTTAAAGTCACACTTATGGAGCCTTCGGCCTAGAAAATGGGTCAATCAAGACAGAAAATGGGTGTAACAGCACAAGCAGAGCCAATGGTAGAGGATGATCAGCATCATAATGAGGGAACAACCCCTTCTACCTTGGATAATAAAAAATAACTGAGTGAAGAACCTGAAAATGTCATGTCACAGGATTTATTAACCCCTATGCAGGAATTACAAGGATTATAAGAGACTTTGTTGTAACACTCAGAAAATGTTGAAACACTTCAGGAAGATGCTGCTGAAACACAAAAACTAGCAGCACAGGGAGAAGTTGTGGAAGGTTTAGAACTAGCGAGTCTAGAAATGGATGTTTAAACACAAGAACAAGTAGTCCAAGAACAAATTGTCGAAACAATGGCACAACAAGAAATCATTGGGTTTCCTGAATTGGTGACTCGGAAAGAGGATAGTGTTGAAAGAATGGAACAGAAGGAGACTGTCAAGTCTTTTGATGTGCTCGGTCATGAGGCCTTTGCTAAGATTGTGGCACTAAAAGAGAAAGCTGTTGAACCACAAGAACAAGCATTACATGTAGAAGTTTTTAATGCTGCGGTGCAAGTCCCCAAGCAAATGGATGGAAAGGAAACCGCTAAAACACAAGAACCAGCAGTACATGTAGAATTTGTTGATGTTGCAGTACAATTTCCTGAGCCAATAAATGGAAAGGAAACTACTGAAACCCAAGAACCAACAGTACATGTAGAATTTGTTGATACTGCATTGCAAGTCCCAGAACTAATGGATATAAAGGGAAATGCTAAAACACAGGTTCTAGTGTCACCAGATCAAGCCCTAACAAAGAAACCTAATGATAAGGAAAAAATGCAAGAACCACAGGAGATCATCAAGTTAGATACTGAGGATGAGGAAGATACAAGGGATAACATAATACAGGAGATGGTAGAGGATCTTTCATTGATGAAGCTCGAAGTAAGTAAATGGAAGAATCATACTGGCCTATGCAAGGAATGGTCCCTCTTTATGAGTATAGAAATACCATTAAAGAACTTAGAGAGAGATGGGAAGAAGAACTTGTTATCACTAGAGTTTGCACCTTAACTGTTAGGTTCAAATCCTAGAGAAATATTAAAAACTATTGAAAAGATGGCTAGGTATGTGAGTTCATAAGAAAATGAATATAGCTGAGATCAGGCTAACATATCCGATTAGCCAATAGTGGATGTAAAACCATAATATGAAGGCCAAAAAGAGCACGAGAATGAACTTATCTAAGGAAAGAACCAACTCTGTTTCAGATCACTGAGAAATATATAGACTATGACTAAGAAAATCTCGAATGTCAAAGGGTGATGACCAAGCACAGGATTTGAATACTTAAGGCGAAGAGGGAAGACTAGGTTGACTAGGACATTAATGGCTTTGGCCAAAATGTACTGGAGTTTCTTGCATGCATGTTGCCATAATCCAATATTTGTGTTGAAACAGATCCTGGTACCAATAGAACTAATTTTTCAGAAACTCCAATGGGAAAGTGTGCAGGAAGAATTAAGAGAGCTGAAGAAATTCAAGTCTATGCAAAAGGATAAAGAGAAGATGTACACTTTAGCTCAGGAATTGTTAAGCTGCAGATCCCCATTTCCTTCCTATTCTGTGTTCCTCTATGAACAGATGACTCTGTTCAAATTGAGATCTTTGAAGGAGGGGAAACCCTATCAGATCATGACATTTCCTCAATTTCTGAAGGCCTTTTTGCAGAGTGATTTCAATGGGAAGAATTTATTGTGTGAGTTGTACCTACATGAGATGTCACACTTTATGGATTTTCATTCTAACCCTCTGCCTCACCTAAGAGATATTCACTTGAGGGATTTCACCTCTTTTGTCACCAATCAGACGTAGTGGTGGAATGCTTTCCATACCATTCAGAAGAATGAGCACAACTCCACTCTCTGGATTAGAAGTGAACCTCAATCCCCTATTGTAGCTAGGGTTATCACCCTAGCTTGTGCAAATGAGCACGTACTAAAGAGAAGGGCCTCCTTAGTAGCAGTTTAGTAAAATAGTAAAAATCCACAGTAAAACATTGTAAAATCTAAGCTAACATATGCATCAACAGAAATAAAAAGACAATGACAATGTAATAGAAATATTTCTTTTGTATTATGGTATGACCAAAGTTACATTTACCTCAAATATGGAGGTTGGTGGAGCTCTTGCAGTAGTCCAGGACGGCTTCTTCTGTGCTCCAATGGGTTCCTTCTCCTTTTCCAAGGTGTTTGAATAATGGGCCAAAAGGGGCACTAAAATGGGAAACTAGCTCAAATGGTAAGCTAGGGTTTCAAGAGTGATTTTGGCAGAGTGAGGATAGGATAGATTCTGGATATGAAATGGGGAGCCTCCATCACCTATTTATAGGTTTTTAGTGGTGGAGTATTGACCCATGGTTTTTATCACCATATGGTTTAGGTCAATTGTTTTAGGGTTTTTGCTTCATTTTTTCCTCTTTTTTATATTTTTTATTCCCTTTTATTTGATTTTTGGGAATTTAGGGCCTTTTTAGAGGATTTTTGCTATTTTTTGAGGAAATTTAACTATTTGGAGAGGGAAAAGGGGGGGTTTTGGCCTTTTGGTGGCCATTTAATGGTTTTTTGAGGTTTTGGAGGCAAAGATGGTGGGAAAAATAGACAAATGAGTCATGTGGTGAGGGAGATGAGTTAATGAGCACTTTTTAGGTGTTATTAGATTCCCCTCTGATGTGTGAGGGAAGGAGCTCATCATATGGCCGATAGACATCATAGGTCTTTTGAATGGTTTTCTGGGGGTGTGGAGAAGAGAAGAAATGAACTAGAGCTTGGAACAACAGTCCTGAACAAACTGCAAAAACTGAAAATACAGGACCTCAACAATGAATGAGGCATAATCTCAATATATGGACAAGGCAGGCATACCCATGCTCGTATCAAGATATATAAAATAACAATGAGGCCCAAAAAAGGGGACTTGAAAGACACATGGAGAACTATGGTGTACATCATAAGGGTCCATAGGGGACACAAATCTGGGACATACTGCCGGTCTGACCATGTCTGAGCTAAAGAACTGATACCCTAGATTGATAATAGTGTTGTTGAGTGTGGTACCAGAGGAACTGATGAGTTGTTGGATCTAAAGATATCCAATAACAGGGTGGAGACGTTGATGGAGATTCATAACCTCAATGGTACACTGGACTAGAGCTGAACTGGGTACTCAAGGAAGCATACAAGTGGATGGATTCCGAATACTATCACGAACGCAACCCGGATATCCATGGGAACATATAACTGGGTGTTCCGAAGTGACTCACCAATGTGCTAGAGTCAGGGGAAATCTGGGGTGTTCGACCAATAACTGAAGGGATATATACCCTGCACGAATCTCAACGATGCAATCAAGGTGTTGAAGTTAGGCATGTGAGAAACAACCATTCGGAGAGGCACTGATGACTCCTCGAAATGGTCCATAGGAACTCACCACAGATGTGATGAGTCCAAGGCGTAGGGACCTCTGGGCCTATCCTCGTGAATAGATGGGTTGTTTTCGACAGAGGGAGACCTACAACTAGCAAGGCAATGATGTTTCCTTAATAGGAGCACGAGGTGGATAACTGAAGTGTGAGAGTACTAATAGTAGGACGGATATACTGTGGAGGTGGGGAATAACTGGGAAAATAAAGTGGGTGGACTCAAACTTCCTTTGTTCAGAGTATGATGGTAGGGGTGACCGGGCATCATATGAAACTGACTAGTGGGAAGGGGATCGTAGCTTTTAAGGGACCGGGGATGGTGACTGGAATGAGGGATACTCAAGTTGGTGTAGGATGGCAGGAGACTCTGAGGGTGGTATATCATAGAATAATCTGAACAAAGGAGACCTCATGGGGGGTGCTGTCGAGATGACTGATCATAGCGCCAAGGGGCACCGGTGGGGGATTCTTCATGGTTTAAGGAGCTGGAAGAAGTGTGCTCAAAATGGTACTGTCATGTGGATTTATACAAGCCTAGGACAGTTCATGCTCGTGATTGCTTTCAATTTTAAGGAGTCTGAAAGCGATAAGAAGACTCTGAAATAATGGAATGGTACCGTCATGTGGATTTATACGAGCCCAGGATGGTGCATGCTCATGGTTGCTTTCAATGTTAGAGAGTCTGAAAGCAATAAGAAGACTCTAAGGGGGTTCTTTTTTGTGTGTTAGTCTCCAAGGCCTGAAAAAGCATAAAAGGATGCAATGAAGAACTCTTCTAGCCGGTGTGACTAGAGTATTCAGTTTTTGTAATTAGTCTTCCAAGTCTGGAAAAGGGTTAAACTTATACCAGATAGACGCCCTTTCAGGTACTTTAACGAGCATGAAAGGAAGCAAGATTGCTCAGTGATCTTTTCATTCTTTTAGGAGTCAGAAAAGAGCTTAACAGAAACTCCCTAAGTGCCTTTTTCGTAAAGGACTTGTCCGGCCCGAAAAAGAGATAAAATTATACCGAACAAAAGTAATGGCCAAGCAAGGAGAGAGTGTTCAATCAAGGGTCTTTGATGAGAACCAAGAACGAGGGTTGGGGGCGAAAACTGGTGGGCCTCCTTGCAGGATGATGAATGGTTGAAAAATAACGAAATAATTGCAGTATGAATGGAGTGAATGGCTCATGTATAAATGTGTAACAATTCGATGGCGGCCGATGTGGCACGCAAATCGAGGCAGCAAGGTGTCGGGACACAATGTTGAAACTGTTCTTGGTGAGAGCAAGAAATGATCTCAACCATCATCACGAGCTCAAAAAATTGAATTCGGTGATATAAAAAGTGTAAAAAATGGATAACGGCTGAGGTGGCACGCAAACCGAGATGACTAGGAGCTGGCGAAAAATGCCCGAAAAATTTGGGGGTGAGAGCGAGAAATGATCTCTAGCATCATCATGGGATCGGAAAACTAAATTCGATGGTATAAGGAATGCTAAAAACTGACAACGATTGATGTGGCACACAAATCGAGATGGCAAGGTGCATGGAAAAAATTATAAAAAAAGGGGTTCGAAAAAAATGAGAAATCGAGTCGACCATTCTGAAGGTCGTTCTGATCCCAGTGGTGGAAACGGTTTGGAAAATAGATTCCATACGGATCCAAAATGGTCGAATCTTCTGCGTGCGAAGGTATAGAAGAATGTCACCATACCACGGGTCATCTAACGAGATGATAAACAAATGGTCATCAGGTAATTCAGTGGTGATCGGCGGTGACGACAAAAGAGATGGTAGGTCAGTTATGAGCTGGGCAAGTGCGAGGGCTTTAGTACTCTTGAGGGTTGTGAAGGTCAGGTCATATTCTTGGAGGATAATTACCCATTTAGAGACACGACCGTGCAGAATTCGCCGGTTCAAGAGGTAAACCATAGGGTTGGAGTTGGCGACAACTGTAGTATGACTGAGTAAAATGTAATGTCGCAATTTTTGTACGGAAAGGGCTAGTCTTTCCTCATATGGGTAACATAGGGGTGGTCCAGACAAGGTTTGGCTGATGTAATAAATGACATGCTCCTGGCAAGCAGCATCTTCTTGAACAAGGACCCCTGACATAGCGTGGTTGGATGCCGAGACGTAAAGGATGAAGTCCTGAGAGAAATCTGGAGGGGAGATCAAAGGGGCTTGCATGAGAGCTTTTTGAAGGGCTTCGAATGCAGCTTGCGCCTAGTTGTCCTAAACAAAAGATATGTGAGTACGAATCAGAAGTAAGAAACCATGAACTATGGTGGCATAATTAGGAACAAAGCAGCAGAGGAAATTAGATTTCCCATGTAAGCTCTGTAGTTGTTGGAGCGTGCATGGTGCGGGAAGGTCTAATATGGCTTGAACTTTGAGGGGGTCGACAGCGATTCCTTTGTGGGAAACAATGAAACCTAACAACCAACTTGCCGGAACACAAAAGACACACTTGAGTGGGTTCAAGCGGATCTGATACTTGCGACAATGCAGAAAATATTGTCGGAGGTCGTTAAGGTGGTTGGATAATTTCTTGGAACGTGCTATGAGATCGTCAAGATAGACTAATAGGATATGAACCAAGTCGTGAAAACAATAGGTCATGGCTCGTTGGAAGGTGGCCCCAGTATTTTTAAGGCCGAAAGGCATGAACCGATAGGAAAAGGTGCCCCATGGGGTGGTGAAGGCAGTCTTGTATTGATTTTCTTTGCGGATCTGAATATGGTTATACCCAGAGAACCTGTCCATGAAGGATAGGACTTCATGCCCCACACATGCATCGATGAGTTGGTCAATAAATGGTGTCGGGAAGTTGTCTTTGGGACATGCTCGATTTAAATCATGGAAGTCAGTACATACCCTGATGGTGCCTTGTTTTTTGTTAATAGGGACGGGGTTAGAAACCCAAGTGGTTTATGTAATAGGATAAATGAAACCTGCTACACGAAGTTTCTCAATCTCTGCTTTAACAGCAGGGAGCTTTGATGGGTGAATGGGGCGTTGTTTTTGGCAAACACGGGGCACATCTAACCATGTGTCAATGTGGTGCTCTATGATAGCAGGGTCAAGACCAAGCATTTCGGTGTAGGACTAGGCAAAGACATCGCGGAACTCCTAAAAAAGTTTTTTGTACTCTTTGATTTCATATTCGGTGCAAGAGGCTCCCAAAGTAATGATTTCATGGGAACCGCCTGGGGCAGAGATATCAATGTGGATTGTGGGTGAGAGATTGGCCATGTTACCTTCCTCGAAGGAATCAGCAGTGAGAATGGGCTCTTTAAACCAGTAGACCGTGGTGGGAAGGAAATCTTTGGACTCAACCGAAAATTGGGTGGCTGTGGTGGGGGAGGACTCCTCCGGGAGGAAATAGGAATGATGGTGCATATCCTCCTAGGGGTAATCAGGTGCGGTAAGAGCCTCGAGAATTTCCTCATCATTGCAGAACTGTTTTGTAGTCAAATCGGTTGACGAGGGGATGCTATCAGTAGAGATCATATAAATGGTATTGATCTCTCCTGTTGGCGAAGATTCTAGGGGGTGGATCTCTTCAATGGTGGGAGGAGACATCTCGAGGTCCAAGTTATTCATCTCGTAGAGAGAGGCTCTGAAATTTGGGAGATCAGGGCAGTGATGTGAGTAATGGTTGTAAATACCGCATATTGCATAAGGGTGATTGGTATGCAGTGATTTATAACGAGGCTTAGCGGTAGCGTCGAGTTGGACAACTGGGATGTTGGGGTTGTCGTCAAGCATTTGCATGTGCTCTTGTAATGCGGGTAATTGTGGACATTGATGGGTAGCATGGCCCAACTCATCACACAAAGAGAATTTGGGAGGAGTGCTAAATGGTGGAGGATTCTTAGTGGCTTTAGGCATGGATGGAGTGGTGTAAGGTTGTGGGTCTCTGCCCCCAGCGTATTTGGAAAGAGGGGGTGGGTTGGGAGAGGAGGAAGGAGTGGTGACACCAGGAGGTGGCCGACTAGCATTGGTGATAGGTTGCACTGGTTGTAAGATGACATTGGGCCTTGGAGAGGAAACGAGAGGTGTGATGTACCACACAGGTAGTCCTAAAGTTAACCCTGGGAGGTTTAGTGTGGCCATCACCGGAGCGCTTACTACTCCTGAAGGGGGAAATAGGAAGGGGATTGTATGGATAGGTGTGGCACCAACATGACTAGGTACCATCGGTGGCTGGGTTAGCAAGGGCGGTTGATGTTTGGGTGTTTGTGTATTGTGGGAGAGGGTACATCAGTTAGATATTTCGGTCGCTAGTGGCAGGGGTGGAATGGATTGGAATGTGGAAGTCTTTAGCGTATCTGAGTAGACTCCGGGTCCAGCTGAGGAAACCAACAAGGTAGATGCATCATGAACAGGTTGTTCAACCATGGGAAGAATGTTTTCGGGTGTAGCGGGGGCATTGGGATCATAATAGGTGAGTTGATCAATCTTGACCACTCGTCCTTCATGGGGGAACATCATGGTACGAAAAATGGATGAGGCAATCACCCGCATGGCATACATGTAAGTACAGCCAAGTAAGAGGTTATAATCAAGTTGGGCATTCATGACCTCTATGTCAATAAGCACTATTTTACTAGCCAACTGGATGGGGACATTAGCTAAGAGACCTTGGGGTTGAGCCGAACGACTGTCGTAGGTTCGCAACGGAGTGGTGGATGGCTGGAGATTGGGGGATCCCAACTTCTTCCAAATGAATGTGGACATAACGCATGTAGAGGCACCCTCATCGATGATGCATTGATTTATTACAAGATTCCAAATGGAGACAGAAACTTGGAATGCTAATGTGGAAGGAAGGCGTGGTTTAGATTGGTCCAAATCAAAGGCCATCATTCGTGAATCAGCCGAGTTGATAGCACCAATGGCTGATAACAGGGTCTTGCGATGTGTAGGATATTTTTTAAAGACCTCTAACGCAGACATGGCTGTGGGGTACTAAGCTAATTCGTCCACAATTTTGTAATTAGACGCTGCACAAGCATTGGGGTTATTGTTGATGCGGCGAAGAGGAAAGCGAGGGGATTTTGGGGATCCATCTAATGGGGCCAGAGGTATGCGTAATGGCTGATTGGTGGGAAGAGCATTGGTGGTTTTTTCGGTGGGAGGGGCTTCAGTAGTGGATCCATATTGGTTCCGGTGGGTTTGAAGGTTGAAATTGGAGGATGACATCATTAACAAGTGATGGGTGCCTAAGTCTAAAGTGGGGTGGGCAGGCGCAGCGTACGTGACTTGCTGTTGTGGTGGTGCATTTCCTTGAGGGGGAGCTAATGGTTGAGTGTTAACCACTCCTTGGGTTGGTAAAGGGTTCTGTAACACCAAGGGTCGAGTCTAAGGTGGTGGGGGGTTTGGTGGTGCCTGAGGTGCCGCGTGCCCTTGGTGGTGGGCATCATCGGTCCAGAGTTGTTGTGCTCGCTCCAAATGTGAGAAAGCGTGTGTGTAATGGCCATAGACTCCGCAAATAGAACAAGGGTGGTTTGTTCGTAAGTTGGGGATTTTAGCTTGCTTTGGTGGCCTGTCGGGGTTTTGGTTGGTAGGTGCCGCGTTATTATTGTTGGGGGGATTAGGTGGTTGGCCACCTTGGTCTGGAGGGGGGTTGTTCCCGCGGTTAAATCCTTTTCCGTGATTTTGCTGGCCTTGTTGGCATTGGTTATTTTGGTTATGCTGCGTATTTTGTTGCACCTACACTTTCCCTTGGGAGGCAGGTGGATTCTGGGGTTGTGCAGGTGCGTGAGCAGGATGCGACGGATAATAAGTGGGTGGGGGTGGAGGCGGTGTAGGTGCTGGACCTTGTGGGGGTTGTTGATACATCTGTGTGACGGGTGGTTGATTTGCTGCAAGTGCTGCTTGTGGCGGATAATAAGTGGGGGGGGGGGGGGGGGGCTTGAGAGGATACAGGAGCATGCGATACCTGCAGGTGGTAATATGGTTGAGGTGCAACGTAAGCGGGGGATGCGTGGCCAAAACACTCAGGTGGACATGAGGGTCCATGGGAATGGTGGTTATGTGCCATGGGAGCATACAAATTGGTTGCTCAAAAGTGGGATGTAGCCCGTGAAAGGTTTGGGCCATTACTAGTATGTGTCATGGAAAAGGGTTGGTTATGCAATGCAACATGGCCAATGATGCCATCGGCGGCATGGGATGCCCCCAACACATTGTTTTAGGAGGAATCGTCATGGGGGGCGTCGGGTATAATGGTATATAAGTAACCAGAATGGGCGCAGATAAGGTCAAACTACTGGGATTTCGAGATGGCTTCTTCTTCGGACTGGGGTCGTTTGGATGCCACATCCTTAGCGATGACGGGAAGGAGATATTTGAGAAACCAATCTAGGAAGATACAGTCATCTAACTTGATTTTGCACAGGCTTCGGCATCGATGCCACTTATGAATGTGGGCAGTGATGTGGGTGGCCATATTCTGTCTGCAAGACAGTAGGATCTTAACTCTCACGTCATAGCGGACAGGTAACTAAAAGAACTGTAGGAAGGTCGAGGTGAGGGAAGTAAAGGTGGCATGGGTCCCATGGGGCTGCTCGATGTACCACTTTGTTGCAAAGTCAGTGAGGGTTCGTTGTAACAGACGGAGTCGAACAGAGTCGTCCACTATGGAGTTGGAGGAACACCATAGACGGAAGGACATAATGTGATTTTTGGGGTCTTCACCTGCCTTTCCCTCAAGCTTAAGGTTGTCTGATGGGATCTTGGTGGGCATGTGAGGCCACGCAGGATCGTGTCTGATGGGATCGTTGGTCAGTTTGGCCAGGTTAGGAAGGTTGAGACTAGCCATGAATGGAAAACTAGTAGAAGGATGTGACATGCTGGTGGTGGCGGCAACATTGGGGTCGATGCCCCCAAGTGTAGGGGCTGGGTTTATGATATGGATGTGACCCCCAAACGGGGGGGGTGGAGGTGGTATGGGAGGGTCCCGTGCCACTAAGCATAGTGTGAGTCACTAGTGGGGTTGGGTTGGGAATGCTAGCCACTAGAATTGGCACAGTGACCAGAATGGTGGGTGTGGGCCCTATCCCCCCTGTCCTACCTAACTACAATATTCTTATGTGTTCCCCAAGTGGGGTTAGAATGTTGGTTGTGTTAAGTAGTGTTTTAAGGCTCACTTGAATTAGGTGACAGAGTGTGTGCATGTGAGGTAATGAACCCAATCAAAAGTGCCACGCGTGGGAAACTTTTTAACCAATAATAATGCAGAAATTTAACTTACCATGCAAAAATTTCTTCTTCCAATGTAAATGCTTAAACTTTAAAAATTCTGTAAATGGAATAGAAAGCAAACTGCATAAAAGAAAAGAAAAAAAAAAGCTGTAGGTAACTGTGGCTGCAGACAGAACAGGTGGCTGGGCAGGTGCATAAAATATTGTAGAAAAAGTTTGGGTTCAAAAGAGGGTAAAAAATGCAGAAAATAGATCGCAGGTCTGTGACTGAAATGCGCGGCCTGGAGCGCGGTTGTAGGGGTGAACCCTGTGGTCGGATCACGGGTCTGTGGCTAAAATGTGTGGTATGAAGCGCGGCTATAGGGGTGATCCTTGGAGTCGGATCGCGTGTCTGGGGCCAAAATACACGGTCTCGGGCGCGACAAAAGGGAAGAAAGTAGCGGTCGGATCGTTAGTCTAGGGCCAAAATGCGCGGTCTGGGGCACGACAAAAGGGCAGAAAGTTGCGATTTGGATCACGGAAAAAAAGATGAAAGATGCGATCTGGGCCGCGGCTACTAGGAACAGAAACACGATTGACGACAGAAAACCCAACTGGCCAAAGCCACAACCGAATAGGGAAAATAGAAAAATACTTGCAGAAAATAAAATTTTTAAAATTTTTTAACCAGAAATTGAAAGGCCAATAGTGGAGTCGCCAAAACTGTAGCTAGGGTTATCACCCTAGCTTGTGAAAATGAGCACCTACTAAGGAGAAGGAACTCCTTAGTAGCAGTTCAGTAAAACAGCAAAACTTGACAGTAAAACAATGTAAAATCTAAGCTACCATGTGCATCAACAGAAATAAAAAGACAATGACAATGTAATAGAAATCTTTCTTTTGTATTATGGTATGACCAAAGTTACATTACCTCAAATGTGGAGGTTGGTGGAGCTCTTGCAGTAGTCTAGGAGGGCTGCTTCTGTGCTCCAATGGGTTCCTTCTCCTTCTCCAAGGTGTTTGAATAATGGGCCAAAAGGGGACTCAAATGGGAAACTAGGTCAAATGGTAAGTTAGGGTTTCAAGAGTGATTTTGGTAGAGTGAGGATAGGATAGATTGTGGATATGAAATGGGGAGCCTCCATCACCTATTTATAGGTTTTTAGTGGTGGAGTATTGACCCATGGTTTTTGTCACCATATGGTTTAGGTCAATTGTTTTAGAATTTTGCTTCATTTTTTCCTCTTTTTTATATTTTATATTCCCTTTTATTTGATTTTTGGGAATTTAGGGCCTTTTTAGAGGATTTTTGCTATTTTTTGAGTAAATTTAACTATTTGGAGAGGGAAAAAGGGGTTTTTTAGCCTTTTGGTGGCCATTTAATGGTCTTTTGAGGTTTTGGAGGCAAAGATGGTGGGAAAAATAGACAAATGAGTCATGTGGTGAGGGAGATGAGGTAATGAGCACTTTTCAGGTGTTAACACCTATGGTCCTTATTGAAAAACATGAAAGGTGAGTTTCATCTCCTATGAAGGTTCATCAGTTGATAACTTTATAGCAGAAGGTCATCTCTACTTGTGTTCAAATGATATCCCAACAACAGTCTCATGACCTGGAAGGAAGTAACCATAGGTGGCAAGCCTCTTCTCGATATTTGAGAGGAAAATGCACTTATTATTTTGAGAACTTCAAGCAGGATATGTCTCGAGTTCCTGAGTATGTTAAATGTATGTATACATGTGGACCACACTGGTTGGGGATGAAATTTAAATTTCCATTTATTTGGATGCGTGAGAGGCAATATAGGAGCAATTACAGAATGACCAAGAAAGTAGAGAAAAAGTGCTGGGAAGAGTTGATTTCCTGCAATGGATTTTTGATCTAGGGTGAGAAGCCTGAAACTTCTTTCAACCTTACTAATATTCACAGAAAGAGCTTAGAGTCAGATTCGGATTCAGACTAGCTAGAATTTGTTGCATGTGGACATGCAACAGGATAGTTGGGGGGAGATGTTGGGTGCTAGAAATTCCCTTTTTGCTTATTCCTATTCAACCCTTTTTCCATGATTTTGTCTTTTGTTTACAACGAAGTCATTATCTTTTCCAACGAACATGCATGTATTTGAACATGTATAAGTCATTATTACCTTGCTGAATTAATGCTTAGAAATGATTGTGATTATGAATTATATTCCTTGTTATGCTGACTTGTGATGAATTTATGAGAAGTGAGTAAAGACCTTAGGGAATCCAGGAATCTCAACTTGCTGATACATGTGGGTGCTAAAGCACTTGGCAATAGTTGCACATTTCCAGGGCTCCTTTTGGATCGTTGCTGAAATAGCCCAGGCTATTCCTCTACGTGGCCAATTGAGACTCGTTTAGCATTGGATCAGTTCCAGTTGTAAAGGTGCAACTGATTATGAAACATAATCCATTTTAATGTAAAAACCATTGTAACTATTTCTACTTTCTGCATTATATATTCGGCAGCTTGAAGATTAGAGATCTTCATTGTTTCCTGAATTAAGGAACCTGAACTGTCTTGTCTCAGTATATATTGGAAGACGAGATCATACAGAAGGTTAGACTTATTTTCAAGAGAATTGTAACAAGAGCTGGGAGTACTTTGTATTTGAACTTATCCATTAATGAAAGAAGCAGTGTTTCCCTAATTTGATATTTTCTGAGTTAGTTTGGTAGCCTTCGTGAGATCTCTATTGGAAGGCCAGGGCCCGCCTTCTCACAAAGATTGCTGAGTTAAGTAGATGTTTTAGTTGTAATTTATTTTGGTTTGATGTGGAGTTACAGTAGGTAGAATTCTCAGATTGATACAACAATAGTTAATTGATAATTGCATAATTATAGTTTCCCTTTGGTTTGCTGCAACAATGTGGTGTGAACAGTTGACTATGTAGAGTAGTTTTCTTTCCTATGCAAGTGTGTTAATTAGTATTGTTGTTATAGTCAAGATCAACTCCTACATATTACAATTATTTATCTTTCCTAGAATTTGTTGAATTAGATAGGTTATGGTTTGAATTACCTTTAATCTAATATTTTAGGATTTAACTTCTTGCAAAAGCAATTCTAGTTAATTCATTCTTAGATCAGTTGTTACAGGATTGATGTTGTGAGAAATTAGGAATCCCTTGAGTTCTTAGATTCATAATTTAGATTGGCTTTCACAGTGAGTTGAGTTTGGCTTAGCAGTTAAGTAGGATGAATGCTATTTATTTATTTAGTCAGCTATTTAAGTGTTTATGCATATACTTTTTTTAGTTACCTTTGAAACAATCAGACTTTCCTGGGTTGACAATTTATATTGAGCACTTTGTTTGTTAACTAAAATTAATTAGCATATAGAGTGACCAACAACCACTATCTAGGGATGGATGAGAGTTAAGACTAGTGGCATTACCATTAACGGTTTGGGTATTTCTAGGGGCATATGTTTGTTGAGGTTCTCGAACTAATGGAGTTGAATTAATAACTTCCACAAGTTTCTCCTTTTCTAAATCAATAACATAATTAATATAGGTTTGAGGAGGAGAATTGATAATTCATTCTTTTCTTCTTCTTCTTTTTTTCAATTTTCACAGAGATGTTTGGTTCTATCTTAGGAATAGGAGCAATATTGTAAACAAACTGAGCATGAGAAAAAGAATTACCTTGAAGGATTTGGGTCTATTGAATTAGAGTATTGCTATTTTGAATGGGAGTGGAAGGATGAGTAGTTGACATAGGCTGCGTACCTTGATTCTTGTATAACTATTGTTGTGCATTGAATTAAGATGAGGTTATAATAAAAAATATTGATTTATTAGTAGCCTCCATTGCTTCCGTGGAAGCTTGTTTTTGTTGTAGAAAAAACATAATTCTCTCTTCCATAACCTTAACCATTTTTTGCTTATGGGATTCATGTATGAGAATACTCTCATCTGCATCAGTCACTTTGCTAAAAAATTCTTCAAAACTGTTTGTGCCCCGGTACAAGGGATCATTTGGTTGTTTCTCAAGTACATAAGAATTTTTCAAATGTGCTTGTACAAAGTGATCTACTATAAACCCCTTGGGGTCATGCATCCTTTTCTCTGCAAAATCAAATTTAAAATTATTGAATTTTTAATCCAAAGTGATACCATGTGTTTCATTATGAATCATTAAATGTCTAATGCATAGAGGGAATTTAGGCCATGCTCTTCTCTTTGAGGAATGACAATGACCATGAAATCCGTCATAAAGAGATTGGAAAGCTACTTCAGAAAGAAACATCCTGTCAGGATGCCTTTTTTTGAAACCCTAGGAGAATTAATTTGTAAAATGGAAAAGTAAACAACACTAAAGAATTTGTCACATATGTCATAAATATAGGGTTTTTAGTTATCTTCCCAAACAATTGAACAATAAATATGAATTGGAGGCTTTTCTCTAGTCGAGTGCTAGTTCATGGAAGAATAAGAGAAGGAAGCACACATAATATCCATCAGATACGTCGATAAGTAAAAATCAAGCTACTTAATGGCTTGACTCTTTTGTGCTTGAGAAATTGCATCTTTGAAGGTGACATAAAAAATTTGTTCCC
This sequence comes from Larix kaempferi, assembly GCA_027924585.1. Classification (NCBI taxonomy): domain Eukaryota; kingdom Viridiplantae; phylum Streptophyta; class Pinopsida; order Pinales; family Pinaceae; genus Larix; species Larix kaempferi. The sequence goes on along the minus strand of BSBM01000103.1, from coordinate 14,736,966 downwards.
AATTGAAGATCTTTCCTGTGGTTGATATGTAATGTGATAAGGGGGGCCATTCCAACTTGAAATACCAGCAAGTATCTGCACCATAAAACCTTCAAATCATGGCCACAAGTATTTTATACATCTCTCTGAGAAGAGAAATTGGACATTTCATGTTCGAACTGAGTATGAAAGTGTCAGGGTCAATCATTTAGGTCTTCAAAAGAATGTCTGGATCATATGTATTCTCAAATTCCCTTATGAATTCCTCGGTGAGAAGTTGTTGTGGGGTCTTCAATGCATAAATTCTTGCTAACGTATCTGTCTTAAAAGAAGCACAAACAATCTGGTAGAAGTCTTTGAACGTGTTGGTTGGAATATCTACATACTCAATCATCTACTTGACTAAGTCCATATAGGGGAAAACAACTGGGTGCACGAAAAAAGCATGGAGTTGAGAATGGATGATGTTCTAGTAAATTGGGGCTTCGTCTTTGAATTATGATAATTCATCGCTGTCGAAGATGTTATAGATTCCCTTCCAATCAAGGAAAGCGTATCAGAATCCCACTCATATGTGTCTGAATTGAAGCCAAAATTGGGGTCTTTTAGATTCAATTCCTCCGTAACATCCTTAGACCTATTTCTTTAAGTTATGATAGGAATAAACAGTCTAGCAATGCGATAGAAAATCAAATAAGGAACTTCAATTATGAAAAACTAAAAAGAAACTCGATAAAATCATATGATACCTAGGAAAATCCTAAAACAAGTTCACTGAAAGTAATGAAATGTTCTTACTTAAATAGAGAATCCTGGTGTGCTAGAATCTTAATTCACTTTCATAATGATGAAAAAAAATCAAAAATTCATTAAGTGTAAGTTGCATTAGGACCAAATTAATTGCTCTTTAATCGCAACAAAGTTGATCTGAAATCGATGGTTATATCTTAATCACCCATTAATTGCTTTAATTTGGCCTGTTCTTCGAGGTTTTTTAGCGCGTGAAAATACAAATTTTGGATTCAAAAGTAGGATTTCCGATGTGGGACCCCAAAAAATTTAAAAAATTCGAGATTCGGGAGTAAAATTAATATAACAATTCGTAACACCCCGACTTCCAACTTGCACAATTTAGCATGCATAGGAAAATTCGGGATTCGAGAGTCGGGATTAATGTTTGAGAATAATAAATATCTTTCATGAATGTCTACTTCTGATCTTAAAATGGAAATATCAAGTTCGGGAAGTTGGAAAACTTAAATAAATTTAACTAAATTGCACGCCAACTTTTTACTTCTGCAAGCATCGGAGTTGGGAAGTTGGGATCGGTAATTTTACTTCTTTTTTTTAAAATAAACTCCTGACTTTTGACTGCTGAAATTTAAGAAATAAATATGTCGTGATCATAACTTCATGAAGGTTAATACAATCATATGATAATCCCGACTCCCTACTTTCAACATTTGTTCTTTCACTTAATTAAATAGATCAGCAAGATCAGAACTAGCTTTAATAAAAAACTTAATTTGTTTTAGATTTAATTTTGAAGTATCTTTAAGCAAAACCATGAACAAGGTTAACTAAAAAATAATAATAATAAAGTGCTTTTGAGAAAATAAACTAAGTAAATGAAGAACTAAAATAGGGGGCTCCCATCTTATCAGGAAAAGATGGGATCGTTGTGGCTACAACAAATGCCGGCTCACTAGGAAGAACCAGTTATCTTTGTCGGGTCATAAAAAATGCATAAGTCTCTTTAGGTTTTAATCAAGGTTTTGGTATTTACAACATAGCTGATTCACCTCTTAAAGATCATAAACCTGTGAGATTCTTAGAATATATTTCCAATTTTAATAATGAATAATCAACATTACCATGAAGTAGAATAAAGCATATCTGAAAGCTAAATAGAATATTAGAAGAAGAGGAAGGAAAACAAAGAATTAGATTTTATAAGAATGATCAAGACTACAACATGAGAAAATATAATTCAAGCATCATTTTAGAAGTAAAATTCCAATATCACAGGCATTTCCATTGCTGCCAGCAGGAATCGATAGCCTCGATAGGGTTTCCTTTTAATCCAATTAGATCGAATTTATTGCATGCACTAAGGACACATGTATGAGAGTTATCGTCCATGTTTGATTTTGCAAAATAAAACTAAAGGACACCGCCCTAACTTGGTGATCAACTAGCGGTAGTGCCATTCACAAAACTCACAGAAAATGACCAGGCTAGCTCATGATGAGACCCCCTGTCCTTCAGGTGAAGACTAAAAGGGAATTATCCTTATAGCTTGGTAACCATTTGATGATAATGTCATTCCACAAGAATTCATGATCATGGTCAGGCCGACTTGTAATAAGATCTCATGTCCTCTGAGTCAACTTTTGGATTTTCATTTGTTGATTTGTTTTAAACAAATGTTTTAAGGGATAACTGCAAGACAACACTTTGGATTGGTAACCAATCAATAGTAGTGTCCTTCACTGGTACTCACGGATCATGAATAGGCCAACTTGTGATAAGATCTCTTATCTTTTAGTTCAAGGTTGAACGCCATATCACTGGCTTGATAACCATATGTAAAGATTTCATTCCATGAGTACCTATGAACATGATAGGATGGCTCGCAATGAGACCCCTTATCTTGCAATTAATCCTTGAGGTATTTTAAAGTTAGATAACTTGTTTTAATTATTAAACTGATATAAATATATTAGTGGATGGGAAAACAATTTCGAGGGCTTCTTAAGAGATAGGAATGACGTAAAGTATTTAAATGTTTATCACTTGTGAACATACATTACTCATGTCAAGACAAGGACATTATTTTCAAAGAGAAACTCTACCTATTGTACCTTCAGTTTCAATTATGGTTTACTCAGGTATGAATATTTTTCCCTAGTGACTTTGATAACTGATACTTGGTAAAGATATTTCAGAATCCCATTGGATAAATGGCCTATAAGAAGGAATCAATGTGCTAAGAGTCTTCCATATGATAACCTTCAAAAACTATCCTACATTCTTTTGACCCTTCAAAGAAACAGGTAGACCCCATGAAAATAGTTAAGCCACTTTGTTGAAATAAAAATGCAAAGTTCTGCAATACAAAACAAACCAAAACAATAATAATGAAAATAGGAAAAACAAACCACACTGTGTACAAGCCTATCAAAATAAAACTAGGAAAAGTATTTCTTCAATACCCGAGCATTCATTGGATCAGTTTCATGGAATCCCTCCAATGTCTACAATAAAAAAGTGCCAAGGCCTAATTTTTCAGAAATAGTGAATGGTCCTAGCTAGAAGCGTTGGAACTTGGTATGCTCACCCTTGTCATCATGGGGTTTATCCCATTTTAGAACAAGGTCCCTTACTTGAAAATCTATTTGGGAAGAGGATTTTTTATCAAACCAATGTTTAACCAATTGTTGGTGTTGATAAAATTTATTCTTCGATTTCTCCCTTTCTTCCTCTAATTGGAGCAGGGCGTTGATCCTATGTTCTAAAGTAGAGCAATCATCCTCCTGAATAGATTGGGAAAGTTGAAACAAAGGTAAGGCCAAGTTAGGAGGAAATATAGCTTCTTTTCCATAGACAAGGAAACCATGTGAGTTACCAATATCGGCTTTAGGAGTTACTACATCTGCCCATAAAGCATTAAACAATTGGGTGTGCCAGTTTTTATGATTACTTGCTACAATCTCTTTTAAGATTTTTATCAAATTCTTATTAGTGGACTTAGCTAAACCATTCCCCTAAGCGTAATAGTTAACTTAATACTTTCTCTTGATTCCTTTTTCTAATGCATATTGAGTAAGATCAACAAAAGAAAAATATGAGGCATTATCAAAAACTAAGAATTCGGGGACACCAAACATGGTTACTATGTAGTCCTCAAGGAAAGAAATCACCTGGTTCGTGTTGACGACTTTGAGTGGAACTAATTCCTCCCATCTTGTGAAGTAGTCTATAGTAGTAAGGATGTATTTGTGTTGCATGGAGGATAGAGGGTTGATCAGACCGACAATGTCCATACCCCACTACTGAAAGGAAGCGTCCATGATAATTGGTTGAAGGGGAACTACATACCTCTTAACTCTTCCGGTGGACTTCTGAGAATCTTTATAGTTACAAAAAAAAGCATGGATGTCTTTGAATAGAGTTGGCTAGTAGTAACCAACCCTCATAATTTTATGTGTTTTGGTTTCTCCTCCAAAATGACTACTAGTAAGTCCTTGTAGATCCATTAGTATTTTCTCCGTGTCGTATTTCTCAACACATCTCAATGAAACTCCATCAAATTTTTTCTTATAAAGAACTTCATTAATCAAATTATAAAGAGTTGAATTGAGCCTGAGGGCTCTCCTTTTTCTGGGTTCAAGGGTCTGAGAAGCATACCCATGAGTTAGGAAAAAAATAATGTCACCATACCAGGAATCTGTAATTGTGGGGGTAAAGTAAATTTGATCATCACCAGACTCCTCTTCATTAGTCCATTCTACTTCATTATCCTGTATGTTATCCGACTGTTCTACCAAGTTACATATTCCTTGTCCTCGGACAATTTTGGCCAGTGTAATCTGTAAATAATATTCCTATAACACAGTCATATATTGCGTGCACTTCTCTCCTACTTACTTTTGAGTTAACATGTCTAGACCATCGAATATGGAATTTAGAAGATAAGGCCTGAAATGTTTGACTGCTTTATAGGAAACATAAGCCTGTTTATCAACTTCTATATAATTGAGCTCGACCCCTTTCAAAGTGGAACTCGTGAATGATATTGGAATCTCGTCCACTTCAGAATTTCGATGTGTTAGGACTGCAGCATATGAAACGTCATAAGCATACGTATACACGACAACATCTTTTGAAAAATCAGGGGACATTCAGGTGGTTTACTCTACAATGGATTTCCTAATTCTAGAAAAATATTATTTATGTATATCATTCCATTTGAATACTGCACCCTTTTTAATCATGTCTTATAAAGGTTTGACAATCTGAGAAAAATTAGGAACAAAACGTCTTACAAAATTAATTTTCCCTATGAACAATTGCATAGACATTTTTGGACTAGGGAAATTTATCTAAGATATTTCTTGGGTTTGTTCTACATCAATCATCATAAGGATTTTAGAAACGACGGATCCAAGCAACTTACCTTCAGTCAAAGTTAGAATTGAATTTTTAGGGTTACGGGAGATACTGTACCTTCTGCATCATTCCAACACTTTCCTCAAGTGTGAAATATGTTCATGTCTTCTTTTTGATAAATTGGTAATGTCATCCAAATAAATTACAACACAAATATGTATTAATCCTCTAAAAGCGATGTCCATCTCCCTCTGAAATGTAGCCCCTGCATTTATTAATCCGAAAGGAATCTTTCTGTATGCAAAAGTGCCCTGTGGATTTTTTAACGTAGTTTTCAATTGATTAGAGTGAGCGACTAATACTTGATTGTACGCAAAGAAGTCATCTAATAGAAAAAACATTTACGATATTGATACCCTTTGTAGGGTCTGTTGGGGGCACCAGATAATTGGCTTTGTCAGAAGCTCTGTTCAGGTTTCATAAATTGAAATAGAGACGGATGTATCCATTCTTTTTATAAATTGGGACCAAATTGGCCACCCACTAGGTGTGTCTAACAAGGAAGATGATCCTAGATGACAAAAGTTTTTCTACTTCCTTTTTTACTGATCGCTCTAAGATGGGATGCATATTTCTAAGCTTCTGCTGATAAGGCTTGGCATATGGTTTCATGGGTATATTGTGCTGCATGAAATTTGTGTCAAAGATTGATGTTCTAAGGGGTGCATTCTGTGCTAAGATTGATGTTCTTTCAATTCTTCTCAGTTCCTAAATTCAGTATTTGGTAGTTCGTATAAGAGCTATTAGTTTTACAGTTGGTTACCTTTTTAAATTTATCTTGTAGATCATAAAAAATTTCTAGACTGACGACTGATTTGGGAACCAAGGAAGTAGGTGTTTGTGAGTTTGAAGCAGACTAAAAAGGATTTTGAAAGTCTGACAAATATAGATCATGGTTGTCTTCATCAATAGGTACGTCCTTGAAAGTATCTTGAGCTGTGAGTAAATATAAAATCTATTGATCATGATAAAAAACTTTCCAGTTAGTGATGTTTTCGGGGATTGAAGTCCTATACATTAGTTCAATAGAGAATGCACCGGGCACAAAACCTTATGTAGGGATTAATTTAGAAGCAACGCTCGGGAGTAAATCAACATTGAAGTTGTGAGACTAGAGACTAGAGTTTATGTTAAAATCTTCGAAATGATTAATCAAGTCCTAGACCTCTCTTTAATAGTTTTTTAAGTGTGTTGCTTGGTTTTTCAACCAAGCATGTGAAAGGATGCACCTGCTAACTAGTAGCAGCAGTCTCAATAAAAATATGTAAAAACGTTGCTAAATATAAGAAGTAAAAAACTAATCTATCATGTGCAAGAAAACAAACTAGATTAAAAAATAGTAAACAATGCGATTCATAATGAAAATAGGAAATAAAAAATTTGATCTTTTGTATTACCTCAAATGGTGAGGATGGTGAGTTTTGAGTAGCTCCAAGGTTGAGGTGCTCCAATTTCCAATGGTCTCTTCATCTCCAATTCTTCAATGGGGATCTTCAAACTCGAAATGGGAGGCAAGGGCTCTTAAAGGGAATTTGGCAGCATAAGAATAAGATGAAATGTGGATGAATAATGAGGAGCCCCTATCACTTTTTTATAGTTTTTTGGTGATGGACAATACCATTATGGTTTAAGGAAACCAATGGTATTGACCAACATGGTTTAGGTGTCTTTTACCCTCTTTTTTCTTTTTTGAATATTATTCCCTTTTAATTGTTTTTTTGGAATTTGGACCTTTTTTTAGGGTTTTTTGAGGAAAAATACATATTTTGAGGGGAAACAGGTGTATTATGGTCTTTTTGGTGACCTTTTGAAGGTTTTAGAGGCTGAAATGATGGAAAAAGTGGACAAATGGGTCATGTGAATAAGGGAATGAGCTAGTGAGCACTTTTTGGGTGTTAACAGATTGCCCCCTTGATGTGTGAGGGCAAGAGCTCATCGTATGGACGATAGACATCATAGTTCTTTGGTCTTTTTTTGTGGTGTTTGGAGAAGAGAAGAGATCGATTGGAGACTGGAATAACGACCCCTTTGGAAGCTGCAAAAACTGAAAAAGTACATGGACTCAAAAATAAATGAGGAATAATCTCTGATAATGGATGAGGTGGGCATACCCATGCTCATATCAAGACATATACATAACAATTAGGCCCAAGAAGGGGGACCTAAATAATACGTAAAAATATGCTGGTACATCATGATGGTCCAGAGGGGACACAATACTGAGACATACTCATGGTCATATCATGACTAATCTAAAGGATTGATACACTGGAAAAGAAAAACAACCATTCTGAATAAGGTGTTAGAAGGGTTGATGAACTGTCGAATATTAAGGTGTCCAACATTTGTAGGGACTCGATGACTGTGAGCCAACTTCTGAGGAGTATATGTAACTGTATACTCGAGGGAGTATAAAACTGGGGTACTTTTGAATACTGTTGCCAAGCGCAACCAGGATATCCATAGGAAAATGTAACTGGTTGTTTCCTCAATTAGACTCTCAAATGTGGTAGAGTCAGGTAATATCTAGGGTCTTTAACAAATAACTGAAAGGACCGATACCCTGTACGAGTCTCAACAATGGGATCAAGGTGTTGACGTCGAGCATGTGAGAAACAATCATTTGGAGAGGAACTGAGGAATCCTTTCAAAATGATTTGTAGGAACTCACCACTAATGGTGATGAGTCCAAGGCATAGGGACCTCTGGGCCTATCATCTGGAATAGATTTGGTTGGTGTCGACATAGGGAGACCGAAAACTACCAAGGCAATGATGTTTCCTTGATAGGAGCGCAAGGTGTACAACTGAAGTGTGCTAGTATTGATGGTAGGACTGACCTACTATGGGGATGGGGAATAACTGGGGTCATAAAGTGAGTGGACTCAAAACTTCCTTTGTTTAGAGCATGATGACATGGTTGACCTAGAAGCATAGGAAAATGATTTTTAAGGGTGAGAATCATAGCTGAAGGGATCCGAGGTATGTATTGTAGACTGGAGTGACTCTGGGGGACAAGCTGATGGATGCTATTGGGAGACTCTCAGGGTGACATACTGTAGAATACTCTGAACAAAGGTGACCATAATGGGGAAGCTACCATATGAGTGGATATGATCTGTTTGTGGCACCGAAAAGTACCGTTGGGTCCTTCTTCATAGTTTTAATGAGCTCCAAGAAGCGATAAAAGAGTGCTCTGAAATGGTACTGTCCTGTGGACTTATTCGAGCCCAGGACTGTTCATGCTCGTGAGTGCTTTCATTTTTAAGGAGTCTGAAAATGATAAGAAGAATATGAATTCGTGGAGGAGTACCGTCCTGTGGATTTGTACGAGCCCAAGACAGTAATTGCTCGTGGTTTCTTTCAATTTTAGAGAGTTTAAAAGCGGTAAGTAGACTCCATTGGTGTTATTTTTTGTATGTTAGTCTCCAAGGCCTGAAAAAGTATAAAATGATGCGGATGGAGAACTCTTCTAGCCGATGTGACTAAAGTATTCCTTTTTCGTAATTAGTCTACAAGGTCCGGAAAATGGGTAAACTTATACCAGGTAGATGCCCTTTCAGATACTTTTAGCGAGCATGAAAGGAAGCAAGATTGCTCGGCAATATTTTCATTATTTTAGGAGTCAGAAAAGAGCTTAACAGAAACTCCCTAAGTGCCTTTTTTGTAAAGGAATTGCTCGGCTCCAAAAAGGGATAAAATTATACCGAACAAAAGTAGTGGCTAAGCAAGGAGGAAGTGTTCAATTGAGGGACAAGTATGGGATCCAAGAACAACGGTGGGGGGGGGGGGGAACACTGATGGGGCCTCCTCACGGGTTGATGAATGATAGAAAAACAATGCCATAATTGTAGTATGGATGGAGCGAAGAGCTCATGTATAGGTTGTGACGTTCAAAATTGTAAAACTCGATAGCGGCCAATGTGGCATGCAAACCGGGGCAGCAAGGTGTAGGGACACAATGTTAAAAAGGTTTCTGGTGAGAGCAAGAACTGATCTCAAGCATCATCATGGGAACAGAAATATGAATCCAACGGTGTGAAAAATGGAGGTCATAATGACTCCAGAATGGTCAAAGGAAAAGACTAGGTTAAAAAAAATGGCTACAAATAAAGGTGAGCCTACCAAGCCAGGGATGTAGTGGTGGGGAGAAATGATGACCTGTGGGGGAAGAATACTAGGTGTATCAAATCAAATCAAATATACAAGTGACACGTGACCTAAAAAATGGTTGAGATCATGCATGTGAAAAAGTGAGCAGGGTTAATGACCTGCCCCCATGCTATGTGCATGGGGTTTGTGATTGTGGATCACATATGTGTTGGTTTTAAGAATGGGATCATTGAAATACTGAGATAGGTGTGAAGGGGAAGGTTCAAAATGATTGATCATGCCCCCTATCCAAGGGTCAAGGTAATCTATTATGCCCCCCAAATCAAAGGTGTCAATTTGGTGCAGATGTTGTCTTAGAGAGGGATCAACAGGGCATTGACCAACTGCTGGCGGGGGGGTGTACCATGAGACTATGGGTCTTGGTGGCATACTAAATTGATGATATGATGATGGGGGATTCCCCTTGCGGGGTGGATGCCCCTAATATCGCTGACGAGAATGATGATGATGATGAGCAGGAAAGGTTTTGGGCCTGCCCCCATGCTGTGGACATGTGGTTTCCTCGTTGATTTGAAAAGGTTGAACATGTGGGTTGGAGAGATCAGTGGAAGGGTCCGACCAGACAGAGGGGTCTCCAGTGAAACCGTGTAAATTGTGTTAATCTCTTCCAAGGAGGAAGATGGTGGGGGATGAATTTTCTCAATAAGAGGAGGGGATGTCTCTAGGTCGGCATTATTTAGTTTGTAAAGTGTTGATCTATAATCTAGGAGATCAGGGAAGTGATGTGAATAATGGCCGTAGATACCGCATATCGCACAAGGGTGGTTGGTACGCAAATATTTATCATGAGGCTGAGGGGGCAGATCGAGTTTGACAACTAGAATGTTAGTGTCATCATCCAACATTTGCATATGCTCTTGAAGTGCCGGTAATTGTGGACATTGATGGGTAGCATGGCCTATATCGTCGCACAAAGAGCACTTAGGGGGGACATAGATTGTTGGGGGATTCTTCGCCAACTTTGGAGTTGTTGGTGGTGTGCGGGTGGTGGGTCCAGTGGTGTAGGTTTGCAGTCCTCTGCCCCCATTGTAGCGGAGTTGAGGGGGAGCATTACTGGATGTTAATGCAGTGGTCCCGGTTGGAGTTGGCTGGTTTTGGATGTTTGCTACACCAGGGGGTGGACGGTTAGAAGTATTGATGGGTTGCACCGGTTATAAAATGACATTCGGTGTCGGGGGAGGGTTTGGGGCAGGTAGGTACCACACAGGTAGTCCTAATGTTAATCCTGGGAGATTAAGTGTAGCCATGACTGGTGTGCTGATGGAACCTGAAGGGGGAAATAAAAATGGGATAGTATGAATTGGTGTGGCTCCTACATCAGTTAGCACTGAGGGTGGTTGTGGGAGTAAAGGGGGTTGTTGGTTTGGTACCTGTGTGTTATGTGAGAGGGTACACAAATCATATATCTCGATTATCTTCAAAGGGGGTGGGATGGATTGGAATGTGGAAGTCATAGGTGATTTTGAGTATAATCCGGGTCTGGTTGTGGAGACGAACGATGTAGGTGCATTCTGAACTAGTTGTTCAATCATAGGGAGAACATTTTTAGGTGCAGCAGGGGCGTATTGGTTTCAACGCGTTTGGAGATTCATGTTGGACGTTGACATCATAAGAAGATGATGAGTACTTGAATCCATCGGTTGGTTTGTGTGTGCACCATATGTGATTTTCTATTGTGGTGTTGTGGTTCCTTGAGGAGGATCCAACGATGAGTGTTCGCCACTCCTTGTGTGGGCAAAGGATTCTGCAACACCATCGGTTGTGGTTGAGTAGGTGGCACTGGTTGTGCCGCGTTCCCTTGGCGTTGGGAATCATTATTCCACAGTTGGCACGCTCACTCCAAATGGGGGCAAGTGTGTGTGTAATGACCGTATACTCCGCATATGGAACATGGGTGGTTTGTTCGTAAATTGGGGTTCTTACCCTATTTCGGTGGTCGATTAGGGTTTTGGTTCAAGGGGGTAGCATTGTTGTTGTTTGGAGGATAAGTCTGAGTGACTGGAGGTTGTGGTGCAGCAAGCACTTCCTGTGGTTGAGTAGGTGGCGCTGGTTGTGCCGTGTGCCCTTGGTGTTGGGCATCATTAGTCCACAGTTGGCGCGCTTGCTCCAAATGTGGGAAAGTGTGTGTGTAATGGCCGTATACTCCGCATATGGAACATGGGTGGTTTGTTCGTAAATTGGGGTTCTTACCCTGTTTCGGTGGTCGATTAGGGTTTTGGTTTGAGGGGGTAGTGTTGTTGTTGTTTGGAGGATAAGTCTGAGCGACTGGAGGTTGTGGTGCAGCAACCGCTTCCTGTGGTGGGTAATAATCTACTGGGGCTTATGAGTGAACAGGAGCATGTGTGGCCTGCTGATGGTAATACGTAGGGGGTGCAACCAGAGGTGGATAGGTTGAAGGTGCATGACCATAACACTGTGTTGTTGGTACAACATCCCCCCCCTTAGATTTTTTGAAAAAAATATTGGGGCCCCTCCTCTGCTTTTGAAAAGTAAGGAAAATATGCCCAAGGTTATCCGGATGTCATTGATCTTTCCTTATCTTTCCCCAAAAGAATCTCAACTTGCCTTAAAGTTTTTTGAGTCATGTTTTCGCCTAAGTAAAACTTGGAGTTTTGGGCCGCAACAGTGGAAGACTTGAGCTAATCTTGCCGCCACGGTGGAAGAGTTAGTCCAATCTTTCCGAAACCACATAAATAAATGGCTAAGTCAAGCCTGCAGCGGAAGAGTTACCTTAAAGTCTCCAAAAGAGCGAAACTTTTAATCAAGTGGTTCCACGGCGGGAAAGTTATCTTAAAACCTCCGCAAAGGCAAAACTTTCGGTCAAACGGTCCTGCGGCCGAACAAATTCGTCAAGTCTCTCTGCGGCAATGGAGGTGTTCATCTAACTCTTCCGCAGGCATCGGAAGCACATCAACAAGTTTTTCATGGAAAGACTCATCTATCTTTTCTGCTTTGACAAACATTGGCATAAATCGGAAGAATGTCAGCTAACTCTCCCATGAAAACGGACGAACTCACATAAGTTTTCTGCAACACACGGCTTCTCCTCAGAAGCGTTCGAACAAGTCTCTCGCAACGGTGGGAAAAACTTGACTTTTATTTCTGCAGGAGTCGGAAGCCTTAACCTAACATGCCCATTTTTTACGGTCGTATTTATTGAAAATAGACTTGATGAGACCCGTCTGTAGTCGCCTTAAATCCTGTTTTATGACTTTGCAACCACAATATTAATGGTCCACACGTACCAATTTGAATATATTGGGGTGAACCCTGTTAAAATTTCATTAGTTTTCATCGATCGGAGTGTTTCTATTCCGTTTGAACCACGAAGCACGTTCATAATCATAGGTGCAGATTCACAGACCCTTCGACAAATGTCAACACCACGCCATCACTTCTAGATAAGTACATTCGTAAACTCTTTTATGAGGTGTGTTCTTATTTAAAATGATATGATCCGTTATTCCTTTTCTAGCCATGGCTTTCTCTGGAACAATTGTGCTTATTGTCAACCCATGGTGCACCTGACTCAGAAAACCATCCCGCCTAGTTTTTATTCTTAGCCACAATTAAGTCTAGGGCCATTGTGCTTATTCAAGATCGTTCCGTTATTACGGTGGGTCTCTTTCTATCATTAATTGCATTGGAGCTTGTTCTTCATAGTCTCGGATGATGTATTACTCCCAACCTAAGAGACATTTCGTTAAGCAACCCTAAGAATGGACGGGAAAGACCTCGAGGCTCTTGCATTTTCAAAATAATTAGAAGAATGATGCACCTACCCATCACCCGTTAAACCTCTTCTTCCTTTCCTCGCACCTAATCGTCGGCATCACCATAGCTATAGAATTCACGCCTGTCGTGCTTGCACGCCGGTTGGTGTTTTGGTTTCTTAAAGACTAAATGATTCTTAATCCCATTAGCAACCGCAAAATTAATGCTTTCACAAGATTATAAACTGGTATTTGAAGGAAATGTTTTTAGAAGTTTTGGTTGAAATAGAGATACTATCAAAAGGACACTAGTTTAGGTTGTCAACATCATGTCATACATGCTTATTCATGTTTAAATTGTTGAACAGGAGTTTCAAAATGGCTAAAGGTGGCAAGAGAAAATCAAAGGCAGTCAACGAAAGCACAAGGATAGAAACAACGTTCCAGGATACCAAGTGCACTACAGGCATGCCTCCAGAAGTAAAATAGGGAGATGTCTACCGCATGATAAGAGATCAGGACTTCTCTGAGGCTCTTCTTGAAGAGGAATGTTTATATCAGAACATGCAGAACTCCTGTATATCCAAGGCATCCACACGTATAGAACTCTTCCCATGCTCAGAAGTAATTGGATGGGTGTTGCGACATGCGAACACCGAGACACGAGTCATAGCAGATATCACAAGAAAGGCCTTTGCTTCGTTTCACCCATGTTATATCTCAATGGCCTACACCCTACAAAGGAAGTACAGTTTCTAATTAGGTAAATTTTGCTTACAACAAGAAGAGGAAAACCATTGTCAAAGAGGCAGGTTCCAAATTGAAAAGACCTTTTCGACTAGACATTGTCACAACACACAAGACTACGGTCATGCAGAACACAAAAGAAGCTACTAAACTCCTGGCATCCATATCCGCAGCCACTGTCACAACAACTACAGATAATTTCAACACACTAGAGGATAAATTGAGTGAAGAAAAGGAGAAAGCACATCAGCTGCAGGAAGCTTTAGTTAAAGAACAGAACTATACAAATTTGATGATCAAGAAGAATCATGCCCTCACATCTCAGAAGGAAGAGTTAAAAGAAAATCTCCAACAACTGGAAGTTGATAGGAGAGCTCTGGAAATACAAGTAAGGATGTTAGAGGAAGAAAAGGGAGAGCTTGAAGGAAAAAATTTGAGGCTTGAATCAGAGAAGTTTGACAATATTCAAGAGATTGTTGACTTGAAAGAACACAACGAATTATTAGAACAACAATTAATAGCAGAATGGGAGACATTAGCCCCTTCCACGAGCACGCCTGTGAAATACTAAGAGAGACCTATGGTGTACAGGAGCTTCTATCAGAGGAAATATACAAGATAAAATCAATAATGGCCCAGGTTAAGGAAATCAATGTTGAAGCCACTCGGGTCAAGAAGAAGCACACACGCATCAGGGGAGAAATTAAAAAACACATTGAATGGAGGGAAGGGAAATCAGAGTTCCCGACAAATCTTCCACTTAAGTTTCTTGTTGAGTATAGGGAAGATATACGCACCCTAGATTATTCTAAGGATTGCGGAGTAAAGTTGGCCGCGGTGACCTCAGCTACTTATGAGCGGTGCAAAAATTTGTATTCCCAAGTGCAAGCCACACAAGAAAGTTGTCATATAGCCATGCCTCCAAATTTAGAAGAATTCCTGGATAAAGAACAACGTTTATCTAAGCTAAGTGAATAACTCAAAGCAGAGAATGGGTATGTGCAGAAGCTAGATGTCTTGACTTCAGAAGACCTGCACCAATTTATTAGTGAAGCAGCTATTCATAAGCACCGCCTAGAAGAAAGTATCAAGGCCACAATGGCAGAAATAGTTGTTTTAGAAGAAGAACTCTCCAAGCAGAGAGTGTCCCTCAGATTTATGATTCCCCTGGTTGGAATGAATATAGTAAAAGAAACAAATTAGTGGGGAAATTATATTGCAGAAGTGGATAGGACGTTGGCATCCAGTCAAGCTCCCACATCATAAAGTGCCCCAGCTGTTGTAGTAGTGATGGAAGAAGCCCCAGCAGTCCCAGAAACGCCTAAGTCACCCAACATACTAGCTCAGGGATAGCTTGCCTTCATCAACTTGTCTCTTGGGCAAATGGTTTATACATATATATTTATAGTATTAAAAGGACTTGTGCTCCCATTTTTGTAAATTTATTTGAGATATTCCTATTTTTGTAATGTCACCACTACAAGACAAATTAGAAGAATAGAAACGGTTAGGGTATAGGTGGAATATTTTGGCCCATTTTGTAAAGCTATATAAAGCTGATTAGAGGGAGGTAGAAGAGACTTTTGGTAGGTGAAAGTTTTTTTGTCCTGTAAATGAACTATTTCTGCTACATGAATAGAGAAATCGATTTGGCCTGTGGAAGCTGGCACAACTGTTTTGCTTGGAGTCTTGTTGATTAACTGCTGAACTATTTGTGCAATATCATACATTTCCTATGAGATCTTTCCTGGCTTTTATGAATTAATTCTTTGCTGTGAATGGTTTCATGTTCTTTGCAAAATTTCTGTTTTAAATGGGTAGTTGAATGCTTATATTAATCTGAGTTATCTTAGATAATCTTTATTTCTGCTGTAAATACTCCTTTCAATTTAACAGCTACCTGTGGGATTATTGGGTGTGTTTTCAGTTTATTACTCATTCTTTAAATCTGCTCCTTCTAAGGATAGGATAATTTAGATTAATTTAGATTAGCATAGATTTGCTTCCCACATGCATTTAATTCAGGTCATGTGCATATCATATTAAAACACAAAATATATAACTGGTGGATCGGGCCGCAACCGGTAAAACAAGCAAATCTTTAAAAAACCACGGTAGCCGGAATCGTTAACTGGACGGATTCCCCACACCAAACGGTGAGTGATCTAGTTGGGATCGCTTATTGGGGAGAATCCCTTGCTTATTGATGCAGTGATATTCAAGGCATCAACACACTGTGGTGGACATGAGGGTCCATGAGTGTGGTGGGGGTGGGCCATGGGAGCATACGAAGTTGTAGCTCCGGAGTGAGATGTGGCCCGCGAAAGATCGGGGCTGGTATTATTGCGCATAATGGAAAATGGTTGGTTATGGGATGCAACTTGTCCGATGATGCCATCGGCAGCGTGGGATACCCCCGGCGCATCAGTCCAAGAGGAATCACCGTAGGGAGCGTCAATTAAAATGGTATACAAGTAGTCACACTGGGCGTAGATCAAATCAAATTGTTGTGCTTTTAGAATGGCTTCTTCTTCCGACTGGGGTCGTTCAGAAGCCACGTCCTTGGCTATGAGTGGAAGGAGAGATTTCAGGAACCAATCCAGAAATATATGGTTGTCTAGCTTGATCTTACAGAGACTACGACGCTTACGTCACTCATGGATATGATCTGTGATATGGGTGGCCGTATTCTGTCTACAAGACAGTAGGATTTCTACTCCTGCATCATAGCATATGGGTAATTGAAAGAACTATATGAAAGTTGAGGCGAGGGATGTAAACGTGGGGTGTGTCCCATGTGGTTGTTCAATTACCATTTGGCTGCCGAGCCGGTGAAAGTTCTTTGTAAAATTCGGAGTCGAATAGAATCATCGACTATGGAGTTTGAGGAATACCATAGGTGAAAGGACATAACATGATTTTGTGGGTCTTCTCCAGCTTTCCCTTCAAACTTTGGGATGTCTAAGTGGAGTTTTGTGGGCATGGGGGGCCAATTAGGGTCATGTCTAATTGGGTTGTTTGTTAACCTTGCCAGGTCTGGTAAGTTAAGACTAGCCATAAATGGTAGACTGGTAGAGGGGTGTGACATGGTTGTTGGGGCATAAGTGCTAGTGGTATCATTATGAATTGGCCCACTGCCCCCAAGGGGGAGATTAGCTGTAAAGGGGATGTTCCCTCCACCTAAAGATGTGTGAGAGGAGCTAGCGCCCCCAAGTGCAACATGAGTTATAGATGGGTTTGGAATGGTTCCAGTAATTACTGGAATCTAAGTAGTGGCGGTGATGGTAGGTGTAGGTCCCATATTGGGCATACCTAAGGTAGTTGTAGGTCCCATGTTGGGCATCCCTAAGGGAGGTGTGGTAGTTGTGGCTACTGTGGTGGCCATTGGGGTGGCGGGGGTGGATGATGTTCCACCAACAGTCCCTATGAAAAAGGAGTCAAAATGCAAGCCTACCATGGGGCTAGTGGGTGCTGTGTATGTGGGACATTCAGATTCTTCCTCAAAGTCAGATGTGAAATGAGGTGCGTTAGAATCGGATGACAGGACTCTACGTCGATGGCATGTAGAGTGGAGTGACAATGCTCTTTGTTTATGACGAGAGGTGTTAAGTGAACCATATTGTGGGGGTTCACCTCGAAAACGTCGAGAACGTATCGAGGACTCAATGGTGATAGTTGTCAATTAAAACTACTAGGTGGTGGTGAGTGGAAAGATCGAAATCCCTAATGCAACCGTGTGTGCAAGAGGGGAGCATAAAAAATAATGGCACTCAGGCCAACAACCAACCTCAAAACACTTGCTATAACAACTGTGTTATAGTAAGTGGAGTAATAAAAAAATGTGGTAAAAAAACCAACATGTAAACGGCTGCTAAAAATAGAAAAAAGGTGTACTCACTGACCATACGGAGGTAATGGAGCATGCAAACATTTAACTAAAAAGTATTATGACTCAGCAAGACATATCCTCTGCAAGGTGATGAAATCCAAGTCAGATAATATGAGTTGTAGAATCAAAGGCTAGATATCCCCCTACTAGGAGGGACACCGAGTAGACAATCCTAGAAGATAGGTCACTAAGATACCCCGTTCATGACACATCCGGTTGGGTGAATTTGTAGCTCTTGTTCTATCACCGTTGTACTCCCACAAGGGTGGTACAACAAGAACAACGAGTAGGTATCCTTTGGTGACTGAATGGATTGCGGTATTCCACTCAGGCCTCCAGAACTAGTCTGACTACTTCAACCCTCCTAAGGGAGAGGCATTCCCGACGAATTGGTTTAAAACTGTGTCAACAAATAATAATGGATTTTGGTACCCTAAATGTCAACCACTATGTCTCAACATGTAAGTGAGTGAGGGGTGTTATTTGGATATCTATCCCCTCAGTCCTACCTAACTACAATATTCTTTTTGTGTTCCCCAAATGGGGTTAGAATATTGGTTGAGTTAAGAGAATTTTAAGGCTCACTTGGATTTATTGTGATAGATTGTGTGATGGTGTGGTTATGTACTTAAAACAAAAATGCCTCGCTTGGGTGAAAAATTTACAAATTAAAATAAGGATTTTAACTTGCAAAATAGACAACAATGTAAATGATTTAATAATCTTTTCCAAGAAATATGGATTCTTTGAAATTTTCAAAGTAAAGCAAATAACATAAGCAGAAATGAGTGGATTTCTAAAGCCTTGCTTGAGAGAAATATAAAGCAATTCAGAATTATGATTCTAACTTTGCAAAATATGAAATTTCTTAATTTGAAAAAAGCTTAACAAATCTTTCTTTCACTTAACTAAAATTTTTCAAAAAGATGTAGTAAAGCAGATAATCAAAAAATAAATATGGATTTTTAATGCTGCAAAATAAAATAGTAGGCTGTCAAAAAATTGCAGGGGAGATGGCTGGAAGAAATGGGCCAAAATGGGTGAATTGAAATGATAAATAACACTAAAATAAAAAATTAGAGAAACTTCTATGAAAAATTTCTTCGATCTAATAGGATATTTGGATTCCTTGTTCAAAAACGCCCAATTTGAAAAAACAAATCATCTCAAACAGAGTTCGCGAGAGGGAGATATGGTCCTTTGAAAGTTGAGTCGCGTTGCCAGAAGATTACATCGCGGCTTTCGGGCTAAAAGTCGCGATATCGCAGGTTTCGGGCTAAAAGCCGCAATGTGAATCGTGGCGATGTGCAACACAGAAAACAAGTGAAAAGCCGCGATGTGTAGCTCGAAAAACAGGTGAAAAGCCGTGATGTGCAGCACGGAAAACAAGCGAAAAGCCACAATGGGCCGCGCGGAAAAAAGCTGAACAGCCGCGATGAGATGCACAAAAAAAAGGCGCGAGGGTGCGATGCGCAGCACGACTGTGGGTGCTGAAAGCCACGATGTATGGAAGGAAAACAGTTGCTGAAAAATGAACCCAAAAATTGAAATTTTGGGTTGTTTGGAGCTGCAAAAATGGCCAATGGCTAGGGCAGCTATTAAGAAGCTGACTAGTATGGCAGATCTATAGTTTTAAATGGAAACAAATGACTAAAAATGTAGATCTAAATCCAAAATTTAAAATTCGAAAACCAACGGAGTTGCCAAAAACTGTTGCTTGGTTTTTCAACTAAGCATGTGCAAGGATGCACCTGCTAACTAGTAGCAGCAGTCTCAATAAAAATATGTAAAAACTTTGCTGAATATAAGAAGTAAACAACTAATCTATCATGTGCAAGTAAATAAACTAGATTAAAAAATAGTAAACAATGCGATTCATAATGAAAATAGGAAATAGAAAATTTGATCTTTTGTATTACCTCAAATGGTGAGGATGGTGAGTTTTGAGCAGCTCCAAGGTTGAGGTGCTCCAATGTCCAATGGTCTCTTCTTCTTCAATGCTTTAATGGGGATCTTCAAACTTGAAATGGGAGGCAAGGGCTCTCAAAGGGAATTTGGCAACATAAGGATAGGATGAAATGTTGATGAATACTGAGGAGCCCATATCACCTTTTCATAGGTTTTTGGTGATGGGGAATACCATTATGGTTTAAGGAAACCAATGGTATTGACCAACATGGTTTATGTCTCTTTTTCCCTCTTTTTCCTTTTTTGATTTTTTTGAATATTATTCCCTTTTAATTGTTTTTTTGAAATTTTGGACCCTTTTTGAGGGTTTTTTGTGTTTTTTGAGGAAAAATACATATTTTGCGGGGGAAAAGGTGTATTATGGTCTTTTTGGTGACCTTTTGAAGGTTTTAGAGGCTGAAATGGTGGAAAAAGTGGACAAATGGGTCATGTGAATAAGGGAATGAGCTAGTGAGCACTTTTTGTGTGTTAACAAAGTGGACCGAGATGCAGTGCATTGTATTTCTCACCCGTCGAACAATTATTTCTAAGTCCCCATAAACTTTGATAACCTTAACCTTCAGGTCAATCGATTTGTTAGGGCCTTGAATCAATGCCTCATACTCTGCCACATTGTTTGTACACTAAAAATCTAACCTACAAGCTATCATAGTTTTATTACATGTTGGATCAATTAAAAGACAACCAACTCTAGGCCCTTCCTTGGACTTGAAATTGTCAAAAAATAAATTCTGGCAAGTTCTATCTAGCCTAATGTTGGTATTTATATTATATACATTATGTAATATGGTTTGAGATGAATCTACTTGAGAAAAATGCATAATTTAGATTAATGATCAAATTCTTCATACGGTGAAATGTCAATAGCCAAATTTCCAAAAAAGGTGTCCATGGTATAATTTCCATTATTGGGAGTGGGGACTAAGGTGGGCTAACTGGGATCATTCAGATCGGTAACCATCTGTTTAAGATAAGGTTCCCTATTGTATCTAATTTTGTTGGGTTTACCATTGGATGGTAGCCACAAATGTGACCAGTCTGTGGCAAAATAGCCTTTAAGATTGTCTAACCAATCTCAACTTAACCACATCCCATAGGATTCAGGGACATCGGCTACTACAATATCAATAGTCTGATGGATCCTTGGATCCGAAGAGATTTTGATTAAAACGTTCTTTAGTTCTCCTACCACCTTCACTTTGGATCTATCTAGTTGTACAATCTACATAGGTGATGTTTCAAGGATTTCGTTCAGCTTCCTGCACATAGATAAAGGCATTATGTTCAAAGAAGCCATCGAGTCTATCATGTAGTTATGTACATTTATGTTAAAAATTTTAAATGCGAGGAGGAACTTAGGTGTTCTGAGTTTCTTTCCTGTAGAAGAAAGAGAAGGGAGCTGCTGACTGGACTCTTCAACAGGGGTTTCAAGCGCATTGTTTTCAACTGTCCCGCTACGAACAAAGTTGCTTTGAACCTTTTCTTCAATCACTGGGAATTTTCATTAATTCATATTGTGAGATATTGACTCTTTTTTCTTCAAGTCTACTACTGGATTGTATTCCAAATCGGGTAAAACAATTTCTTTTGGTGTTGTGACACTAGGATTTGTAGGAGGACTCCCATTATGGTTAGAGGTAGATGAATAATCTTGAGGTAATTGTCCCTTCCCACGAGCATTACAGGGATGTTGAATAGCATACATTGTTTCATATTCATCATCTTCAAAGTTTCCTGGTAATTTTGCAAGATAATTAATGACATGAGCGTCTTGATGGTGATGGCTTTCAGGAAGATAGTCGTGATGTTGTTGACTCTCAGCAAAGCTGGCATCACTCTCATCTGAAGGGGGTTGTGGACCATTTAAAAGGGCCTTAAGGATAGAGAACCACTTATACTATGAAATGAGAACTATATACTAAGAACGAGAACTCTAGCCATACAAACTCATATTTTTGCATAAAAAACACCGAAAACAACCCCCAAATCAAAAAGTGTTGATGCCAGTATCATGTTTTCATAAAAAACACCAAAAACAACCCCCAAATCGAAAAGTGTTGATACTAGTATCAACGTTTTTTTTCTCTGGGTTAAAAATATAGCCATGGCTTAAAAATCTCATACTGTTGTTTACGAAAGCCTTAAATCAACCCCTAAATTGAAATTTTCTGTTTTCAACAAATAAATTCCTAACCCTAACCCCCAACAAACTATTACAAAAGTTAAAAAAAAAATTATAATGCGCCCCTCCCACCTTAAATGGTCAGGGTTGTCTCATTTGCCCCATATTAATAATTTTTTTTAAAATTTACATTTAAAAAAAAATTACATATCTGACAAAAACCTAAACTTAAAAAATGAAAAATAAAACCTAAACTTTACCAAAAAAAAATAACAAAAAACAATATAGACTTTACAAAAAAAAACAAATTAAAAATTTAAAAAAAAAACTTTACAAAAAATAAATTAAAAAACAAATTAAAAATTAAAAAAAACAAGTTACAAAAAAAAATTAAAAATTAAAAAAAAAACTTTACAAAAAACAAATTAAAAATTAAGAAAACCACTTTACAAAAAAAATTAAAAATTAAAATAAAAAACCAAACTTAAAAAAAAAAAAATCAAAATGGACCAAGGGGCCGCCCGTGGGGCGGCCCTTTGGGCGCCCATCGAGCGGAGCGGCATCGAGCTGCCGCCCGTGGGGCGGCCCTTTGGGCGCCCATCGAGCGGAGCTCCGCCCCCTGGGTGCCCAAAGGGCCGCCCCACGGGCGGCCCTTTGGGCGCCCATCGAGCGGAGCTCCGCCCCCTTGGGCGCCCAAAGGGCTGCCCGTGGGGCGTCCCTTTGGGCGCCCAAGGGGGCGGATGCTCCCCGCCCATTTTGATTTTTTTTTTTTTAAGTTTTGTTTTTTATTTTAATTTTTAATTTTTTTTGTAAAGTGTTTTTTTTTAATTATTAATTTGTTTTTTAATTTATTTTTTGTAAAGTTTTGTTTTTAATCTTTAATTTTTTTTTTATAACGTGTTTGGGCGCCTAAGGGAGCGGAGCCAGCATCCGCCCACCTCTTTGGGTGCAATATTTGTTTTTTTTGTTTGTATTTTTATTTTTATTTTTAATTTTTGTTTTGTTTAATTTTTAATTTTTTTTTAAAGTTTGGTTTTGTTTAATTTTTATTTTGATTTTTTTTTTTTGTAAAGTTTAATTTTCTTTTTAATTTTTAATTTTTTTTTTAAAGTTTTTTTTAAAATTTAAAATTTGTTTTTTAATTTATTTTTTGTAAAGTCTTTTTTTTAATTTGTAAAGTCGAGTTTGTTTTTTTTTTTTTTTTTTTTTTGTAAAGTTTAGGTTTTATTTTTTATTTTTTAAGTTTAGGTTTTTATTTTTATTTTTTAATTTTTTTAAGTTGGGTTTTAAATTGTTTTTAATTAAAACGATGTGTGAGGGGTAATGGGGTAGTGGGTAGGGCATTAGGGAATGTAATTTTCGGGGGGCTAAGGTAGAAGGTAATGTAGGGGGCTAGGGCATTAGGAAATGTACTTTGTTTTTTTAAATGTTTATTAATGGTTGGTTGAGGGGTTAGGGTAGGATATGTAATTATTTTTTTAAATGTAATTTTTTTTAAAAATTACTAATAGTTTGTTAGGGGGTTAGGGTAGAAGGGACGCATTATAATTATTTTTTAAACTTTTGTAATAGTTTGTGGGGGGGTAGGGATAGGGTTAGGGTAGAAGGGGGCAATGTAATTTTTTTAAATATTTTCTTTTTAAATTTTAATAATAATTGGTTAGGTGGTTAAATATTATGAAAAATAATGTGAAAGAGTATCATTTTTATACAAAATGACTAAAAATCTATTAAAAATGGGTTTAAATGTCTTTTTTTTTCTCGATTTGTTTACTATTTTTTCCATAAAAATATATTATTTATGATTAAATTTTAACGATAAATTTCGAAAATGTATGTGTTTTTCATTATAGCTAGCTTCTAGATGTATGTTTTTTGTTAAATTTCTAAAAAACACACTTGAAAATAGAAATTAAAAATACTTTACAATAAAGATGTGTCAAAGGCCCAAAAAAATGCCTCAAAATGAAAATGTGTGATACTGGCATCAACCCTTTTTGAAACGGAGGTAAAAATAGCTACTAAAATTAGGAGAGAGAAAAATGAGAACTGTGTCGAGTTCTCGTTTCATAGTATAAGTGGTTAGAGGCTAAGTCTCGAGTTCTCATTCCTTTGGAAGGAGTAATATTTTGGTTTTGCGATGGTTGCTAAGGTATCCTATAAGGATTTATAAAGAACTCCGATTTGAGGAAAATTCACCTACATTTTTCTTAATATCGATTACTTCATTGGAAACCTATTGCAACACTTTTTGAAGGATTTCCAGGTCCAATGATCCCTAATCCTTTTTAGGAGTGGGAGGTTGTTTTGGATTCTTTCGAGATGTTGTATATTGATTGGTATCATCATTAGGGTTCCCCTTGAGACTCAACATATCTTTCTTGACTCGGATGGATTCACTAAAAACCTCCTGCACAATGGTTTTGCGGAACCGTTTGGCACACATGGCTATAGGAATAGGGAGGAACTTTGCATAACATGCCACAATCAAGCTTTATAGTGGCGTGGAATCGACAAAGATTTTTTTTTTTAAGTTAAAAACCGTTGATTTAAGTCTTTAATTCTCTCCTTGCTTTCCATTTTTATGGTTGATAGGTCCATGGCTAGGTCTTCAGGTGCCTTATCATCCCCGAATTTTTTGAGAAAAGGATTTTCAAATTGGCCCTAGGGTTGTAAGGTCTGAGGTTGTTGTGCAAAATACCATGTTGAAGCTTTACCTTCAAAGGTATATGGAAATAACCTACAAACTATGTCTTCGTGCTCAACACTTCGTAACCAGACAACCAACATAAAAAAATTTATGTGGTGTTTAGTTGGATGTTTATTGTCAAAATCAAACATTGGTAAACATTTCTAGGGGTTCTTTAGTAATAGATGTTGTGGACTTGGGACAACCACCGCACATTGATACAACCAAGATCTGTTATGGTTATTAGCCATGTGTCGGTTATTTCTATCTTGGTCATTGGACTCGTTAGATGAATTTCCAGAGTAACGACCTGAATAACTTCCCTCGGAGTTATTTACACAAGGAGAATCGGGAGGGGAATTAGGTGGAGATGATGGTTTTCCTTATCCTCCCATTTCATGAATAAAAATTTGGTGATCGGGTGATGAAGCTTCACCGACTTGATAATATGATTGGAATAAAGGGTTATCCTGCTATGAGGTAAATATAGGGTTTGTTTGGTCAGTAATGATATTGTGCAAAGAACGATTAGGAGCATCCAATGATAGGAAATTTTATATCGTTGAATCAGTTGCAAGATCTACAATATTCACAGTGGAATATTCATAGTGTTAAGCCAGACACTCTTGGATTTCTTGGCTTCTTGCGAGTGTAAATTGCGATCTAGCCAAATCTCATTGAGAATTATTGATCTAGTTCCTAATCTCGAGATCCACAGGTAAAGTCGTAAGAATAATGGTATTTCCTCCAGGTTGATTAGGATGAGGAAGTGGTGTGGAAATGGTTTCAGGTTGCGGAGAAGTGACAATAGTGTATGTAACTGGTGTTTTGGAATGACTTTGCGTTGCAACTGGGGAATGGGTTAGAGAAGGTTTATTGTGGTTGCGTTTAGACATTAAACCTTAGGTGGTCCTCCTTCTAGTCCCATATTTTGACGCCGAGGAGATGGTCTGTTTGTCAATGCGAGGAAACAAGTCTGATCCAAGAAATTCATAAAAAACTCACAAGAGTTTCCCTATTTCTCAGTCATTTGGGATGACTGCTTCTAACAGATATAAGCCTCCATTGGCCTTAGGGTTTTTATTATTGAAAAGAATACTTATGGTCAGGGTGAATAACTACAATAAGTAATCCTAAGAGATGTATAGGAAGTTGGAATATGTTTGATTAGAATATTCAAGAAGAAAAAATTACATGAAATCCGTTAAAATTCTATCACTTGATTCTGTTAGTTAAATAGGATGCAGTGAAAAAAAATTAAGACAAATATGTATTTTCCTCAAAATAATCCCCACTAATATTAGTTAAACATAAACATCATTTAACTAAACCAATTTTAAGAAACAAAGAATCAAATGTCTAGAATGATTAGTAATAAAATCGGTAAGTAAGTTAGAAAATTAGTATCCTAAAATGATGATAATCCATAAAGGAATCTTGTCATAACAGAGATCCATTAAAAATTTCAAATTACCCTCTTATAATAGTTCATCATAATGAATAAATTCATAATGATTAAGCCACCTTTGCAAGTAATAACATCTGAAACATGTTAGACACTGTGAGGAACCTACAATAATTAATTAATGAAAATACACGAGACAGTAGAAATAACAGAACTCGGAATCAATTTATTGATCGCGGGCCACTTCAAGGGGGAAACCTCCTTTAAGCAAGCTCAATACAAATAAATTCACCGTGCCTTCATTAGACTCAAAACGCACTTATATACTAAGTCTATTCCCAATACTATGGGTCAATACCATGGAACATATAATACTACAGGACGAATTACAAAGCATATACGTCCAATAGTATGGGTCAATACCATGGGCTAATACAAACTATGGATCAACAAATACTACGGGACAACTTACTAATCATATGCGTCCAACAAAAATATAATAACAAAGTAAAGAGAATGGTTGACATGGGTTCCTAACATCCCCTCTCCCTTAGAAAAAGGTTTGTCATAAAAGCTTTAGATGTGGAAATTGATGTGGAATCTGAAGGAGTGGTTCCCCTATAGCATCCTCTGGTTGCATTTTGTGCCACTAAATTAATACCTCTGTGATAGATTGAGAGAGAAGCTTAAGCCTTTTGAGTTTCAAGGAGGATTTCCTGGAAGAATGTAGATGAAGAAGAACCATATCACCTGCTTGAAAAGTGCACTCAGAACGGTGTTGATCGGCTTGTTGTTTCATTCGAATTCTTTCCATGTGAAGATTGTCCTGCAAAATGAGAAGAATCTTATCATGGTTTCAAAGAACCAAGTCAATTGCTTCATATGGAGACATTTTAGATGTGGTATTGTACCACCAGAGTGCTTCAAGGAAATACCTAGAAATATCTGTCCAAATCTATGTAGATATGGGCAAGGGTTCGAGCAATCCCAGAAGGAGTGTCGTTTCACCCTTGTTGACTTGGCAAGTATTAGATTCAACCACCATTTGTTGAATTCAGTCCCTGCCAAAAGAAGTTACATTGTTCTTGGTCATACGTTTTGAGGAACCCATAATGCCCTGCCGATGGAGAAGCATGGAGTTCATAGAAGACATAGCCCCATTGAACA
This sequence comes from Larix kaempferi, assembly GCA_027924585.1. NCBI lineage: Eukaryota > Viridiplantae > Streptophyta > Pinopsida > Pinales > Pinaceae > Larix > Larix kaempferi. Next base: position 14,709,943 of record BSBM01000103.1, on the reverse strand, counting down.
GATTGCAACCAATTTGGAATAAGCATAGAAATAGATGAAAGAGAAACGAGGTCATAAAATGTGCGAGAAGGAGCATCTGCCACCAGATTGTCCTTACCCTTCTTGTAAGTGATCTCATAGGCATAACCCATAGGTTGGCTAACCCATTTCAGGTGTGCCGGGGAGGAGACCCATTGTCCTAGGAAAATTTTCAAACTCTAGTGATCTGTATTGATGCATAAATAATTCCCTAATAGGTATGGCTTCCACTTCTGTACTGCATGCAAAATAGCCATCATTTCCTTCTCATACGTAGAGGCGGCTAAATTCTTACCGGAAAGGTCTCTTGAAGGAGGAAATCCCACTGGTTCATCAAAGACACTTGCATATCTATCCAAGGCATTAGTGGAGACCGTTGATGGGTGCATTTGAATGGAATGGAGTTGAGCGACGACACCATGTGAATTCTTCTTAAGGATATTTTCCAGGCGATGTGATTTGATGATGGGAAGAGACCCTGGTTGTAATCCCGTAAATGTGTGTTGTTTCCCATTGACTGAAAACTGCATCCAAAGTTTAGAAAAATCCCATAAGATGGGGCCAAGTGTGCATAACCATTGAGCGCCCAAAACCACATCACATTTGCCTAAGGACAAGGAAAAGATGTCAGAGCACAAGTTATAATATTCCATAGAGATACACACATTGTGACACTTCCCATTGCAAGGTAAGTTTACCCCATTGGCAATCATGACTTCAAAGTTGGAGCAAGGATGGACAAAACAATCAACCTATTTAGCAATCCGAGGGTCAATGAAGTTATGAGTTCTACCATAATCAATGAGTATTGTAAGAGGGAGATTATTGAAGTAACCCCTGACCCGCATTGTTTGTGGGGTGGCGACTCCGGATAAAGCATGGAGAGATATCTCTGGGAGGTCATCCAGAGACAGAATGTCAACAAGTGGCTACTGAATGTCGACCTGATCATCTAGTGTATCAGGAGCTTCTGCACCAAGTTCATAGGCAGGCAAAGAATCCACATCCAAGAGATAGAGTTGTTTCCCAACACATCTATGTTCCCGAGTGAATTTCACATCACAATTATAACAAATCCCTTTTTCTCTATGTGCCCGCATCTTTGCTTCAGACAAATGCTTGATAGGATTTGTCCGAGGAGCTGGCGTGATGGGAGGTCGTTGGGAAACCATATTTTTTAATGGAACAAAAGTAGATTTGGAGTGTTGTTGGGCTATGATCTTGTCCTTTTCCAACTTATCCAACCTTAGGACTTCCATCATTGTGTTGAGACAAAAAATGTTAACCTCTGAGTGGATTTCATCCTTATGACTACTGATAAAACAACTCATGTAGAATTCATCAGACAATCCTTCTTTGTGATTGGCTAGTTTCTCAAATTCTGTCTGATACTTTCTCATAGTGCCAATTTGGCAAAGTTTAGTGAGTGCTCCTATGGAGTCATCAAAAGCACTAGGACCAAATTGTTGCAAAAGGAGTTGGAAAAAATCTGTCCATTTTGGCTCGTCATGAGCCTTGATGTACCAATGGTACCATTGGAGAGCTTACTATTCCAAATGAAAGGATGCAAGTGGAACTTTTTGGACATCAAAAGTATTATGTAGACTGAAATATTGTTCTTCGGTATATCCATCCAGTCGGATCATTACCATTGAAGCGAGTAAAATCAAGCTTCGGCCCACGAAAATTGTTGGAAAAAGAGAACCCAGTGTTCATGGTTGAATGTTGAAGATGGAGGATGAGAAATTTTTCATCCAAATATTGGAGTTTGGTTTTGAGGGATACAAGTTCTTCCTCCATGATATGTGCTCCTGCGGGTGACAACCATAACCAAGAGTTTTTTTTTTATGTGAATAAGTAGAAAAACACAAACAAAAGCTTATTTAGTAAAGGGAAATTTTGATTTGGGAAACAATATGATGGGTAATTGGGGTTTGACTAGGTTTTGGACACTTTCGAATGGAGAGGGAAGCAGAAAATGAGGATTTCAGAAGTGGGGTGAAAGAATGGGAAAGTTTGTCAGAGAGGGACAAAGAAGCAGAAAAAGGAAATGAACACAGTGGAAAAATTTGAAGGTGATTGGGTGAAAACTGAAGAAGTTATGGAAAACCCTAAAAATAGACAAATGTGGGATTTCTGGCTTTGGGAAGTGGAATTTGGGATAGGGTCCTCAGGAATGAAATATGAAGAATGGGATTGCAGGTATGTCAGTGAAGTTTCAAGGGAAACAGAGTTAAAACAAAGGAGATATGAAGAAAAAATAGAATTTTATGCAGTTTTTTTTTCAGAATGGATTTGCAATGATGCGAAAGTGATCAGAAATAGATGGATCTACAATGGTGCGGAAGTGATTGAAAATAGGTTTGGGCAGATGTGATATGCAATTAGCAGTTGAAAATAGATATGGACCCCAGGTATGCTCGGCTTCCTAACGGTTTAGGGAAATCACTCGACCACTAATGTTGTCTGACAACTTGCGTATTGGGGCAGTACCCCTCACTCCATGGCTTAGGGAAAACTGATAACCGCTTTTCCACAAATGATAGCTCATGGTTTACCTCACGGGTGGGAACTAGTCAATCAGGTACGGATTGTTTCCCTTTTCGCTGGAAGGTCCTCTCAATGGGACAGCTAGTTCGGGCTTCCTGTGGTACTCCTCACAATGATTCTTAGGGCTTATGCCCAAGTACTTCCCACAGTTAAGAAAATGGGGATTATTCCCAAATCCGAACCTGCAACAGATGCGAAAAAAAAAATTGGCAGAAATTCCACCCAACGAGCCCAAGAAAGTTATCTGATACCAGATGTGTTAGAAAAACAGGATCGCAGAGCAATAATAATAAACAGAAATGCAAATATAATCACACAGACACATTACAAGGGAGACAACAATATATCATAATTCACCCAAGATGGGCTAAGTCCACACTGAAATTGCCAGTCCTTATTATTGTACCATCCAACAAAGTGAAGGGATACAACCTACAACATAGCCATTGCACTTCCTCTTCACACTCTCTCACAGTCTCTCTTTTCCGATCTTAGAGATATTTACAATGCATAAAACCTAACACATTTCTTTCCCTAATCGTATTATAAGGGAAATACAATGGGAAAATACCACGAAATACCCAAAACCATGGGCCCAGAATCTATTGGCGAACGAGTGTACAGTCCTCTGGGGTACATGGCTAAGACAATATCATCTACGAGAATGGAAGATCTAGCTCCACAACCAACAATATACCACTTGGAGACTGATCACAACAACTCCACCGCTGCTGTACTTACTGGACCTTGGACTTGGAAAATTTTTCATCTTCACCTTCACGCTAGAAGTCTAATTGAAACTGAGAAGGAACTCAGTTTCTCTTTGGTCATTACTTTTGTAAACATGTCTGCAGGATTCTAGCTAGTATGTATCTTTTAAGCTTCAACAGTTCATATTCCAGAACAAAGTGTATGAAATGGTAATTGAGCTGTATATGTTTAGTACTGGAATGGAATCCTGAGCTCTTTGCAAGATGAAGGGCACTCTGGCTGTCACTATACAACCTGCTATCCTTCTGCTTCTTACCCAATTCCTCCATAAACCTCTGCAACCAAATCATCTCTTTACTAGCCTCTGTAACAACAACATACTCTACTTCCATTGTTGAAAGTGCAACAACCTCTTGCAGTTTCGAAATCCAACTTATTGTTGTTCCACCTACAGTAAACACATACCTTGTGGTGCTCCTCCTGCTATCCTTATCACCTGCCATATCTGCGTCAACATATCCCTGTAGAATAGTGTCCGAACCTCCAAAACATAATGCATGAGTGGTAGTACCTTTCATATACATGAGAATCCAATGTACTTCCTTCCAATGTTCTTTACCTGGATTGTTTATATATCTGCTCACAACTCCCATTGCTTGTGCAATATATGGTCTTGTGCACACCATGGCATACATCAAACTTCCAACTACTGATTGATAGGGAGTCTTGGACATGTAATCTGTCTCTTCCTGTGTCTTGGGACACATTTCCTTACTTAGATTGAAATGGTTGGCCAAAGGTGTACTAACTGGTTTTGCATTCTGCATTCTGAACCTCTCCAGCACCTTTTGTATGTACTCACCCTGAGACAATCTCAATTTGTGATTTTTCCTGTCTCTTTTTATTCTCATACCAAGTATTTGCTTTGCAGCACCCAAATCCTTCATCGCAAATGAATTAGCTAGCTTCCTTTTGAGCACATTTATATCCTGCATGTTTGACCCTGCACCAAGCATGTCATCCACATACAATAACAAGATAATACATCTTTCATTATCTAGCCTCTTGAAATAAACACAATGGTCAGAATGGCATCTACTATAACCTTGTTCTGTCATAAACCTGTCAAATTTTAAATACCACTTCCTTGGAGCTTGCTTCAAGCCATACAAGCTCTTTTTCAACCTGCATACCAAATCCTCATTCCCTTTGACCTCATACCCTTGTGGTTGCTGCATATATATCTCTTCCTCCAAATCCCCATGGAGAAAGGTTGTTTTTACATCTAACTTTTCAAGATGCAAATCTTCTACTGCCACTAGACTTAAAATAGTCCTATTTGAAGTCATCTTAACAACATGAGAAAATATTTCATCAAAATCTATACCTTTCTTTTGTGCAAACCCCTTTACAACAAGTCTAGCCTTGTACCACTTATTACCTCCTTCTTCTTCCTTCAACCTATAAATCCATTTGTTCTACAATTCTCTTTTAGCAGCAGAAAACTGAAACAAATCCCAAGTCCAGTTTCCTACCAATAAGTCCATCTCCTCATTCATCCCTTGCTCCCACTTCTTTCTAGTTTCCACCTGCATTGCTTCTTCATAACATTCTAGTTCACCAACATCAGTCATCAATAAATAATACATTGAAGGAGAGTATTGTTCATGGAGTCTACTTAACTTGGTAGATATTCTTACACTTGCAAGAGTTTCAGGTACTTGCTGTTGTTCTTGATTTTCTGGCACCTTTGGAACTTCATTTTCTTCAATTTCATCAAGTACTGTGTACTTTGTGTTTTCCTTTTCCTGATTCTTTCCCTGCAACTGATTTTTATACATGACCTTTTCATTGAATATCACATATCTACTCCTGATGATTTTTTTATTTTCATAATCCCATAAGCGATAACCAAATTCATCAACCCCATATCCAATAAAGGTACATTTCTTGGATTTAGCTTAAAGCTTTGTTCTATTTTCTTTATCAATATGGACAAATGCTTCACAACCAAAAGTTCTCAGAAATGATTAGTTTACCTTTTTATCTGTCCATGCCTCCTCTAGAATACCACCATCCAAAGCACTTGGATGCCCTCTGTTTATTAAATAAACAACAATGTTTACAGTATCTGCCCAAAACTGTAAGGGTAACCCTGCATGCAATCTCATACACCTTGCATGCTCCATGATCATTCTATTCATCATTTCTGACACACCATTTTCTTGTGGTGTTCCTGGGACTGTCTTCTCTCTACGAATCCCATGGTATGAACAATCATTATCAAACTCCTTGCCGCAGTGCTCACCTCCATTATCAGATCTAAGAAACTTCAACCTTTTTCCTGTCTCATTCTCAACCAAATCTTTCCACTTCTTAAAAGTAGAAAACACATCAGATTTTTGACTAATGCAATAAACCCAAGTTTTTCTGGTTGCATCATAAATAAATGTAACATAATAATGAGAGACACCAAGATATTGTACCTGAGACGGTCCCCATACATCTGTATGCATAAGCTCTAACTTTTCATTCTTCTTATGTTTCCCAACCCTGATAAATATGACTCTCTTCTATTTTCCATAAACACAGTTCTCACAGAATTCCAAACTTACTTGCTTCAAATCTAGCAACAACTTCCTTGAGTGGAGAATCTGCATCCCCTTCTCACTCATGTGGCCAAGCCTATGATGCCACAATGTTGTATATGTTCCTGTGGAAGCTAAGAGATAGAATGGTTAGTATTATGAGGACATAAATACAACATACTTACCATGTCTCCTTTTGCTATCACCATTGACCCTTTAGTGATCTTCCACCACGTTTCTCCAAACATAGATAGACATCCGCCATCTCCCAATTTCCCTATTGAGATCAGAATTCTTTTCAGAGAAGGAATATTCCTTACATATTTCAGCAGCCAATCAGTTCCATTCTTAAATTTTATCCATACCTTACCCATTCCATCAATTTTACATGGCTCATCATCACCCAATAAAACATGTCCAAAATCGCCTGGAACATAATCATGAAAATATTTCATATGGGGTGTAGCATGACATGAAGCCCCTGAATCTACTACTCAATAATCACTAATATTATCTAATGTAAGAATCAAAGCATCTTGTAACACATCTCCTGCTACATTTGCTTCCTGGGTAGTTTCCTGTTGTCCATCTCCTTTCTTCTTTAGAGATCTGCAGTCTTTCTTCAGATATCCTTTATTTCCACAGTTCCAACACTCTATCTTTCCCAGTATGGACTTGGATTTGCCGTTTTAGACTTTCCATGATTACCTTGGCTCTTTCCTCTCTCCTTTTGTCTTCCCCTGCTCTCCATGGTTAATGCATTACCTGATGTCTCACCTGTTCTTTTTCTTTGCATTTCCTCGCTAAGAATAACACCAATAACATCATCAAATTTCAAGGTGTTTGAACCAGAGGCAGAGTTATGTACAGGCATGGCCAAGCTATTCCAGCTTTCTAGAAATGAACAAAATATTAGAAGATCCCTAACCTCATCATCAAAGTTCACACTTATAGAATTAGTTGATTTGTAACCGTATTAAATTCATTTAAATGATCAGTAACAGATCCACCTTCAGACATACTCATATTAAATAAATGCTTAATTATAAATACTTTGTTGGAGGCTGAGGGTTTTTCATACAGCTTACCCAATGCGCTCATCAAACCCTCCGTTGTATTTTCTTTTGAGATATTGAAAGCCAGCGACGAAGCCAAGGACACCCGTATTGTTCCTAGTGCCTTTCTATCAAGAACCTCCCATTCTTCGTCCTTCATAGTCACTGGCTACTTTGCTCTTCCTCCCAATGGTAGGAATAGATCCTTCTGGTACAAATAGTCCTCCATTTGCATCTTCCATAACTTGTAGTTTTGGCCATTAAATGTCTCGACCTTAAACTTTCCGTCTTCTGCCATTGATCCCACTCGAACCAGAAACCCTAGTTTCCTGCGGGTTTATCTTCCAAATAGACCTTTGGCTCTAATACCAATTGTTAGAAAAACAGGATCGCAAAGCAATAACAATAAACAAAAATGAAAATATAATCACACATACACATTACAAGAGAGACAACAATATATCATGGTTCACCCAAGATGGGATACGTCCACACTGAAATTGCTAGTCCTTATTATTATACCATCCAACAAAGTGAAGGGATACAACCTACAGCACAACCGCTGCACTTCCTCTTCACACTCTTTCATAGTCTCTCTTTTCCGATCTAGAGATCTTTACAATGCATCAAACCTAATACATTTCTTTCCCTAGCGGTATTACAATGTCTTTCTTTTATAGGGGAAATACAATGGGAAAATACCATGGGATACCCAAATCCATGGGCCCGAAATCTCTTGGCGAGTGAGTGTACAGTCCTCTGGGGTACATGGATATGACAATATCATCTATGAGACTGGAAGATCTGGCTCGACAACCAACACGATGTGAGGAACTTGCAACAATTAATTAATGAAAATGCACGAGATAGCATAAATAATAGAACTCAGAATCGATTTAATGATCGCGGGCCACTTCGAGGGGGAAACCTCCTTTGAGCAAGATCAATACAAATAACTTCATCATGCCTTCATTATCCTCAACATGCACTTATATACTAAGTCTATTCCCAATACAATGGGTCAATACCATGGAACATATAATACTATAGGACGACATACAAAGTATATGCGTCAAATAGTATGGGTCAATACCATGGGCTAATACAAACTATGGATCAACAAATACTACGGGACGACTTACAAAGCATATGCATCCAACAACAATATACTAACAAAGTAAAGAGAAGGGTTGACACGGGTTCCTAACAGACACTAATTACATTAAAAGGAAACACACATAAACTACTAAAAATTTATCTGATAGTATGTCGAAAACCATATGCAGGAAACATTCCACCTTTCATTAACAATCCTATTATAGGTCAAATGTGCACTTCTCCGTTAGTGATCACATTGCTATGTTGATCACACAAAAGGACACTATGGATAGAAGAGCTAGGTTTACCCTGGATGCGTTATTGCTGAGACTACACTCTTCAGCTGAAAAACATATTTTTTCTATAGTTTTCATGACATGTGCGCTACTATTTCCACAGTGAGCTAGTGTTTTGAATGCTGGTCTGCTTGAACACAACCAGTACACATCCCTTAAAATGTTGCAAATGCTGGTTATAAAGTGAAAAAGTTGCACACTGTACGATAGTCTGGTTGTATGAAACATGCGCACATATTAAGATGAAATGAAAAAATATATTAATATTACAAATTGGGATTAGTTGAAGTTGGTTCTACAACTTTCCCTGCCTCCCAATTCAACCACCTCTCGAATTCAACTGCCTACCTTTTCCCATAAATACAAGGGGAAGCCATGATAGGGGGACCTAGAAGGAATGATTTAACTACTGTTACGCTGGAGGAATTCCCAAGTCATTGTGAAGAGCAGGAGTCCAGGACTTGGTTGCAGAAGTGTCTTGACAAGTCATATATATCTATACTTATCTCATTTCTTTGACAATAAAAGGTGGAAGTACCGTTCCCATCCCAAATTGAATGTCTACTTGATTGAATGTTTATTTTTTTAAATATCTGATTGTAGTTGATGTCAAGTTATTTATAATTTCATCATATTTATTATAGTCAAGATACACTGAGGAAGGTTAAATTTGTCTTGCAGGTTCATCTTTGCGGAATATCAAGCGAAAGCTAGGACCAGCCATTGTTAAAAAGGTACGGCTTTCAGAATCTTAACCTCTTTCCATTTGTAGTAACTAATGAAAGACAATGAATTTATTTACGTGTCACCCCACTCAAGTTGGTAGTGTCATCTCCCCACTAGAAGGTATTTTCCTGCATAATAGCCTGGCGACTCCACTGGGGAGTAACCGATTGTTTTCTACTCTAGGAGACTTTGCTAGGTTTCCTTCCAGTTTATTCAGTCTTTTTTTTTTTTTTCCTGAGAGGTTCTTGTAGGTTGTTTGCCTACTATTTTTACCTTGACTCATCTCAGTCTGCTTCAACAAATCTTTTTGTCTACTTTAAGTCCCTGTGCACTGGTATGCTATACTTACAGTAGCGCATTTTTGTCTTGTGCATTGGTTTACCTCAACCACAATAGTGTACTTCTTGTGACAGGCACTGGTTCTTATACCACACAGTAGCGCACTTTTCCTGTAGGTTCAAGCCTTCTACTAGGGTTTAGTTTCCAAGTGGTTGGGTCTACTTCTAGCTTTCTGCCTTGTTTCTTTGACTGATTACTGAGACATGTTTCTTTTCTTGAGTCTTGTTTGCCTCTCTGAAGTTCTATAGTTTTCCTTTACTTGCTTTAGCACTTATTTAAGGTGTCTTCTCTGCTTTTTAAACCTTTTTGAGGCTGTGCGTGACTCTCTGCTAAGCATAGTAGCGAACTTTTTTCCCTAGACGCTTGTTACAGTTATACATACCTGCGTTCTGAATGCCTGTTGCATGTAGCAACAATAGCACACTTTTACTGAGTCTTGTCCTTTTTGTTAGGGTTTGATCCCAGTTTGAGTTTTTAGGGTTGCTTTGAAGAGTTGTTTGGTCCATATACCTTCTGAACATATGTTCAGATCAGCCTGAGTGAGTTAAAGCTTTCTAGTTAGCTTTTCCTTTGAGTTTGTGTGTTGGCAGGGTTACTTCTTGGTTTGCTTACCTACTACTTTGTTTGGCGAGTGTCTTCTTGGGTTTTGGTCCTAGGGAGCAGCCTTTTAGGTCTGTCTTTCCATTGCAAGCATCTCTTTTCCCTTTTTGCTTTTACACTTAGTTCCAAACCTTGAGTTTGTTCATCGAAACAACTCGGTAGGTGGAGTCTTTCTTAAGTCTTTTGATTTGATTGTTTTGAGCCATTAGGTTGTTTTTCCTTACTCACACTTTGCGTTAGGTCTTACTTGCTCCTTTCCAAGTTCTTTTTCTTTTGCAAATACTAGAAAAGACAAAAAATTGAAAATGGTAGCTTAGTAGTAAGATTTATCATCTTTTTCGAAGTAGCATAGACCGTTTGCTTTGAAAAACTAAAAGAAAATTACAAAAACAATTATTTAGGATTCCCTAGTTTCAGTTTTGAAGAATATAAACGAAAAGAAAAAAGTCTTTTGTGAATTTAAAAGAATTATTTCATACGCACTTTGTTTTTTGTCGAAACCATTCCACACACTTCACTACCCTTATTGAGTAAAATGTAGCCCTTAAAAAGAAATCTTAATAAATTAACTAGCAACTTTTTATTTTTAGGTATACACATCATCAACTAGCTTAGGCTAGGGTTTTAGGTTTAAATCACCTTAAACTACCCGAAATCGGCTTCATTACTCAACAATCATAATAAGACTATCTATTAGGTAAATCCACCTCTATCAAAATATCCTGGTAACGCTCTACTCAAACCAAAGTTAAGCACGACGCTGTGGGAAATTGGAATTGTTGAAAATACCCCCTCACTTTCCTCTCAACCATAAACCAGAGTTGATTTGCGTACAGGGGTCCACTAGTACTTTTAAAGTGCTTTTGGATTTCAGGATTTGCTACCCTTCCCATGTGTCTTGGTTAGGTTGATGACTGCCCCCCTAGGTTTTTTCGTATTGGTGGTATCCTTAGTATCATAACCCTAGGGATCTACACAGGTACAGTGGAAGGATATTTCCACTTCACCTTGGACAGACGCTGAAGGTAACCCTTTGGCAGTAATCCCGGGAGGGCGGTTTGGTGATTCAAATGCTTGCACCCAGAGGAACTCCATTGGACATCGCGTAACTGACTGTTGATACTCTATTATTTTGTTCTGGGCCCTCACCATCCCAGACTTGCTTCTGAGAGTATTTGCTTTGTTTCCCTGGTTTGATCACTTAGGAAATTTTTAGTGGTATGTTTTTTTCTCCTTAGCCGCAGTGGCCACTAGGTTCTTTTCTTAGTTTGATTTTTATACAGTTGTGGAGGACCAACCTATTCATAGGTATTGTAGGTTGCAAAACCTTCCCCCACTCATTATGGGGCCTCCACCACCACCGCGACGCCAGAGGACGGATTCCCGTGGTTCATTCAAACTTACAGGTGAAACAGAAGTACTTGGAGAACCACATTCCAGAGTTCAGGATCAACATGTCTTTGATACTATTGAGGTTGATGACTTAACTTCTAGAGACTTTAGTACTCCTTTCAATGCTCCTTTGACTAGACCCAACGATACACTACTGGTACCTGTAGTATTTCTAGGACAGCTTGAGTATAGTGCGTACTTGTTTACACCTGGTTATACCATGACTAACATAGGAGATGAGCAGGGGGTTCCTCAAACTCCCACAATAGCTATGGATACAATGATTGTTAATCCTTCCTTCACAAACACTGCAACACCGATCTCTTCGCAGACTACTTCTACTTCGATCCCATCCTTTAGTTTTAATGCTGGTACTATAGGCATGATGAGCTCACAAGCTTCAACATCTACTTTAGTTTCCACCCTTACTTTTGGACCAAATAATGTCCCTTTGACAGGGATACCTGCAGTGAATTTCACTCAACTTCCTGTTACACAACAGTTCCAGGGTATACCTCAAACTGTTGCTTCCACATCTATTGTAGGATCGATCCCTTCTGCATCTATGCCTGTTATGGGTACGATGACGCCACCATCTATTACAACTACGCCTGGCTTTAACCCCTATGCAGGTTACAATGTAAATCCATCAATATACATGTAGGGAGTATCCCTTTCTCTCTGTTTGCTAGAGGAGGGGGTAATATTATCAATCCATAATACGGTGGGGTTAACACCCAGTTGCAATGGACCACTGCCCCGGGAAGTAATCTGCTTTCTTTTGGGTGTGATAACAACAATTAGTGTAGGGTTGTGTCTACACTATTTCAACTATTTTACTAAGAAATGGTGAGTTTCTACGTTAGAAATGAAATGATTATTACAAGTTTCTTAAGATCTATATTCATTCATAAGAAAACTCATTAAGATCTAAAGCTATTTGAGAATTAAAATCATACATGATAAGCAAACTTCAAACTCTCAAATGGAACAAACTTGAATCATTTCATATTGAAACAATGAAGAAATACATCCCTACCATGGACCTTGGTGTGAATCCCTCCTCCATTGCCATAAGATTTCCTTCCTCCACCCTTGCTTTTGAAGAAATTGAGCTTCTCCTCCTTCAGAATCTTTTCAGCATGCCTTTGCTCTTCCTTTGTGTACTTTACAATGCCTCCCACGCCTTTCTTATATAGCATTAGAAAATGAGCCTTAATCTTTTCTTATAAATGTGGGATTACTCCTTTTCTTCATTTTAGATTATTTTAACCTGAAAAGCCACTTTTCCATAGTTTTTAGGCTTTTTGCACCACTTTAAGCACAATTAATGCATTTCTCTTCACTTTTTGATTGGTGTAGCTTAAGTTTGGGCCTTTAATGAGCGATTCGATCACTGGACTTGGTCTCCTTAGGTTCTTACTGTCTTCACCTAATCCTTCCATTTATGGGAGAAGTGATTAGATCATAGAGGACTTGTCTCTGAATGTACTTATGTTTCTGTCTTCCTATTGCGGGCACATAGTAAAAATGTGCTTCTTTTGTCATATGACTAGGGGTGTTAATTTTATTGTTAACAGATGCCCCCTAATGCGTGAGGTCCGAAGTAGAGCTAAGGGCCAAAATACATTAATGAAATTTATACTCTATATACTGATACTCTTTATACTAATACTCTTTATCGTTCAAAGAAAGGATGAGGGAAGGAAAAATGATAGGCATAGGATTGAGGATCACACCTGCAAAACATAGCAATTTCTCAAATATATAATATCTTCCTGAGGCGGGCATACCTGTGCTCAACAGTAAACAAGCATGGCCATGAATAATACAGATCCATGTCAAAAGCAAATTTTTCTAAAATGTAAACATGCACTTTGATGAGTGCGAGAACAAAGTCTTTATTGAACTTCCGACATGGAAGTCTAATCTTGCGCAACTTGGGCAGTGCATCGATGAGTGATACAACTGTTTTTCCCAATGTCTTCAATACAAACCGATGATAGTACGAGTTTATATCATGCGAATAAGTGATCTGATGTCGAGCATAATAAGGCACCATCTGATTACTGGTAATTGATGTATACCGTTAACATATGCGAAGAGACCCACCGATAATGATGATGGAATCTAAGGTACTAAGTACAAACTAACAAGTGTGAATAAATGTTATGAAGTTGAACACTTGTAGAATCAAACAATCAGGGGTCATTGATGTATACCCACTATCATTTGCGAGGAAACTTGCTACTAATGACTGCAAGATCCAAGGTACTCTTGGGTTTCTAGATCCATGTCCTAGATAATGATTTGATTTTGATAGGAACAGATCCATCGGAAGAAGGGCATTGATGCATACCACATCAACCGATACGAAACAAAGATCTATAGTATGATATAATTTGGTAGAATTACAAGATCCAACACTGTATATTGACACAAGGAAGGCCGACATGATTGGTCAGGAATATTTGAGGAATGGACGACTCGGTTTGGACTTCCCTTGAACACATAAAACGAAGCAGAATGGACATTTGGAAACATAGGACTTTGAATAACCGACCTTAATGAAATCCGTTAATGCCAGATGCATTATCGAAAGCTCCATTGGTGACGAGAAGGATAACCCGTTGGTGGAGATTTGTTCAAAATACTGGTACAGTTTCCTAAGTCGAATGCAGATGTTGTACTGACAGTGGATACAATTTTATGTGCCGTGTTTAAGGGCGACAAGGACTAACTATTGCCGTTTTCTTCAGAGTTTATAATATGAAGTGATTCAATTCTATTCCTTTTTGTATTTTTGTGTTTTTTAATTTTTATTCTTTTTTCATTTTTTAGAAAAGAATAAAGAGTGTTATGATACATAGGAGGGAATGAGTGTTGCATGGGACTACGCCTATTTTTCAACGGCACGGGTTAGGCCAAGGAAAAGATCCATGTTGCAAACAAGGGCTAAGCTAGTTGTGCACACTCTTACAACTGTTCCCTCCCAAGGTAGGCTATTTGAAGCAGGATTATGTGTCGATGGACGGTGAATTAATACCATGTGACTGAGGTTATCCAATTTGGTAAAATGGCCAAGTAGGAATGGTTCAATGAGGTGTACTTTAGCTTGAGTCTTGTGAAAAATGCCAAAATCATAGATCATCATGAATCTTGGTCTGTCTCAACTACCTGAGTTAAATAGTTCGAATTGTCAAAGTCTTCAAGTCCTGAAATCAAAAACCATTTCACTAGCCAGTAGTTTAGTTAGAAACTGGTTCAAATGTGCATTTAATATCTAAAAAGATAGCCAAAAATTGAGGAATTATGCATCTTTCTATCATTCAATAGGATACGGTTTGTACATATATGAATAAAAGATAAGTAAAAATACTCATGATTTACCATATGTGTTCGTTGTGCAGCCGATGTATGAGAGGAAGCATCCCCTTTCAACTTGAATTCCTAGAAGTTGTGAACCTTTAGTCTTTGATCTGCCAGTAGTGGGATAGTTTCGATGTCGAACTAGAAAATTTTGAAACAGTTTTCGATGTTTTTCCAAATTTTTTAATTTTTTGTTAGTATGAACATTTTTTGGGTATTATCTTTAAGAAAAAGAATAAAAAAGAGAAATAGGATTCACACTATTCTTTTTGGTGTGCAAAATTTACACACTTTTTAGGTTATGATGTAAGCTAGGTTATTTAAGTTTTACTTATGTCCTTAAATGATGTGTTCAATTAAATTGGCCATGAAATAATGCACATGCTTTATTTTTGGTATGATGTTAATGACTTAGATTCCAATGAAGTACATAGTTGACCAAAGAATAAGCCAAACTATTCAGACTTCTAGGAACGTGTATATATTCAATAAACTCGAACTAACGCTCTAAAAGACGTACCCGTAGAAACTTTCTAAAAAGTGTAGGATGTTGAACCTAATCCTGACCATTTAACTGGGATACAACTAATTCTGAGTCCAGTTTGACGATTATTCTTCAGATACCAAGGGTGATAGCCTCGACAAGAAGCTCAATGACTGCACTATATTCTACAACATTGTTGGTTGCAGATCCGAGAAATATGCCTCGTGAACTAAGAACTTCATTATTAGGTGTGAAAACAACCCATGTCGTGGAAGAAACCTTCTGAGAACTACGGTTGGCGCCATTCGCATATCCCAAATATGTGAAAGATTCTTGTGCCATTTGCCAAAGTGACAATGCCAAGAAAGATAAGTGTGTGCCCGAAATAACTAATGTACAAAATTTTATACAAAGAATACAACATAATACAACAAATGGTGTGAGGCATCAGTGCCTACGCAAAGTATTTCTTCAAATAAAGACCATTTCTAATCTCCGAAATGGGTTCCCTGTCAAAATTGACCAATTCATAAGCTCCCTTTTTTAACACGGTTTTGACAACAAGTGGGCCAAACCATTTAGCTACAAATTTCCCTTCTCCTATTTTATCTTGGTTTTGGTCATAAACTAAAACTAGATCGCCTTTAGAGAAGACTCGGGGCCGGGTAGACTTGTCATATTGTGTTTTAACCCTCTTCTTGTGTGATTCTACATTTAGAGAGGCTTCTCTTCTAGTTTCATCAAGAGAATGGAGATGGAGAATCCTTTCCTCTTCTGCATAAGTGTTAGGTAGGAGTTCGACATCTATATTTAATGATGGGATTTCACATTCAATCGGCAACACAACTTCATCTCCATAAACTAGTTGGAAGGGAGTGAATCCAGTTGTGGTTTTAGCGGTTGTTCGGTAAGCCCAAAGAGGAGTAAACAACGTCAAGTGCCAGTTATTCTTGTTTTTATTAATCGTCCTCTGTAACATAGTTTTCAAAACTTTGTTGATGGATTCTACTTGTCCGTTAGCTTGAGGGTAATATGGCGAGGAAAAGTCCTGCCACAATCCTAACCGGTCTGTAAGTTCATCCATACAGGAATTCCTAAAATGAATTCCATTGTCAGTAGTGATCTCTTTGGGTGTAGCTAGGGTTTTACCCCTAGCTTGTGCAAATGAGCACCTACTAAGGAGAATGGACTCCTTAGTAGCAGTTCAGTAAATGGAAATTATTAAGCTAAAACAGAAATATAAACTACTCTAAAACATGTGCATGAAACAGAAACAACAATATGTAAATAATGGTTTTTGTATTAATTTTACCTCCAATGTGAAGGTTGGTGAAGCTCTTGCAATGTCCAAGAGGGTTGCTCCAAGCTCCAACTTGCTCCTTCTCTTTCTCCAATGGTGGGAATGGGCCAAAAGGGGCTCTCAAGGTGAAAGTGGCTCAATGGTGAGCTAGGGTTTCAAGAGAGATTTTGGCAGAGTAAGGGTATACTTGATTGTGGATATGAAATGAGGGATCTCCATCACTTATTTAAGTTTTTTGGTGGTGGAGTGCTAGCCCATGGTTTCGGGAACCATATGGTTTAGGGCAGCTGTATAAGGTTTTTTCCTCCTTTTCCTCATTATTTTATATTTTTTATTCCCTTTTTAGGGGATTTTTGCTATTTTAGAGGAATTTTGGATATTTTTGGAGGAAAAGGGGGTTTTTTAGCCTTTTTGAGGCTATTTTGATGGTTTTGTGGCCTTTTGGAGGCCTTTTGGGCCTTTTGGAGGCTTTTTAGTGGGATTTTTAGGGTTGTTAAGGGAAATATGGTAGGAAAATGGACAAATGAGCCATGTAATGGGGTAGATGAGGTAGTGAACACTTTTTGGGTGTTAACAGATTGCCCCCTGATGTGCGAGGGAAGGAGCTCATCGTATGGCCGATGGACATCATAAGTCATATAAGGTTTTCCTGGGGTATGGAGAAGAGAAGAAACAAACTGAAGCCCGGAACAATGATCCCGAACAAACTGCAAGAGCTAAAAGTACATAACCTCAATAATGGATGAGGAATCAGCTGATCATATGTACAAGGCGGGCATACCCATGCTCGTATCAGGATATAACATAATAATAACAATGGGGTCCAAAAAATGGGGACCTGACATATACATGACCTCAAATACTGATTGAGGAATAATCTCAATATATGGACGAGGCGGGCATACCCATGCTCGTATCAAGATACATAAACAGAACTGTGAGGCCCGAAAGGGGGGCCTGTAAGATACATAGAGAACCACTGTGTACATCATAAGGGTCCAGAGGGGACACAAATCTGGGACATACTGCTGGGCTGACCATGTCTGAGCTGAAGAATTGATACACTGGAATGATGACAGTGCTACTGAATGTGGTACCAAAGGAACTGATGAGCTGCTAGATCTGAGTGACAAGGGGTCATACTCTCAATGGTACACTGAACTAGAACTGATCTGGGACGGAATTAGGTACTCGATGAAGCATAGAACTGGATGGCTTCCGAATACAATCGCCAATGCAGCCCGGACATCCACGGGAACATATAACTGGTTGTTCTGAAGTGACTCACCAATGTGCTAGAGTCGGGGGAAATCCGGGGTCTTCGACAAATAATGGAAGGGATATAAATCCTGCGCGATTCTCAACGATGCGATCAAGGTGCTAAAGTCGAGCATGTGAGAAACAACCATTAGGAGAGGCAATGATGACTCCTCCCAAAATGGCCCGTAGGCACTCACCACAGATGGTCATGGGTCCAAGGTGCAGGGGCCTCTGGGTCTATCCTCTGGAATAGAGGGGCTGGCGTCGACAGAGGGAGACCTACAACTATCAAGGAAATGATGTTTCCTTGATAGGAGCGCGAGGTGGAGAATCGAAATGTGATAGCACTGATGGCAGGACTAGCAAACTGGGGGGATAACTGGGGAAGTAGAGTGGGTGGACTCAAACTTCCTTTGTTCAGTGTATGATGACGAGGATTATCGGGCAGCATATGAAACTAACTGAGGGGAAAGGGATCATAGCTGTAATGGATCAAGGATAGTGACTGGGATGAGGGAGACTCAAGCTGGTGTAACATGGCAGTAGACTGCAGACTACTCTGAACAAAGGCGACCTGATTGGGGGTGCTGCCGAGATGATCGATCATAATTCCTGGAGGCACGGGATGACTTCTTCATGGGTTAAGGAACTAGAAGAAGTGTGTGTAAAATGGTACTGTCGTGTGGAATGAAACGAGCCCAGGACAGTTCATGCTCGTGGTTGCTTTCAATTTTAAGGAGTCTGAAAGCGATAAGAAGACTCTGAAGTAATGGAATGGTACTGTCGTATGGATTTTACGAGCCCAGGACAGTTCATGCTCGTGGTTGCTTTCAATTTTAGAGAATCTGAAAGCAAATAAGAAGACTCCAGGGGGGTTGCTTTTTTGTGTGTTAGTCTCCAAGGCCCGAAGAAGCATAAAAGGATGCAATGAAGAACTCTTCTAGCTGGTGTGACTAGAGTATTCCTTTTTCGTAATTAGTCTACCAGGTCCAAAAAAGGGTTAAACTTATACCAGATAGACACCCTTTCAGGTACTTTAACGAGCATGAAAGGAAGCAAGATTGCTCGGCAATCTTTTCATTGTTTTAGGAGTCATAAAAGAGCTTAACAGAAACTCCCTAAGTGCCTTTTTCGTAAAGGACTTGTCCGGCCTGAAAAAGGGATAAAATTATACCGAACAAAAGGAATGGCCAGGCAAGGAGGAAGTGGTCAATCAAGGAACAGTGAGGATGACCAAGAACGAGGGTAGGGGGGAACACTGGTGAGCCTCCTTGCGGGGTGAATGAAATGGTGGCAAAATAATGAAATATTTGTAGTATGACAGGAGTGGAGGGCTCATGTAAAAATGTGGAACAATCCGATGGTGACTGGTGTGGCACGCAAACCGAGGTAGCAAGGTGTGGGGACACAATGTTGAAATTGTACCAGGTGAGAGCGAGAAATGATCTCAAGCTTCATCACGAGCTCAGAAAAATGAATACGGCGATATAAAGAGTGTCAAAAAGGGTAACGACCGAGGTGGCACGCAAACCGAGGCGACGGGGGCGTTTTGGAAAAAATACCTAAAACATATGGGGGTGAGAGCGAGAAATGATCTCAAGCATCATCACTGGCTCGAAAAAATGAATCCGATGGTATAAAATATGTGAAAAATGGAGAATGGCTGATGTGGCACGCAAACCGAGGTGACTAGTGGTGTCTGAAAAATGGGCAAAAAATGACGGAGCAAAAATAATGGAACAAGGTGACCATCATGACGGTCTTGTCGTGCTGATTCTAGTGGTGAAAACGGTTCGAAAAACGGACTCCGTATGGGGTCAGAATGGGAAAAACAAGAAAAAGTCAACTGACTATAAATAGTGAGTGGGCCCAACATGACAAGTGTCATTTGTACTATTTGACTTTGACTAGTGATCAGAGTGGACCAGAGCTAAGGTGGCATTTTTGGATGATCCGACCGGCCGATTTCAGATCCGGGAGATACAGGTATTCCGTCAAACTCATACCTGCACGTTTTTTGGCGTCGGGGGTTGGGTAGTGGGTCCCAGGGCTATTTGTACAGTCCACGTGGGGTGGACCGCGGGTTTTGTAGGGGGAGCCGCGGTTGGAGACTGTGGGTTCCACGGCGAAAGACGTGCATGGAGGCCACGGGGTCTGATGCGGAACACACGGTCTGGGACTGTCTGTTCCGAGGCTGAACACGCGGTTCGGTACCGCGTGTTCGGGACTGACAGTCGTGGTTGTGGACCGCGACTGTGGGTCAAATAGCCTCGGTCGGAAACCGCGGCAAGGGGGCCTAAAGCCTCATTTTGGAGCAAGCTGTTAGGACTTCCCTAGGGGGGGGCAAGGTTTATTTATTTGACATGAGTCTGATGATTTTTCCTTGCGTGTTTGACAACATGCCGCAGGTTCTCTGGAGAGAGCGGGAGATTCCAGATGAGATCGTTACCATCGTCCGAGGGGAGCGCCATGTGCGATCGGTGCTGGGACTATGCGGACTACTAAAGTTCGCCTAGGTCCCCATGATGCGGTCAGCAGCATTGCTGCTGAACCGACTGATTAGTTTCTGGGAGCCGGACATATAGGCTTTCCGAGTACAGGGTGAGAGGGTGGACCTCACCCTGACCGATGTATACTTTCTAACGGGGTTGCCCTGTCTTGGTAGGGTGGCAGACACGTAGCCGCGGGTATCCGCGGACGTAGATATGGAGGACATGCTGGAGAGGTACTGTGGTCCAGAGGCGAGGGTGCATAGGAATGCACTTCTGGTGAGAGACTTACAGGAGCTGGCAGTACATGCCATGGCGGCATGCGTGGTTCGGGTATTGGGGTCCCAGTCACCTGAGAAGGTGTCGGGGGGGCAGATGCAGCTGGTAGAGCCCGTACTGGATGGGGTGTACTATGTGTGGGGCCAGATGTACCTGACCTGCATTCAGTGGCAGCTGACAGCAGTGAAGGAATCTGGCAAGGGGTTTTGCTATGGTTCTTTCTTGTGTGCCTTCTTTATGGAGAGGGTGCCCACACTGCGGCCGCGGGTGCCGATCAGAGCAGAAGGTTTGAGGGAGCCGCGGATGGTGCGGTGGGGCGAGATGATGCGTCGCCGTGGTGGTGGCGATGTTGGTAGGTATTTTACGCAGGATTTGTACCTGCAGTGGCTCCAGATACCATTGACACTAGATGACTACCTGTATAGGGACATGGACTACACCGGAGATCTAGAGGTGCCACGAGCACCAGGACAGGCATGGGGTCCCGACGGTACGTATGTTTTGCTTGCATTTTATGGATTTCAAGTTTTAGATATGATAGTAGATTGATATACTATTACTAACATGTGGGTGATCTGCAGGTGTGGGCCCGAGGCCGCCGCCAGGACATGTGGCACGGAGGGGGATTGTGGTCATTCCAGCTCTGCCTGGGCGGGGGGAGGTGCGTCACCGGGATGCGGAGGGGACGCTAGAGTCTGTGCGGGCACTACTAGATCATTTGCTGGTGGGGGTGACCGACGAGGGGTGGTGGGACGTCGATCCGGACATGGTTCAGGATTGCGTGAGGGCACCCCGAGAGTTCAGATCCATTGCGATCCGGGTGGCTATCTTGGTAGACAGGGCACGGGCACAGGAGCCCGCAGGGGATGAGGACTTGCCGGAGGAGGAGCGAGGGGAGGACTCAGAGGCAACCGATGCAGGAAGTGATGCAGGGTATGACTCTCATTAGGGAGTGCAGGGGACTCCCCTCGAGTTTTGTAGCTACGGCATGTATTTTATGAGGCTTTAGGGATGTATAGCCATTTTTTGTATAGCTGAGTACAGGGGTACTCAGGACATGTATAGCACTGTGACATGTATTTTTTGATATATATATATATGCATGTGGATGCACCTTTTTGTGATGTTGTTTTAGTTGTACGCACGTGGATGCGCTTTATGATGTGTGATATGTTTGTAGTGCACGTGGATGCAAGTAGTATAGGATGTTGGGCACGTGGATGCCCCTTGTGTATTTTATGTGATGCAACATGATGTATGTATGATTAGGCACGTGGATGCCCCTATGGATATACATGTGGTTGTATGGTTTATGTACATGGATGCAAATGTTGATGCAATGCAATCTTTTTGGGTTTTTATATATATTTTTATGAGATGTTATGGAATGATGATGCATGATGTAGGTGTTACATGGTGTGATTGATATGCCAATCTAGGATGTTGTTGGCCATTTGATCTGCGACACTATTTTGAGCTCTTGGGACATGGGTGAATGTTATGGATTCAAACTGTTGGCTGAGTTGTTTTGCGCACAGGAATTTTCTAAAAAGGCAGGGATCACGCACCTGGTAGCAGTTGTTGAGCTGGGAGTCAAGGAACACATGAAGGTGACATATGCCCATCTGGAGGGTAGCAGTCAGGAGATCGGTCACAGCATCATACTCTGCCTGGTTATTGGTAGCAGCGCCTATACATATTCTGTCAAGGTGGATCATCTCATGTGAGGGGGAATATAAGACCCATGCTGCAGAAGCCAGGTTGGGAGACTAGCGGCTTGTGCCGTTAGCGAAGCCAGTGTAACAAGGTGGAAGATGGTCCATCTATGGTCATGCAAAAATGATGAATGTAAGACGATGGTAAAAAAAAAAGGTGAAAAACAAAAAAGAGAGCAAACTGTACAATGCGGACCAATGAGGCCGCGGTTTCATTTATGGATAAAAGGGTTTGAGATACAACCCATTACGAGGGTTGCGCAAAGGGTGACCTTCGGAGTCAGCTAAAATGTATGCCCCCTTGCCGAGACAAGTCTGCATGATGTAAGGGCCTTGCCACATGGATTCGAACTTCCCTTTACCGGTTTTGTCATGGGCTTGGTCATAGGCGAGGACGAGGTCCCCTTCGTGGAAAGTTCGAGGGTGAACATGTTTGTCATAACTGGCTTTGGAGCGGTTCTTGGCAGCTTCGATGTTCTAGAGAGTGGCACGACGGTCTTCATCAGCTTGTTTGAGTGTCAGCAAACGATGCTCAAGGGGGGAAGTGTCGGGGAGAAGCTCAACGGCGATATGTAAGGCAGGAATCTGACACTCGATGGGGAGGACAAACTCTACACCGTGAACTAAATGAAACGGGGTAAAACCAGTGGCGGTCTTAGTGGAGGTACGGTAAGCCCATAAGGCAGGGAATAACATGTGGTTCCAATTGGACTTATGCCGGTCAACAGTGCGTTGGAGGATGGTTTTTAGGATTTTGTTGATGGCCTCTACTTGGTCGTTCCCTTAGGGGTAGTAAGCAGAGGAAAATTGGTGTTCAAATTTGAGGAGGGTGGATAACTCACGCTAGACGACGTCTTCGAAGTGTGAACCATGGTCTGAGACCAACTGTTTAGGGACCATGAATCTAGTGATAACATGGTTGAAAAAGAAACGGGCAGCAGTGTCAGTGGTACAATTGAAGGTAGGCATGGCTTCCGCCCATTTGGTGAAGTAATCAACAACGACAATGATATATTTGTGGCCGTTGGCAGATGGGGGTCTACACTCCATGAAGTCGATGGCCCACTTACAAAAGGGACCAACGGTGACGACTGGGTGTAACGGAGTAGGAGGTGTCCGGGCCTTGGGGGAAAAAAGTTGGCAGTTATGGAAATGCTTGACCGCTGTGATGCAGTTGGTGAAGAGTGTGGGCCAGAAATATCCGGTGCGGACGACCTTCTGGGCAGTGGCCATTCCAGAGAAATGGCCGCCGCAGGCACCGCTATGACAGTCATTGAGGACGTGTTCAGCTTCCTCGTGTGTAAGGCAACGACGAAGAATTGTGTCAACCCCCCGCTGGTAAAGGACATCTCCTAGGAGGAGATAGCAAGAGGCCTGGTGACGGATATGACGATGTCGATTACGGGTGACTTTGGGTCTGAAATTTTGCGTGTGCAGATATAACAAAATATCATCGTACCATGGGTCATCAAACGAGATGGTGAACAAATGGTTGTCGGGTAACTCATCAGAGATTTGCGGGGACGGGAGAAGGGAAGGGAGATCAGTGATGAGCTGAGCAAGTGTGAGGGCTTTAGTGCTCTTAGGGGTTTTGAAGGTAAGTTCATATTCCTGGAGGATAATGACCCATTTAGCAACACGACCTTGCAGTAGCCGCCGGTTAAGGAGATAGACCATGGGGTTAGAGTCAGCGACGATTTTGGTATGACTCATTAAGATGTAGTGTTGCAATTTTTGGATGAAAAAGACCACTGCGAGGGCTAGTCTCTCCTCATATGGGTAACGTAGGTGTTGACCAGAAAAGGTCTGGATGACGTAGTAAATGACATGATCCTGGTGAGAAGCGTCTTCTTGAACCAAGACTCCGGACACGACATGCTCAGATGCCGAGACGTATAGGATGAAGTCCTGGGAGAAATCCGGAGGGGAGATCAGAGGGGCTTGTGTGAGAGCTTTCTTGAGGGCTTCGAAGGCAGCTTCTGCCTGCTCATCCCAGACGAAGGGTATGTGGGTACGGAGCAGGCGCAAGAAACCGTGAACGGTAGTGGCGTAATCAGGAACGAAGCGTCGAAGGAAATTGGATCGCCCCTGCAGACTTTGGAGCTGCCGGAGCGTGCGAGGAGAGGGAAGGTCTAGGATGGCTTGGAATTTCAGGGGATCAACAATAATTCCTTTCTGGGAAACAATGAAACCCAACAATCGGCCTGCCGGAATGCAAAAGACACACTTGTGCGGGTTCACGCGGATTTTATATTTGCGACAACGCAGAAAAACTTGCCGAAGGTCGTTAAGGTGGTCTGACCGTTTCCGGGAACGGGCTGTAAGGTCATCAAGGTAGACTAGCAGGATATGGACCAAGTCGTGAAAGCAATAGGTCATGGCCCACTGGAAGGTGGCACCAGCATTTTTGAGGCCGAAAGGCATGACGCGATAGGCAAAGGTGACCCATGGGGTAGTAAAGGCAGTTTTGTACTGGTCTTCCTTACGGATCTGAATTTGGTTGTATCCGGAAAAACTGTCTATGAAAGAGAGGACTTCATGCCCCGCACATGCGTCTATGAGTTGGTCAATAAATGGCATGGGGAAATTGTCCTTAGGACAAGCGCGGTTCAAATCGCGGAAGTCAGTGCATACTCTAATGGTGCCTTGTTTTTTGTTGACGGGCACGGGGTTTGAAACCCAAGTGGTATAGGCAATAGGATAAATGAATCCTGCCTTGCGAAGTTTCTCAATCTCGGCTTTGACAGCTGGGAGCTTTGAGGGATGAATGGGGCGATGTTTCTGATGAACGGGGGGTACATCAGCCCATGTGTCAATGTGGTTCTCTATAATGGCGGGGTCAAGACCGGGCATTTCGGTATAGGACCAGGAAAAGACATCACGGAATTCTCTGAAAAGGGTTTGGTAGTCTTCAATCTCTTGCTTACTGCAGAAGGCTCCTAAAGTGATGAGTTCAGGGGCACGTCCTGGGGCAGCAATATCAATTTGGATGACAGGTGAGATGTTGTCCATGTTACCCTCCTCGAAGGCGTCAGGAGCAGGAATAGGGTCCTTGAACCAGTCGACCTTTGTGGGAAGGAAGTCTTTGGATTCAACCATGAATTGGGAAGCTGTGCTAGAGGAGGATTCTTATGGAATGAAGTAGGAACGATGATGCATATCATCCCAGGGATAAACCGGGGCAGTGAGGGCCTCGAGAATCTCCTCATGAGTATGGAAAGTTTGCGTCGTCAAATCGGTTGACGAGGGGGTAGTGGTTGAAGAGATCATATAAATGGTATTAACCTCTCCTGAAGGGGAGGAGACCGGGCGGTGGATCTCCTCAATGGTGGGTGGTGCCGTCTCAAGATCCAGATTGTTCATCTCATAGAGAGCCGCTCTATAATCCGGGAGATCGGAACAATGATGTGAGTAATGCCCGTAAACACCGCATATGGAACAGGGGTGGTTGGTACATAGGGATTTATCTTTAGGCTTGGGGGTGGGGTTTAGTTCGACAATCAGGATGTTGGGGTCGTCGTCGAGCATCTGCATGTGTTTTTGTAATGCTGGTAACTGTGGACACTGATGAGTCGCATGGCCTAACTCATCGCACAACGAGCATTTAAGAGGAGCACGAAATACTGGGGGGTTTTTTACTGTCTTGGGAGGTGGGACAGAAGTGTAAGGTTGGGGTCCTCTGCCCCCAGTGGATTTGGGAGTAGGAGGGGGATTCGTGGAGGACGAAGGGGTAGTGACAGCAGGGGGTGGCTGAGTGGTAGTAGCCATGGGTTGCACCGGTTGGAGGACGACGCTTGGTGTCAGTGGGGGAATGGGAGGCGAAAGGTACCAGACAGGTAATCCCAAGGTTAACCCAGGGAGGCTAAGGGTAGCCATAACTGGGGCGCTTACTACTCCCGATGGAGGGACTAGGAAGGGGATTGTGTGGATAGGTGTAACACCAATGTGGCTAGGTACCAATGGTGGTTTAGGCAACAAGGATGGTTGATTGCTAGGTGTTTGGTTATCGTGGGATAGGGTACATAAGTCAGACACTTCGGGCGTAGATGACGGGGGAGGGATAGACTGAAAGGTGGAGGTCATCGGCGCGTCTGAGTAAACTCCGGGCCCCGTAGAGGAAATAAACGAGGTGGTGGCACGAGAAATAGGTTGTTCAACCATGGGGAGAACATTTTCTGGTGCTGCGGGAGCATTGGGATCATAGTAGGTGAGCTGGTCAACCTTGACTAGGCGTCCCTCATGGGGGAACATCATGGTGCGAAAAATGGAAGAGGCAACCGCCCACATGGCATACATGTAGCTGCGGCCAAGTAAAAGTTTATAATACAGTTGGGCATTGATTACCTCGATGTCAATAAGTACAGTTTTACCACCTAACTGGACGGGGACATTGGGTAGGAGGCCTTTGGGCTGAGTCGACTGACCGTCGTAGGCGTGTAATGCAGTGGTGGACTGCCGGAGAGTAGGGGATCCATCGATGCATCATCGATGAAGGTGCCTCCACATGCATTATGTCTACATTCGTATGGCAGAAGTTGGGGAAACATAAACTTGGAATGCTAAGGAGGAAGGCAGGCGTGGTTCAGACTGGTCCAAATCAAATGCCATCAAATTCGAATCGTTTGGGTCAATCGCCCCAATGGCTGAGAGTAAATTCTTGCATTGGGAAGGGCAGTTTTTCAAGACTTCTAATGCAGACATGGCTGCGGGAGACTGGGCTAAGTCATCGACAATGTTGTAGTTTGACGCAGCCCACGCATTGGGGTTATTGTTGATACGGCGAAGTGGGAACCGAGGTGCTTTGGGAGCGCCGTCTAGTGGAGGCAGAGGTATACGTAACGCTTGATCAGTGGGATGAGCGGTAGTAGGTTTATCAGTGGGAGGGGCTTCAGAGGTGGAGCCATATTGGTTTCGATGGGTCTGAAGGTTGACATCAGCGGATGACATCATCAACAAGTGGTGGGTCCCTGAGTCAAACATGGGTTGATCAGGAGCAGCGTAAGTGATTTGTTGTTGGGGTTGCACATTGGCTTGAGGGGGAGCCAACGACTGAGTGTTCACTACGCCTTGGTTTGGTAAAGGGTTTTGCAGCACCAAAGGTGGCTGCTGAGGCTGTGGGGGGTTGGGTGGTGCTTGAGGAGCCGCATGCCCTTGGTGATGGGCATCATCAACCCAAAGTTTTCGAGCTCGCTCCAAGTGTGGGAAAGCGTGTGTGTAGTGGCCATAGACCTCGCAAATAGAACAAGGGTGGTTTGTTCGCAAATTGGGGTTTTTAGCCTGCTTGGGCGGGCGATCAGGATTTTGATTAGTGGGGGCCGCATTATTGTTGTCGGGGGGATTAGGCGGTTGACCACCTTGGTTCGGAGGAGGGTTATTGCCACGATTACGGCCCTTACCACGGTTTTGTTGGCCTTGGTTGCGTTGGTTGTTTTGGTTTTGCTGCAGATTGTTTTGGGCGTAGACTTGCCCTTGGGCAGCAGGTGGGTTCTGAGGTTGTGCAGGCACTGGAGCAGGATGCGGTGGATGGTATGTAGGTTGAGGCTGCGCAAATGTAGCAACTTGAGGGGGTTGCTGATAGGGCTACGGAGCGGGTTGTGGGTTTTCCGTAGGGGCTTCCTGTGGCGAGTAATAAGCGGGTTGTGCTTGTGAAGGCGCAGGTGCTGGTGCAGCCTGCTGGTCATAGTAGGGCTGAGGTGCGACCGGGGGGGCATAAGCGGGAGTCGCATGACCGAAGCACTAAGGAGGACATGAGGGTCCATGGTGGTGGTGATGTGTCATGGGAGCATACGAGTTGGTTGCTCCAGACTGTGAGGTAACCCGCGAAAGGTCGGGGCCAGGGGTGGGACGTGCTATGGAAAATGTTTGGGGATGCGAAGAAACATGGCTAATGATGCCGTCTATAGCGTGGGATGCCCCCGGCGCATCGTGCTGGGAGGAATCTCCGCGAGGAGCGTCAGGTATAATGGTATAAAGGTAACCCGACTGGGCGTAAATGAGGTCGAACTATTGGGCCTTAAGGATGGCCTCTTCTTCAGACTGGGGTCTTTCTGATGCCACATCCTTAGCAATGACAGGGAGAAGGGACTTGAGGAACCAATCTAGGAAGATACGGTCGTCTAATTTGATCTTGCATAAGCTACGACGTCGACGCCACTCATGAATGTGGTCCGTGATGTGGGTAGTCATGTTTTGTCTGCAAGACAGGAGAATTTCAACGCCCGCGTCATAGCGGACAGGTAACTGGAAGAACTGCAGGAAGGTCGAGGCAAGGGAAGCAAAGGTGGCATGGGTCCCATGGGGTTGCTCGATATACCACTTGGCTGCAGAGCCAGTGAAGGTGCGCTGTAATAGACGGAGGCGAACAGAGTCATCCACTATGGAGTTGGAGGAACACCACAGATGGAAGGACATAATATGGTTTTGAGGGTCCTCACCTGCCTTGCCCTCGAACTTAGGGATGTCAGAGGGGAGCTTGGTGGGCATGTGAGGCCACATAGGGTCATGTTGGATAGGATCGTTTGTCAATCCGGCTAGGTCGGGCAAGTTGAGGCTAGCCATGAATGGAAAATTGGAAGAAGGATGTGACACAGTAGTGGGTTGGACCAAGTTGGGGTCCATGCCCCCAAGTGGAGGGGCAGGGTTTGGAATGTTGCCCCCAAGTGGGGGAACTAAGGTAGTATAGGATGGGCCTGCACAACCATGGGTAATGTGAACCACTGATGGAGTGGGGATAGGTATTCCAGCTACGGGAATAGGTGCAGTGAGGGGAACTGTAAATGGGGGCCCCATGGAGGGCATACCCAAAGCAGGTGTGGTAGCTGGTGTAGTGGTGGATGTGCCACAAATGGTCCCTACCAAGAAAGGAGTGGAAGTCACGCCAGCCATGGGGCTAGTAGGGGCAGTGTAAATGGGGTTCTCAGACTCTTCTTCAGAATCAGAGGTAAAGTAAGGGGCGTCAATATCTGGTGACGGAGTCCTATGCCGTTGACGAGTGGAGTCAAGTGACAAGGCTCTAGATCTGTGATAAGTGGTATCAAGTGATGATGATCTGTGGCGATGATGGGTGGTGTCAAGTGAACCGTGCTGTGGGGGCTCGCCCCTGAGGCGTCGAGAATGTCTCGAGGACTCAATGGTGACAGATGGTGTCGAATCTCTGTGGGTTGAGGTGAGTAAAAAATAGCTCAAAAACCCTAATGCAACCGAGTGTGCAGAAGGAGAGCTCAAAAAATAAGGCACTCAGGCCAACAACCAACTCAAAACACCCACTGTAACAGCTGTGCTACAATAGGTGGAGTGTCAAAAAAAATGGTCAGAATACCAACAAGCAGCAGGTTTCCTAAAAATAAAAAATGGTGGACTCACTAGACCAAAAGGAGGTAAGGGAGCATGCAAACACCTAACTAAAAAGTATTCTGACTCAACTAAACATATCCTCTGCAAGGTGATGAAATCTAAGTCAGACAATATGAATAGGAAATCCAAGTGGCTAAGATGTCCCCCTACCGGGAGGGACACTGGGTAGTCAGTCCTAGAAGAATGGCAACTAAGATACCCCGTTCATGACACGTCCAGAAAGGTGAATTTGCCGTTTGGTCCTTTTACCGCAATACACCAATACAAGGATATCCTGAGAACTGCGAAAGGTAGCCCTTTGGTTACTGAATGGAGTGCGGTATTCCACTTAGGCCTCCGTAACCAGTCTCGCGACTTCAGCCCTCCTAGGGGAGAGGCCCTCTGGTAAACTGGTTGTGACCGTGCCAAAAAGTACTAGGGGATTTTGGTTCCCTAATTGGACAACATCTATGTCTCAAGTGTAAGTAACCGAGGGGTGTTATTGGAAGCCTATCCCCCCGATCCTACCTAACTACAAAGATTCTTTTGTGTTCCCCAAGTGGGGTTAGAATATTGGTTGAGTTAAGTAATTTTTTAAGGATCACTTGAATTATGTGACAGAGTGTGTGCTCGTGAGGTGATGATGAACCCAAGTAGAAAGTGCCACTAGGGAGGGAAACTTTCTATCTAGCAATAACAATACAGAAATGAACTTTTAAAATGCACAATTTTATTTTTCCAATGTAAAGTGCTAAAAATGTAAAAACGATTCTGTAAATGAAACAGAAAAAACTGCAGAAAAATGCTGTAAGGAAGGGTGGCTGCAGGTAGGACAGAGGGCTGTGCTGGTGCAGAAAATAGTGCAGCAAAGTTCTGGGTTCAAAACAGAGAAAAATGCAGAAATCAGACCACAGGTCTGTGGCGAAACTGAGCAGTCGGACCGCGGGTTTAAGGGAAACAGGCGCGGACAAGACGTGGGTTTTTAGCAGACAGATGCAGTCGGGACGCAGCGAAGGGGCTGAAAGCCGCAGTCAGGATGCGGGAAAAATGCTGAAAGGCGCCGACGGGTTGCGGGAAACTGGCCGAAAGCCGTAGGCGGGACGCAGGAAAGACGTCGGCGGGTTGCGGGAAACTGGCCGAAAGCCGCAGGCGGGACACAGGGAAGAGGGTAATAGCCGCAGTCGGACCATCCCAAACAGGCTAATAGCCATGGTCGGATCGCAGGTAACAGACTGAAAACGGACGGCAAGTCACTGGAAACAGTCTGAGAGCCACGGTCGGGTCGCAGGTAAGTGCCTGAAAGACGCGGTCGGCATGCGACTGTGGGGAGAAAAAACGTGGTATACGGCGGCCGAAAGGGACGGAGAGTCTGGGTTCAATCCCCAGTGGAGTCGCCAAAACTGTAGCTAGGGTTTTACCCCTAGCTTGTGCAAATGAGCACCTAGTAAGGAGAATGGACTCCTTAGTAGCAGTTCAGTAAATGGAAATTATTAAGCTAAAACAGAAATATAAACTACTCTAAAACATGTGCATGAAACATAAACAACAATATGTAAATAATGTTTTTTGTATTAATTTTACCTCCAATGTGAAGGTTGGTGAAGCTCTTGCAATGTCCAAGAGGGTTGCTCCAAGCTCCAACTTGCTCCTTCTCTTTCTCCAATGGTGGGAATGGGCCAAAAGGGGCTCTCAAGGTGAAAGTGGCTCAATGGTGAGCTAGGGTTTCAAGAGAGATTTTGGCAGAGTAAGGGTATACTTGATTGTGGATATGGAATGAGGGATCTCCATCACTTATTTATAGTTTTTGGGTGGTGGAGTGCTGGCCCATGGTTTTGGGAACCATATGCTTTAGGGTAGCTGTATAGGGTTTTTTCCTCCTTTTCCTCATTATTTTATAATTTTTATTCCCTTTTTAGGGGATTTTTTCTATTTTAGAGGAATTTTGGATATTTTTGGAGGAAAAATGGGTTTTTTAGCCTTTTTGAGGCTATTTTGATGGTTTTGTGGCATTTTGGAGGCATTTTGGGCCTTTTGGAGGCTTTTTAGTGGGATTTTCAGGGTTTTTAAGGGAAATATGGTAGGAAAATGGACAAATGAGCCATGTAATGGGGTAGATGAGGTAGTGAACACTTTTTGGGTGTTAACATTGGGTACACCAAACCTTGCTATCACATGATTGAATAGAAAATATGCTGCATTTTTACCCACGCAATTGAATGTAGGAATCGCCTCATACCACTTGGTGAAGTAGTCCACTGCTACGATGATGTAGTGGTGGCCATCGGCTAAAGGTGGGTTGATCGTCATATAATCAATGGCCCATTTTTAAAATGGACCCACAGTTACTACATGGTGTAAAGGAGCAGGGTGTGCGTGCATTTTTCTTATGTAAATTTGGCAAGGATGACACTTTTTGACACCATTAATGAAATCTTTGAAAATTGTCGGCCAAAATTATCCTGCACGCAAGATTTTCTGGGAAGTTTCCAACCTAGAAAGATTACCTACACATGCCCTAGCATGGAAATCATTCAAAACTTGTTCAGCTTCCTCGTGTACTAAACAAAGTCTTAATATCATGTCTATTCCTCGACGGTACAAAGTAGCCCCAATGATGAGGTATCTTCGAGCTCGGTGTCGAATACAACGTCGTTCATTACTAGAAAACTGAGGATAGATCCTTTGGGTTTGAAGATATATGATGAATGCTCCATACCAAGGATCAGAAGTTGTAATGAGGAATACATGTTCATCTTCCCAAGATTCAACAGATACAGTACCCTCCTTCTCCATGGATAACTCAGACATTAATTCAGCAAATGCCAACAACTTCTTGGCTTTAGCGTTTAAATTCGAGGTCGAATTCTTGAAAAATTACTATCCATTTTGAGTATTTTCCACCAATGATATGGCGGGACAAAATGTGTCTCATGGGGTTCATTTCAGCCACTATGGTTGTTTTCCTTAGAAGTATCTAATGTCTAAGTCGTTGGACAGCATGGACTACTGCCAAGGCCAACTTCTTCACTTGGGGGTATCTCAATTCGGGGCCTGCAAGGCCCTTACTAAGATAGTAAATAACATGTTCTTGAGATGATTTGTCTTCTTGTGCTAAGACCATTTAAATGGTGGAAGGAGATGCTGCCAAATATAGCAGAAAATCTCTTCCTAAGTACCGGGGTAGAGACCAAAGCTTTCTTTATTTCATCAAATTAACATTGAGCTTGGTCATCCCATATGAATATTGCATCTTGTTTTAAGAGATGCATGAAAACTTTATCTTTTTCAGCAAAATTCTCAACAAATCTTCTCAAGTAGTTAGCTTTCCCTTGAAGGCTTTGAAGTTGAGTGATTGTTCTCAGGGAAGGCAATTGAAGTATTGACTCAACCTTGATGGGATCAACCATGATACCATTTTGGGACACTACGAACCCAAGTAACCTCCTAGAGTCCACACAAAACATGCATTTATGTGGATTTAACCTAATGTTATACTTGCGGAATCACTCAAAGATGGCTCGTAAATGGGCACTATGCTCAGCTCTCCTTTTAGATTTAGCTACTAAGTCATCAAGGTAAACCTCAATGATTTTCTTAATGTCATGAAATGCATATGACATAGCTCTTTGAAAAGTAGCTCTAGCGTTTTTAAGGTCGAATGGCATTTTCCGATAAGTGAAGGTCCCCCAAGGGTATATGAAAGTTGTCTTATGTTGGTCTTCCTTTTTATCTGGATTTGGTTATAACCGGAGAATCCATCCATAAACGAAAAGACTTCATTCCCGGCACATTCATCGATGATCTAATCAATGAAGGGTGTCGGATAGTTATCCTTGGGACAAGCTAAGTTTAGATCTCTAAAATCGGTACAAACCCGGATAGTTCCTTGTTTTTTGTTGATGGGAATAGGATTGGATACCCAATCTGTCAAAGGAACAAGATAGATGAATCCATCTTTTAAAAGCTTTTCGACCTTGGCTTTAATGGCAGCAGACTTCTTAGGATTCATTGGACGTAGTTTTTTCCGCACTAGTTTAACATTGGATAGGTTTTGATCTCATGTTCTACGATACTAGGATCGATTCCTGGCATTTCTTCATAATACCATGCGAACACATCGCGAAACTCTTTAAATAAGGCAGTATAAAGTGTTATTTCCTCAAGAGAACAATTCGCACCTATGTTGATATTTTCAACAATGCCAGGTTTTACGGATATGTCAATTGGGATGGTTTTCGAAATGTTCGCTAAGTTTCCTTCCGAACTCACATTATGGGTTTCGATAGTGCATTGGTAATTGGTCATATCATCATCAAAGTAAAGATTTTCAGGCTTGACTTCTAATGAAACAATTTTGGGAAGAAATGAGGATTTTTGGTGCATATCCTCCTAGGGTCATTCTGAGATGTTCATAACCTCTAAGATGGCTTCATCCGAAGAGAAATTCTGATCTAGGAGATCATGGGTACTATGAGAGTTCAAGGCCCAAACATGTGAAGTATAGGGATCAAATTCCTCCATCTTGGGAGGATTTTGATCTGGTTCTACCAAAGCCATTTGAATAGCGTGATAAGCGATCTCTATGGAAGAAAAGGGAACAGTACTTTCCATTTCATCATGTGGTGTAGAAGTATGTGTATTTCCATAATTCTTTTCATCTAAGATGTTCTCTTTGGAGGTTCCAACCGATGAGGTAGAACCAACCTTCGATATGGAGTTAGAAAAAACTCTTAATGGAAAGTACACTTTCGATGTAATGGTGAAAATTGGAGTAGTGTTAGGGGTTAATATTGGTGGTGGAATTGGAAAAGTTCCCAGAAGGGATGAGTCTTTAAACATTCCTACCCCAACATCATGTATCACCATCGTTGAATCCCCTACAAAAGGTACATTCGAGTGGAGACCAGTTTCAGGTGTGCAGTAATCTAGTTGATTGATTGTAACAATCTTCCCTTGGTGGGGGAACTGGATGACTCAGAATACAGAAGATACTGCAACCGTCATCTTGAGAATCCAACTATGACCCAATAGAAAATTGTAGTCTCTGGGTGCACCCACTACCTTAACATCTACTTGAACTGTTTTTCCCCCCCAGTTCAACTAGGTAAGCCATGATAATTCCATGAGGTGGGAACGGATGACCATCAAATTCCTTGAGAATTGTCTGGGATGGTAGTAAGGTGGGTGATCCCAAAGCTTTCCAACAAGCTAGTGACATGACATAGGTAGAGGATCCTTCATCCACAATGGTTTGAAAAATATTCTTACCATGTGAAGTTACTTTAATTTGGAATGTAATTTGTGAGGGAAGCCTACATGTGGGATGTTCTAAGTCCAATGTCATCAAATTAGTGTCTGATGGATCAATAGCACCGATAGCAAACAATAGTGCTTTCCGTTGAGTGGGACAGCTTCGCAACACTTCCAAGGTAGACATTGTGCAAGGATCTTGAGCTAAATCTTCAACCACATTGTAGTTTTGAGCAGCTCGCGCATTGGGGTTGTGTGTTGTTTTGCGGAGGACCCCTTTTGGAGGTCGAGGCACCATGTCTATGGTTGGTTTGTTAATGCTTAGAAAACCACTAGGCTGAGATGCAACTGTTTCGTAATCTTTTAAATGTATATAATAAGAATGAGCCCTTGTTTGAATATGGATTTCATGTTCACTGATAGTGAAGATATTATCATTGGGTGGATTTCCCCCCGGTGGGGGGCTTTCCTGCTTTCCTCCCGGTGGAGGTGCTAGCACCACAACAACCGTCTATTTTTGCTGGGGTAAAGGTTGAGTTAGAATGGTAGTTTGTGGTTTCCCTCCTCGTTGTGCCGACATGTGATGAATATCATCCATATGAGGACAAAGATGAGTAGGATGGTCCCCTTGGCAAATTTTGCAAGGGTACTTGTTCTTCTGATTTTCATGATTTCCTCCATTAGGATTATTCACCTTAGGTACATCTCTTGTCCCAGGGTTATCATTAGGATTCTTCTTTTGCTTCTTATTTTTTTCTTTAGGGTCCACAGTTTGAACCGTAAGTACTTCAAAATTTTGGGTAGGAGTTGCAGATTGCTAAGTTTCCTGGCCAGTTGTGGGTTGCAGATTTTGAATTGACATTTGTCCCAAATGTTGGGTAATATATTCAAGTTGTTTAATGGATCCAATCACACCATCGGTATGAGGTCCTTTGGGAGGCCTAGCTGGAACAGACGCAGGTCTTCCAGCATGAGGTATTAAGTCATAAAGTGTGCCCGATTGGGAATATACCAAGTCCATTTGGTGGGAACTCTGAATGAGTTTTTCTTCATTCATGGCTCCTAACATTGCTACATCTTTGGCTAGAGTAGGCAATAGGGATTTTATGAACTAATCTACTAAGAATTGGTCAGGGATTTCAGCTTTAATAAGCCGTCGACACATCCTCCACTCATGGATGTGATCCGAGATGTGAGTAGCGGTGGATTGCCTAAGTGAAGTTAAAAGCTCTATTCCTGTCTCATAGCGGATAGGTAATTGAAAATGTGTCAAGAATACCATAGCTAAAGATGAAGAATATGTGAATGTATTGCATGGAAACTCAATGTACCATTTCGCAGTAGTTCCCATTAGGGTCTGCTGAAACAACCTTAACCTAACACTATCATCAACCAAGGAATTGGATGAACACCATAGATGGAATGTCATCACATGATTGGATGGGTCTTCCCCTGGTTTTCCATCTAACTTGCGTATGTCTGACGATAGTTTGTGTAATAATATGCAATGATCTGATAGCTGTAGCAACTCACAATAAAACTCACAAATATGTTGCAAAGAAGAAGAGAAGGAGACACTCAATGATCACTAATAAACACAGTAGAACAGAACATAATCTCAGTATTATACAATGAATAAGAATGTAAGTGAATGCGTACAATAGAACAATAAGGTGCATAATATAGGATTCGAATAGGCCAAGTAGGGCATTTGAATTCCTAAGTCAGAGTGTGTCTTGAACGATAGTGGAGTCATCATCCAGTCAATGTATCAGTCATCAGAGGTAACAGTCAGTCAACCACGTCTAACTGAGTGAAGTAGGCACTAACTGAATGAAGGAGGCTCAGTGGAGGGTGCATGAGGAGTCTAACTGAGTGAGGTAGGCATGAAATGAATGAAGGAGGCTTAGTGGAGGGCACATGAGGAGCTAACTGGAGTGAGAATGGGAAGATTAGTCTCACTGGAGGTCTATCGGAGTGAAACAATCAGTGGGGGAGTCAATCTAGCCTCAAATCAAGGAAGAATTGAGAGATAACTGACTGGTAGGTGAGAAAGGTGCCTAACTGGCTGTGGTAGTCGAGAAAGGCACACTATCCATGCAAAAGACTGGAGAAGGGCGCCTTTGGTAGCTGGGAGGCTCCCTGGGGGCTGTAGACAAGTTGTGGAGAGCTAGAACCAAGATCTAGGAGATGGGAGGTCCACCATGATGATGACTGGATGCATGCAGTGGCATGCAACATGCAGTTTTGCATGCAGGTAAAGAAGAGCTAGAAGCAAGCTCTAGGTGCTGGGGAGACCACCACAATGATGACTGGATGCATGCAAGTGCATGCAGCATGCAGATATGCATGCAAG
The DNA here is from genome assembly GCA_027924585.1 of Larix kaempferi. Taxonomy (NCBI): domain Eukaryota; kingdom Viridiplantae; phylum Streptophyta; class Pinopsida; order Pinales; family Pinaceae; genus Larix; species Larix kaempferi. The sequence continues at coordinate 14,672,736 of BSBM01000103.1, read as the reverse complement.
CATTCAAAATAAAAAATGATGGGGAGAATATTCCAACACCCCCTCGCAAGCTATACTATGAGGAAATAACTGAAGAATAGAGCCCTGGTAACTAAGACCAGAGGTCACCCTATAAAATAGCAAGATAGGGCCCTGGTTACTGAGACCAAAGGTCACCCCGTACAATCAATCTAAAATAAACTAAGTGAGGAAAGAGGGAAAACCCAGTGGAAGAAAGCCCTCCCTCAAAAATAGAATGAAAGTGCTAAACTAGCATATCATGACTTACCCCTGAAGGAGGCAAGTTCCCTTCGTTTCCGAAGAAGGGTCGATCGATTTGCAATGGGTCAATAATGTGAGAAGGATGAAACCTTCCATGCTGAAAATATGATCTAGTTCTTCTATGATCATGTGGATCACCAACCAAATCACCGACAGATCGGAGTGTAGAAGATGCCCATCGAGGAAGAGGAGGAATATTAGGTGAGAGATCTTTAGGTTCTTATGGATCTGGATCTCCCTTCGCTCATCTTCATTATCAGTTGCTAGACCTTCATGTTCTTGTGGATCTGGATCTAGCATTCTATCATCATCATCCTTAGTTGCTGGACCTTCAGTTTCTTGTGGATCTGGGTCTAGCATTCCCTCTGAATTTGGAACAAGTGAAACTGACTCATGTTCACCATGTGCAAACTCTGAAACTGAATAGTCATGAGCAAGTAAAACTGACTCATGCTCATCATCTCTTGAAGAAGGTGTATAATCAAAACTATTGATGTCATGAAACTGTTCTAGAATATGTGAGTAGTCCTCCTTGGAACCATCATAGCTATAATCAATAGAAGAACAAGAACTAGATGATGATGGATCTTCATTTAGATCAAAGGAGGAGGTCCATCCTGTAATAGGATTTGTTTCATGCATTTGTACTTCTTCAAGATTCCTCTTTTTCTCAATCTCTATTGGTGTATCAATACCTCTTGAGAGAGGAATGAAGTGAGAAAACTCATAGAGTTTGGACTTATGATTTGCAACTCCTTTGGCAATAATTTCCCCTGAAACCATGCTTTGTACCTCGACTTCATATAGAGTAAAGATCATCCTTTTTGGATCTCCAGTATGAGTCATTTGATATACTGAGAGGATATTGAGTGCAAGAGAAGGAACATAAAGCACATCAGAAAAATATCTAGAGTCAATATCAATTCTTTTGATACCTTGAGAAGGGATTTCTGAATCATTGCTCATTCTGATGGAAGGACCACTGAAGCTTTCGAGACTAGAGAAAAGTTCCTTGGAGGAAGCCATATGACAAGATGCTCCCAAATCTATGATAAGAGAAGGACTAGTTGATGCAGATGCTATGAGAGAATTACACCTTTCCTTTCCTTTGGATCTAGGAGATTCAAAATCTTTCTTCCTTGCACATGCTGGTACAAGAAGGTTGTTCTCTTCAAGTAAATTTGCCATCAAATATATAGTCTTCTGCATGCAAGTTCTCTCAGGATGAGGCCCTCTATGACAGTATGTGCACTCTATCTTTCCCTTTTGAGAATGTTTGGCCTTCTTAGAGTACGCAACTCTAGCTGACTCGTGTGTAGGCCTTATATCACCAGGAATCTATAGCTTTCCTATATCATTCGCTCTCTCTACAACTGTAAGGGCTGAATCCAATTTGGGTATGATCATTCCCATTGAAATCAACTTCTCTTCCTCTTGGGTAAGAGATTGTGTGAAATCATCAAATGAGGAAAACTTCCATCTTGGAATGGACAACCTAGATGACTGGAAAGTAGAGACAAAAAATGAGAAATTTTCCCCCAACTTTGACAGAATGGCAAGTATAAGCTGCTTATCTTCCTTCACTATCTCATATCTTTTCAACTGTGATATCAAGATTTTGAACTTGGTGAGAAAGGCATTGATAGAATCAAAGTTGCTAGGACTCAAACATATGAGCTCATTTTCCAATTTGTGTGCTACCATATCATCTTTTGTCCCAAATAGAGATTCGAGCTTGTCCCACACCTCTTTTGGAGATGTAAGATCGATAACATGAAAGAGAAGTTCATCATAAATTGAGAGAAAGAGGAGACCAATTGATTCATCAAGCTGATCCAAGTACTTGGACTTTTCAACTGCACTGAGAGGTTCTACCATCGTTCCATTGATTATTCGGGTGAAGCTCTTGGATCTCATGAAGAGAGCCATCTTGGCTTTCCACTCAACATAGTTGGAAGATGTAAGCTTTAGATCCATCTGAACAGAGAAAGTCAATAGTTGAAGAAGATTCCGAACGGGTGAATAAACCTGCAAAACAATAAAAGATGTGCTGATGGAGAAGGCTACACTTCGACTTAACACTACCTTAAGGACACTTGGAACATGGACTAAGTCCTTCACACCTAGCTAGACCTCAATGGATTTCTCCAATGAAATCACGTAATAGCACCAGGATTTACTGTGGAAACTCAGAGGCTTCTGGTGCACAAGTGAAAGATAGTTTCTCAAAGAAATGTTGCAACTGTTGCAATTCGAATAGCTGCTTCCTGCTCTGATACCATGTAATAATATGCAATGATCTTATAGCTATAGCAACTCACAATCAAACTCACAAATATGTTGCAAAGAAGAAGAGAAGGAGACACTCAATGATCACTCATAAACACAGTAGAATAGAACATAATCTCAGTATTATACAATGAATAAGAATGTAAGTGAATGAGTACAATAGAACAATAAGGTGCATAATATAGGATTCAAATAGGCCAAGTAGGCCATTCAAATTCGTAACTTAGAGTGTGGCTTGAATGATAGTGGAGTCATCATCCAATCAATGTATCAGTCATCAGAGGTAACAGTTAGTCAACTGAGTCTAACTGAGTGAATTAGGCACTAATGGAATGAAGGAGGCTCAGTGGAGGGTGCATGAGGAGTCTAACTGAGTGAGGTAGGCATGAACTGAATGAAGGATTCTCAGTGGAGGGTGCATGAGGAGATAACTGGAGTCAGAATGGGCAGACTAATCTCACTGGAGGTCTATCGGAGTGAAACAGTCAGTGGGGGAGTCAATCTAGCCTCAAATCAAGGAAGAACTGAGAGATAACTGACTAGTAGGTTAGAAAGGCGCCTAACTAGCTGTGGTAGGTGATAAAGGCACACTATCCATGCAAAAGACCGGAGAAGGGTGCCTTTGGTAGCTAGGAGGCTCCCTGGGGGCTATAGACAGGCCGTGGAGAGCTAGAACCAAACTCTAGGAGCTAGGAGATCCACCATGATGATGACTGGATGCATGCAACATGCAGTTTTTCATGCAGGTAAAGAAGAGCTAGAAGCAAGCTCTAGGTGCTGGGGAGACCACCGTGATGATGACTGGATGCATGCAATTTCATGCAAGTGCATGCAACATGCAGATCTGCATGCAAGCATGAAAAATAAAAAATGATGGGGAGAATATTCCAACAGTTTGGTTGGTATGGTTGGCCACCCATTCAAATGTATAACATGGTCATTAGTCATCCGAGATAAATCCAGTAGATTCAATGTGGGTAGAAATGGTGACTTGGATGGTGCCGGAGCAAACGTTTGATATCTAGGTGAAGCTTGATGGCTTCACTGTTGGTTTCCTTGGGCTTGAGAAGTATTCCAATAAGGGTTACTTCCTTGCGGAGATTGCATCCAAAAAGGTGGGTTACTTCCTGAAGGTTGTCCATTCCATTGTGGAATAGGATGCATGTATGGATTTCCCCCTTGTGGAGGTATGTTTCATTGAGGTTGGTTACTTGGTGCAACATTTCCACTCCATTGTGGCATAGGATTAATGGGTGGATTTGCCCCTTGGGGGGTTATGTTCCATTGAGATTGGTTACTTGGTGGAACATTACCACTCCATTGTTGGTTGGGATTCATGGGTGGATTGTCCCCTTGCGGGGGTATGATCCATTGAGATTGGTTACTTGGTGGAACATTACCACTCCATTTTTGTTTGGGATTCATGGGTGGATTGCCCCCTTCGGGGGGTGGACCCCAATTAGATTGGTTACTAGTTGGAATTGGATCACTCCATTGAATGTTTCCTTTATTTGGATATGCATTCCAAGGTTGATTACCCCTTTACGGGTGTGGTGCCCAAGAAGATGGGGTACTTCCTAGAACTTTCCCACTCCATGGTGGAATGGGGTTGGTGGATGGGTTACCTCCTTGTGTGCTACCTGTTGGGGGTATGGGATTTACCCTAGGATTTATGTTAGGAAAGTTTAGATAATGGATTCCCAAGGCACTTCCACTAACTTGTGGAGCATTACCTCGGTTGGAATTACTATTCCATGGTCGATTAATTCCACTGGGTATATTGAGATTCCAAAGTGAAGGGTTCCCCTAGGTGTAGAACTTGGAAGACTGTTTGGTATGCCAATAGGATTTTGGTTTACTTCTAGATTGTTTTGACCTTGAGTAGCCAAACCATATGGGAAACCCAAGTTTGGTAAGGCAAACCCTCCAGTAGGGATTCCTATAAAAAAATTGGATGTACTTACGGGATTGGGACCCGAAACTGTAGCAACTAGCACTGAAGTGCTAGGCGAACTTATGGTAGAAATAGGTAAAGTAATTGTTGGGATGGTGGTAGAGGTCAAATTGGAAGTATTGCTACCTCCAACAACTGTTTAAGGTTGTGTTGATGTGGTTCCTTGTGCTCCTGATGAAGCTACAGGGACGTTGGAAGTATTGATACCTCCAGCACTGGTTTGAGATGGTGCTGATGTGGTCTCTTGTGCTCCTGATGAAGTCATAGGGATATTGGAAAAATTGCTACCTCCAACAATTGTTTGAGGTTGTGATGATGGGGTCCCTTGTGCTCCTAATGAAGCCATGGGGTTAGATGTTGAATTTTGCATGTGTATCAAATGTGCCACAATAGGATTGATGGTGTTCAATGGTTCATTGATGTGAAGTACCACTGGGTCTGAAAGATTTGTCAAAGGTGGATTCACAGGATTTGCAGTGTTGTCTTCTAATGTTTAAATTGAAATTGGAACAAGAGGATCACCAATTTCTGTGTTTTCCTTGATAGGTGGTGTTAGCACTATAATTGTGCTATGCATTATAAGGAGGATTTTTGCAAAGTAAGGTTGTGGGGGAACAAATATCTCCAAAAGAGGCCCACCCCTTGGCCGACATCCCCCTAAAAATGGCGAAAATCAAGGCCCTGTACAGCAAGACTGGTCCGTAGACAAGAGAAAAGGAGGATCCAGGGCCTAAAGGTGGCTGAGAAAATCTAATATAGGGGTTAACAGGTGGGCAAGTTGAAGGTTGACCAATGATGGAGGATACAAATCAATGACTCACATGTTGTTTGCAAATGTTACTTGTGCGGAACGAGTCATGATTCAGATTTGTGAAATTTTCTTAAAGTGCTACATTTTTCGACGGCTTAGATTGGGCGGAGTTCAAATCCGTGGTCTAGATCTACTTCGCAGATGTTACTTGTGCACAAAGTTGATGGGTCCCAAATTTGCGAAGTTGGTAAGGGTAGTGCCATTCGATGATCCAGATTGCGAGCAGGGTTGAGATCTACAGTAGCTGATCGATCAGGGGGACAAGCTGCAAAGGGGCATCTCCTCTATCACCCAATGATCGCTATAAAGATAGATGCCATCTCAGCACCGGTGGGCATCTTTCCACCTATCACGAGGACCGGTTTAGTCATGTTTTACGTCAGCTCAGGTCTCAGGCATCATTGTTGCTCACTTGAGAGATCATGTTAGGCTATCATGGTGAAATGATTGCTTGGGACTTCTGTCATTGTCATGGTAGTTATAGGCATGGATCCCATGGTACACGACTCACGTCCATACCAGAAGGTTGACCAACAACGGAGGATGCAAATCAACGGCTCACATGTTGCTCAACCATACGGGCATCTTTCAATTGAGAGCAAGTTATGGAGAGTGGGAAAAGAGTCGAAGTGGTTATCGTGCCAGAGCGAAGATGGTCTGAGCTGGAGGAGGAGCATGTTCCCTCCTCTCCAATAGCATTCGACCACGTGGAGGAGAGCTCGGCTAGTGAACCCGAAGAGCACGCAGGCCAACAAAGGGACATGCATGTTCGACGTCGGTTGAAGAAGAAAGGGACCAAGGAAGACAAGTGGGACGTTCATCGAGACATGGAGATTGTCAAGGAATACATCATCCCCACCGAGGAAGTGACACGTCCTCCCGTAACAGAAAGAACACCGGTGGATGACCCCCTGAAAGTAGAAGATTTCTTTGATCCACAGGGAAAATTGAAGGCTCTAGAATGAGGTGGCAACCTATTCGTGGCATTCCTTTTTCCTTTCCCATAAAGTCTATTTCTGGCTAAGTATGTGGGTATCTCTTCCTCCATTTTGAGGCCAGTTTAGGTCTGCCCATTGTTTGAAGACAGGGTGGTCTATACCCTACAAAGGACACCTGTATAGTCAATCATGGCTCAGTTGATAGCCGTCGTTATCATTTTTGTAATTTTCTATCAAGGGTAGCGAACTAAATTATGTAGGTGGTAGCATAGTCGCAGCATGTTTTGTAACTGTTTTTGATGTTCATTCCAGGGTCGAGAGCCTATAAATAGCTATGTAATGGAAGATAAAGAGGTTGGAAAATCATTTTTGGCTAAGAACCTGGGAGATTGAGCTCTGTTTTGAAGCATAGTCTTGAATAGAATTGCAATGCCTATGGAAGATATTTGGCAGATATTCATGTGTTTCTTTACTTGTAGTCTATTTTTTCTTTCTTCTTCATGTGATCGTTCTTCCTGTTACACATTTACATTATGTGTTCTCTTTCATATCTGAGATCAATGTATAATAGCTTAGAATTCTTGTAAACAATATCGGGTTATTATCTCAGGCGTTCACTCAATATTGCCACTAAAGTTGATGTAGAATTCATCCATGTTGGGTGCTCGTATCAATGGTCTGTTCTTTCTTTCTTCTTTTATCACCAGCAAATAGCATTATGACGGCAAGAGGGTAGCTACCTTGCCTTTGTTTTAATAGTTTGCATTGCATCACTGCTGTCCGATTTACATATAGCGTCTTGAATCCATCGCCCAACGTTTCCCCCCTATGATTATCCCATCACATTTTTACACAAATTGTCCTATCAGGAAATCTGACCTTCTAAATGTGCTTGATTGTAATAAAGGCTGGTGTGTTTTCTCATTGCTGACAACTTTGATTATTTCCAGTCTTTTATAGATTTAAGAGAGATCCCTCTCATATTGTGCTGGGTCAGTAGCACAAGTCTAAAGTGGTTCTGCTGGTACCCCAGCTTGCCCTCTTCCACAACCTTGGGGGTCATTTTGGGTGCTAACAAATTGGCGTCGTTGCATGGGAACGAATGTTCTATCATCCCTAAGAGAACAACAAAGTTTCAAATCTGATTGTTGATGGTGAATGACAATTAGACATAGAAAGTGATGTATATCTTTCACCTGGTGACTCCACGCCACTCATTGAGTCTTTGATGTAAAGGCAGCTCCAATAGGGAAAAATTGGCGACTCCACTCATGATTCAATTTGCACACTCCATTGGAGAATGAGCTCAATTACTTTAGATATGGAATAATTAAGGTCCAGGTATCAAGGTGTAAATCTCTTCAAAGAGGTCTTGTTCTTATGTATTGATCTTTTTTTACCCTTATGTATATATGTCAAAACATTTCTATCTCACTGAAGAGCTCTAGGTCAGGAGAGAACCTCCTTCGTGTATCCTTCACTAGAGCTTGAAAATGTATATTCTCCTTTCACCCCCAAAGCTGATCCCAGCCTTTCTTTTGAACCATGTAAGATCCATACCCAGCCTTGCAAAACCCATAAGAGTGAGGCTGATAATGTTCTCCCTGTACATGCTCCTTCGCCTTCCAGATCTCAGCTGAGATACAACCCTTTAAAGTTGTCCCCTGTCCTCCATGAATTTCCTCCAAACTACCATGAATACCTCCCTGTTTTTTATGGAGAATCTAAAATCCTTACTGCTGAGAAATATATTCAAGGCTTCGAACATTTTTTGGACCTTTTTGAAGTAGAGTATGATGATATTTGCATGAGGGTTTTTTTCTAGTCCTTCCAAGGAGATGTGAAGGAATGATTCAATCACTTGTAGCTTGAGTTCGTTCATACATGGGAGGAATGATTTGATGCCTTTCTGGAGTTTTGGGGTAGGAGAAGGTCATGGGACCTAGTTCTTTTAGTGTTTTACTCCATCAAAAGGAGGGATGATGAGACCATGTCCAGCGTTAACAGGAGGTTCGCAGGCTTCTATTATAATATTCCAAAGGAAATTCAGCCCCTAGACAATGTCGCTAAGTTACACTATGCATCTATCTTCCCTCCTGATTTATCTCTTCTTCTCTTTGAGAGAAGGTCTTCTAATTTGCAGCACATGTTCACTGATGCGGTGGACGTTGAAGACAATCTCATAATGTCTCGAAGAGTCCCAGAGCATGGTGATAGAGATAAGCTGAGGAGGGGGTTAGAGTTCAGAGAAGAAGATGATGCTGATATGTTTGATGAAGGTTGCACTCATCATTTGGAGAATCCTGTAGTGCGAAGTCTTGAAGAAAGGTTTGGTCCGCCCATATATGGAAAATACATAGATGAGGAGGTCGTAGGATTTTTGGACGTGGGTGACATAAATGAGCCTTCATGTAGTCAGTCTCAATATTCCGGAAGACCCGCCAGGGAGGGATACGCAACATCAATTCCTAACTCCTTTATTGTAGTCCACGAGAATATCAAGATTGAGGGTGGTGAAGCCCTGTTTCCCAAAGTTGAGTCATTCACCAAAATAAGGAGAATTCTTGAAGCCATGAATGAGGAAACCCTCGAGACTCTACATGAAGAACCTTGCCCTCATCCAGGGGAGGAAAGAGGAGTTGGTGATCAAAGAGTTCCTGGATATCTCCAGTAGGCAGAGTTTTCTTTTTGGACTGGAGCTGAAGAAGAGTATGGAATCCTTGAAGAAGTTCCTGGGCCCAGCATATACCTTCAACAAGTTGACCAGATAGCTAAGATGCTAGAAGGTGACCAGGGTTTCCAACACGATTTTTACACAGGATTTTCAGACTTTGAAGCCTGGTCTCGGGAGGAGAATCCTTTACTTGATCCTTTTGAAAATCAGGGTGAGTTTTCTTTTGAAACGCCAGAATAGAACCAGATTTTCAACCCTGGGATTCTGAGAAGCCTAAGGAGTGACATTATAAATGGCCCAGGTGCTGAAGTAGCCTCTCAAGTTGCAGAATTTCAGCCACAATCGAGGAAGGTGCTTAAGGCTAGTTGTTTCATTCTTGCTAAAATGTGTCAAAGCCTGAACATAGGTGATCTCCAGGATTTATTTGAAGCTTACCACAAGTACTCTGTCCCTATACCTGAGGCAAGTGACAAAGGAGGTAAGCAAGCTAACGACAGGTCTTTTTGGGAAAAGTTGGCCAAACTGCAAGCAAAGTTGCAGTCTACTAGAGAACCAGAGGAGTGGTGTCTGAAGCAAATTCGCTCGGTCGAGGGAATAGTAGAGAAGTTTGGAGAGCATCATATTTCATCTGACCCCATAGTGGACTATATGAAGAAATTTTTTAGCTGGGGTAGGGTGTTTTGTTTCCACCAAGAAGACCATCCCTGTCGCCAGTATTTTTGCCACTGCATCCTTTCTTTCCAAATTTGGTTGAGTGTGGTGAGAAAGTCTAATGAGGGTATCCGTTACTAGACTGGTTGCACACATCACGTGATATGGAATCCATTTGAGGAACACTGGGTAGAGTAGTCTATGCATAAATAATCTCGATGTGACGAGCACCTTTTAACATTTCCAGTTGCAGTAATAGGTTTCAATTTTTAACAATAAAGGGCTACAGGTTGTGGATTTTGTGATGAGATAGGCCCAATGGACGAGGCACTGGTCTACGGTGTTCTTTGATACCTCACGGGGAGTGTAGCATCCCTAATAGGAGCCAGTTGTTAACACTATAATTTTGTTATGCATTTGAAGGAGGGTTTTTGTAAAGTAAGGTTGCGGGGGCGCAAAGATCTCCAAAAGAGTCTCACCTCTTGGCTGGCATCCCCCTAAGAATGGTGAAAATCAAGGCCATGTACAGCAGGCTTGGTTTGTAGACAAGAGAAAAGTAGGATCCAGGGCCCAAAGGAGGCCGAGAAGATCTAATATAGGGGTTAATGAGTGGGCAAGTTGAATGTTGATCAATGGCAGAGGATGCAAATCAATGGCTCACATGTTGTTCGCAAATGTTACTTGTGTGGAAAGAGTCGTGATTCAGATTTGTGAACTTTTCTTAAAGTTCTTCATTTTCCAACGACTTAGATTGGGCGAAGTTTAGATCTGTGGTCCAGATCTACTTTGCAGATGTTACTTGTGCACAAAGTTGATGGGTCCCAAATTTGCAAAGTTGGTAAGGGTAGTGCCATTTGATGATCCAGATTGTGAGCAGGATTGAGATCTACGGTTGTTAACACCCAAAAAGTGCTCACTAGCTCATTCCCTTATTCACATGACTCATTTGTCCACTTTTCCATGAGCCTCTAAAACCATAAAAAGGTCACCAAAAAGACCACAATACACCTTTTTCCCCCTCAAAATATGTCATGTTCCTCAAAAAACACAAAAAACCTCAAAAAGGGTCCAAAATTCCCAAAAAATATTAAAAGGGAATAAAAATATAAAAAATATTCAGAAAAGGAAAAAGAGACCTAAACCATGTTGGTTAATACCATTGGTTTCCTCAAAACCATAATGGTATTCCCCATCACCAAAAACTATAAAAAGGTGATAGGGGCTCCTCACTTTCGATCCACATTTCATCATATCCTTATGCTGCCAAATTCCCTTTGAGAGCCATTGCCTCCCATTTCGAGTTTGAAGATCCCCATTGAAGCTTTGGAGAAGAAGAGAACATTGGATATTGGAGCTTCTCAACCTTGGAGTTGCTCAACACCCATCATTCTCACCATTTGAGGTAATCCAAAATCAAATATTTTTTCAAGTTCTTGTTCTTCGATAGATCTTAGTTTTTTATTTATTTGCACATGCTTATGTTAGATCAGATTATATTAGTTTATTCATAGTTGTTTTTGTTTTATATTGAAACTTCTATTACAAGTTAATAGGTGCATCTTTAGCACATGCTTGGATGAAAAACCAAGCAACAACGGTATTTGATCGATCAGGGGGACAAGCTGCAAAGGGGCATCTCCTCTATCATCAAATGATCGCTAGCAAGACAGATGCCATCTCAGCATTGGAGGGCATCTTTCCACCTATGAAGAGGACCGATTTAATCATGTTTTACGTCAGCTCAAGTCTCCGGCATCATTGTTGCTCGCATGAGAGATCTTGTTAGGATATCATGGAGAAATGAATGATTAGGACTACTGTCATTGTCATGGTAGTTATAGGAATGGCTCCCATGGTACATGGCTCACGTCCATACTAGAAGGTGGCGAAGTACTCGACCATATGGGCATCTTTCAGTTTAGAGAAGGTTATGGAGAGTGGGAAAAGATCCGAAGTGGTTATCGTGCCAGAGCGAATATGGTCTGAGGTGTAGGGGGAGCATGTTCCCTCCTCTTCGATAGCATTCAACCACGTGGAGGAGAGCTCGGCCAGTGAACCCGAATAGCATGCAGGGCAACAAAGGGACATGCAGGTTCGACATCGGTTGAAGAAGAAAGGGAATAGGGAAGACAAGTGGGATGTTCATCAGAACATGTAGATTGTCAAGGACTACATCATCCCCACTAAGGAAGTGACACCTCCTCCCACAGCTGAAAGAACACCGGTGGACGAACCCCTTAAAGTAGAAGATTTTTTCGATCCACAGGGAAAATTGAAGGCTCCAGAATGAGGTGGCATCCTTTTCGCGGCGTTCCTTTTTCCTTTCCCGGAAAATCTATTTCTGGCTAAGTATATGGGTATCTGTTAACACCCAAAAAGTGCTCACTACCTCATCTACCCCATTACATGACTCATTTGTCCATTTTCCTACCATATTTTCCTTAAAAACCCTAAAAAGCCTCCAAAAGGCCACAAAACCATCAAAAAAGCCTCAAAAAGGCTAAAACACTCCTTTTCCCCCAAAAAATATCCAAAATTCCTCCAAAATAGCAAAAACCCTCTAAAGAGGGAATAAAAAATATAAAATAATGAGGAAAAAGGAGGGAAAAACCCTATACAGCTGACCTAAACCATTTGGTTCCCAAAACCATGGGCCAGCACTCCACCACCAAAAAACTATAAATAGGTGATGGAGACCCCTTATTTCACATCCACAATCATAAGCACCCTTACTCTGTCAAAATAGCTCTTGAAACCCTAGCTCACCCTTGAGCTACTTTCACCTTGAGAGCCCCTTTTGGCCCATTCCCGTCATTTGGAGAAAGAGAAGGAGCAAGTTGGAGCTTAGAGAAACCCTCTTGGGCCATTGCAAGAGCTTGACCAACCTTCACATTGGAGGTAAAATTAATACAAAAACCATTCTTTATATCTTGTCTTTTCTGTTTCATGCATATGTTTAGAGTAATTTACATTTCTGTTTTAGCATTTTAATTTACAATTTACTGAACTACTACTAAGGAGTCCCTTCTCCTTAGTAGGTGCTCATTTGCACAAGCTAGGGGTAAAACCCTAGCTACAGTATCTCTTCCTCCATTTTGAGGCCAATTTAGGTCCGTTCGTTGTTTGAAGCCAGGATGGTCTGTACCCTACAAATGACACCTATATAGTCAGTCACGGCTCATCTAACAGCTGTCGTTGTCATTTTTGTAATTTTAGCAAACTAAATTGTGTAGGTGGCAGCATAGTCGTAACATGTTTTGTAACTGTTTTTGATGCTCGGTCCAGGGCCAAGAGCCTATAAATAGCTATGTAATGGAAGATAAAGAGGTTGGAAAATCATTTTTGGCTAAGACCCTGGGAGATTGAGCTCTGTTTTGAAGCATAGTATTGAATAGGATTGCAGTGCCTATGGCAGATATTTGGCAGAGATTCATGTGTTGCTTTACTTGTAGTCTGTTTTTTCTTTCTTCTTCATGTGATCGTTCTTCCTATTACACATTTACATTATTTTTTCTCTTTCATATCTAAGATCAGTGTATAATAGCTTAGAATTCTTGGAAACAATCTCGGGTTATTATATCAGGTGTTCACTCAATATTGCCACTAAAGTTGATGTCGAATTCATCCATGCTAGGTGCTCGTATCAATGGTCTGTTCTTTCTTTCTTCTTTTATCACTAGAAAATAGAACTACGACGGCAAGAGGGTAGCTACCTTGCCTTTGTTTTAATAGTCCGCACTGCAAAACTCCTGTCTGATTTACATATAGCGTCTTGACTCCCTTTCCCAACGTTTTTCCCCTATGATTATCCTACCAAATTTTTACACAATTTGTCCTATCAAGAAATCTGACCTTTTGAATTCGCTTGATTGTAATGAAGGCTGGTGTGTTTTCTCATTGCTGACAACTTTGATTATTTCCACTCTTTTATAGATTTAAGATAGATCTCTCTCAGACTGTGCTGGGTCAGTAGCACAAGTCTAAAGTGGTTTTGTTGTTACCCCAACTTTCCCTCTTCCACAGCCTTGGGGGTCATTTTGGGTGCTAACAGGTGGTGTTGCAGTATTTGTTTGATGTGTTTCTGCTCTACTGTTGATAATTGAAGTTAGAAGTATTTCATTTTCAAAGTCAAAGTGCCTTGTATTTTGTATCCATCTCCGCAATGTAGCCGGGTCTTCAATTTCTTGTGACTCACCTATGTGCCATCGTGACTAGGGGGTTGGAAGATTAGCCACTTTGAAGAATATTGATAAAAGGATGTGTTAATTTTTTTTTGAAAACAGAATCAAACAATCCTATGGATTTCTAGACTCAACAAAATAAAAAGTGTCCACACAGTAAAAATTCCTAGAGATTTCAAGCAAGCAAACTTACTCTTCCAAAGAACCGAGGCTCAGTGAAAAGTTGGATTAGAGGGCCTTCTGAAACTAGTAGCTGCTAAGGGATTTCATGTCCTCATACAATTTCTAGAAGTAAAGGTGTGAGAAATAGTTACAATTAAATTTAATCACCAGGGGTGCAAGCGTTGGTTCCTGACCAGTCACCCTACCAAGGAGTAAAATTTCCAAAGTCTGTCTCAGGTATTGCAAGTGTGTCCCACTCACAACAGCGTATGTAATATCCTAGGAATAGCCACAAAAGTTACCACTTCACAATCGACGATCGGGCGGAATAGTTTTAAGTCGAGGACAACTCTCATAACCAGAAACTCTAGAAATAATGATGTCACCCCGAGGACTTGTCACTGAACATAGAATCCCCTCGATAAGCTCATGTCCCACTAAATAAGAAAAAGGGGGGAACCACCCTTTACTTATCCAGATTGACCTCGTGCTTGACGCACGTGTTAGAAGCGCTTTCCTGACAAGCGTTTTTTGCTACTAATGGATTTAATCTCTTTAATCAATGCTAGTTTCAAAGTTTTGCAACCCATGAGTGTTAACTCTCCAAACCTAATCCAGGGAACTAACCTAAACGTGTTGGTTATATGAAAATCAAAAGTTTGTCAATTTTATATTAAGTGCCAATTTTAAGGGTAGTTTGCTTAGTTTGAGGAGTGGAAGTGAAACTGGTGGTGTTTTGACTCGAAAACGGGAAAATGAACCAAACAATGCAAAGTGCTCACTACTCTACCTTTCAATTCGATGAATATTCTAAATTAAGGAAGAGTTAGAGGTTTATGATTGTCTTTCAGACATGCAAAATTTCTGGTAGATTTCGTATGTTCATGCATAGTTTTTTTTCTTCTGAAATATGGATAATGATTGATGTGTAAAGACCAATGTAACCCAAATAGATATCTCAAGTAAACATGAATCTAATTCTATTACACGCGGGATCCCTGTTTCTCATTCACAAGATTGCCATAAGGCCCAAGTGAAGAGGATATGCAGAGCCCTTTTGAATGCTTATGAATTAAATTCTAAACTATTACAAGTGAGATCCACTTGCTCATTCACAAGATCGCCATAATGTGCGAGTGAAGAGGATACGGTGGCTCGATATAAGATGCTTTGAAAAAATTAACTCCTAAACTATTACAAGCGAGATACACTTTCTCATTCACAAGATCATCATAAGATGCAAGTGAAGAGGATACGGTGCCTCATACACAATATATCTCAAGAAAACTGAACTCTAAAGGTGCAACTCTCTCTAATTGTGCATGAAAATCATGAAAATATTCTAACTCTAAAACAAAATTTAACTAATTAAAGTTTATTTCTGTTTTTTGGGAAAAACAAAATTACTCTCAAATTATCTCAACATGTGATTTTCAAAGTGTGTTTTTCAAATGAAAATGTGTGGAAGGTTCTTCTCAATATGGTTTTAATTGGTTGTTGGTGTGATGTTTCCAAGAAGCATGTGGATACGGTTTTTAAGCAAAAGATGTATTACAAATTTAAAGAAAATTTTAAAAAGGAATTGCTATTTGGATTACTTTTAAAGTTTCATGAAAAAAAATTTAATTCAATTTAGGCAAAAAATTTCAAAATTTTCTAAACTTTTTCAAAAGGAAAAACAAACCAATTCTTTAATGGGCTTGAGAGACTATTCCAACAACAAGATTTTAACCTCGAACAAGCAAAACTCTTGCAAAAATTCTTTTTGATTCTTTTTAATCCAAAGGAAAAGACTTGTAACTCCACTATGCAAAAATTTTGTAATTTTTTTTAAAATTATTTTTCATCCAATGGAAAGGTGTTTAGTTCCAACTTAAGCAAATCTATTCAAACTTTACAAAAGAATCAAAAACTGATATTTGGAAGAAAAAAGAATGTTCATGTGAGTTTCAAATGCAAAAAACAATGCTAGTGCATGTCGACTTTCTCTCCCATATTAACACGTTTTGATATTTTTATGCAGTGTTTTATTTAGACTTAAACTAGCATCCCACTAACCATCATTCAACTAATTGGCCATTTGAACGAATACGAAGTTTGTCTTCTCAATAGACAGAAACTAAACCAACACTCAAACGAATTGGTATTTCAACGAATCAGAGGTGTTGTCTTTAGTTTGACCGAACAACTGGTTTGATATGGCTACAACATTCAAGCACTATAATTTCAGAAATGAAAACGCCTTCACTATGGCGAAGTGGCAATGTTTAAAAATGTAAACAAAACACAGAGATTAATACATCGTATGGTATCTGGCAGTAGAAATGGCAGAGTGTTACAGAAACATGTAGGGTTGGAAAGATCCTTCCACGATTCATGTTCTAAAAATCGAGATAGAGTTCATTAGCTGGGTAGGGTTTTATTCCCTAAGTTAAAGGTCGCAGAGCTGCTGCAACAAATGCCAACAATCAGATCTCTATTGAAAATAAGCTTCAACGCGTTCTAATTTTAGCATTAAATGTTACACAGTCTAGCATTCAACGTTAATCACTCCAATATTAATGGCATAGTTTTTAAAATTTCAATGTAGATCTTTTAAGAGCGTCAACAATCCACATCTATTGGCATATACAGGCCTTCGAACGTTCAAATCGTGGCAGGGTTTTCAAAAATAAGAACTGCAACGCCTCCCAATTTTGGCAAGGTTTACAGAGCACGTAGAGGTGCCCTTCTTTAACGCAGGGTTTGCTAAAAATTGCAGAGGTCAAAGAAGTCTACACGTAGAGCTGAATACGCCTTCAACAATTTATGAATCTCATCAAATTTCAGAATGCCTAGAAATGAAAATCAAATGCAAAGATCGAAATTCATTCAGGGATTTGAAATCTTTCACACTGAGTTATAAAAACTAGATCACAAATAAACCAAGAAACTCAAAATTCCAGACATACAATAAAAAAAAAATCAAGAAACTCAGATCTGACTGCAAATTGAGATAGCTTGATGAATTAAAGGTGTAGTTAGGTTGATCTTAAGATTCTTAATCTAGATCTAAGGTTCTTTTAATGATCTTTAAGCCACAAAGGAGAAAATATGAAGAAAGAACGCCACAAAAATGAAGAAAAATCACGAAACTTCAACAAATTTCCACAAACAGTATGGTTGCCAATATGATAACAGCAATTAGTGTAGGGTTGTGTCTACACTATTTCAACTATTTTACTAAGAAATGGTGAGTTTCTACTGTTAGGATATCTCATCATTCACTTTTGTACTTTGCATGCATTTTGCATGCATGCATGCACCTGCATGTTGCCCAGTCACCAGTATGATGCCTCCAGCACCTAGTCCCTAGTCTTCCAGCACTTGGGAGCTACATTCCACTCATATTTATCCCTCCTTGCCATTCATGCGCCCAATTCTCACCTTCCACTACAGAAGGGCGCCTTTCTCACCTACCAGTCCAGTTTGCATCAGTTAGCCACCACTATTTCCTTGATTTGAGCTAGACTGACTCCTCACTGCTGTTATCATTCTGATTGACCTCCGATGAGACATGACTACCTATTATGAGTGCATTTAACTCCTCATGCGCCCTCCACTGAGCCTCCATCCCTATATTAGTGCCACTTACTATCAATTACACTTATTACACTCAGTTAGACTCAGTTTGACACCTTTCTGACAGTTACTTGTGCATTGATGACCACCATTGATTGATGATGAGGACTCCTAGTTGTAGCCAAGCTACACCATGCAGATATTTGAATGACCTCCTTGGTTAATTCGGATTGCTCACTGATTGTGACAATATTGTATTGTAATTCTACCATTTTGGATTATAGAGCACTATGCATATCTCTTGCACAGTTTTTACTCCAAATTGTTTTACATCTTTGTGATCGATATTCTTGTTCAATAGATCTACTGTGACTAATTTTACACGTCAGAAATGAAAAAATTATTATAAGTTTCTTAAGATCTATATGTTAGGATATTTAGACACTTAGGAGTTAGTTAAGATCAACTTGTGTAATATATCCGTTAGGGATAGTGTGTTTCTTTAGTATGCATTAGTATGCATTTGTAAATACTTAATCCGACGGTCACGATATGTTCTCGACATAGAGTGATTCGACGGCTCAATTTCTCTTAGATCAAACCTAACCTTGATCCGTGGCTTAACACCTGATTGGTCCATGATCTCTATTTAAAGAGCATGGAGGGTCATTGTTTAGTTGATCAATTATGAGAAGCTCATTTGTAACTTTCTTTCTTTGCATAATAAATTGTCCCGTAGAAGCTATTTGGCCGGGGCCGTGGAGTGTTTCTCTCAAGAGGGTTTAAACCACGTCAAAAAATTGGTGTGTTGATCTGTGATCTGTTTGTGTGAAGTGGTTTCTCTTGGTGTTCAGTCCTTTGGTAGTACCCTGTGTACCCGAACATGGTATCAGAGCTTTTATGAAGTGCCGCTTTCGGTTGTGATCTAGATCTTGACCTGTTGTTGCCGAAACTCGAAAGGGTTTCTAGTTCTGGTACTTTTGTGCATTTCTGGGCTATGGGAGGTGTTCCATTGCGTCCATAGCGTTGTTTCCATTGGAAAATAGTTTTCGTTTGATCGAAAACGGTTCCCGGTTGCTTCACAAACGCGTATTTCATCAGATCAGAACGTATAATGTTACAGTGACGCATTTTTTTATTTTCTGTTTTTAAAAGGAAAAAATTTCATATTTTATCATTTTTTTCTGTTAGATTTTTTTTTTGGTTCGGATTGTTGCTTTCCCTTCTGCGTATGATCTTTTCCATGCACCTTGAGCGATCTCGGCAAATCAGAAACAGAAAGGGAAACGGTTTTTCTCGACTACGTATGCTCTTTGCCGTGCACCTTGCGCGATCTCGGCAAATCAGAAACAGAGAGAAAACGTAGACTTTTCGGGCAAGCTAACAAGATCTAAGTCCACAAGAGTGGAATTTTTTTTTTTGTTTCGATTTGTGGCTTGTTTTGCAGGAAAAAGGGCAAGCACAGAAACCGAGCAAGAAAAAAAAAAAAGAGCCCCCTTCCTCATTCCCATATTTTACATACCTTTTAATCTAGCTCACTTGGTTCAAAGTTGCTTTATTCCTTAATAGGTCTTGAGTTCAAGTCTTAGGAAGTTACTTTTAAAAGAAAAAGTGCATGCAATTTCTTTTTTCAAGTTACTTTATTGTAATAGTGCATCTCACTTAAATAATAAAAATAAAATAGAAATACAAGTGAGTCACTTAAGTTTTTTTATTTATTGTTGCACTATTTAAAAGTAATGTCATTGTAAAAGTGAAATCACTTATTTTACAAAAATGGTTCACTTAAAGCAACTTTATTGTAAGATTATTGTCAAAAGGTTCATCTTGGGAAGAGGGGGGTTCCTTTTTTTTGCTGGACATTCTCTAGCTGCCACGTCACTATTGGGGACATCTTCAACAGTTTCTTTGTTCAAGCATAACTTCATCATACAGAGTCAGTTTTCAGTGCTGTTTTTTTTGAAACCGCCTATTTTTTCGAGCTCTTCACATCCAGACTATTGGTTTCTGCTTTTACAACCATTAATTTATAAATATGGCCGCCCCTTGTGATATTCTACTTAACAATTCCAACTATTTCTCATGGAAATCTCGTATGGAGGATGTTCTACGAAGTAGGGGACTTTTAAGAATTACCTCAGGGAAAGAAAAAGAACCCACTGATGATGATAAGAAAATAAAATGGGCAAATAGATGTGATGAAGCTCGTGGATTGATTGAGATGTAAATCTCTACTGATTTGCGATTCCACATATCTGGAATTGATGAACCTAATGCTGCTTGGGACAAGTTGGAATCTGTGTTTGGTAAACACAATGAAATTCGAGGTTACCAACTCGAAAATGAGTTGATTTCTTTAAATCCAAGTGACTTTTCATGCATTCAAGATTATTTATCTAAGTACAAAACTCTTAAACTCTTATGTGCAGAATGTAAGATTGAGAGGGAAGACAAACAATGGATTTATCATATTCTTTCCAAACTTGGACCTGCATATTCTGTTTTTGTATCTACATTTTACTCCATGAAAGCATCCTTGAATGCAACTAGCTATCAAGAGCCTAGTCTTCAATCCTTTTGTGATTCCTTGATTAGAGAACAAGATAAACTCATTCATCTTGGAATAATCAGCAATGCAGATACATCTGGAAAATCCTTATTGTCCCAACAAAAAGAAAAGTCCAAGCCTCCCAAGAAACAAAATTTTCGCAATAATAAGTCAAACAAGGGTCCCAAACCCTCTCAGTCAGCTCCTTCTTTAAAAAATGACAAAGGATCCAAGCCAAAAGGCAAGAAGACTAAGCGTCATTGCAACTATAGCGGGAAAGATAATCATGATGAATCTAAGTGTTTCAAGAAGATGGCAGCCTTGGAAGCAGCAATGAAGAAGCACCACATCAGCCTAGATTCGCCTTCAGAATCTGCCTCTCATGGACATGCACTTTGTGCTTCTGGTTATTCTTATAATGCATCTTCTTCTTCTACTTCAAATGAATGGCTCATTGATTCTGGAGCCTCTTATCATATGGCTAAAGATCAAGCCATCTTTTCTACTATGCATGAATGTAACACCAAACAAATATTTGTTGGTGATGATAGATCTCTAAGTGTTGTAGGAGCTGGAACAGTTCCAGTAGATAATGGTCATTTTAGTGATGTACTATGTGTTCCAAGAATTTCCTGCAATTTGTTATCAGTCTATCAGATCACTCATTCTAGTGAAGGTAAAACTGTGACCTTTACACCTCACCAAGTTGTAATCAAGAATTTTAAAGATCCTCAACAGGTCCTAGCTACCGGAATTGTTGATGATATTACCAGGTTGTACAAGTTTAACAACTTTGGGTCATCACCTTTCCCCTCAGTTTTTGTCGCCAATAGTGATAACTTGAGCAAACTTTGGCATGAGCGATTTGGACACTTAAATTATCGCTCATTGCAACAACTATGTAAAGAAAATATGGTGACAGGTCTTCTGATGGCATCTTGTAGAGATGGTGTTTGTTCCGGTTGTGTACTCGGAAAACATCATCAAGACAGTTTTGACAAATGTGCCTCTTGGCACGCCTCGGTTCCCTTGGAGCTTGTGCATAGTGACTTGTGTGGTCCTCTTCCATCTGCTTCCTTTTCTGGTTTCAAATATTTCTTAACTTTCATTGATGATTACACCATACGCACTTGGGTTTATTTCCTAAAACTTAAGAGCGAAGTATTTAACATGTTCTTGGCCTACAAGGCCCTTGTTGAAAAACAATCTGGTCATCAAATTATTAAGTTAAGATCTGACAATGGAGGAGAATATGTTAACAAAGAGTTCACTACTTTCTGCACTGAACAAGACATCCAACAACAGCACATTGTTCCATATACACCACAACAAAATGGTGTAGCTGAGCCGAAGAACCACACTTTAAAAGAAATGGCTAATTGTATGATCCAATCTAAGAGACTAAGTCTTCAATTTTGGGCTGAAGCCATTAATTGTGCAAATTACATAGTAAATCGCATCCCCACTAAAGCATTACAAGGTATAACACCGGAAGAAGCATGGAGTAAAACTAAACCTGATGTAAGTAACTTCCGTGTGTTTGGTAGTGAAGCATGGGCTCACATTCCAGATGAAAAACGGAAAGCATTGCAGCCTAAAAGTGAAAAGTGCATATTTGTTGGATATTCTAAAGATGTAAAAGGTTATAGACTTGTTCAACCACATTCTCATGATATAATCATTAGAAGAGATGTTAAATTTGATGAAAATCTCTTGGCCTGTGAGCCTAACTTGGCGATTGTGCCATTTGTGGCCTGCGAGCCTGATTCGGCGTCTGTGCCTTCTTCTTCTTCTTCCAACTTCCTTGACAGGTTTCCAACTCCAGTTTCTGATAATGACAGTGAGGATGAAAATCCACCTCCGCCTACTCATGTTCCTCCAGTTGCACCAGCACTAGTGATTCCTCGATGGGTCCGTTCAACATGTGAAGCAGCTGGTGATCTTGCCGACGATCCTAGAGATCAACGTCGAACACATTCTCAGTTTTAGCGAGTCTCTTCTCTTTTGGCTCAAGTTTCCGAGAATCATGATCCAGAAAATTTTGCAGAAGCTTCAGGGAATCCAAATTGGGATGCAGCCATGGATGGAGAATATCATTCCTTAATGGCGAACGATACTTGGGATCTTGTACCTCTTCCAAAAGGAAGAAAACTTGTCAGATGTAAATGGGTCTACAGAACTAAGTATGCATCAGATAGAAGTGTTGAAAGACTTAAGGCAATGTTAGTTGCCAAAGGTTTTTCCCAAGTGGAAGGGATTGACTACAATGAAACCTTTGCTCCCGTCGTAAAAATGAACTCCATCCGCCTTGTTATTTCCCTTGCAGCCTTACACAACTGGGAAGTCCATCAAATGGATGTCAAGTCTGCCTTCTTACATGGTGATTTACAGGAAAAACTTTACATGGAACAAACTCCTGGCTATGTTCAGAATAACTCTAGCCTTGTCTGCCGCCTTAAGAAATCCTTATATGGCCTTAAGCAAGCTCCTAGAGCTTGGGTATGCCAAAATGGATAACTTTCTTCTTGACACTGGTTTTTCTAGATGCCATTCTGACCCTAATGTCTATACTAAGAACATATGAAACCATCTCATAATACTTGTTCTATATGTTGATGACCTTATTCTTACTGGTAGTGACCCTAAGCTTATAACCCATGTGAAATCCAGTCTTAAACAAAATTTTGAAATGTCAGACTTAGGACATTTGCATTATTTTCTTGGTCTCCAAGTCCTACAAACCAAAGAAGGAATCTTTCTTTCTCAGTCTAAGTATGCTTGTGACCTTCTTCGTCGCTTTCACAGGGAAGATTGTACACCATCCCCTTCTCCCTTCCAGTCTGGAGTTAAACTTTCTGCCACTTGTACTTCACCTGAAGTCGATGCCACCTTGTATCGTCAGCTTGTTGGTAGTCTCTTATACTTGACTCCTTCTCGTCCTGACCTTTCCTTTGACATTGGTCGTGTTGCCCGTTATATGCAGACACCTCATGAAAGTCACTGGAAAGCAACTAAAAGAATACTTCGATATATTCGAGGTACAGTTCAGTTTGGGATTCATTATAGTACAGGGGAGGAACCTTTGTTGGTTGGTTTCACTGATTCAGATTGGGCAGGCGATCCTGATGATCGAAAGTCTACTGCAGGTTATGTTTTCAGTCTGGAATCTGGACCTATTACTTGGGATTGTAAGAAACAACAAGCTCTTGCTCTTTCTTCAGCAGAGGCAGAATATCGAGCAGCAGTTAATGCCAGTCAGGACGCTTTATGGCTTCGACAGATCCTTTCAGAGTTTAGATTCGAGTAGCAAACAGCCTACTCCACTTTGGTGCGACAATCAAAGTGCCATCAAGCTTGCCAAAGATCCAGTTCTACATCAACGTAGCAAACACATTGAGCTACATATGCACTTCATCAGAAATCTTGTTCATGATCGTGTTCTTGAAGTGCTCTTTTTCCCTACAGATGACCAAGTTGCAGACATCGTCACCAAGTCTCTTACAGAAACGAAGTTTTCTAAACTTCGATCTATGTTAGAAGTTCAAGAACTTGTCATTAAGGGGGGATAGGCTCTAATGCCTCTTTCCTTCTCCTAATAGTGTCACTTTTGTAAATCCTTCAATCCTATCCCAAGTTGTTCTTAAGGGGGGATGTTAGGATATTTAGACACTTAGGAGTTAGTTAAGATCAACTTGTGTAATATATCCATTAGGGATAGTGTGTTTCTTTAGTATGCATTAGTATGCATTTGTAAATACTTAATCCGACGGTCACGATATGTTCCCGACATAGAGTGATCCGACGGCTCAACTTCTCTTAGATCAAACCTAACCTTGATCCGTGGCTTAACACCCGATTGGTCCATGATCTCTATTTAAAGAGCATGGAGGGTCATTGTTTAGTTGATCAATTATGAGAAGATCATTTGTAACTTTCTTTTTTTGCATAATAAATTGTCCCGTAGAAGCTATTTGGCCGAGGCCGTGGAGTATTTCCCTAAAGAGGGTTTAAACCACGTCAAAAAATTGGTGTGTTGATCTGTGATTTGTTTGTGTGAAGTGGTTTCTCTTGGTGTTCAGTCCTTTGGTAGTACCTTGTGTACCCGAACACTATATTCATTCATAAGAAAACTCATTAAGGTCTAAAGCTATTTGAGAATTAAAATCATACATGATAAGCAAACTTCAAACTCTCAAATGGAACAAACTTGAATCATTTCATATTAAAACAATGAAGAAATACATCCCTACCATGGACCTTGGTGTGAATCCCTCCTCCATTGCCATAAGCTTTCCTTCCTCCACCCTTGCTTTTGAAGAAATTGAGCTTCTCCTACTTTAGAATCTTTTCAGCATGCCTTTGCTCTTCCTTTGTGTACTTTACAATGCCCCCCATGTCTTTCTTATATAGAATTGGGAAATGAGCCTTAAGCTTTTCTTCTAAATGTGGGATTACTCATTTTCCTCATTTTAGATTATTTTAACCTGAAAACCTACTTTTCCATAGTTTTAGGCTTTTTGTACCACTTTAAGCACAATTAATGCATTTTAATGCATTTCTCTTCACTTTTTGATTGGTGTAGATTAAGATTGGACCTTTAATGAGCGGTTCGATGACCGAACTTGGTCTCCTTAGGTTCTGTTGTTGGAGCAACATCTCCCCCCAAATTTTGTACATATTGGGGCCCCCTCCTTTTACTTTTTCTAGAAATACTGTCTAAAGAAGTTAATTATCCTTTTAACTTAGTTTTTTTTTTCAACTGAGGAATTTGCTTTTAAAAATTGAAGTTTTTTCTTCTAGGTTAAAATTCACGATTTTCTCCTGAAACTGCGAAAGCAATTTGCATATCTCTCCCGAAACTGCGAAAGCAATTCGCATATCTCTCTCGAAATTGCGGAAAGAAATTCAAAAAGCTCTCTCGAAACTGCGGAAGCATTCACGATTCTCTCCCGAAACCGCGGAAAGACTTAGTGTTTTTTGGAAGAAGCTCAAGTTTCTATCTCAAAAATGTGAAAGCATTCACGAAACTCTCTCTAAACTGTGGAAGCAATTCATGTGTCTCTATTGAAATTGCAGAAATAAATTCAAAAAAAATTCTCCCGAAATTACGGAAGCAATTCACGAAACTCTCCCGAAACTGGGGAAGAACTCGGCGAACTCTCTCGAAATTGCGGAAGACTTAGCGTTTCTCTTTCGAAACTGGGGAAGAACTCAAGTTTCTCTCCCGACACTATGGAAGAACTTGAGATTTCCTCCCGAAATTGTGGAAGCTTTCGTCAAATATTGATGAGATAGAACAAAGTTATTTCGTAAGTTGCGGAAGAATACCCTGAATCTTTCTGAAACTGCGGGATGACTTGGCAAAACCATTCACAATAAGCTTTCGAGAGACTGTATTTCGAAAAGATACGCAAAGCACTCCCGAAACGCCGAAGCAATTCACCATCTTGTTCCGCAATTGCAGACGAAACTCGTAAGTCCACCCCGTAATTGACGGTCGCACTTAAATGTCGAGACGGCTTGAAATGGCCGCACCATACCAAGCATTAAAACAACATTTTAATGACACAACCTACCCATTTAAATGCTGCACATGTCTAACCTTTTATAAGGACGGTGGGGGTTTCGTTTATTTCATTGTTTGTTTATCCTTCAAAGAACACCGTTAGGAAGACCGCATCGGCTCGCTCCAGCTCAGCGCATCCACGACCGCGTCCACCTCACTCAACTACTGTCTCGTCTCTATGTAGGCTTTTTAACCGCCATCTAGGTTTTATCTCCACGTCGAATTACTTTTTGGGTCTTCTCGTTCATAATTTGGCTGATACACATTGGTAGCATAGGTCATTTTTTTTTTATTACAGCCGCCGTGGCCCCTTAGGTTTCTCATTCCAACCAGCTGAAAGTCGTAGCCATGACCATCCAAGTTTTTCACTAACTTCTTTCCCATCGTCTTCCTACCCTAATTCAAACCTCATACCGGCCACGCATTGTTTTGCAAGTATTATTAATGACAGTAGTGGTCAGTTGAGATACTCGACCACTCACCTTTTTAGGCTTAGTTACTGAATGTGGAAAACAGTCCCTTGTTTTATCATTTATTCATAGGATTTTTTCACTCCAGGCTGACCCACCATTGACCATTAGAAGTGATACGATGAAGGATACCCTCTCTCCAAGGGCTAGGAGGGAAGCAGGTTTTTTCTACGTTATATGTTTACCTTTTCGGAAGCATTCCAAAAGCTCCTAACTAGACATTGTCTCCCTAGAATAATCAAGTCTCAGGACCATATTTCATCTTCTGAAGTGATATATTTTGCTTCCCCAGCATGCAGCTTCATAATTTGTCTAGATTTCTCTTTAGCATGTTAAAATTGTCCTTCTCTTTGTTACACTCTCATAAAATGCTGCAGATTTTTATAATGATTCACATTTGGTTGCTAGTAGGGATAAGCCAGGATGCCAAAAGGTGGTAGAAAGAAAACTAAAGTGATGAAACCAGATCCAGTGCAACTAAGGACTGAAACTATGTTCCAAGACACTAAGTGTACCATCGGCGTTCCTCCCGAAGTCCGTTGGGGAGATGTTTACCGGATGATCAGGGACCAGGATATCCCAGATGTATTATTGGAAGAAGAACAAATATACCTCAACATTAGAACTTCCGGCATAGCTAGGGCTTCTACCCGCCCTGAATTGTTCCCATGCTCTGAAGTGATCGGGTGGATATTGGAACATGCCAACCCAGAGACAAGAGTGTTGCATGACAGCAAGGGAGATCCTTTTGCTTCATTCCATCCAACGTATATTGCTACAACCTACAAATTCTCACGCCCCCAACAAGCTCTAAGTGATGAATGGTTGGGTAAGATGAATAATATTGAGATGGCCAAAAAATTATTGGTCACAGGCAAGCACTTGAGAAAGAGAGGTAATGATAAATATGATGTTCAAAACCTAAGACCTTTTTTTAGGTTAATCGCCCTGATGCTATGCAGAATTTTCGGCATGCCCGATGGCACTATATATAGGATACAGTGGGCCCCCATCATCCACTTCGTAGCATTCAAAGGGACTGTGTTTGACTGGGTTACTATCCTTTCGGACAGTTTGGAATCCATCGTGGCTGCTGCAAGAGAAGGTCTGGCCTTAAAAAAGTCAGAATTTTACATGTCTTCCTATCTCATTGACTGTATTTTGTCCAAACTATCTTTCCCCAGACTATGTTGCACATGGGATAAAGCCAACACCCCGGTCTACACTGCTTATAAAATAATGTGGGCTCAAAATTACAGAGCAAGCTATAAGCTCATCTACGAAGAATTCATCATGCCCTTATATGAGGAGATGTTCAAGGAAGAGCCCAATTGTCTATCAGAAAATGCCATGGAGGTCCTGGAAAACTATGGAGATTTTTATTTTTCAGAGCACGACACCTACATTAGGATGTTTGGAGGTACCAAAGCGCCATACATTTTGCCAAAATACGCTACTGATTATGTAGTCCTCAAGGAAGCAGACAGACAAATTTTCCTTGATGGAATTGGAGGGGTGCTTAACAAGCAGCATAAGGCTTCTTTCCCTCCTTTTCCGTTCTGAATAGGAGCCTACAAATTCTTAGGGGTTGCATCAGCTAAGGAATTCGTTCAAGAGCTGAAAGCTTTCCACTTCGAGGAAATGATCTTCCATAGAAATGATAGGTGGAGCAAGGTTGTCGAGCATTGCAAAGAAATTTATGCTCATTTTGAATATGCTCATTACTATGATGCCGAAGAAGAAGTGTTCAGAGGCATCAGCAACATGACTGAGTTGCAGATTTGTCGTTAAGGTAGTGAAGCAAGCTCTAGCTCTGCCCTAGCCCGAAAAGCCAGTCTGCGGAAAGAGAGAGAAGCAGCTGATGCCCTAGCCCGCGAAGAACAAAGATTGAAAGAGGAAGCAAGGCTACAACAAGAAGCAGAAGATGCAAGTCTGCAGAAAGAAGCTGGAGATGTAGAGCAGAGGGAAGAAAGTGAAAATCAGCAGCAAGCTGAAGAAGAAGAAAGAAGGTGTAAAGATGAAGAAGACCAAAATGAGGAGGAAGAACTTAAGACCGATGAAGATGCCCAAGCAGGTGGCTCCGGCACCCAAGATATGCAAACAAATGTATCTCAAGCAGGTGTTCCCGGCACCCAAAATGTGGAGGCAGACACAACTCAAGCAGGTGTTCCCGGCACCCAAAATATGGAGACAGACATAGATCAAGCAGGTGTCTCCGACACCCAAAATGTGGGAACAGACACATCTCAAGTAGTCCAGAACCCACCCATAGAAGCAAAAATACATGTAATAGACCTCCCAATTGTCCCTTACACTCCATCAGAAGATCATGCTGTGTCCCGATGGGATGAATTTATGTATGATAAGAAGAGGAAGGGAGTAGTCTTGAAATCGGAAGAGAGGATAAAGAGACTCTTCCAAGAAGATATTGTTACCCGGTGGGAGATCATGGTGGTGCAAAATGCAAATAAGGCTCCCATAGCCATGTCATCCGTCGCTGTGTCAGCAGCAAAAGCAACACAGGACAATGTGGTCGATATGGTTTGAGAATTTGAGTCAACAAAGAGAAGAGCTCGCATGTTACAACATACTGTGGCTAATGAGCAATCTTACAAGGATCTTGTAGTGAATAAGTATAATCGCCTGTTTGTTGAGCACAAGGAATTATCAGATAAGTATCGCCACTTAGAAGAAGAAAAAGAGCACCTGGTAGTCCAGATGATGGTTTTAGAAGCAGAAAAGAACGATTCGGAAGCTAGAGTTTCTCATCTGCAAGCAGATAAGCAAGCAATGGTTGAGTAATTAGAACAGGCAGAGAGCAGAGCAATAGATATGTCTCCATTTCATGAGCTGTCCTGCGACATTCTGAGGAAAATGCACGCCACACAGGAGATTATTACCGAGGGAGTGCGCAGGCTCAAAGCCATGATGGTTAGATTGAAAGAAGTCAATGCAGAGGCCAATAGGATTAAGGGAAAATATACTCGGGTTAAAGCAAACATACTGAGCTAGGTGGAATGGAGAGAAGGGAAGGTTGATTTTTCCAATCATCTCCCATTCAAGTCTGTAGATGATTTTAAAGAAGATATAGCCCTTATTGAATTCTGCAGGAACTGTGGCCTTAAGCTAATGGCTAAGATCCAAGGAACAATGGATAAAAGTAACAGTCTTAATCAAAAAATCCATGAAGTGCATGATAAGTGCAAGATGAGTTTTCCTCAATCCCTCGAGGAGTTCCCAAGAAAAGAGCAACGTTTATTAGACTTGAAGGAAGAGCTAGGCATCCAAATGGAATATGTAAAGAAGATTGATGTCCTAGCCACTGATGATCTCCATCACTATATTGGGCTGTTGTCAATATACAGTCATTTGCTTAAAGAATTCTACCACGCAGCAGTTGCAGAAATTCAGGGGGTGGAAGTAGAACTTGGTAAACATGTAACTTCCCAGAAGATCTTGCTCCCTTCCCCAGGAAATGTGGTTATCAGAGACACTGGTATTTGGTTCATTTACATAGCAGAGGAGGAAAAGAAAGCAGCAGCAGTAGTCAGTCCAAGTCCTTCTCTCCCAACAGTAGCAGCTGGTCCAAGCACCTCTCTCCCAGCAGAAGTGCCTTCCCAAGGATGAACACGTTGATCCTAAGGCGTTGTTCCTATTTTTGTATTTTGGTCTCCCTATGTTTAAAGCGTAGAATCACTGAACAGTTGTCCTTTTCTTTTTGAGAAATTTTATGTTTTAAGAAAAGGGCCACTACTTGTTTATTAAGAGAAAACGTCTATAGAGGACATGTGTAAAGAGCCAGGTGGCAGCCCAAGAGGCATTTTGTAAAGATATAAATAGAAGGTGAGGGAATAGTAGAAGGACTTTTGGCAGGTAAATAATTTTTCTTAACTTGTATGAGCTATCTTGCACTTGTTTCAATTAAATGAAATGTACCTAATAAGAGCCTAGAGAGGACGTCTTTTGCATGGAAATGGATGTTGGATGCATGCTGGATTATTCTTATGACTTTCATATTCTACTGTGAGATCTTTCTTTGCTTTCTTGAATTATTTCTCTGTATTGAATGATCTTACTATTTCTTTTGCAAATGAATTTTCTCCTACATGAGTAATGGAATGCGTTATATGTGAATTGGAAGCTATCTTCTAATTTCTCTTCCTTTCTTGCTATAGATCTATATTTATGATTTAATGGTTGTCTGTTTTAGATAACTCTTCCAGCACATTACTCATACTTATAATTTTGCTCCTTGCAGGGATAGTTTAGGTTTATTTCGGTTTTAAATACATATTTGTTTCGATTTCTGCATTTTAATTAAGTTAGTTTAGGCACTTGCATATCATTCTAAACCATAAAATCAAAAAAATGGTGGATCTGGACATAACCGATATAATTGAAGCAAATCTCCAAACCCAACGGTTGCCGGATCTGCTAACCGGACGGATTCCCCACACCAAATGGTGGACAATCTAATTGGGATAGTCTACCGAGGAGAATCCCTTTCTGCTTGATGCTGCGTTCTTCGAGGCATCAAAAGTGTTTGGCACTAGAAGGAGGGCTTGAAAGTGCATGGCTAATAAAGGAAAATCTCCCACTGTAAAAAATGTTACCGAAAACCTACTTAAAAAAGGAATTTCAGATAGCCCAAATCTTGAAGTAGCAAACCAAGAAAACCTTGTCTCTGATTCTGAACCTCAAGAAGTATTGTATGCTGTGCCTTTTGTAGAAATAGAAGATTTAAGGAGACATACACGATCTTATGTTAGACAGCTAAGTGGTTTAAACGCAGTAAATTTCCTTCCTAGGAAAATTTCTCCTAGAAAAGAGTGACAGTACACCCGTGATTCGATTCTTGTGAAAAATTTTGAAGAGCTTGTGAATTTAACCTTGGAAGAAATTGCAGAACCCCTGAACAAGGACGATCTTGAAAACCCAGAAAATATTTCAGATCAAGAAAGTCTTGGAGAACTTATTACTCCAAAGAACACTCCATTGAATTCACCTTACAATTCTCCACCAGATTCTCCACATAGAGACATGGCCATACCTGCTTGGAGAGCAAGGGGAGCGTTGAATCTAGTTGGGCCATTCCACAATCTTCCAAAAAATCCAGAGAAAGTCTTGCCTAAGTTCAACCCAGGGAAAGCCATTTCGTTCGAAGATCATCTCAAGAGTTTTTATTTAGCTCTGAATCTTTTGAATGTGCAACATGAAGATGTAGTCTGTAGTTTGTTTCCATACACATTTGAGCCAAAAGTATCATGTTGGTATTTTAGCTTAAAGCCTAGCTCAATCTTAAGCTGGGATGAATTTGAAAAATGTTTCTTAAAGAAATATGGAAACCAAAAAACTGTAGCTATACTTATGAAAGAATTATTGTCCATGAGAATGGAAAAGAAAGAAAAGGTTCAAGACTTCAATCAAAGGTTCACAACACTCTTAAATAATTTTAGTGAAGCAAATAAACTAGCAGAGGAATCTCTGGTTGAATATTATACAACAGCTCTTGAAGGACCCATAGCAATGTTCATTAAAAGATCTAAGAAAACCACTCTGATAGAGAATTTCGAAGAAGCTAGAAAGTTGGAAGAAGAAGCGGATAACATTGCTAAGCATGCCTTAGATGCAGAAACAAAACCAGCAGTCAGTAAAAAAACCTTGTTGCTCACTAGAGGTAAAGAAGAGTCATCAACAGACATGGAGAATGTAGTTAAGATGATGCAGAAGTTGTCCAATAAAATTGTAGATATCGAGAAAGATAAGGCTGCTAGTACATCTAGGAAACCTTTCAAGCCATTTTACAAAAAGGGGGAAGACAGTGATCAACCTCATCCACCTTCCCCTGTTTTAAACCTCAATGAAATAGGGATGGAAAAATTATGCACCTTTCATCAAGAACAACATTCGGAGAAGAGCTTCCCACAATGGATTAACTCTATGAGTTTAGTCATGAACCAAATGTTGGATTCACATATTCCATATCAAGAAGATCCTCTAGAGGAATCGATCCCTGAATTAGAAGAACCACCTCCCGACACCACTATGGTGCTATGGGATTGGGTACCTTTAACTGAATTAGTAGAAGAAGATCCCATAGAAAGCTCTCTCTCTACTGTGAACATTAATACTCGCAGTAAAGGTCCTATTACGGATCCTGTGCCAAAATCAACTCCTCCTGTTAACACCTAAAAAGTGCTCACTAGCTCATTCCCTTATTCACATGACCCATTTGTCCACTTTTCCACTATCTGAGCCTCTGAAACCAACAAAAGGTCACCAAAAGACCTTATTACACCCCTTTTTCCATTAAAAAATATTATTTTTCCAAGAAAATCATAAAAACCCTCAAAAAGGGTCCAAATTCCCAAAAATATTAAAAAGGGAATTAAAATATTATTTTTATTCAAAAAAGGAAAAATGAGGGAAAAGTAGCTAAACCATGTTGGTCAATACCATTTGGTTTCCACAAAACCACAAATGGTATTTCCCACCACCAAAACCTATAAAAAGGTGGTAGGGGCTCCTCATTTCACATCCATCCATTATCTCATCCTTATGCTGCTGAAATCTCCCTTGAGCATTTTAGCCATTGCAAACCACATTGGAGAAGAGACCATTGGAGATTGGAGTTGCTCATCCTTGGAGCCATTCAACCTCACCATTAGAGGTATTGATTCCGCAAGCACTTGCTTGCCCCATTCTTTCAATACAAATTCATTATTTTACATTATCTTGTTCTTGATTTTAAATTATTTTTGTTATTTGCTTAATATCTTTGCATAGATCCATGGTTAGTCTTGTTTAATTAGTTTATTGTTATTTGTTTTCATTGAAACTGCTGCTACTAGTTAGCAGGTGCCCATAGCACTAAGCCTGGTTGCAAAATCGGGCCAACAGTTTTTGGCGACTCCGCTTTGGTTTGAACTATAGATCTCAATTTTTCTTTCAATCTTTGTTTTTTAGTAGTTTTTAACCTTTAGATCCATAGATCTGCCATCCTAGACAGCAGATCTATTGCTGATCTAGCTTTTGGCCCATAAATTGCCATTAACAGCCCGAAATTTTCAATTTTCGGGTTCGTTTCTCGGTTTCCGTGCACGGATTCCGCCTCGCGGCTTTTTGCCAGACAGTCGCGTGGTCCATCGCGACTTTTCTGCGTTTTTCCGCGCGGTCCATCGCGGCTTTTTTCCAGACAGTCGCGCAGTCCATCGCGACTTTTCTGCGTTTTTCCGCGCTGCACACCGCGGCTTCGCGGCCAATTTCCGCGCTGCCCATCGCGACTGTGCGGCTAAAACCCGCGCGGTCCATCGCGACTGTGCGGCCAAAACCCGCGCGGTCCATCGCGACTGTGCGACAGAAACCCACGCGGTCCATCGCGGTTTTTCTGTCAAAACCCGTGCGGCTGAAGTTTTCATTCGGCCATCCCGATTTTGAAAATTTTTTTTACTGTACTTTCTGCCCATAGCACATTTTTTACAGTATTAAATTCTGCATATTTGACAGCTTTGAAAATTTTTTTACTATTTAAAGTGCATATCTAGAAATCTTTTTAAAAATTTTCAAGAAAGTGAAAGAAAGACTCATTTTGCATTTTCATCTAGATTCAAATTTTTTCCTATTTAATTCTTTAAAATCTTGCCCATAGCAATTTTTCTTGAACGAAGAAATCCATTTATTTTTTTTTAAAAGAAGTCTATTATTTGCTTTCATAAATCCAAAAAATCCTTTGTTTTTTGAGTTATTTTTTGAAAAGCATTTAAATTCCTTTTAGTGAAAAAAGTCATAAATATTTGCTTTTTATTTTCGAAAAATCCTTTATTTTTTGAAAATTTCCTGTAAAGCATTTAATTTTTTCAAGTTCATTTTACCATACCTCACGTGCACTCACTCAATCACTTAATTGAATTAAGCCTTAAAACGTACCCTAATTTGAACACACTTTTAACCCCACTTGGGGAACACTAAAAGAATTCTTGTAGCTAGGTAGTATTGGGGGGATAGGTGTTCCAACAACACCCCTCAGTTCTTACATCTGAGACATAGAAGTTGTCCAATTAGGGAGCTAAAATCTCTTAGTACTTTTTGGCGCGGTCACAACCGGTTTATGGGAAGGCCTCTCCCTTAGGAGGGTTGAAGTCGCGAGGATGGTTCCGGAAGCCTGAGTGGAATACCGAAATCCATTCAGTAACCGAAGGGCTACCATTCGCAGTTCTCGGGATATCCCTGTATTGGGATATTGCGATCAAAGGACCAAACGGTAGATTTACCTTTTCTCGACGCGTCATGAACGGAGTATCCTAGTAGCCTGTCTTTAGGATTGATTACCCGGTGTCCCTCCCGGTAGGGGGATATCTAGCCGTTGTCTCAACATTCATATTGTCTGACTTGGATTTCATCACCTTGCAGAGGATATCATGTGTTTGAGTCACAATACTTTTAGTTAGGTGTTTGCATGATTCAACCCACCCTTGGTCTAGTTACACCTATTTTTTTTATAGAATCCGTTTGCATGTTGGTATTCTGACCAGTTGTTGCATTCCTCCACTTATTGTAGCACAGCTGCTAGAATAAGTGCCCTTTTTTTAGGTTGATTTTTTGGCCTGAGAGCCTTCTTTTTTCACTCCCCTTCTTGCACCCTTGGTTGCATTAGGGTTTTGAGTCTTTTATATATATATCACCACCTGATACTTAAACAAATTTTTTACACAAAAAACATATTCTCACCATTGAGAATTTTAGACGCTCCCGTCGTCTATAGGGCGAACTCCCAGAGTGTAGTCCACTCGGCTCTCCACGTCACGGACGCAGAGCCCTATCCCTTGATTCGACACATCGTCAATCAACTAGACAGTCATCCGATTCTGACACACCTCACTTCACATTTGGTTGGGAGGTAGAATCCGAAAACCCCAAAGAGTTACCACCAACCGCCATTATGTCTGGAACACCATTTGATCCACTGTTTACCAGCACCATAGGTGAGACATCTACAGACCCTTCTGCGGTGGTGCCATCCATGGCAACTACCACCCCCTTGGGTATGCCCAATATGGGCAACACTCCACATTTAGGAATGCCCAACACAGGGCCATCTCCTGTTATAGGAATTCCCAACACAGGTCCACCACCTGTTATGGGCATACCCAACACAGGGCTCACACCCCCTTTGGTTCCCACAAACCCTATCCCAGGAATCCCCACTGCTATTCCTACCCCAAGTTTAACCCATGTTGCACTTAGAGGCGCTGGCCTATACCAGACTACACCTATTGGAGGGCACATACCCTCCATACCTAGAATACCTTTAGGTGCTACTGGACCCCACACCACAATGACTAGGCATATCCCAGTTCCAGTCACCACATCTGCTAGCTTACCATACATGGCAAGTCTGAACCTGCCAGACTTAGCTAGGCTCACAAATGACCCCATCAGACATGATCCTGCGTGGCCTCACATGCCCACTAAACTCCCCTCTGACATCCCTAAGTTTGAGGGTAAGACGGGTGAAGATCCCCAGAACCATATCATGTCTTTCCATCTATGGTGTTCCTCCAACTCCATAGTGGACGACTCTGTCCGCCTCCGGCTCTTACAACGCACCTTCACTGGCTCTGCAGCCAA
Source organism: Larix kaempferi (assembly GCA_027924585.1). Taxonomy (NCBI): domain Eukaryota; kingdom Viridiplantae; phylum Streptophyta; class Pinopsida; order Pinales; family Pinaceae; genus Larix; species Larix kaempferi. Next base: position 14,637,043 of record BSBM01000103.1, on the reverse strand, counting down.
GTGGTATATCGAGCAGCCCCATGGGACGCATGCCACCTTTACCTCCCTGGCCTCGACCTTCCTACAGTTCTTTCAGTTACCTGTCCGCTATGATGCGGGCGTCGAGATCCTACTGTCTTGCAGACAGAATACGGCCACCCACATCACTGACCATATTCATGAGTGGCATCGACGCCGGAGCCTTTGCAAAATCAAGTTAGACGACCGTATCTTCCTAGATTGGTTTCTAAAAACCCTTCTCCCTCTCATTGCGAAGGATGTGGCATCCGAAATACCCCAGTCTGAAGAAGAGGCCATCCTCAAAGCCCAACAGTTTGATCTCATTTATGCCCAATCGGGTTATCTGTATACCATTATTCCAGATGCCCCTCGGGGCGAGTCATCCCAACATGATGCGCCGGGGGCATCCCATGCCACTGATGGCATCATTGGTCGTATGGCCGCACATCCCCAACCCTTTTCCATTACACATCCTAGCCATGGTCCCGACCTTTCGCGGGCTACATCTCAGTCTGGAGCAACTAGTTCGTATGCTCCCATGGCACATCACCACCATACCCATGGACCTTCATGTCCACCTCAGTGTTTTGCTCATGCACCACCTGCATACGCCCCCCCAGCTACACCTCAACCATTGTACTATCCAATAGCTCAGGGTTACCAACAACCCCAGTAGGCAACTGGACCACCTCCAGCACCACAGGCTTATTATCCACCACAACCTGCTCCTGCACCTGCGGCGATCCAAAATCCTCCCACTGCTCAAGGGAAAGTGTACACACAGCACAACCAGCCCCAAAACCAAAACAACCAGCGCAACCAAGGTGCACAACAGAACCGTGGTAGAGGTCATAACCGCGGTAATAACCAACAACATCAGCAAGGTCCTCCACCTCCCAATCCTCCGCAGAATAACAATGCTGCTCCTCCCAACCGCAATCCGGATCGGAATCCTAAGCATCCTAGAAATAATAACCTCAGAACAAACCACCCTTGTTCTATATGCGGGGTCTATGGTCATTACAGACATTCTTGCCCACATTTGGAGCGAGCTCGGCAACTCTGGACCAACGATGCCCATCGTCAAGGGCAAGCGGCTCCTCAGCCGCCACCCAACCCTCCACCACCTCAACATCAACCTTTGGTGCTGCAAAACCCCTTTCCAAACCAGGGTGTAGTGAACACTCAGGCGTTAGCCCCCCCTCAGGGAAACGTGCCACCACAGCAGATCACTTATGCAGCCCCTGATCAACCCATGTTCGATTCAGGTACTCACCATTTGTTGATGATGTCGACTGCCGATGCTAACCTCCAAACTCGTTGGAACCAATATAGCTCCACCTCTGAAGCCCCTCCCGCCGACAAGAACACTAACGTTAATCCCACAGATCAAACATTACGTATACCTCCGGCTCCACTTGATGGCACTTCCAAAGCACCTCGCTTCCCACTTTGTCATATCAACAATAATCCCAATGCTCGGGCTGCGTCGAATTACAACATCGTAGACGACTTAGCCCAGTCTCCTGCAGCCATGTCTGCTTTAGAAGTTTTGAAAAACTGTCCTTCACAGCGCAAGACTTTACTCTCTTCCATTGGCGCCATTGACCCCAAGGATTCACAGCTGATCGCATTTGATTCAGACCAGTCTGAACCACGACTGCCTTCCTCATTAGCATTCCAAGTTTCTGTTTCTATTCAGAATCTTGTTATCCATCGGTGCATTATCGATGAAGGGGCCTCTACATGCGTCATGTCCACTTTCGTTTGGCAGAAGTTGGGATCCCCTACTCTCCAGCAGTCCACCACTGCATTGCGAGCCTATGATGGCTGTTCGGCACAACCCCAAGGTCTATTAGCTAATGTCCCCGCCCAGTTGGTGGGTAAAACCGTCCTCATTGACATTGAGGTCATCAATGCCCAACTAGACTATAACCTTTTACTTGGTCGCAGCTACATGTATGCCATGCAGGCTGTTTCCTCATCCGTATTTCGCACCATGCAGTTCCCCCATGAGGGACGCGTGGTCAAGGTCGACCATCTCACCTATTACGATCCCAAGGCCCCCGCCACACCTGAAAATGTTCTCCCCATGGTTGAACAACCTGTTTGTGGTGCGACTACCTCATTCATTTCCTCAATAGGACCTGGACTTTACTCCGAGGCGCCGATGACCTCTACTTTCCAGGCCATTCCACCATCGTCACCGGAGACCCACGTCGCGAACCTCTGTACTCTTTCACAGAATACACAACCACCCGGTAATCAACCACCTTTGTTCCCTAAACCACCATTGGTCCCTAGTCACATCGGTGTTACACCCATCCACACAATCCCCTTTCTATTCCCTCCTTCAGGCGTAGTAAGCGCTCCAGTTATGGCTACCCTTAGTCTCCCCGGGTTAACATTGGGATTACCTGTGTGGTATATTTTGCCTCCCGTTCCACCGCCGACACCAAATGTCATCCTGCAACTGGTGCAACCCATTGTTACTTCTACCCAACCACCTCCCGGTATCACTACTCCTTCGTCATAGACGAATCCCCCTCCACTCATTAGACCCACTGGGGGCAGAGGCCCGCAGCCATACACTGCGGTACCCCCACCCAAGGTAGTTAGACCTCCCCCCGTATGTCGTGCTCCTCCAAAATGCTCGTTGTGTGATGAGTTAGGCCATCCAACTCATCAGTGTCCATAGTTACCTGCATTGCAGGAACACATGCAAATGCTGGACGACAACCCCAACATCCCGGTTTTCAAACTCGATCCAAACCCCATGCCTCGTGATAAATCACTGCGTACCAACCACCCATGTGCGATATGCGGTATTTACGACCACTACTCACATCACTGTCCTGACATCCTAGATTACAGAGAAGCTCTCTACGAGATGAACAATTTGGACCTTGAGATGGCACCCCCTACTATCGAGGAGATCTACCCTCCCCCATCATCCTCATCCGGAGATATTAACACCATCTACATGATCTCTTCGACTACCACTACCTCATTACTTGATTTGACAACTCAAAGCTCCCGCAATGATGAAGAAATTCTAGAGGCTCCTACTGCCCTTAACCATCCCTGGGAAGACATGCACCATCGTCCATACTTCCTCCTGGAAGAGACTTCATCCACCACCGCTACGCAATCCGCGGTTGAGTCCAAAGAGTTCTTTCCTACTAGAGTCGACTGGTTAAAGGATCTGATACCCGATATTTCTCCCGTCATCCACATTGACATCTCTGACCCACTTGGTTCCCTTCATACCATTACATTAGGAGCCTCCCACAGTGAGCATGAGATCGGAGAATACCAACGACTGTTCCAAGAATTCACTGATGTCTTTACTTGGTCAGATACCGAAATGCCTGGCCTTGACCACACCATTTACACGGTTTCCACTGGATACCCCTTTGTCCAGTCGGCCCCTTCAATTGATACCTTAGACACACATGTTCAACCCTTTCAAATCGATGAGGAAACCACATGTCCACAACATGGGGGAAGGCCCAAAACCTTGCTTACTCATCATCATCGTGACCCTCGTCGGAGATACTGGGGGCATCCACCCCACAAAGGGAATCCATGATCATCATATCATCACTTCAGTATGCCACCACAGCCCACAGCCTCATGGTATAACACCCCGCCAGCAGTTGCTCAATGCCCTATTGATCTCTCTCTGAGACAACATCTGCACCTCTGAGTTAGGGGGAATAATAGATTACCTCGACCCCGGGATAGGGGGCATGATCAATCATTTTGAACCTTCCCCATCATCTCTATCTCAACACCTCAATGAGCCCATCGTTCAAACCAACACATATGTGATCCACAATCACAAACCCCATGCACATAGCATGGGGGCAGGTCATTTACCCTGCTCACTTTTTCATATTCGTGATCTCAACCATTTTTGAGGTCACGTGTCACTTGTATATTTCAGTTGATTTGATACACCTAGTATTTTTCCCCCACGGGTCATCATTTCTCCCCACCACTGCATCATTGGCTTGGTGGGCTCACCTTTATTGGTAGCCATTTTTTAACGTAGTTATTTCCTTTGACCATTCCGGAGTCCTTATGACCTCCATTTTTCGCACCATTTGCACCGCCGGATTCATATTTCCGTGCTCGTGATGACGCTTGAGATCATTTCTCGCTCTCATGCCTAGATTTTTCAGGCATTTTTTCCATGCCCCCTTGTCACCTCGGTTTGCGTGCCACATCCGCCGTTCTCCATCGTTGACCATCTTTATATCGTCGGATTCAGTTTTCCGCGCTCGTGATGATGCTTGAGATCATTTCTCGCTCTCACCTTTCGATTTTTTGGGCATTTTTTCCATGCCCACCACATAGCCTCGGTTTGCGTGCCACATCGGCCGTTCTCCGTTTTCGACAATCCTTATGTCACCAGATCCATTTTTCTGCACTGATGACGATGCTTGAGACCTTTTCTCGCCCTCATCAATCCATTTTTGTTCGGTATAATTTTATCCCTTTTTCGGGCTGAGCAACCCCTTTTACGAAAAAGGCACTGAGGGAGTTTTCTGTTAAGCTCTTTTCTGACTCCTAAAACAATGAAAAGATCGTCGAGCAATCTTGCTTCCTTTCATGCTCGCTAAACGTATCTGAAAGGGCGTCTACCTGGTATAAGTTTACCCATTTTCCGGACCTCGTAGACTAATTACGAAAAAGGTATACTCTAGTCACATCGGCTAGAAGAGTTCTCCATCCGCATCATTTTATGCTTTTTCGGGCCTTGGAGACTAAACTTACGAAAAAGAAACACCAATAGAGTCCACTTACCGCTTTCAGACTCTCTAAACATGAAAGCAACCATGAGCATGAGCCGTCCTGGGCTCGCAAAATCCACAGGACCGTACCATTTCAGAGCACACTTTTATCCCTTCTTGGAGCTCATTAAAACTACGAAGAAGGAACCAATGGTGCCCCTTGGCGCCACAACAGATCATGTCTACTCACACAGCAGCTTCTCCATTTTGGTCGCCTTTGTTCAGAGTATTCTGCAGTATGTCACTCTAAAACTCCCTCGACAGCTACCATCAGCTTCACCCCCCCCCGGAGTCAGTACATACCCTTCAGTCCCTAAAAAGCTATGATCCCTACACCTACAAGTCAGTTCCATACGCTGCCAGGTCAACCATGTCATCATGCTCTGAACAAAGGAAGTTTGAGTCTACCCATTTTTTGACCCATTAACTTCCCATTCCCACAAGTATGTCAGTCCAAACATCAGTACTACAACACTTCAGTTTTACACCTCGTGCTCCTATCAAGGAAACATCATTGCCTTGTTAGTTGCTGGTCTCCCTCTGTCGATGACAACCACATTCATTCCAGAGGATAGACCTAGAGGTCCCCGTGTCTTGGACTCATTACCATTTATGATGAGTGCCTACGAATCATTTCGAGAGGAATCCTCAGTGCCTCTCCGAATGGTTGTTTCTCACATGCTCGACTTCAACACCTTGATCGCATCGTTGAGACTCGCACAGGGTATTGGTCCGTTCACTTATTGCAAAACCGGGCCAACACCTCCCAAGCTTAAAGTTTCAAAAGAACTACCTAGAAGACATATAGCAATCATTCCACTGCACCCTAAATCTATCTAAACAACAGTCAAACAGCCAAACATTGACACCATAGTTCAACGAACAAAGGTCACAATGAATAAAACAGACAATCCGGTAAGAATTGGGAACGATTCTGATATAGGATATGCCATTATTGAGGATATAAAGAAAGTCAAAGCAAATGTGTCAATATTCGATATGTGCAATTTTCCTCAGCAACGAGATAAGCTGTTGCATGCTCTACAACCCCAACCCATCACTCCATTAACGGATACTCAAGAAGATCCCAACATTAATGAGGCTAGTATCGACGGGAAATCTAAATCCTAGACATTGCCATTCCTGTTGACCTTTGAAATTTTCAATCACAATGTTCACAATTGTCTGGTAGATTCTGGAGCATCTTCAAATGTCATGCCGCTGTCAATTTGTAAAAAAATTAACGGGAAACCTATTCCATCTCCGGCCCAAATCATTAGAATGAATGAACTGCTGTCAAAGTTATCAGGGAAATGAAAGATGTCCTCATTAGATTATCAGCCGACTCTAGAGTCTGTCGGTTTATTGACATAATGGTAGTTGATATTACTGAGGCCTATGGTTTGATCCTAAGTAGGGATTTGTCCACAAAGCTCACTGGTTACTTTGCAACTGATTGGTCTCATCTGTGGTTGCCTTATCAAAATAGGAAGAATCAGATCAAAGTCCTGAGAGAACTGCACATGAAGCAAAATGTAACTCAACTAGAGGGAAAGAATGAGGCTGTAACCTTCTCATCCTCGATTCTGGGGAATTATTTCTTAGAAAATGATCCGGTTAATTATCAGTCTGAAACTATCAGCCATGAATCAGATGAACAGTCCGATCTCCTTCATTTTTCTCGAACTGATGATGTTGACTGTAATATAGTTAGTTTAGTCACTGATTTAGACCATAGAGATACTAACTTAGCTGAATCAAAAGATTTTTTTTGGACATTATACTTTGACGGTCCTCAAAATATGGAAGGATCCAAAGCCGGTTGTGTCCTGATGGATGCGGAAAGAAATAAGTATTTTTTTGTCTTTTAGGTTAGAATTTGAATGTACTAACAACACTGCGAAATATGAAGTTTTGGTCCACGGATTAAAGAAGGCCATCGATTTAAATGTTAAATACTTGAAGGTTTTTGGTGACTCAGAAATAGTTGTGAGACAGGTAAGAGACACCATTCACTGTCTCTCACCTCATTTGAAGGGTTATCGGGCTGAGGTATGGGATTTAATTATGCATTTTGATGCTTTCAATATAAAGTCTATTCCTAGATTGCAAAATTTTGCAGCTGATTTGTTAGCAACATCCACTTCTAGATTGGTGCCATCTAATAACAAATGCTCAATTGAATTATTTTTCAGGCCCTCCGTCCCTGACAACGTCACAAATTTCAGGATTTTCGATGATGACGAACAAATTATCAGTTTTCTAAAGAACGAAGACATTTTCCAAGGAGCTGTGATAGATGAAGAAGAACACGATTCTGATTTGCTAAAGAAGGATGCAAATAAAGGAAATTTCATCCCCAAAGGGGTAAGGTCACTCGAAATGCTATTTGATCTTCAAAGTAAGTTCAAAAGGCCAGCTAATACCAAAACTAACAGTTCATCAATGTAGCATGAGTTAGTTAATTTAGGTACCGAGGCTGAACCAAAATTTGTCAACCTTGGCAAATGTTGTTCATCGGGAGAAAGAGATAGGTTCATCAAACTGTTTAGACAATATAAGGATGTTTTTGCATGGACCTATGAGGATCTGAAAACATATGACGTCCGCATTATTCAGCATGTTATACCAATGAAAGCAGGTGTCAAGCCTTTTCAGCAGCAATTAAGAAGGATGCATTCTACTTTGGAACCTCTGATTCAAAAGGAATTAACGAAATTCCTGGACGCTAAAATAATCTTTAAGGTCCGTCATTCTGACTATGTTCCCATAAGAAAGAAGTCAGGAGAGATAAGACTATGTGTGGACTTCAGAAATTTAAACAAAGCTTCGGATAAAGACAACTATCCCGTCCCTTGATTGGAACAACTCCTTCAAATGGTTTCGGGATCCGAGCTATTTTCTCTTCTCGATGGTTTCTTTGGATACAATCAAGTGTTAGTAACCGAAGAAGATCGTCTTAAGACTACTTTCTACACTAAGTGGGGAACTTTCGCATACAGAAGGATGCCATTCGGCCTGATAAATGCAGGAGCTACATTCCAGCGAGCAATGGATATCGCCTTCCAAGGATTGGGTGGGCAGTGTGTTGTTGTCTATCTAGATAATGTGATAGTTTTTTCAAAGAAAAGGGAAGATCATGTTGTCCATTTGAAGCATATTTTTTTATCGTTGTCGGAAATATGGTATTTCATTGAATCCCAAGAAGAGTGTGTTCGTTGTTCCTGAATGTAAACTCTTGGGCCATATCATTTCCAAATGAGGAGTGTCAATAGATCAGGAAAGACTACAACCTATCAATAGAATTCCAATGCCTTATAACAAAAAATCCATGCAGTCCTTTATGGGCACTATCAATTTCATCCAAAGATTTGTTCTAGACTTCGTACAAATTGTTAAACCTCTGCAACAAATGGTTAAGCAAAGCATACAGTTCAAGTGGACAGATTTAGAAAAGGATGTGTTTAGACACATCAAGGCATCTATAGCTAAAGCTCCTTCCTGAAGAAGCCCAGATTTTGATAAGGATTTTATCCTGTATACCGTTGCTTCGGATGACTCCCTCGCGGCTGTACTCACACAAAAGGTGGAGCTAGGGGCCGAATACCCAATCTCATTTATGAGCACTGGTCTGCAAGGAGGCTGAGCTAAACTATCACGTGGTTGACAAGCATGCATATGCTGTCTTCAAAGCAGTCAAACAGTTCAGACCATATATTCTTAAGAACAGAACGAAAGTTATAGTTCCCTACCCAGCTCTTAGATCCCTCTTCGTTCAAAAGGAACTAGGAGAAAGGAGGGGAAACTGGGTCACAACTCTTCAATAATACGATTTAGAATTTAAACCAGCCACGATCATCAAAGGACAAGGCCTGTGCAAATTGCTTATAGGAAATTCGACTGATGAAGAGAATCATTGGAAGATCGAAGCTGAGCTAAACTCAGTTGAAGTATGTCCTATCTTCACAACTCCTCAGTCATGGTATAGAGATCTGGTGCATTATTTGCAGCAAGGACACCTACCTGAGCACTGGAGCTCTAAGCAAAGGAGGGCACTCCATTTGAAATCAGCAGCTTATTAAATCATTGATGGGATACTTTTTAGAAAGAATTATGATGGAATTTTTCTTAGATGTCTAGAAAATGAAGATGCAAGTAAATTTGTTAAAGAATTACACGATGGCCCCGCAGGTGGACATTATTCAGGGGAGACAACAGCCCACAAGATACTTAGAGTTGGATATTATTGGCCCACTCTATTCTGAGATGCCCATGCGTATGCACGAAACTGTGATGTATGCCAAAGAAGTGCCGGGAAACTACCTAAGCCAGCACGACCCTTGCAACCGGTTATCATTTCTGAACCTTTTGAACAGTGGGGTATAGATGTTATTGGCGAGATAAATCCAAATTATTCTTTGCAACATCGATACATCCTGACATCTATCGACTACTTCACTAGATGGACGGAGGATACCCCATTGCGCAAGATCAATGAAGATACGGTCATCAATTTCTTCAAGGAAAACATCATAACCAGGTTTGGCGTTCCATTTCCCTTGTTTTTGATAATGCTCCCTATTTTTCATCTTTTAAGATAAATGAATTTGTTTATGAATGGGGGATTAAGCTGCATTATTTAGCCAATTATTACTCTCAAGGAAATGGATTAGCTGAATCTTCAAACAAAAACCTCATTTGAATTCTCAAGAAGACTGTGATAGAAAATCAACGAAGTTGGCATATAGCTCTTCCAAATGCCTTATGGGAAGATAGGGTGACTCCAAAGAGCGCATTAGGGGTTTCCCCTTTCACTCTTGTCTATGGCAAGGAAGCCATCATCCCCCCCAACATCTTGCTCCCATCCTTACAGTTGTCCCAAGCCTCTTGAGGGTCTAGTAGCCAAGCCTTACAATCCAGGATCAATACCCTGCTTCAACTTGAAGAAGCCCGACAAAAAGCTAAAGACCGATTCCATCAGCACCAGTACATAGTCAAGAGATGGTTCGATAAGAGGAAGTCCGGTAAAAGAAGTTTTGAAGTTGGGGATTTAGTCCTGAAATGGGATCATAATCATGAAGGCAAAGGGATGCACACGAAATTCCAACATTTATGGATAGGCCCTTACCAAATTTTGGCAAAGATAGGCCCATCCACTTATAAGTTGATAGAACTCGAGGGAGATGAAGTAACCCTTCCTCTCAATGGCCTCGCCCTGAAACAATACTTTGCGTAGTCTCACTGAGACTTTCTGTACATAAATAAGTTTCTCTTTTATGATTCTTTAGCCCTTTTTTTTTATTGTCTTCAGCTATGATTGTTTCTTTTCTCGTCATTTGAACCTTTTGTATGAAGTTTGTTTTCTGAAATCTCCTACAGTTGAGTTTCTCATCAAGACAGATCTCTCAAAGAAATTTCAAAACTCATGAATCCGAAACTACACTCGAATGAAAGTTTATCTATGTATTGTGCTCTTGCTGAACTTTCTTCAGAAGGAAGGAAGCCTACTTTGCTAGTCACATTAATCCTGTTTAAATACCAGAGATCTATGACTATCTTTATTACTATCTTTGGGCTCCATCCACTCTCACACTTAAAGGCATCTCAAGAAGGTCATTGAAGTTGGACCCATGAAGAGTAGCACATCCCGAGGGCATAGGGTATTGAAATGACTCCATTCTGCAAATTTAACAGCCAAAATGGCTTTGATCAAGGGTCTGTTTTTCAGAGATTCTCTCCTCAATTTAAGCATGGCTGAGACAAAAGCAAAGCATGTAAGTCAAGAAAGTTGTCCAAAAGACTCAGCACAAATTAGGCTCCTCTCTGTCCATGAGGCTTGATCAAATCAATAAAATCTCTCACTCACACAAAAGGACATTATGGATTGAGGAGCCAAAATCAAAGACCATGTCTAAAGAAAACATTTCTAGAAGGCTCAAGCAGCAAAGCTGTCAAAAGTATAAACATCCAAAAGGATGCAAGTGGCATGGGAATGAGGAACAACAGCAATAATGTCCATGAGAAAGTGTTGCAAATCCTGTGGAGTCGGATAGCAGTAGCCATCTGAAAGATGAATCTTCTAAAATGAACCCCACATGTTCTCCCTTTGAGAGTTTTAAAGATGTCTCTATCAAAGCTCCCTTTTCCCCAATGGCTAGCAGATAAAGTGACTTTTTCCTTCACTGAGATTCAAGTGCTCAGCTGAGTATTGCATATAAAATGGATATATTTTAAGAAGGTTTCGAATCATCGAGAGAAATTTTTCAGAGATCTATGTTCGCCAGCAACTCGCCAATTGTTGTTGGAGCAACATCCCCCCCCAAAATTTTGTACATATTGGGGCCCCCTCCTTTTACTTTTTCTAGAAAGACTACCTAAAGAAGTTAATTCTCCTTTTAACGTAGTTTTTGTTTTCAACTGAGGAATCTGCTTTTAAAAATTGAAGTTTTTTCTTCTAGGTTAAAATTCACGATTCTCTCCTGAAACTGTGGAAGCAATTTGCATATCTCTCCCGAAACTGCGGAAGCAATTCGCATATCTCTCTCGAAATTGAGGAAAGAAATTCAAAAAGCTCTCCCGAAACTGCAGAAGCATTCACGATTCTCTTTCGAAATCGTGGAAAGACTTAGTGTTTTTGGAAGAAGCTCAAGTTTCTCTCTCGAAACTGCGGAAGCATTCACGAAACTCTCCTGAAACTGTGGAAGCAATTCACGTGTCTCTCTCGAAATTGCAGAAAGAAATTCAAAAAAAAACTCTCCCGAAATTGTGGAAGCAATTCACGAAACTCTCCCGAAACTGGGGAAGAACTCGGCGAACTCTCCTGCAATTGCGGAAGACTTAGCATTTCTCTTCCGAAACTGGAGAAGAAATCAAGTTTCTCTCCTAACACTACGGAATAACTTGAGATCTCCTCCCGAAATTGCGGAAGCTTTCATCAAATATTGATAAGCTTGAACAAAGTTATTTCGTAAGTTGTGGAAGGATATCCTGAATCTTTCCAGAACTGCGGGACGACTCGGCAAAACCATTCGCAATAAGCTTCCGAGAGACTGTATTTCGAAAAGATACGCAAAGTGCTCTCGAAACGCCGAAGCAATTCACCATCTTGTTCCGCAATTGCAGACGAAACTCGTAAGTCCGCCCCGCAACTGACGGTCGCGCTTAAATTCCGAGACGGCTTGAAATGACCACATTGTACCAAGCATTAAAACCCCGTTTTAATGACACAACCTACTCGTTTAAATGCCGCATGTGTCTAACCTTTTATAAGGACGGTGGGGGTTTCATTGATTTCATTGTTTGTTTATCGTTCAAAGAACGTCGTTAGGAAGACCGCGTCGGCTTGGTCTAACTCAGCGCATCCACGACCACATCCACCTCACTCAACTATTGTCTCGTCTCCAGGTAGGATTTTTAACCGCCATCTACGTTTGATCTCCACATCAAAATACTTTTTGGGTCTTCCCGTTCATAATTTGGTCGATAGACATTGGTAGCATAGGTCATTTTTTTTGTTTATTACAGCCATCGTGGCCCCTTAGGTTTCTCATTCCTACCAGCTGAAAGCCGTAGCCATGACCATCCAAGTTTTTTCACTGACCACTTTCCCATCGTTTTCCTACCCTGATTCAAACCTCATACCGGCCACACACTGTTTCGCAAGTATTATTAATGACAGTAGTGGTCAGTTGAGATACTTGACCACTCTCCTTTTTAGACTCAGTTAGTGAATATGGAAAACAGTCCCTTGTTTCATCGTTTATTCATAGGATTTTTTCACTCCAGGCCGACCCACCATTGACCATTAAAAGTGCTACGATGAAGGATACCCTCTCTCCAAGGGCTAGGAGGGAAGCGGGTTTTTTCCACATCATATGCTTACCTTTTCGAAAGCATTCCAAAAGCTCCTAACTAGACATTGTCTCCCTAGAATAATCAAGTCTTAGGACCATATTTCATTTTCTGAAGTGATTTATTTTGCTTCCCCAGCATGCAGCTTCATAATTTGTCTATATTTCTCATTATCATGTTAAATTTGTCCTTCTCTTTGTTACACTCTCATAACATGTTGTAGATTTTTATAATGATTCACATTTGGTTGCTAGCAGGGATAAGCCAGGATGCCAAAAGGTGGTAGAAAGAAAACTAAACTGATGGAACCAGAGCCAGCGCAACTAAGGAATGAAACTATGTTCCAAGACACTAAGTGTACCATCGACGTTCCTCCCAAGGTCCGTTGGGGAGATGTTTACCGGATGATCAGGGACCAGGATATCCCAGATGTATTATTGGAAGAAGAACAAATCTATGTCAACATCAGAACTTCCGGCATAGCTAGGGCTTCTACCTGCCGTGAATTGTTCCCATGCTCTGAAGTGATCGGGTGGATACTAGAACATACCAACCCAGAGACAAGAGTGTTGCATGACAGCAAGGGAGAGCCTTTCACTTCATTCCATCCAGTGTATATTGTTGCAGCCTACAAATTATCACGCCCCCAACAAACTCTAAGTGATGAATGGTTGGGTAAGATGAATAATATTGAGATGGCCAAAAAATTATTGGTCACAGGAAAGCACTTGAGAAAGAGAGGTAATGATGAATATGATGTTCAGAACCTAAGACCTCCTTTCAGGTTAATCGCCATGATGCTATGCAGAATTTTTGGCATGCCCGATGGCACCGTATATAGGATACAGTGGGCCCCATCATCCACTTCGTAGCATTCAAAGGGACTGTGTTTGACTGGGATACTATCCTTTCGGACAGTTTGGCATCCACAGTGGCTGCTGCAAGAGAAGGCATGGCCTTAAAAGAGTCATAATTTTACATGTCTTCTTATCTCATTGACTGTATTTTGGCCAAACTATCTTTCCCCAGACTAGGTTGCACATGGGATAAATTAAACACCCTGGTCTACACTGCTTATAAAATAATGTGGGCTCAAAATTACAGAGCAAGCTATAAGCTCATTTGCGAAGAATTCATCATGCCCCTATATGAGCAAATGTTCAAAGAAGAGCCCAATTGTCTATCAGAAAATGCCATGGAGGTATTGGAAAACTATGGAGATTTTTATTTTTCAGAGCACGGCACCTACAATAGGATGTTTGTAGGTACCAAAGCGCCATACATTTTGCCAAAATACGCTACTGATTATGTAGTCCTCAAGGAAGTAGTTAGACAAATTTTCCTTGATGGAATTGGAGGGGTGATTAACAAGTAGCATAAGGCTTCTTTCCCTCCTTTTCCCTTCAGCATAGGAGCCTACAAATTCTTAGGGGTTTCATCAGCTGAGGAATTCATTCAAGAGCTGAAAGCTTTCCACTTCAGTGAAATGATCTTCCATAGAAATGATAGGCGGAGCAAGGTTTTCGAGCATTGCAAAGAAATTTATTCTCATTTTGAATATGCTCATTACTATGATGCCGAGGAAGAAGTGTTCAGAGGCAACAACAACATGACTGCGTTGTAGATTTGTCGTGAAGGAAGTGGAGCAAGCTCTAGCTCTGCGCCATCCCAAAAAGACAGTCTGTAGAAAGAGAGAGAAGCAGTTGATGCCCTAGCCCACGAAGAGCAAAGATTGAAAGAGGAAGCAAGGCTACAACAAGAAGCAGAAGATGCAAGGCTGCAAAAAGAAGTTGGAGATGCAGAGCAGAGGGAAGAAAGTGAAAATCAGCAGCAAGCTTAAGAAGAAGAAAGAAGGCGTAAAGCTGAGGAAGACCAAAATGCGGAGAAACAACTTAAGACCAATGAAGATGCCCAGGAAGGTGGCTCTGGCACCCAAGATATGGAAACAAATGTATCTCAAGCAGGTGTTCCCGGCACGGAAAATGTGGAGGCAGACACAACTTAAGCAGGTGTTCCCGACACCCAAAATATGGAGACAGACACAGCTCAACCAGGTGTCTCCGACACCCAAAATGTGGGAACATACACGTCTCAAGTAGTCCAAACCCCACCCATAGAAGCAGAAATACATGTAATCGACCTCCCAATCGTCCCTTACACTCCATCAGAAGATCATACTGTGTCCCGATGGGATGAATTTGTGTATGATAAGAAGAGGAAGGCAGTAGTCTTGAAATCGGAAGAGAGGATAAAGAGACTCTTCCAAGAAGATATTGTTACCCGACGGGAGACCACGGTGACGCAAAATGCAAATAAGGCTCCCATAGCCATGGCATCCACCGCTGTGTCAGCATCAAAAGCAAAACAGGACAATGTGGTCGATATGGTTAGAGAATTTGAGTCAACAAAGATAAGAGCTCGCATGTTACAACATATTGTGGCTAATGAGCAAGCTTACAGGAATCTTGTAGTGAATAAGTATAATCGCCTATCTGTTGAGCATAAGGAATTATCAAATAGTTATTGCCATTTAGAAGAAGAAAAGGAGCACTTGGTAGTCCAGATGATGGTTTTAGAAGCAAAAAAGAACGATTTGGAAGCTAGAGTTTATCATCTACAAGTAGATAAGCAAGAAATGGTCGAGCAATTAGAACAGGCAGAGAGTAGAGCAATAGATATGTCTCCCTTTCATAAGCTGTCTTGCGACATTCTGAGGCAAATGCACGCCACACAGGAGCTTTTTACCGAGGAAGTGTGCAAGCTCAAAGCCATGATGTTTAGATTGAAAGAAGTCAATGCAAAGGCCAATAGGATTAAGGGAAAATATACTCGGGTTAAAGAAAACATCCTTAGCCAGGTGGAATGGAGAGAAGGGAAGGTTGATTTCCCCAAGCATCTCCCATTCAAGTCTGTAGATGATTTTAAAGAAGATATAGCCCTTATTGAATTCTGCAGGAACTGTGGCCTTAATCTAATGGCTAAGATCCAAGGAACAATGGATAAAAGTAACAGTCTTTATCAAAAAATCCATGAAGTGCATGATAAGTGCAAGATGAGTTTTTCTTAGTCCCTCGAGGAGTTCTCGAGCAAAGAGCAACATTTATCAGACTTGAAGGAAGAGCTAGGCATCCAAATGGAATATGTAAAGAAGATTGATGTCCTAGCCACTGATGATCTCCATCACTATATTGGGCTGTCGTCAATATACAGTCATTTGCTTAAAGAAGTCTACCACGCAGCAGTTGCAGAAATTCAGGGGGTGGAAGTAGAACTTGGTAAACATGTAACTTCCAAGAAGATCTTGCTCCCTTCCGCAGCAAATGTGCTATCATAGACACTGGTATTTGGTTCAGTTACATAGCAGAGGAGGAAAAGAAAGCAGCAGCAACAGTTAGTCCAAGTCCTTCTCTCCCAGCAGTAGCAGCTGGTCCAAGCACCTCTCTCCCAGCAGAAGCGCCTTCCCAAGGATGAACACGCTGATCCTAAGGCGTTGTTCCTATTTTTGTATTTTGGTCTCCCTATGTTTAAAGCGTAGAATCACTGGACAGCTATCCATTTCTTTTTGAGAAATTTTCTGTTTTAAGAAAAGGGCCACGACTTGTTTATTAAGAGAAAAAGTCTGTAGAGGAAATGTGTAAAGAGCCAGGTGGCAGCCCAAGAGGCATTTTGTAAAGATATAAATAGAAGGTGAGGGAATAGTAGAAGGACTTTTGGCAGGGAAATAATTTTTCTTAACCTGTACGAGTTATCTTGCACTTGTTTCAAGAAAATGAAATGTACCTAATGAGAGCCTGGAGAGGACGTCTTTTGCATGGAAATGGATGTTGGATGCATGGTGGATTATTCTTATGACTTTCATATTCTACTGTGAGATCTTTCTTTGTTGTCTTGAATTATTTCTCTGTATTGAATGATCTTACTATTTCTTGTGCAAATGAATTTTCTCCTACATGAGTAATGGAATGTGTTATATGTGAATTGGAAGCTATCTTCTAATATCTCTTGCTTTCTTGTTGTAGATCTATCTTTATGATTTAATAGTTGTCTGTTGATCTTTAGATAACTCTTCCAACACATTACTCATACTTATAATTTTTCTCCTTGCAGGGATAGTTTAGGTTTATTTCAGTTTTAAATACAAATTTGTTTCAAGTTCTGCATTTAGATTAAGTTAGTTTAGGCACTTGCATATCATTCTAAACCATAAAATAAAATAAAATGGTGGATCGGGCCATAACGGATATAATTGAAGCAAATCTCCAAACGCAACGGTTGCCAGAACCGCTAATCGGATGGATTCCCCACACCAAATGGTGGACAATCTAATTGGGATCGTCTATCGGGGAGAATCCCTTTCTGCTTGATGTTGCGATCTTCGAGGCATCAACAGTTTTTGGCGCTAGAAGGAGGGCTTGAAAGTGCATGGCTGATAAAGGAAAATCTCCCACTGTAGAAAATGTTACTGAAAACCCGCTTAAAAAAGGAATTTCAGATAGCCCAAATCTTGAAGTAGCAAACCAAGAAAACCTCGTCTCTGATTCTGAACCTCAAGAAGTATTGTATGCTGTGCCTTTTGCAGAAATTGAAGATTTAAGGAGACATACACGATCTTATGTTAGACAACTAGGTGGTTTAAACGCAGTAAATTTCCTCCCTAGGAAAAGTTCTCCTAGAAAAGAGCGACAGTACACCCGTGATTCGATTCTTGTGCAAAATTTTTAAGAGCTTGTGAATTTAACCTTGGAAGAAACTGCAGAACCCCTGAACAAGGACGATCTTGAAAACCCAGAAAATATTTCAGATCAAGAAAGTCTTGGAGAACTTATTACTCCAAAGAACACTCCATTGAATTCACCTTACAATTCTCCACATAAAGACATGGCCATACCTGCTTGGAGAGCAAGGGGAGCGTTGAATCTAGCTGGGCCATTCCACAATCTTCCAAAACATCTAGAGAAAGTCTTGCCTAAATTCGACCCAAGGAAAGCCATTTTGGCCGAAGATCATCTAAAGAGTTTTTATTTAGCTCTGAATCTTTTGAATGTGCAACATGAAGATGTAGTCTGTAGGCTCTTTCCATACACATTTGAGCCAAAAGTATCGTCCTGGTATTTTAGCTTACAGCCTAGCTCAATCTCAAGCTGGGATGAATTTGAAAAATATTTCTTAAAAAAATATGGAAGCCAAAAAACTGTAGCTACACTTATGAAAGAATTATTGTCCATGAGAATGGAAAAGAAAGAAAAGGTTCAAGATTTCAATCAAAGGTTCACAACACTCTTAAATAATTTTAGTGAAGCAAATAAACCAGCAGAGGAATTTCTAGTTGAATATTATACAACAGCTCTTGAAGGACCCATAGCAATGTTCGTTAAAAGATCTAAGAAAACCACCCTGATAGAGAATTTCAAAGAAGATAGAAAGGTGGAAGAAGAAGCGGATATCATTGCTAAGCATGCCTTAGATGCAGAAACAAAACCAGCAGTCAGTAAAAAAACGTTGCTGCTCACTAGAGGTAAAGAAGAGTCATCAACAGACATGGAGAATGTAGTTAAGATGATGTAGAAGTTGTCCAATAAAATTGTAGATCTCGAGAAAGATAAGGCTGCTAGTACATCTAGGAAACCTTTCAAGCCATTTTACAAAAAGGGGGAAGACAGCGATCAACCTCATCCACCTTCCCCTGTTTTAAACCTCAATGAAATAGGGATGGAAAACTTATACACCTTTCATCAAGAACAACATTCAGAGAAGAGCTGCCCACAATGGATTAACTCTATGAATTTAGTCATGAACCAAATGATATATTCACAGATTCTAGATCAAGAAGATCCTCTAGAGGAATCGATCCCTGAATTAGAAGAACCACCTCCAGACACCACTATGGTGCTATGTGATTGGGTACCTTTAACTGAATTAGTATAAGAAGATCCCATAGAAAGCTCTCTCCCTGCTGTGAACATTAATACTCGCAGTAAAGGTCCTATTACGGATCCTGTGCCATACTTGACTCCTCCCAAGCTTAAAGTTTCAAAAGAACTACATAGAAGACATATAGAAATTATTCCACCGCATCCTAAATCTAGCTAAACAGTAGCCAAACAGCCAAACATTGACACCATAGTTCAACAACCAAAGGTCACAATGAATAAAACAGACAATCCGGCCAGAATTGGGAACGATTCTGATATAGGATATGACATTATTGAGGATATAAAGAATATCAAAGCAAATGTGCCAATAATTGATATGTATAGTTTGCCTCAGCAACGAGATAAGCTGTTGCATGCTCTGGAACCCCAACCCAACACTCCATTAACGGATACTCAAGAAGATCCCAACATTAATGAGGCTAGTATCGGCAGGAAATCTAAATCCCAGACGTTTCCATTCCTGTTGACCTTTGAAATTTTCAATCATAATGTTCACAATTGTTTGGTAGATTCTGGAGCATCTTCAAATGTCATGCCGCTGTCAATTTGTAAAAAAATTAACGGGAAACCTATTCCATCTCCGGCCCAAATCATTCAGGTAGATAGAACTGCTGTCAAAGTTATCGGGGAAATGAAAGATGTCTTCATTAGATTATCAGTTGACTCTAGAGTCTGTCAGTTTATTGACATAATGGTAGTGTATATTCCTGAGGCCTATGGTTTGATCCTAAGTAGGGATTGGTCCACAAAGCTCAATGGTTACTTTGCAACTGATTGGTCTCATATGTGGTTTCCCTATCAAAATAGGCAGAATCAGATCAAAGTCCTGAGAGAACCGCACATGAAGCAAAATGTAACTCAACTAGAGGGAAAGAATGAGGCTGTAACCTTCTCATCCTCGGTTCTGGGGAATTATTTCTTATAAATTGATCCGGGTAATTATCAGTTTGAAACTATCAGCCGTGAATCAGATGAACAATCCGATCTACTTCATTTTTCTCGGACTGATGATGTTGACTGTAATATAGTTAGTTTAGTCACTGACTTAGACAATAGAGATACTAACTTAGATGAATCAAAAGATTTTTTTTGGACATTATACTTTGACGGTTCTAAAAATCTGGAAGGATCCAAAGCCAGTTGTGTCCTGATGGATGCGGAAAGAAATAAGTATTTTTTTGTCTTGTTGGTTAGAATTTGAATGTACTAACAACACTGCGAAATATGAAGCTTTGGTCCACGGATTAAAGAAGGCCATCGATTTAAATGTTAAATACTTGAAGGTTTTTGGTGACTCAGAAATAGTTGTGAGACAGGTAAGAGACACCATTCACTGTCTGTCACCTCATTTGAAGGGTTATCGGGCTGAGGTATGGGATTTAATTATGCATTTTGATGCTTTCAATATTATGTCTTTTCCTAGATTGCAAAATTCTGCAGTTGATTTGTTAGCAACATCCACTTCTAGATTGGTGCCATCTAATAACAAATGCTCAATTGAATTATTTTTCAGGCCCTCCGTCCCTGACAACGTCACAAATTTCAGTGTTTTCGATGATGACGAACAGATGATCAGTTTTCTAACGAACCAAGACATTTTCCAAAGAGATGTGATAGATGAAGAAGAACACGATTCTAATTTGCTAAAGAATGATGCAAATAAAGGGAATTTCATCCCCAAAGGGGTAAGGTCACTTGAAATGATGTTTGATCTTCAAAATAAGTTCAAAAGGCCAGCTAATACCAAAACTAACAGTTCATCAATGCAGCATGAGTTAGTTAATTTAGGTACCGAGGCTGAACCAAAATTTGTCAACCTTGGCAAATGTTGTTCACCGAGAGAAAGAGATACGTTCATCAAACTATTTATAAAATATAAAGATATTTTTGCATGGACCTATGAGGATCTGAAAACATATGATGTCCGCATTTTTCAGCATGTTATACTAATGAAAGCAGGTGTCAAGCCTTTTCAGCAGCAATTAAGAAGGATGCACCCTACTTTGGAACCTCTGATTCAAAAGGAATTAAAGAAACTCCTGGACGCTAAAATAATATTTAAGGTCTGGCATTTTGAGTGGGTTGCTAACTTAGTACCCATAAGAAAGAAGTTAGGAGAGATAAGACTATGTGTGGACTTCAGAAATTTAAATAGAGCTTCGGATAAAGAAAACTATCCTGTCACTTCAAAGGAACAAATCCATCAAATGGTGTCGGGATCCGAGCTATTTTCTCTTGTCAATGGTTTCTCTGGCTAGAACCAAGTGTTAGTAACCGAAGAAGATCATCTTAAGACTGTTTTCCGTACTAAGTGGGGAACTTTCGCATACAGAAGGATTCCATTCGGCCTGATAAACGCAGGAGCTACATTCTAGGAAGCAATGGATATCCCCTTCCAAGGATTGGGTGGGCAGTGTGTTTTTGTCTATCTAGATGATGTGACAGTTTTTTCAAAAGAAAAAGGGAAGATCATGTTGTCCATTTATAGCATATTTTTTTATCGTTGTCGGAAATATGGTATTTCATTGAATCCCAAGAAGAGTGTGTTCACTGTTCCCGAAGGTAAACTCTTGGGCCATATCATTTCCAAGCGAGGAGTGTCAATAGATCATGAAAGATTACAAGCTATCAATAGAATTCCAATGCCTTATAACAAAAAATCTATGTAGTCCTTTATGGGCACTATCAATTTCGTCCGAAGATTTGTTCAAGACTTCGCACAAATTGTTAAACCTTTGCAACAAATGGTTAAGCAAAGCATACAGTTCAAGTGGATAGGTTTAGAAAAGGATGCGTTTAGACACATCAAGGAAGCTATAGCTAAAGCTCCTTCCTTAAGAAGCCCAGATTTTAATAAGGATTTTATCCTATATACCTTTGCTTCGGATGACTCTCTCGCGGTTGTACTCACACAAAAGGTGGAGCTAGGGGATGAATACCCAATCTCGTTTATGAGCACTGGTCTGCAAGGGGGCTGAGCTAAACTATCCCATGGTTGACAAGAATGCATATGCTGTCTTCAAAGCAGTCAAACAGTTCAGACCATATATTCTTAAGAACAGAACTAAAGTTATAGTTTCCCACCCAACTGTTAGATCCCTCTTCGTTCAAAAGGAACTAGGAGAAAGGAGGGGAAACTGGGTCACAGCTCTTCAAGAATACGATTCAGAATTTAAACCAGCCATGATCATCAAAGGACAAGGCCTATGCAAATTGCTTACAAGAAATTCAACTGATGAAGAGCAACATTGGAAGAATGAAGCTGAGCTAAACTCAGTTGAAGTATGTCCTATCTTCACAACTCCTCAGTCATGGTATAGAGATCTGGTGCATTATTTGCAGCAAGGACACCTGCCTGAGCACTAGAGCTCTAAGCAAATGAGGGCACTCCATTTGAAATCAGCAGCTTATCAAACCATTGATGGGATACTTTTTAGAAAGAATTATGATGGAATTTTTCTTAGATGTCTAGAAAAGGAAGATGCAAGTAAAGTTGTTAAAGAATTACATGATGGCCCCGCAGGTGGACATTATTCAGGGGAGACAACCGCCCACAAGATACTTAGAGTTGGATATTATTGGCCCACTCTGTTCCGAGATGCCCATGCGTATGCACGAAACTGTGATGTATGCCAAAGAAGTGTCGGGAAACTACCTAAGGCAGCAGGACCCTTGCAGCCGGTTATCATTTATGAACCTTTTGAATAGTGGGGTATAGATGTTATTGGAGAGATAAATCCAAAGTCTTCTTTGCAACATCGATACATCCTAACAGCTACCGACTACTTCACTAGATGGACGGAGGCTATCCCGTTGCGCAAGATCAATGAAGATATGGTCATCGGTTTCTTGAAGGAAAACATCAAAACAAGGTTTGGGGTTCCAATTTCCCTTGTTTTTGATAATGCTCCCTATTTTTCGTCTTTTAAGATAAATGAATTTGTTTATGAATGGGGGATTAAGCTGCATTATTCAGCCAATTATTACCCTCAAGGAAAAGGATTAGCTGAATCTTCAAACAAAAACCTCATTCGAATTCTCACGAAGACTGTGATAGAAAATCAGCGAAGTTGGCATATAGCTCTCCCAAACACCTTATGGGCAGATAGGGTGACTCCAAAGAACGCATTAGGGGTTTCCCCTTTCACTCTTGTCTATGGTAAGGAAGTCATCCTCCCCCCCAACATATTTTTCCCATCCTTACAGTTGTCCCAAGCCTCTCGAGGGTCTGGTAGCCAAGCCTTACTATCCAGGATCAATACCCTACTTCAACTTGAAGAATCCTGACAGAAACCTAAATACCGATTCCATCAGCACTAGCACATAGTCAAGATATGGTTCGATAAGAGGAAGTCCGGTAAAAGAAGTTTTGAAGTTTGGGATTTAGTCCTAAAATGGGATCATAATCATGAAGGCAAAGGGATGCACACGAAATTCCAACATTTATGGATAGGCCCTTACCAAATTTCGGCAAAGATAGGCCCATCTAGTTATAAGTTGATAGACCTAGAGGGAGAAAAAGTAACCCTTCCTCTCAATGGCCTTGCCCTGAAATAATACTTTGTGTAGTCTCACTGAGACTTTCTGTAGATAAATAAATTTCTCTTTTATGTTGCTTTAGCCCTTTGTTTTTATTGTTTTCAGCTATGATTTTTTCTTTTCTCGTCATTTGAACCTTTTGTACAAAGTTTGTTTTCTGAAAGCTCCCACGGTTGAGTTTCTCATCAAGATAGATCTCTCAAAGAAATCTCAAAACTCATGAATCCGAAACTACGCTCGAATGAAAGTTTATCTATGTATTGTGCTCTTGCTGAAATTTCTTCAGAAGGAAGGAAGCCTACTTTGCTAGTCACATTAATCATGTTTAAATAGCAGAGATCTATGACTATCTTTATTACTATCTTCGGGATCCATCCACTCTCACACTTAAAGGCATCTCAAGACGGTCATTGAAGTTGGACCCACAAAGAGTGGCACATCTTGAGGGCATAGGGTATTGAAATGACTCCATGCTGCAAATTTTGATAGCCAAAATGGCTTTGATCAAGGGTCTATTTTCCAGAGATTCTCGCCTCAATTTAAGCATGGCTGAGACAAATGCAAAGCATGTAAGTCAAGAAAGCTGTCCAAAAGACTCAGCACAAATTAGGCTCCTCTCCGTCCATGAGGCTTGATCAAATCAATAAAATCTCTCACTCACACAAAAGGACATTATGGATTGAGGAGCCAAAATCAAAGATCATGTCTAAAGAAAACATTTCTAGAAGGCTCAAGCAGCAAAGCTGTCAAAAGTATAAACATCCAAAAGGATGCAAGTGGCATGGGAATGAGGAACAACAGCAATAATGTCCATGAGAAAGTGTTGCAAATTGTGTGGAGTCCGATAGCAGTAGCCATCTGAAATATTAATCTTCTAAAATGAACCCCACATGTTCTCCCTTTGAGAGTTTTAAAGATGTCTCTATCAAAGCTCCCCTTTCCCCAATGGCTAGCAGATAAAGTGACTTTTTCCTTCACTGAGATTCAAGTGCTCAGCTGAGTATTGCATATAAAATGGATATCTTTTAAGAAGGTTTCGGATGATCGAGAGAAATTTTTCAGAGATCTATGTTCGCCAGCAACTCGCCAATTGTTGTTGGAGCAACATCCCCCCCACAAATTTTGTACATATTGGGGCCCCCTCCTTTTACTTTTTCTAGAAAGACTGCCTAAAGAAGTTAATTCTCCTTTTAACTCAGTTTTTGTTTTCAACTAAGGAATCTGCTTTTAAAAATTGAAGTTTTTTCTTCTAGGTTAAAATTCACGATTCTCTCCCGAAACTACGGAAGAAATTTGCATATCTCTCCCGCAACTGCGGAAGCAATTTGCATATCTCTCTCGAAATTGCGGAAAGAAATTCAAAAAGCTCTCCCGAAACTGCAAAAGCATTCACGATTCTCTCCCGAAATCGCGGAAAGACTTAGTGTTTTTTCGAAGAAGCTCAAGTTTCTCTCTCGAAACTGCAGAAGCATTCACGAAACTCTCCCAAAACTGTGGAAGCAATTCACGTGTCTCTCTCGAAATTGTGGAAAGAAATTAAAAAAAAAACTCTCCCGAAATTGTGTAAGCAATTCACGAAACTTTCCCGAAACTAGGAAGAACTCGATGAACTCTCTCGCAATTGTGGAAGACTTAGCGTTTCTCTTCTGAAACTAGGGAAGAACTCAAGTTTCTCTCCCGACACTACGGAAGAACTTGATATTTCCTCCCGAAATTGCGGAAGCTTTCGGAAGTTATTTCGTAAGTTGCAGAAGGATATCCTGAATCTTTCCGAAACTGCGGGACAACTCGGCAAAACCATTCGCAATAAGCTTCCGAGAGACTGTATTTCGAAAAGATACGCAAAGCGCTCCCGAAACGCCGAAGCAATTCACCATCTTGTTCCGCAATTGCGGACGAAACTCGTAAGTCCACCCCGCAACTGACGGTCGCGCTTAAATGCCGACATGGCTTGAAATGACCTTACCATACCAAGCATTAAAACCCCGTTTTAATGACACAACCTACCTATTTAAATGTTGCACGTGTCTAACCTTTTATAAGGATGGTTGGGTTTTTGTTGATTTCATTGTTTGTTTATTGTTCAAAGAACGCCATTAGGAAGACCGCATCGGCTTGCTCCAGCTCAGCGCATCCACGACCACGTCCACCTCACTCAACTACTGTCTCGTCTCCAGGTAGGCTTTTTAACCGCCATCTTCATTTTATCTCCACGTCGAATTACTTTTTGGGTCTTCCCGTTCATAATGTGGCCGATAGACATTGGTAGCATAGTTCATTTTTTTTGTTTATTACAGCCGTCATGGCCCCTTAGGTTTCTCATTCCTACCAGTTGAAAGCCGTAGCCATGACCATCCAAGTTTTTCACTGACCGCTTTCCCATTGTTTTCCTACCCTGATTCAAACCTCATATCAGCCACGCACCGTTTCGCAAGTATTATTAATGACAGTAGTCGTCAGTTGAGATACTCGACTACTCACCTTTTTAGGCTCAGATAGTGAATGTGGAAAACAGTCCCTTGTTTCATCATTTATTCATAGGATTTTTTCACTCTAGGCCGACCCACCATTGACCATTAGAAGTGCTATGATGAAGGAAACCCTTTCTCCAAGGGCTAGGAGGGAAGCAAGTTTTTTCCACGTCATATGCTTACCTTTTTGGAAGCATTCCAAAAGCTCTTAACTAGACATTGTCTCCCTAGAATAATCAAGTCTCAGGACCATATTTCATTTTATGAAGTGATTTATTTTGCTTCCCCATCATGCAGCTTCATAATTTGTCTATATTTCTCATTAGCATGTTAAATTTGTCCTTCTCTTTGTTACACTCTCATAACATGTTGCAGATTTTTATAATGATTCACATTTGGTTGCTAGCAAGGATAAGCCAGGATGCCAAAAGGTGGTAGAAAGAAAACTAAAGTGATGGAACCAGAGCCAGTGCAACTAAGGACTGAAACTATGTTCCAAGACACTAAGCGTACCATCGGCATTCCTCCCGAGGTCCATTGGGGAGATGTTTACCAGATGATCAGGGACCAAGATATCCCAGATGTATTATTGGAAAAAGAACAAATCTACCTCAACATAAGAACTTCCGGCGTAGCTAGGGCTTCTACTCGCCCTGAATTGTTCCCATGCTCTGAAGTGATTAGGTGGATACTGGAACATGCCAACCTAGAGACAAGAGTGTTGCATGACAGTAAGGGAGAGCCTTTCGCTTCATTCCATCCGACGTATATTGCTGCAGCCTACAAATTCTCATGCCCCCAACAAGCTCTAAGTGATGAATGGATGGGTAAGATGAATAATATTGAGATGGCCAGAAAATTATTGGTCACAGGAAAGCACTTGAGAAAGAGAGGTAATGATGAATATGATGTTCAGAACCTAAGACCTCCTTTCAGGTTAATCGCCCTGATGCTATGCAGAATTTTTGGCATGCCCGATGGTACTATATATAGGATACAGTGGGCCCCCATCATCCACTTTGTAGCATTCAAAGGGACTGTGTTTGATTGGGATACTATCCTTTCAGACAGATTGGCATCCACAGTAGCTGCTGCAAGAGAAGGTCTGGTCTTAAAAAGGTCAGAATTTTACATGTCTTCCTATCTCATTGACTGTATTTTGGCCAAATTATCTTTCCCCAGACTAGGTTGCACATGGGATAAAGCCAACACCTTGGTCTACACTGCTTATAAAATAATGTGGGCTCAAAATTACAGAGCAAGCTATAAGCTCATCTGCGAAGAATTCATCATGCCCCTTTATGAGCAGATGTTCAAGGAAGAGCCCAATTGTCTATCAGAAAATGCCATGGAGGTCCTGGAAACTATGGATATTTTTATTTTTCATAGCACGACACCTACATCAGGATGTTTGGAGGTACCAAAGCGCCATACATTTTGCCAAAATACGCTACTGATTATGTAGTCCTCGAGGAAGCAGTCAGACACATTTTCCTTGATGGAATTGGAGGGGTGCTTAACAAGCAACATAAGGCTTCTTTCCCTCCTTTTCCCTTCTGCATAGGACCCTACAAATTCTCAAGGGTTGCATCAGCTGAGGAATTTGTTCAAGAGCTAAAAGCTTTCCACTTAGGTGAAATGATATTCCATAGAAATGATAGGCGGAGCAAGGTTGTCGAGCATTACAAAGAAATTTATGCTCATTTTGAATATGCTCATTACTATGACGCCAAGGAAGAAGTGTTCAGAGGCATCAGCAACATGACTGAGTTGTAGATTTGTCATCAAGGCAGTGGAGCAAGCTCTAGCTCTGCCCCAGCCCGAAAAGCCAGTCTGCAGAAAGAGAGAGAAGCAGTTGATGCTCTAGCCCGCGAAGAACAAAGATTGAAAGAGGAAGCAAGGCTACAACAAGAAGCAGAAGATGCAAGGCTGCAGAAAGAAGATGAAGATGCAGAGCAGAGGGAAGAAACTGAAAATCAGCAGCAAGCTAAAGAAGAAGAAAGAAGGGCTAAAGCTAAAGAAGACCAATGCGGAGGAAGAACTTAAGACCGATGAAGATGCCCAGGCAGGTGGCTCCGGCACCCAAGATATGGAAACAGATGTATCTCAAGCAAGTGTTCCCGACACCCAAAATGTGGAGGCAGACACAGCTCAAGTAGGTGTTCCCGGCACCCAAAATATAAAGACAAACACAGCTCAAGCAAGTGTTTCCAACACCCAAAATGTGGGAACAAACATGTCTCAAGTAGTCTAGACCCCACCCATAGAAGAAGAAATACATGTAATAGACCTCCTAATCATCCCTTACACTTCATCAAAAGATCATACTGTGTCCCGATGGGATGAATTTGTGTATGATAAGAAGAGGAAGGCAGTAGTCTTGAAATCGGAAGAGATGATAAAGATGCTCTTCCAAGAAGATATTGTTACCCGGCGGGAGACCACGGTGATGAAAAATACAAATAAGGCTCCCATAGCCATGGCATCCACCGTTGTGTCAGCAGCAAAAGCAACACAAGACAATGTGGTCGATATGGTTAGAGAATTTGAGTCAACAAAGAGAAGAGCTCGCATGTTACAACATATTGTGGCTAATGAGCAAGCTTACAGGGATCTTTTAGGGAATAAGTATAATCACCTGTCTATTGAGAACAAGGAATTATCAGATAAGTATCACCATTTAGAAGAAGAAAAGGAGCACCTGGCAGTCCAGATGATGGTTTTAGAATCTGAAAAGAACGATTCGGAAGCTAAAGTTTCTCATCTGCAAGCAGATAAGCAAGTAATGGTCGAGCAATTAGAACAGGCAGAGAGCAGAGCAATAGATATGTCTCCCTTTCATGAGCTTTCTTGCAACATTCTGAGGCAAATGAACGCCACACAGGAGCTTATTACCGAGTAAGTGTGCAGGCTCAAAGCCATGATGATTAGATTGAAAGAAGTCAATGCAGAGGCCAATAGGATTAAGGGCAAATATACTTGGGTTAAAGCAAACATCCTGAGCCAGGTGGAATGGAGAGAAGGGGAGGTGATTTCCCCAAGAATCTCCCATTCAAGTCTGTATATGATTTCAAAGAAGATATAGCCCTTATTGAATTCTGCAGGAACTGTGGCCTTAAGCTAATGGCTAAGATCCAAGGAACAATGGATAAAAGTAACATTCTTTATAAAAAAATCCATTAAGTGCATGATAAGTGCAAGATGCGTTTTCCTCAGTCCCTTGAGGAGTTCCCAAGCAAAGAGCAATGTTTATCAGACTTGAAGGAAGAGCTAGGCGTCCAAATGGAATATGTAAAGAAGATTGATGTCCTAGCCACTGATGATCTCCATCACTATATTGGGTTTTCGTCAATATACAGTCATTTGCTTAAAGAAGTCTACCACGCAGTAGTTGCAGAAATTCAGGGGGTGGAAGTAGAACTTGGTAAACATGTAACTTCCTAGAAGATCCTTCTCTTTTCCCCAGCAAATGTGGTTATCAGAGACACTGGTATTTGGTTCAGTTACATAGCAGAGGAGGAAAAGAAAGCAGCAGCAGCAGTCAGTCCAAGTCCTTCTCTCCCAGCAGTAGCAGCTGGTCCAAGCACCTCTCTCCCAGCAAAAGCACCTTCCCAAGGATGAACACGCTGATCCTAAGGCATTGTTCCTATTTTTGTATTTTGGTCTCCCTATGTTTAAAGCATAGAATCACTGGATAGCTGTCCTTTTCTTTTTGAGAAATTTTCTGTTTTAAGAAAAGGGCCACGACTTGTTTATTAAGAGAAAAAGTCTGTAGAGGACATGTGTAAAGAGCCAGGTGGCAACCCAAGAGGCATTTTGCAAAGATATAAATAGAAGGTGAGGGAATAGTAGAAGTAATTTTGGCAGGGAAATAATTTTTCTTAACTTGTACGAGCTATCTTGCACTTGTTTCAAGAAAATGAAATGTACCTAATAAGAGCCTGGAGAGGACGTCTTTTGCATGGAAATGGATGTTGGATGCATGCTGGATTATTCTTATGACTTTTATATTCTACTGTGAGATCTTTCTTTGTTGTATTGAATTATTTCTCTGTATTGAATGATCTTACTGTTTCTTGTGCAAATGAATTTTCTCCTACATGAGTAATGGAATGCGTTATATGTGAACTGGAAGCTATCTTCTAATATCTCTTGCTTTCTTGCTGTAGATCTATCTTTATGATTTAATGGCTGTCTGTTGATCTTTAGATAACTCTTCCAGCACATTACTCATACTTTTAATTTTGCTCCTTGCAGTAATAGTTTAGGTTTATTTCAGTTTTAAATTTAGATTTGTTTCAAGTTCTGCATTTTGATTAAGTTAGTTTAGGAACTTGCATATCATTCTAAACCATAAAATCAAAAAAGAACGGTGGATCGGGCCATAACTGATATAATTGAAGCAAATATCCAAACCCAACGGTTGCCGAAACCGCTAACCGGACGGATTCCCCACACCAAACGGTGGACAATCTAATTGGGATAGTCTACCAGGGAGAATCCCTTTCTGCTTGATGCTGCGATCTTCGGGGCATCAACAGGTTCTTACTGTCTTCACCTAATCCTTCCATTTATGGGAGAATTTATTAGATCAGAGAGGACTTGTCTCTGAATGTACTTGTGTTTTTGTCTTCATGTTGCGGGCGCATAGTAAAAATGTGCTTCTTTTGTCATATGACTAGGGGTGTTAATTTTATTTTTAACAGGGTGGAGCAATTTTAATGCTTTTACCTCACCACCGATGGCTGGGGGAAACCCCAACCAGTAGTACGCAAACCAGGTATTGGGAGGTTCCCCCTACCAGGTTCCTTTTCACCAAATGTCATCGGCACAACCGCGTTTATCATTTCTGGCAACTTTAAAATTTCCAGATCTCTCAAAACTCACGAATGACCCTGTGTGCCATAAACCTGCATGGCCACCTGTTCCCACTAAGTTTCCCTCAGACATTCCAAATTTTGAAGGCAAGAATGGCGAGGATCTTGGTGATCATGTCACGACGTTTCATCTCTAGTGCTCCTCAAATTCGTTGAATGATGATTCCATCTTATTGAGGTTCTTTCAAAGAACCTTGACAAGTGTCACAGCCAAATGGTACATTGAACTTCCTGCAGCTACTTATGGCACCTTTTGGGGTCTAGCTACTTTTTTCTGAACTAGTTTCAACTTCTTGTCCAGTATGATGCCAGTACATACCTTCTGTCAACTTTCTAATAGAACAAAGCCACTCACCTATTTGACCACATTCAGGAGTGGTGAAGGAGAAAGAGGCTCATTAAAGCCTAAATCCCTCTAGCATTTTTATTAGAGTGGTATCTCAAATCACTCCTTCCTTATATTTCTAAGGAATTTGTGACTTCAAGGGTGTCCTCCGAAGAGGAAGCTATCTTAAGAACCCAAAAACTTGATTCGGTATATGCTCATTCTGGGCTCTTATACGAGATTATTCCCGATGCACCAAGGTCTAACATAGAAAGGGAAAGAAAGGGGAGGGGAACCACCAAAATCCCAAAAACATAGAAAATGCTGAGGAGGGTAAAAAGGAAAAAATGAAAATGAAGTTCCCTTGCTAGCTATGCAAAGAGGACCACCTTACCCATCAATTCCCTCTGATGGAAGAAGCCCAGAAGCTGCTCCGTGAAAAGACCCATTCCCTCACGAGAAAGGTTCAACTTCTGGAAACTCTAGTGCTGGGGGCACTCATCATGTCTCAACTGTTGATCAATTGTTCATTAATATGGTTAATTCAGACCTTCTTTTTCAAACTCGAGCTAGAAATTATACCCCAGATTCGCAGCAGAACGACGTTCCCGATTCATCTACGCCTCTCCACATTGAGAGACTAGTGGATTCGTTGCCGAAGATCCTGAAAGGTGTCTTCAAATGGGATGTACACAATCCCAACGCACGGGTTTCCCCCACTTACAATGTGGTGGAGGATTTATCCCAAACACCATGTGCCATGTCCACTTTGGAAGTATTGCAAAGTTGTCCATTACAATGCAGTGCACTTCTCGCAGCGATCGGGAGTGTAGATTCATCCAACATGCTTGCTCGTTTTGATATGAACGATATCAAGTTCCGGTTGTGTTAATACCTAAAAAGTGCTCACTAGCTCATTTCCCTACTCCCATGACCCATTTGTCTACTTTTTCCACAATACGTATCCTCTATGATGCAGGAGTAGAAATCCTACTGTCTTGTAGACAGAATACGGCCACCCATATCACAGATCATATCCATGAGTGGTGTAAGTGCCATAGTCTATCCAAGATCAAGCTAGATGACCGTATTTTCCTGGATTGTTTCCTGAAATATTTCCTTCCACTCATAGCCAAGGATGTAGATTCTGAACGATCCCAGTCGAAAGAAGAAGCCATTTTAAAATCCCGGCAGTTTGACTTAATCTACGCCAGTCTGGCTATTTATACACCTTATTAACTAATGCCTCGAGCGACAATCCATCTCTAAATGACGCATTAGGGGCATCCCATGCCACCGACAGTGTCATTGGCCAGGTTATGTCACAAAACAAACCCTTCACCATGATGAGTACCAACAACACCCTAGACATTTCTAGGGCTACATCTCATTCTGGAGCTACAACTTCGTATGCTCCAATAACGCACACCCACCACACTCATAGACCCTCATGTCCACAATAGTGTTACGGGAAAGCCCCCTCGGCTTATGCACCACCTACATATTATAACAAGTAGGCCAATCATACCCCGGTTCACCCACAAGCCGAATCGGCTTATTACCCTCAACAGGAAGCACTTTCTGCCCCAACACTTCCAATAGCTCAAGGTTACCAACAACCACAACAAGCACTGGGTCAACCTCTGAACCCTCTTGCTTACTATCCACCGCAGCCTGCTCCAACACCTACATGAGGTCAAAACCCCCTACTTCCCAAGGGCAGGTCTACGCATAACAAAACCAACCTCAAAACCAGAACAACCAGCGTAAATAAGGAGGTCAATAGAACCGTGGAAATAATCAAACTCAAAACCAAGGCGGCCAGCCACCTAATCCCCCAAATAATAATAATGCTACCCCATCCAACCAAAACCTTGATCGACCACCGAAATAGGGTAAAAATCCTAACTTAAGAACAAACCATATGTGTTCCTTTTGTTCGGTATATGGCCAATACACTCATAATTGCCCCCATTTGGAGAAATCATGACAAATTTGGGCCAATGAAGCCCAAAAATAAGGGAACGTTGCACAGCCAGTGCCACCTCCTCAACTACAACCCATAATATTGCAGAATCCTCTACCCAACCAAGGAGTAGTAAAAACCCATCTAATGGACACCGCACAAGGATCTGCTGCACCACAACAGCAAATTACCTATGCTACAAACGATTACCAGCATACAGAGTCGAGCACTCACCATCTACTAATGATGTCATCAAATGATATCAACCTTCAAACTCACCGAAAGCAATACGACTCAGCCCCTGAAACCATGCCTACTGATCCATCTTCAAGCACCCTCCCAACTGATCAAACATTACGCATACCTAATATGCCAATGGACGGGGGTCCAAAATCCCCTCGCTTCCCCCTAAGACGAATCAACAACAATCCTAACGCTCGTGCAACTTCAAACTATAATATTGTAGAAGACTTAGCCCAGTCCCCTGTTGCTATGTCTGCTCTAGAAGTCCTAAAAAATTGTCCCACACAGAGGAAATTATTGTTGTCCGCCATTGGTTCATAGACCCTAATGAGTCCCATATGATGGTATTCGACTTAGACCAAGCCGAACCACATTTGCCTTCATCATTAGCTTTTCAGGTTTTTGTGTCCATTCGAAACCTTGTTGTTCATCAATGAAGGTGCCTCCACCTGTGTAATGTCGACTTTCATCTGGCAAAAACTCGGATCCCCCACACTGCAGCCATCCACTACCACATTATGATCTTACGATGGTCGTTCATCTCAACCGCAAGGTCTGTTAGTTAACGTACCAGTGCATGTCGGGGGCAAAACGGTTCTCATAGACATAGAGGTCATCAATGCCCATCTTGACTACAACGTCCTATTAGTACGAAGTTACATGTTTAAAATGAAAGCTATCGCTTCTTCCGTCTTCCGCCTCATGATGTTTCCCCATGAAGGACGCGTAGTCAAAATTAACCAGATAACATACTACGATCCTAATGCCCATGCAGCACCTGCAAATGTTCTACCTATGATCGAACAACCCATTCAGAGTGCACCCACATCGTTCGTCTCCTCAGTCGAACCCACGATATATTCAGATACTTCCATGACCTCCACCTTCCAATCTATCCCACCCCCGTTACGGATAACAGAAATATCTGATTTGTGCACACTTTTGCACAACACACAACCACATACTCAACAGCCACCATTACTGCCATAGCCACCCGCGGTGCCTAGTTATATTGGAGCAACACCGATCCACACTATCCCATTCTTAATTCCTCCTTCTCGAGTCATCAACACACCAGTAATGGCTACGCTAAATATTCTAGGGTTAACTTTAGGACTTCCTGTGTGGTAACTACCTGCCCCAGCCCCTCCCCCAACACCAAATGTTGTTTTACAACCAATGCAACCCATCAATACTTAAAACCATCCACCACCTAGTGTAGTGAACTTCCAAAACCGACCACCTCCAACTGGAACCACTGCATCAACGTCTAGTTATGCTCCCCCTCAACTCCGCTACAATGGGGGCAGAGGCCCACAAACCTACATGACCAGACCCACAACCCGCACCGCCCCAACGACTCCCAAGTTGGTGAAGAATCCCCCAACAATCCGTGTTCCTCCTAAGTGCTCTTTGTGCGATGATATAGGACACACTACCCATCAATGTCCGCAATTACCAGCACTCCAAGAACAAATGCAAATGTTGGATGACTACACTAACATTCCAGTTGTCAAACTTGAACTACCCCCCCAGCCTTAGGATAAATTGCTATGTATCAACCACCCTTGTGAAACATGGGGCATTTACAACCATTACTCACATCACTGCCCCGATCTCCCAGATTATAGAGCAGCTCTATCCGAATTGAATAATGCTGACCTAGAGATATCCCCTCCTCTCATTGAAGAAATGTACCCCCCAAAGTCTTCCTCTTCGGAAGAAATCAATACCATTTATATGATTCCATCCACCTACGTGCCTCAACCAATTGATTTGATTACACACTACTTCCATAGCAATGAGGAAATCCTAGAAACACTTACTACACCTGACTACCCCTAGGATGATATGCATCATCGGTCATACTTCATCCCTGAGGCATCTACCTCCACCACGGCGAGCCAACTGTCCGTCAAATCCAAAGAGTTTTTACCAACCAAGGTTGATTGGTTCAAAGATCCTATCCCAACTCCAGATACCTTTGAAGAAGGTAATATGGCCAACATTTCGCCTATCATAAAAATTGACATCTCCACCACACCTGGAAAACCTGAACTTATCTCCTTAGGCACATCATGCAGTGAAGAGGAATTTCAAGCCTATAAGAAACTCTTCCAAGAGTTTCACGATATCTTTTCCTGGTCTTACACCGAGATGCCTAGTCTCGATCCTACCATTCTATAACATCACATAGACACTTGGCCTAACATACCACCTATACGGCAGAAACAACGCCCCATTCACCCATCTAAGCTTCCAGCCATTAAGGTCAAAATTGAAAAGCTTCGAGTAGTAGGATTCATATACCTTATTGCTTATACCACTTGGGTTTCCAACCCAATGCCAGTCAATAAAAAAGTGGGAACCATTCGTGTCAATGTTGATTTTCACGACCTCAATCTAGCTTGTCCCTGTAAAGACAACTTCCCAAAACCATTTATCAACAAACTAATTGATGCATGTGCGGGGTACGAGGTACTATATTTCATGGATGCTTTCTCCAGGTATAACCAAATCCAAATCTGCAAGGAATATCAATACAAAACCGCTTTCACCAGCCCATGGGGAAATTTTGCATATCGTGTTATGCCCTTTGGTCTCAAAAATGTTGGACCACATTCCAGCGAGACATGACTTACTATTTTCATGACCTCATTAACATCATATTATTTTACCTAGACGACCTCACTGCTCGATCTAAGAAACGATCCGACCATCTAGATGACCTTCAAAAATTCTTCTTGCGTTGTCGCAAATACCAAATCCGCTTGAACCCACTCAAGTGTGTCTTTTGCGTTCCAGCAGGCTGTCTATTGGGTTTCATCATTTCAGTAAAAGGAATCACCGTAGACCCATTAAAGGTCTAAGCCATCATGGACCTATCGTCACCTCGTACACTAAAACAACTACAAAGCCTTTAGGGGAGGTCCAACTTCCTCCACCGCTTTGTTCCCCATTACACCATGACAATTCATGGTTTCCTTCGTTTGCTACGCCTTCATACCCATTTTGTATGGGACGACCAAGTGGAAGGAGATTTCACAAACCTGAAGAAAGCACTCACTAATGTCCCCTTGATTTCTCCTCCGGATTTCACAAGAGACTTCATCATTTACATTTCGGCATCTGATTATGCCATTTCTGGAGTACTCATCCAAGAAGACTCTACTCATCAAGAGCATGTCATTTACTACGTAAGCAAAACCTTATCAGGCCCACCACTACGCTACCCACATGAAGAGAAAATGGCCCTCGTCATCGTCTTTTCAATGCAGAAGTTGCGCCATTACATTCTCCTCAGCTATACCACAGTTGTCGCAAATTCCAACCCAATGGTCTATCTCTTGAATCGTCACCTTCTGCAAGGCCGCATAGCTAAATGGGTGATTATCCTACAAGAATATGACCTAAATTTCAAAACCCCAAAGAGCACCAAATCCTTAGCACTCACTCAACTCATTACGGACCTACCATCCTCATCGTCATCACTAGCTATCAATATTGATCTAATTGACGACCATTTATTCATCATCTCATCAGATGACCCTTGGTACAACGACATTTTGGTTTACCTCCGTACACAGAAGTTTCGACCCAGTATCGACCGTGACAGACGCCATCGCATCCTCCAGCATGCTCCCCGTTATCTCCTCTTGGGCGATGTCCTCTATTGACGTGGTGTCGACACAATCCTACAACGTTTCCTTTCTCGAGAAGAAGCAGAACAAGTCCTTAATGACTGTCATAGTGGTTCCTGTGGCGGCCATTTTTCTGGAATGGCCACTACCCAAAAGTTAATCCGCGCAGGTTATTTTTGGCCCTCATTATTTACTAATTGCATCAGAGCAATCAAACATTGTAAAAACTGCCAGCCCTTTGCCCCCAAAGCAAGGAATCCCCCCGCCCCCCTCCATCCAGTAATCACCGTTGGTCCCTTTTGCAAATGAGCCATTGACTTCATGGAGTGTAACCCAGCATTAGCTGGCGGCCATAAATACATTGTGGTTTTCAATTACTTTGCTAAATGGGAAGAATCCATTCCTACTTACAACTGCAAAGCCGACACTGCAGCCCTTTTTTTCCTCAACCATGTTATTGCTCATTTTGGAGTACCAAAGCAACTTGTCTCAGACCATGGTTCTCACTTTGAGGACTCTGTTTGGTGAGAACTGTCAACCCTCCTTAAGTTTGAACATCATTTCTCTTCTTCCTGCTACCCCCAAGGGAACAACCAAGTTGAAGCTATTAACAAAATTTTGAAGACTATCCTCCAGTGCACCGTCGACCGACATAAGTCCAATTTGCATCACATGCTTTTTCTCGCATTGTTGGCTTACCGCACGTCCACTAAAACTGCCACTGGTTTCACCCCTTTCCATTTGGTTCACGACGTAGAATCTGTCCTCCCAATTGAGTGTGAGATCCCGAAATTGCATATCGCCATTGAACTCCTCCCGAATACTTCACCAATTGAACAATGCTTACTTCTTTTAGAGTAAACCGACAAAGATCGCCATGCATCTCTCCAAACAATCAAAGCCACAAAGAATCGATCCAAAGTCAGTTATGATAAACATGTTCAGCCACGATCATTTTGTGAAGGAGACCTTGTACTGGTTTACAATCAAGCCCATGACAAAAAGGGCAAAGGAAAATTCGAATCCATCTAGAAAGGCCCATACATTTTACACACTTTCCTTGGACATGGGGCATACATTTTGACCGATTTAGAAGGTAACCCCATGCACAACCCTCGTAATGGGTTGTACCTCAAACGCTTTTATCCATAAAAATATTCTGGACACCACAGTCTACATTGTACAGTTTTTAATTCATTTTTTCACTATAAACTTTCAAAACCTTACATTTTTATCTTTTCCTACACAGATGAATCCTATTCCACTCCATTATATTGGCTTCGCTGACGGTGCAAGCCGCTGGTCTCTAAATCTCACCTCCGTAGCTTGGGTACTCTATTCCCCCTCACATGAGTTGATCCACCTTGACGAAGTGTGTGTAGGTGCTGCTACCAATAACAAGGCTGAGTACGATGTTGTGACCAGTCTCTTAAACACTGTCCTCCAGATGGGCATAAGTCACCTTCACGTCTTCCTTGACTCCCAGCTTCTTGTTTCCCAGCTCAACATTTGTTACCAGGTACGCGATCCCCGTCTCTTTAGAAAATTCTTGCGCACTAAACAAATGATTAGACACTTTGAATCCATTTCATTCACTCATGTCCCAAGAAATCTCAACAGTGTAGCATACCAAATGGCTAACAACATTCTAGATTAGAACGTCAACCAAAACATGTAAGACATCAAAACATGCATCACATAGGCATTAAAAAATCAAACAAAAGAAACCATCATAGTATTGCATCCACGTGCAACAAGACATAAAAGCAATGACAAGATGTGCATCCACATGCATACACGACTGTATAATAAAAAATGCATCCATGTGCATAAATATATATATATATATCATCATCATCATATAGTCATAATGTCAAAAGAGTGCCCTCAACACTGACATATACAAAAATACATAGCCGTACATCATATGTATCAACAAAAAGTGCCCCCATATGCTCATTAGCATTTGGGGGTAGGTAGTAGACAGACTAGTCCTCATCCTCTGGCTCCTCCTCCTCTAGCTCCTCCTCCTCTGGATCCTCCTCCTCTGGATCAAACTGGTCCCGAGCCCTCCTCTCCGCTACCAACATAGCGATCTGCCCCATAATTGATCTCCACTCACATGGAGCATCATAACATGCCTCTAAGACCTCCCGGTCCAACTCCCTCCAGCCATCATCTGCCACACCATCCAGTAATCCCTCGATGGTAGCCCATATATCATTTGCTCCCCCAGCAACGCCACAACGATGTACGGATCCTCGCGCAGGTGGAGGATTCTATCGAGGTACCACCACCACATGACCTTTGCGAACTAGATGCCCCGGTGGAGGCCTCGAACCCACATCTATGATAACCAACACTTAGAGAAGTCAACATCATAAGAACAACCCTAACTATCATAATGGACAAAAGTAATAAATATATAAACATGATGTAGAAAACAAAAACATATACATACCATCCAGCCCCTAGGCCTGTCCTACAGCTCGTGGCATCTCGATATCACCACGAAATTCCATGCCCCGGTACGGAAAATCATCAAAAAGAACCGGCATTGGATCCCACTGCCGGTACATCTCAGTAGTAAAAAACTATCCCGCCTCCCCACCACCACTGCGAGGAATCATCTTGCCCCACCGCACCATCTGCGGCTCACGGATACAACCATCCCAGACTGGAATACAGGGCTATAAAGTAGGCACCCGCTCAAAGAAAAAACAGCATAAAAAGGAGGCATAGCTAAAGTTACCCACAGATTGACTCACCTCGTTAAACTTTCGCTGAACACAAGCCATGAA
Organism: Larix kaempferi; assembly: GCA_027924585.1. Classification (NCBI taxonomy): domain Eukaryota; kingdom Viridiplantae; phylum Streptophyta; class Pinopsida; order Pinales; family Pinaceae; genus Larix; species Larix kaempferi. Next base: position 14,597,597 of record BSBM01000103.1, on the reverse strand, counting down.
CATCTTCCCCCAGGCATAGTATGTCCCAGTCATAACTTGATGTAACAACATCATCTTCCCACTTGACAACCAGTGAGGGCCTGTGACCCAAGTACTCGTAGCATGCAAGCCGCGACCACTCTCATAGCTGGATCCTCTATATCACTATCTAACAGTGCAGTCACATGCGCTCGAGACCTTGGACAACAAAATCTCTCCAGAAGATCCTCTATGTCAATATCCCCTTGTATCTTAGGTTGTGTATCTCCTATCACACCTAAGCGGGGTAAATGAGTCAAAAAATAAACATCCATCAAGGTGAGGTCCAACCTCTCACCTTGAACCATGAAGGCCTGAAGGGCCGAATCCTAGAATCTGACCAACTTGGTCAGCAACAACCGTGCTGAATGCATAATAGGCACCTGGGAAAACTTTATCAGTCCACTCGTTGCCAACGCAGCCTGAGCATCATGATCCCAATCAATAATCTCCATCAAATCAACAGGCATCTCCCTCTCCCTCCACACAGGCCTCGGGATTCTGAGCATCTTGCCAAAAAACATAGAAAATATTTCAGAAAATTGTACCAAATTTTTTTCCCCAGTAACGATCTAAATCGCGGTTGTGGGACTAACAACCGCGATCCGAATCGCGACTTTGAAGGCCACAGCCGCGATCCAAATCGTGACTGTGAAGACCACAGCTGCGATCCAAATCGCGACTGTGAAGGCCACAACCACGATTCAGATCACGACTGTGAGGACCACAGTTGCGATTCAAATCGTGATTGTAGAGTTCCCTACCGTGATTTGAGATCGCGACTATAGAGTTCTCAGCCGCAATCTGAATTGCGCAAAAGGGATCGGGACCCGTGATTTCCCCATTGATCACTCAAAGTGACCAATGCACCGCCCTTGAGTGCCCAATTTCCCCTCGAAATTAAATAAACTTATAGATTAAGGCTAATAGGCTTACCTGGAACTTGCAGAACGGAAAACCAATGGTCGAATCTCCCGCATATGACGAAAATGCTCTGCACAACTCAAATCTCGTGTCAAACTCAATAGTGAAAATGACATGTGTCACCATAGCCCAACTTGTTATTTATAAACATTTCACCCATTTTCATTTGGCCATTACAGAGTCATACAAAGTCCGTTCTCCAAACCGTTGACACCATTGGAATCAGCGCAGCAAGATCTCCACAGTAGTACAGTCAGTTTCTCGATTTTACCGACATCGTTTTTGGGCATTTTTTCCATGCCCCTCGTCGCCTCAGTTTGCGTGCCACATTGATCGTTGTCCATTTTTGAAGTTCTTTATATCATTGAATTCCGTTTTCCACACTCGTGATGATGCTTGAGATCATTTCTCGCTCTCACCACCATATTTTCAGGGCATTTTTTCCATGCCCCTCGTCGCCTCGATTTGTGTGCCACATCGGTCGTTGTCCATTTTTTATGTTCTTTATATGATCGAATTCAATTTTCCGTGCTTGTGATGATTCTTGAGTGTTTTTCTTGCTCTTAGGACCATGTTTTCAGGGCAATTTTTCCATGCCCCTCGTCGCCTCGGTTTGCATGCCACATCAGCCATTATCCGTTTCTGACGTTCTTTATATCACCGGATTCAGTTTTATGCGCTCGTGATGATGCTTGAGATCATTTCTCACTCTCACTAGAAACCTTTTTTACATTGGGTCCTTACACTTTGTTGCCTTGATTTGTGTGCCACATTGGTCGCTGTCCATTTTTTACAATCTTATGCATCACAACTTATACATGAGCCATCCACTCCACCCATACTCCAATTATGGCGTTGTTTTTCTATCACTCATCAATCCGGAAGGAGGTCCCATCGTTGTTCTGCCTACCATTATTCTTGGTTCCCATACTTGTCCCTTGATCGAACACTTCCTCCTTGCCTCACCATTACTTTTGTTCATTATAATTTTATCCCTTTTTCGGGACGATCAACTCCTTTACGAAAAAGGCACTTAGGGAGTTTCTGTTAAGCTCTTTTCTGACTCCTAAAACAATGAAAAGATCGTCGAGCAATCTTGCTTCCTTTCATGCTTGTTAAATGTATTTGAAAGGGCATCTACCTGGTATAAGTTTACCCCTTTTCCGGACCTTGTAGACTAACTACGAAAAATGAATACTCTAGTAACATTGGCTAGAAGAGTTCTCCATTTGCATTATTTTACGCTTTTTCGAGCCTTGGAGACTAACACATGAAAAAGAACACCCTTGGAGTCTACTTACTGCTTTCAGAATCTCTAAAACTGAAAGCAACCATGAGCATGAACTGTCCTGGTCTCGTACAAATCCACATGACAGTACCATTATTGAGCACACTTATGTCCCTTCTTGGAGCTCCTTAAACAATCAAGAATGCCCCCATGGTGCCTCTCGGCGCCACAACAAAGCATATATAATCACACTATTATGGAAGCTTCCCCAATTAGGTCTCCTTTGTTCAAAGCTTTCTGCGATATGCCACCTTGAGAGTCTCCCGATACCATACTTCAGTTTGTTCTTCTGATTCTCTCCCATTTCAGTACATACCCCTGATCCCTTAAGCTATGATCCCCACACCTAAATGTTTTTCATATGTTTCCAGGTCATCCATGCCATCATGCTCTAAACAAAGGAAGTTTGAGTTTCCCCCCCACTCTGCGACCACAACTATTCCCCATCCCCATAGTATGTCAGTCCCACTATCAGTACTATCACATTTTGGTTGTACACCTCGCACTCCTATTAAGGAAACATCATTGTCTTGATAGTTGCAGGCCTCCCTCTGTCGATTCCAACCAATCTATTCCAAAGGATCGACCCAGAGGTCCCTATTCCTTGGACTCATCACCATTAGTGGTGAGTGCCTATGGATCATTTTGAAAGGAGTCCTTAGTGCCTTTCTGAATGATTGTTTCTCACATGCTCGACGTCAATACCTTGATCGCATCGTTGAGATTCATACAGGATATTGATCCGTTCAGTTATTAGTTGAAGACCTCGGATGTCACCTGACTCTATCAGATTGTTGAGTCTACTTTGGAAGCAACCAGTTATATGTTTCTATGGATGTCCGGGCTGCGCTTGAAGATAGTATTCATAAATACCCCAGTTTTATACCTCTTCGAGTACACATCCAGATACAGTTTAATGTGCCCTTGAGACTCTGACTCACAGTTACTACATCCTACCAATTGTTGGATACCTTCAGATTCAGCAGTTCATCAACCCTTCTGACACCTTATTTAGAACGGTTGTTTCTCTTTTCCAGTGTATCAGTTATCCAGATCATTCATGGTATGACCATGAGTACATCCCATCATTGTGTCCCCTCTGGACAATTATGATGTACAAAACAAGTTTATATGTATTATTCAAGTCCCCCTTTTTTGGGCCTCATTGTCATTTATATGTCCTGATACGAGCATGGGTATGCCTGCCTCGTCCATTATCATAGATTATTCCTCATTTATTTTTGAGGACAAGTATATTTAGTTTGTGTAGTTTGCATGGGCCCGGTGTTCCAGTCTCCAATCGGTCTCGTCTCTCCTCCAAACCCCAAGAAAAATACAAAAGAAATATGATGTCTATCGGCCATATGATGAGCTCCTTCCCTCACACATCAGGGGGAAATCTGTTAACACCTAAAAAGTGCTCACTAACTCATTTCCACTCCCATGACCCATTTGTCCACTTTTTCCACCATTTGAGCCTCTAAAACCTTTGAAAGGTCAACAAAAAGACCAAAATCCACCTTTTCCCCCTCAAAATATGTAATGTTCCTCAAAAAATACAAAAACCCTAAAAAAGGGTCCAAAATTCCCAAAAAATCAATTAAAAGGGAATAAAAATATAAAATATATTCAAAAAAAGGAAAAAGAGGGAAAAAGAGGAAAAATAAACCTAAACCATTTTTATCAATACCATTGGTTTCCTTAAACCACAATGGTATTCTCCATCACCAAAAAACTATGAAAAGGTGATAGGGGCTCCTCACTATTCATCCACATTCATCCTATCCTTATGCTACCCATTTCACTCCTGAGATCTTGAGCCTCCATTTGAGCTTAGATCCACCTTTGGAGTACCCTTTGTGGCCATTCCCCCATCAGCATCTTGTAGAAGAGAAAGATCCTTGGAATATTGGAGCATCTCACCATCGCAACTGCTCAAGCTCAACCATCCTCACCATTTGAGGTAACATGATTATTGTAAAGCTATTTTTTCATAATAAAGAGTTTGTTTTACATATAGATATGAGTTCTTTACCGTTTACTTCAACTTTTTACATGAACATGCTAGATTAACTTTTTACTTTCTTATATCTTAGATTAATTCTACTTTTTTACTTTAGTTTTTTATTGTTTCAATTGAAACTGCTACTACAAGTTAGTAGGTGCTCATCAGCACATGCTTGGGTGAAAACCTAAGCAACAGGTTGTTGTACCACGCCACTCTCCAAATAGAGGTAATCCATGGTCCCAAGACCATTGGATGAGTTGTTGTAGATGAGGGTGCGTCTACGTGCGTAATGTCCATTTTTTGCTAGAAAGATTTGGGCAAACTCGAGTTAGCTCCCTAGAATACAATACTTACTGCCTTTGATGGAATATCTTTCCATCCACGCAGAGTCTTACCATCATTTGATGTTGAACTTGTGGGCAAGCTAGTATCTGTAGAGGTGGAAGTTCTGGATGCTCCGCTTGACTATAACTTATTGTTAGGTAGGAGCTCAACGTACGTAATGAAAGCAATGCCGTCATCCGTTTTCTGGGTTATAATGTTCCCTCACAAAGGAAATATCATCATAGTCGATCAACTTTCATTTTCTCAGAAGAATAACCAGACTTCCTTAGATTCAACAATTCCGATGGTTGATCAGTCCCACCCAGTTACTAAGAGTTTAGGAGCAGGGCTCTATGGGTCATTAATAGGCACGTTTGACCTACTTTCTCCTGTTCATTTTATTAGTTATGAAGAGTGTTCTTCGTCTAATATTTTCACGGTCAGTCCAATGACATATCCATGGATTCTCCCCACCGAATCAGAACTAGTTGTGCCTTTATCTATTGCAAAGGTAACCTACTTGGATTCACAACATGTTGCAATAGAACATATCATGACTCCATTGTTCTCTGCTGAGTCAGATATGGACTATGCTCATGCATGGTTAGTGGACTCTATCCACTCTTTTGACTATCTAGACATTGTTTTGCCCTCTGATGAGGTGATCTTGTAAGCAATGATTGGCCTGGACCATCCTTGGGAACACATGCACCACAGGTCTTATTTTCTTCCTGATCTGGACAGGATTGAGAGAGGTGAGTTTTCTATGAGACTCGGTGGGAATGTTGATTTGTCCGCTATCCCTTCTACTTCAAAAGTTGTTTATGCTGAAGGGAATATGGAAAATATATCAAGAACCATTCTAATCAACATTTCCATCAAACCTGTGGTTTTGGAAAATATTTTCATTGGAGCAGACTGTTCTCCTGAGGAGATCATTTTGTATACCAATCTCTTTAAAGAATTCTGTGACGTTTTTTCCTAGTCTTACGAGGAGATTCTAGGAATTGACTCCACCATTGTTGAGCATGTCATCACAATGTATCCCAACACTAAACCCATGAGACAGAAGCTCCATCCAGTTAACCCTCGAAAATAAACTGCCATCAAGGCAAAAGTAGAGAAGTTGCTCAAAGCCAAATTTATCTATCCGATAGCTATGACGGAATGGGTTTCAAATTCTGTTCCAGTTGAAAAAAAGCAAGGTACTATTAGAGTATGGACTAACTTTTGGGACCTAAATAAATCTTGTCTGAAAGACAATTATCCCACACCATTCATAGATCAGATCATTGATGCGTGTGCGGGCCATGAAATGTTCTCGTTCATGGACGAGTTTTCAGGATATAATCAGATATAGATCAAACCTAAAGACCAACACAAGACAACTTTTATTTGTCCTTGGGACACCTTTTCCTATCGGAAGATGTCATTTGGCTTGAAGAATGCTAGGGCTACCTTTCAGTGAGCAATGAACTTTGCTTTTCATGATATCAAGCACATAGTCGAACCTTACCTTGATGATCTCCCAGCGCGATCTCGGAAGAGACGAGAGCATCCTGATCATTTAAGACTTGTGTTTGAAAGGTGCAGATACTACAAGATTCGATTGAATCCCAACAAGTGTGTATTCTGCGTTGAATCTAGACAATTAATAGGTTTCATAGTATCCAGTTGTGGTATAATGGTGGATCCATTGAAAGTTGAGGCAATTGTAAATCTGCCTCCTCCTCAAACCCTGAGACAACATCAAAGTCTATAGGGCATGTCCAACTTCTTGAGATGCTTTATCATTAACTATGCCAAAATTACAAAAGGTTTCATGAGACTGCTTAAACAAGACACCTACTTTTTGTGGGACGAGGCTACTCAAAGATCGTTTGATGCCTTGAAAAAGGCATTACTTTCAGCCCCCTTGTTAAGCCCACTAGATTATATGAAGGTTTTCCTCTTATATCTCTCTACATCTGTATACACTATGGGCATAGTACTTGTTCAGGAGGATGGAAAGATCCAAGAGCATGTCATTTATTATCAGTCGCGCACCTTGATAGCTCCTAAGATCAAGCATTCTCATGTAGAGAAGTTGGCATTCTCCTGAAATCATTACATAACTAGTCACAAAAGACAAACAATTCTACAAGGACTGGTACGAATAAATTCCACCAGTGGTTTGACACGTTGTTTCCTCCCCCTTTTTCCTTCAGGAGTAAAAAATAAATACAATAAGTTGGAAAAAGTAGATTTGCAAAAGAAGGACAAATATATTGAATCTAAGAAGGAAATACTAACTACCCTGGCCCATATTAGTAATATAATCCTTCCATTTAGCATATGCATCCCACATTTCAACCACATCAGGATACTCAACATTCTCAAGCCAAAGTTGCACCTTACACAAATAAGACCTGATTTCCTTATTGAAGATATTAGACCAAGTGTCCAAAAATCCTTGCAAAGTAGCCTTCCAACAAGGAGATATCCAACTGAGTGGTGTCCCAGACCATGTCTACTAATTGGTCTATCTTCTCATCCACCTCAGCAATTCTTAACTTAGTTGGCACTGATTCTTCCAACTCAGAAAAGATAGTCATTCCCATAGTTTCCATGTGATCATCTGTCAGCATCCACTATCTGGCACAAATTTTCTGACCCCTTTTAATCATGCAAGTCACCTCATCATAGACAAGTTCCCAATATTTTGTTGATATTGGAGTCCTCATCAATTTTACTGAGTCCAAACAAGGAAGAGTCTGTGGAGAATTTTTCAAATGTGTTTTCCATTCACAAAGTTACTCATAAGTTTAATGGGCCTTCTTCTTTTTATCCACATGGTCTACAAGGATATTTGACAAATGTTCAAAATAATTGAATTCATCCTGCACTTCATTCAGGCCTTGAAAGAACAGGGTCTGAGTCTACCTCAAATTCTCATTTCAGGAAATGGCTTCATCCTTGAACTCTTGTATAGTCAATTTGAAAATTTTAGAAGAGGGATTCTAATATTTATATTGTTCCATTTGCATCTTGAGTTCAACAAGATTAGAATATTTCTTAGTCACCTTAGCTTCTACAATTTCCTTTTGTTGAGATAACTGTTGAATCCAAATTTGTAAACTCTGCAGCTCTGAATGATGTTCATCTTTGAGGTTCTCCATTTGATTTATCAAATTATCATGAAGAGAGACTTTCTCTTCATGCAATGACACATTCTTATATTTTTCCTCTTCCAATGGATTTTTTAAAGTTGGCATAGAATCATAATTAGCCCCATCAAAGGCTACCATAGTTGCAACAAATTCTATGGCCTCTCTATGTGGGTCATTATTGGCCTGCTTCCATATGAACTGGTTTGGAACTATCCCAACTTGCACTTCCCCTTCCATTTTCCTTTTGGAACCTTTTCTCGGCACTTCCTTTTATCTCTTACTGAAACAATAGTCTCCAAGCTCCACTACAACATCCTCACCAAAATATGTCGAGTCTTCCATTATGGAAGTCAAAAGTTTTGTGGTATTGGAAATAGATAATGGTTGACTACCAATGGCAGTTATTAACTGATATGAATCTTGAGGTAGTGGTAGAATGGCTTGGGGAGAAGAAATTGTGGGCAAATTTTCAGAAGCAAGTTCAGTGGACTAAGTAAGAGGAGTACTAATTTTAGACAATAAAGGAATTGTAAAGGTATCAACTTCAACCAATTGAGTATGTGATTGAGAGGTTACTGGTTGTTGTGAAAAAATAAAATCAAATAAAGTCTCTAACCCAGTCTGAGCGGATGGATGAGTGGCTGAATTAATATATTGTGCAACTGAATCTGAAGATAGGTAGCAGGAAGTAAATTGTGTGGTGAATTTGAAGTAGATTGAGGGATATGATCGTCAACAGTAGGAATTTATGATAGACGATTATTTGGGGATGAATGGGAGTTAAAAATAGTGGCATTACCATTAATAGTCTAGGTATTTACAAAGGCAGACGCTTGTTGAGGTTCCTGAAATATTAGAGTTGGATTAATAACTTCCATAAGTTGCTCATTTTCTAAATCAATAAAATCATTAATAGATGTTTGAGGAGGAGGATTGACAACTGAATCGATTTTTTTTTTAGTTTTCATAGAGATGTTTGATGATATCTTAGGAATAGGAGAATTATTGTAAACAGATTGAGCATGAGAAATGGACTTACCTTGAATGAATTAGGTATGTTGAATGAGAGTATTATGATTTTGAATGGGAGTAGAAGGATGAGTAGTTGACATAGGTTTCTTACCATGCTTCTTGTCTAGTTGTTGTTGTGTGTTGGACTAAGATGAGGATAGACTAACAACTATAAGTTGATTAGTAGCCTCCATTACTTTTGCGACAACTTTTTCTTATTGAAAAATCATGTTTCTCTCCTCCATAAATTTAACCATTTGTTGCTTATGGGATTCATGTATCAGAATCATTTGGTCTGCATCAGTCACTTTGCTTAGAAATTCTTCAAAATTTTGTGTGCCCTGGTACAAGGAATCATCAATCTATTACTCATGTACATAAGAGTTTTTCAAATGTGCTTCTACAATGTGATCAATTGTAAACCCCTTGGGGTCATGCATCCTTTTCTCTGCAAAATCCAATTTCAAATTATTGAATTCTTTAGCTAGAGTGATACCATGTGTTTCATTCTGAATAATTAAATGTCCAATGTACAGAGGGAATTTAGGCCATTCTCTTCTCTTTGAGGAATGACATTGACCATTAAATCCATCATAAACAGTCTGGAAAGCTACTTCAAAAAGAACCATCCTGTAAGACAAAAACCTAGGCAACAAATGCACTGATTTACTACCCCAAATTTTGAACTAAGTAAAGTACTCTCCAACGTACCAATCACCCATAGTAAAAATATAAAGAAATGGATATTTATGAAACCCTAAGAGCATTCATTTTGAAAATGGTAAAGTAAACAACACTATTGAATTTGCCACAAATGTCATAAATATAGGGTTTGTAGTAATCTTCCTAGAGAATTGAACAATAAATAAGAATTGGAGGATTTTCTTTGGTCCAATGCCAGTTCATGCAAATATAAGAGAAGGAAGTACACACAATATCCATCAGATACACCGATAAGTAAAACTTAGGATTCCTAATGGCTGAAGTCTTTTTTGCTTGAGGAATTCAATCTTTGAAGGTGACAGAAAATGTTTATGCCCAATTAAAGATCTTTCATGTAATTGATATGTAATGTGCTAAGAGGGGACATTCCAATTTGAAATACTGGCAAGTATCTGCAACATAAAACCGACAAATCATGGTTGCAAGTAATTTATACGACTCTCTGAGCAGAGCAATTGGATATTTCTTGTTCGGCCTGAGTATGAAAGTGTCGAGGTCAACCATCCAGGTATTCAAAAGAATGTCTAGCTCATATGTATTCTCAAATTCCCTTATTAATTCCTACATGAGAAGCTATTGTGGGGTCTTCAATGCATAAATTCTTACAAACGTATCAGGCTTAAAATAAGTGTAGGCAATCTATTTGGAGTCTCTGAACGTGCTATTTGGAATATCAACATAGTCAATCAACCACTTGACTAAGTCTGTATATGGAAAAATAGTTGGGCGTATGGAAATAGCATGGATTTGAGAATTGATGATGTTATGGTAAATTGGGGATTCATCTTTGAATTCTTAAAATTCATCACTGCCAAGGATTCTATGCATTATATCCCAATCCAGACAAAGCGTATCAAAAACTTGAGCGTCTATGTCCAAATAGAAGCAAGAATCGGGGTCTTTTAGCTTCAATTCCTCCACAACGGCCTTAGACCTGGTTCGTTTAGTCGTGATAGGGAGAAACGGTCCTGCAATGAGGTAGAAAATAAAATAAGGCACTTCAAATATGAAAAACTAAAAGGAAACTTAGTAAAATCATATGATACCTAGGGAAAACCTGAAACAAGTTCACTGAAATTAATGAAAACTTATTTCTTAAACAGAGAATCTTGGTCTGCTAGAATATGAATTGAGTGTTACATAATTGTGAAACAAATTCAAAAATTGATTAAATGTAAGTTGTATTAGGACCAAATCAATTGCTCTTTAATCACAACAGAGCTAATATGAAATCTACGGTTAGATCTTAGTCACCCATTAATTGCATTAATTTGGCCCATGCTTTGATGCATTTTGGTGCATGCAAAATAATTTTTTTTAATGAGAAAGTAGGAATGTCGATGTGGGACCCAAAAATTTTGGAAAAGTCAGGAGTCAGGATTCAAGAGTAAAATTAATATAACAATTCATAACACCTCAACTTCCAACTTCCGCAATTTAGTGTGCACATGAAAATTCAGGAGTCAGGAGTTGGGAGTTAAGTTTGAACGTAACAAATATCTTCCCCGATTGCTAACCGTTGATCTTAAAACATAAATATCAGGGTCGAGAAGTTGAAAAACTTAAATAAAGATAACTAAATTTCATGATGAATCCTGACTTCCGCAAGCATCGGAGTCGAGAAGTAGGAATCAGTAATTTAACCTTTTTTTAAATAAATTCCCAAATTTCGACTGTCAAAATTTAGCAAATAAAGACGTCGGGATCAGAATGTCGGGAAGGTTAATATGAGCATATGATCATCCCTAATTTTGACTGCCGATATTTTTCCTTTTACTTAATTAAATAGATATGCAAGATCAGAACTAGCTTTAATAAAAAACTTAATTTGTTTCAGATTTAATTTCAAAGTACCTTAAGCAAAACCATAAACAAGGTTAACTAAAAAAAAATAATAAAGTGCATTTGAGAAAATAAACTAAGTAAATCAAGAAATGAAATAGGGAGATCCTATATTATTTGGAAAATATGAGATTGTTGTGGCTACCATGGATCCTTGCTTGAAATACAAGGTCATTAGGCTCGACTTCGATTAGCAACCGCGTTATATCTACCTTTAACAAGGTTAGCCCCTTCAAGGCACAAATGAACTTGGACATACCGAATCTGGAAGGAAATATTGATGCAAAATATGTAGACAATTGGATATGGAAATTAGAGTCTTATTTCTCTGTGAATCAAATTGTTGAAGCCTGGAAAGTCACCAGTGCATCTCTAAATATGTCAAATTATGTACATTGTTGGTGAGAAAATATTACAACTAAACAGGAAGAAGAAGGTCACCTATTCAACACATGGAAATTTTTTTTTGAAAATGTTAGGACAAAATTTTATCCACCCAAGTACATAGAATGTGATGAACCTGCAATAATTAATTAATACAAATACACGAGATATCAGAAATAATAGAACTTAGAATCACTTTTATATTGATCACGGGCCACTTCGAGGGGGAAACCTCCTTTGAGCAAGCTCAATACAATTAACTTCACGGTTCCTTCAATGACCTCAACACACACTTATATACTAAGTCTATTCCCAATACTATGGGTCAAAACCATGGGACATATAATACTACAGGACGACTTACAAAGCATATGCGTCCAATACTATGGGTCAATACTATGGGCTAATATAAACTATGGATCAACAAATACTACGGGATGACTTACAAAGCATATGTGTCCAACAACAATATACTAACATAGTAAAGAGAAGGGTTGACACAGGTTCCTAACATCCCCTCTCCCTTAGAAAAATCTTTGTCCTCAAAGCTTTGGTTGGAGAAATTGCTGCAGAATCTGAAGGAGTGGTTCCCCGGTAGCATCCTCGGGTTGCATTTCGGGCCACTGATGCCTTTGGAGTGTTAGGGAGGATTGCTTGGAAGGTTGTAGATGAAGAATAACCCTATCAGCTGCATGGAAAATGCGCTCAGAACGGTGCTGATCGGCTTGTTGTTTCAGATGAATTATGGCCATGTGAAGATTGTCCTACAGAATGAGAAGAATCTGATCGCGGTTGCAAAGAACCGAGTCAATTTCCTGAACTGGGGAGCTGCTAAGGGTGTATGGAAGAAGAACCGGTGGTGTCTGTCCATAGACTGCTTCATATGGTGTCCTTTGAGATGTCATGTTGTACCACCAGAGCGCTGCTAGGAAATCCATAGAAATAGTTGGCCAAAGCTGTGTAGGGATGGGAAAGGGTTTGAGCAATCCTGAAAGGAGTGTCGTTTCACCCTTGTTGACCTGGAAAGTATCACAGTCAGCCACCATCTATTGAATTGTCATTTTCAGTCCCTTCCAAAAGAAGTTACATTGTTCCCGGTCATACATTTTGAAGAACCCAGAGTGCCCTGTTGATGAAGAAGCATGGAGTTCATAGAAGAGATAGCCCTGTTGAACATATTGCAACCAATTTGGAACAAGTAGAGAAGAGCTGTAAGAGAAACTGGGTCATCAATTGTGCGAGAAGGAGCATCTGCCACCATATTGTCCTTACCCTTCTTGTAAGTGATCGCATAGGGATAACCCATGAGTTGGATAACCCATTTCAGGTGTGTTGGGTAGGAGACCCATTGTTCCAAAAAAATTTCTAGACTCTGAAGATCGGTCTTAATGTAGAAATAATTCCCTAATAGGTATGGCTGCCACTTCTGTACTGCATGCAAAATATCCATCAGTTCCTGCTCAGAGGTAGATGCGACTAAACTCTTACCGGAAATGTCTCTTGAAGGTGGCAAGCTCATTGGTTCAGCAAAGACACCTGCATATCTATCCAAGGAAGTAGTGGAGACCGTTGATGGGTGCATCTCGATGGAATGGAGCTGAGTGATGACACCATGTGAATTCTTCTTAAGGATATTTTCCAGGCGATGTGAACTGATGATGCAGAGAGACCATGGTTGTAAGCCCATTAATTTGTGTTGTGCCCCATTAACTCAAAACTGCATCCAAAGTTCTGCAAAATCCCATAAGATGGGTCCAAGTGTGCGTAACCATTGAACACCCAAACCACATCACATCCACCTAAGGACAAGGAAAACATGTCAGAGCGCAGGTTATAATATTCCAAAGAGATACACACATTGTGACACTTCCCCTTGCAAGGTAAGGTGTCCCCATTGGCAACCATGACTTCAAAGTTAGAGCAAGGATGGACAAAACAATCAGCCTGTTTGGAAATCCGAGGGTCAATGAAGTTATGAGTGCTACCAGAATCAATGAGTATGGTAAGAGGGAGCTTCTTGAAGTATCCCCTGACTCGCATTGTTTGTGGGGTGGTGACGTCGGTTATAGCATGGAGAGAGATCTCGGATGGGTCGTCTTGAGATGGGGTGTCAATAGGTGGGTGTTGAATGTTGACCTGATTATCTGCTATATCTGGAGCTTCTTCATGAAGTTCTGAGGCAGGCGGAGAATCTACATCCAAGAGATAGAGCTTTTGTTGAACACATCTATGTCCCCGAGTGAATTTCTCGTCACAATTACAACAAAGCCATTTTTCTCGGCATGCCTGCATCTTTGTTTCAGTCAAATGCTTGATAGGAGTTGGTTGAGGAGCAGGCGTGATGGGAGGTCATTGGGAACCCATATTTCTAAAGGGAACAAAGGTGGGTTTGGAGTGTTGTTGAGCTGCGATCTTGTCCTCTGCCAACTTAGCCAACCCTAGGACTTCCATCATTATGTTGGGATAGAAAATTTTGACCTCTGAGCGGATTTCATCCTTGAGACCACTGATAAAACAACTCCTGTAGAATTCATCAAACAATCCTTCTGTGTGATTGGCCAGTTTCTCACATTCTGTCTGATACTCTCTCACTGTGCCAATTTGGTGAAGTTTAGTGAGTGCTCCTATGAAGTCATCAAAAGCACTAGGACCAAATCGTGACAAAAGGACTTGGAAAAAATCTGTCCAGTTTGGCTCGGGATGAGCTTTGATGTACCAATGGTACCATTGAAGGGCTTCCTGTTCCAAATGAAAGGATGCAAGTGGAATTTTCTGGACATCAAAAGTATTATGCAAACTGAAATATTGTTCTGCTCGGTAAATCCATCCAATTGGATCAGTACCATTGAAGTGAGTAAAATCAAGCTTCAGCCCACGAAAATTGCTAGAAGAAGAGAACCCGGTGGCTGCAAAAGATTATGGCTGTCGGTTATTGTTCATGGCTGAATGCTGAAGTTGGAGGCTGAGAAATTTTTCATCCAGATCTTAGAGTTTGGTTTGGATGGCTGCAAGTGTTTCTTCCATGATTTTTGCTCCTGCGCGGGTGACAACTACAACTAGGAGTTTTTTTTTGGGGGGGGGAATGGATAGAAAAACACAAACAAAAGCTTATTTAGTAAAGGAAAATTTGGATTTGGGAAAAACTCGGATTGGTAATTGGGGTTTGAGTAGGATTTGGACACTTTCTGATGGACAGGGAGGCAAGAAATGGGGATTTCAAAAGCGGGGTGAAAGAAAGGGAAAATTTGGCAAAGAGGGACAAAGAATTAGAATTAGGAAAGGAACTCTGTGGTAAAATTTGAAGGTGATTGGGTGAAATCCGAGGAAGTTATGGAAAACCCTAAAAATAGACAAATGTGGGATTTCGGGCATTGGGAAGTGGAATTGGGGGTAGGGTCCTCAGGAATGAAATATGCAAAATGGGAGTACAGGGGTTCTTGGGAAATTTCAAGGGAAACGGAGTGAAAACAAGGGAGGTATGGAGAAAAAAACTCTTTTTTTCTTTTTTTTTTACAGAATGGAGCGGCTACAGCTCGAAAGAGATCTAAAACAGATAGATCTGCAATGGCCCGGAAGTGAGCAGAAATAGAGGGATCTGAAACGGCGTCGGATGGATCGAAAACGACTGGATCTGAAATAGATCTGAAACAGCTGGATCTGGAATGGATTTCAGAATGGACCTGAACGGCAGGATCTAGAACAGCTTTCAGAATGGATCTAAACGGATGGATCTGAAATAGATCTGAAACGACGCAGCAGTGATCAGCAATAGTTCAGTTGAAAATAGATATGGACCCCAGGTATGTGCGGATTCCTAACAGTTCAGGGGTTTCACTCAGCCACCAATGTTGTCTGACGGCTTGCGTATTGGGGTAGTACCCCTCACTCCACGGCTCAGGTAAAATTGATAACCGCTTTGCCACAAACAACAGCTCTTGGTTTACCTCACGGGTGGGAACTAGTCAATCAGGTAGGGGTCATTTCCCTTTTCGCTGGCAGGTCCTCTCAATGGGCCAGCTACTTCGGGGTTCTTGTGGTACTCCTCACAATGTGTTTTAGGGATTATTCCCAAGTACTTCCCATAGTTAAGCGGATAGGGATTATTCCCAAATCCGAACCTGCAACAGATGCGAAAAAAAAAACAAATTGGCAGAAATTTCTCCCAGCGAGCCCAAGAAAGTGCTCTGATACCAAATGTGATGAACGGGCCACTTCGAGGGGGAAACCTCCTTTGAGCAAGCTCGATACAATTAACTTCACGATGCCTTCAATGACCTCAACACACACTTATATACTAAGTCTATTCCCAATACTATGGGTCAAAACCATGAGACATATAATACTACAGGACGACTTACAAAGCATATGCGTCCAATACTATGGGTCAATACTATGGGCTAATATAAACTATGGATCAGCAAATACTACGGGACGACTTACAAAGCATATGCGTCCAACAACAATATACTAACATGTAAAGAGAAGGGTTGACACAGGTTCCTAACATAGAAAAACAATCTAAGAAATGGAAGTAGTTGAGACAATGGAAATATCAGGCTGTACATAGTTATACTAATGAGTTCCACCAACTAATGGCTTGACTTGGTGTTAGGGAGGAAGAAAAGTTACTTATTTTGAAGTATATCAGTGGATTAGCTCCTTATATCCAACTAGATATGGAATTCCTCACTATTGACACTCTAGCCAAAGCATTCCATTATGCCATCAATCTTGAGGGGAAATTGAAGGAAAAAAGGACAGTTATTGACCAAATCAATAGGTGATCAACCTTTTGGAAAGAAACCTTAGTCGGCTACTCACTCCAGCTAGCAAGTCAAAACAATCTACTCATACCACTTCATAGAAGCAATATCATGGTAAAAAATATTCCAATAAAGACAAGGGAAAACAAAACAAACAACCCACTGCAAGGAAATGTTGTGAATGCCACAATTCAATTTGGCATGATACATCTGAATGTAAATCTTGGAATACATTCTTGACACAAATCTCTACCTATGTATTGAGCTCAACCATCAAATATATTGTGGAATTAGATCCAAGATCCTCGACTCTATTATCATCGACTTTGATATCTCTCACGAACTCGACCATCATCGACGAATAGGAAAGAGAAAGACTATTCCACACATATATATGGGTACAAAATAACCCATTGCATCTGATTATGGAAAATGGTGGTCAATTAATTTTGTCTCTCAAGACATTATGAATAAATTTGGTTTTGTTACTACTCCACATCCACAACCTTACAAGATTGGTTGGATGAAGGATGGACAAGAACTAAGGATAAACCAATAGTGAAAAATTTCCTACTTCATATATCCTTTCCAGGATGAGGTGCTCTATGATATAACACTACTCTTGATAGCTAATGTACTATTTGGGAAACCCTACTTATGGGAAAAACATGAAAAGTATTAGTCTTGATCATAGAAAATGGTTGTCAAAATACAAAATCGCTAGTATGGTATTCCTGAACATTGACCCACGCCAACAGTCAAAATGGTTTCAACAAAACAGGAAAAATATCTTATCAACCATGCTCATAAATTCATGTTGTTAATGATCAAACATGAACGTTCTAAGAACATTAACAACTAGTCGACTCTCCACTAACTACAACTCTCCAAATTAGCAACATGTCAATATATTACTTGAAGAATACCAATATCTGTTCAAAGATCTAGCTGAAGTATCACTACATTGCTAGGTAAAAAACTCTATTGATTTTCTTATTGGTACTTGTTGAGATATTGTAACTTCAAAGAATATTATATTTGTACTTTATTATTCCGGAGATGATTCATTCCTCCGTGAAGATCTTATTGTATATCCGGAGATGTTTATTCCTCCGTCGGAATGTGGTAACTTGGGTTATTAGACTTCCCTAGTGGGGGTCGGCCCTGTATGTGTTATGTGGGTCAAAGGGTTATTAGACCACCCTAGAGGGGTCGGCCCAGTCAGTTATAATGGGGTATTTAACCTAATGGTTAAATACGAGCCTACATGTACTTGTGTAAAATACATATCAGAGTAGTGTATAAATAGAGGAGGTGTGTTCCTCATTATATACATTCACTCACTTGAGGATAGCACACTTGTGGAGGAGAGGTCTGCTATTGTGGAGGAGGAGATCATGTCTCAGGGTTTCATCTTTGTATATTGCTGGTCATCTATATTGAGGAAGCTTTGCTGGGTTTTCTACCCCATGAGGGTTTCCCAGGATAAATCTCTGTCTCTTGTGTTTATGCTGTGCTTGTTGTTTCTTCAGTGATCCTGTATATGCTATTATTGTGAAATGGAATGTAATGCTGCTATTTTCTGTCTTAGCATATTGAATTTTAACATGGTATCAGAGCTAACCTGAAGGAAGACAAGGTATGGCACTAAAGACACTTGCTTAGTTACGACAATTTGAAGGTTAGGGTTTTACATAGCAAAAACCAGTCATCGTAGCACTTTCGCTATAAATCCATTTTGGCGAAGTTTTCGGATCTGAAATTGTTACAGGACGAAGATTAAATCTCCAGGTACCTTGTGTCCAAAGGACAACCTCTAATTCATTGTAATTTGTGATTTATGATCTGTACAATATAGGGTTTCTGCCTCTTCCAGATCTGAGTCAAAATCAGGTGACCTTGGGAAAAAGGTCATATCTTGGGCTAGGAAGCTCCAAATGAAATTTCGTAAAAAGTGACAGGTAGTACACAGTCTGTACTATCTCAGAAAACTTTTTCAGAGGCCGAAGTTGAACCAGTGACACGTGGCACTCCGTACAAGTGCGCTCTCCTGTATTATCCCATAAACAGGTCACGTTGCAACATTTGGCATAACTCTCTCTCAGAGAGTCCAATTGAGGTCATACCTGTCAGGATGGAAAGGTAACAGGCCGAGATATCTCAGAAAACTTTTTCAGAGGCCAAAGTTAAAACAGTGACACGTGGCATGCCGTACAAGTTCACTCTCCTGTTTTATCCCAAAACAGGTCACGTTGCGACATTTGGAATAACTCTCTCTCAGAGAATCCAATTGAGGTCAGACCTGTCAGGATGGAAAGATAACAGATCAGGCTATCTCAGGAAACCTTTTCATACCCTGTGGATCAAAAATTTTGGAGTTACACCAGAAACAATCAGGTACATATTTCTGTCAAAACAGAATTATTTTTTGGTACCTTCATTCATGGCTTCCGGAATTTAGGGCTTTGGAGAAAGTTGGAATTTTTTTAATCGGAGACCACGGCTGGATGCTACTCATCAAAATAGAAATTTAGAGACCAAGATCAGAATTTTTGGTTGGGCAGAAGGCCGGTTTTGATTAGACCCTAGTTCGGGACTTTGATCAGAAAAGTGGAAAATTAGGGCTTCTGTAAAAATGGGAATTTTTTGAAATCTATGACCATGGCTGGAAGCTCCTCAGAAAAATAGAAGCTTAGAGCTTTGGATCAAACATTTTTATTGGGAAGAAGAGTGGGATTCACCAAACCCCAGTTCAGGGTCACGTCCAGTGAATCCGGAAGATTCAAAGGCAAAATTGAGGAGTGAAACTTTGCAGTTTTCAAATTCTGAATATATCAGTTTGATCAGCTCATCAAGGCGCATATTTCTATCCTTTCAGAAGTTTGAAATTCAAAGTTTGAATTTTTGGGTTTCTCTGACAAACCCATATCCAGCTCCAGGTCCAGTTCTTGCAAATCAAGTTGATAGGGCTAATCCTAGAAGAAGATGGATTGGTCACCTGCATAAGTGAAGGAGTTCCTGTTTCAAAAGGAGATGAGGCTAAGGCTTTACATAAGGAGATTACAAGCGATCTCGACAGGTATGACTCATCGAGGTATGTTTTGAGATTTGTTCATGATTAAGTTTATGGTATGTTTGTCTTCATGTTATTACGGTTAGTACAATCTTGATTTTAGATTTGTTGTATCACCTTGACAAAATTATGAATGCATCATAGAAGATATTCATTGGTTAGGGTGTTGACACTTATGATTGTACTAATGCATTATGATGTTGTGTGAGGTTGATGTTGTCTGCTAACAAGACACAGGTACATCTCAAAAGCAAATCAGGCTCCATGACCATGAAAACATGAAGACAAAGACTCATCCATAATCTTTCTTCTACTTACGAGGTATGTATGACTTTGTTATATTATGCTTAACCTATGAGACATGCAGGTTCTAGCTCAGGATCTCTAAATCATTGAAGAGATTGTTTAGGTATGTTGTACATAACCAAGTAGGTATACTAATCCAGGTATGTTTCCCATGAATCTTACCTTGTGTTAGGATCCCTTATATAAGTATACTTGGAATGATTGGTTATGATTATTCATAAAGTTAGTAATCAAGGGATTATGCATATTATATATTTTATCTTGATTGATGATATGCATGAGTAAAAGAAGACTTCCCTGAAATCTTGAATACTAATGATCATGACTATACATATTCAAGATTATTTAGAATTAGAATGTTTTGAGAATATACTAATGAATGAATGTTTGTGTATGAGATCATGAGGATGACACTAGTGCACACTTGAGCATGCACAGTGGTACAGAATGAATAGAAGTTCAAAGGACATATAGAAGATCAAGCGGGAGGCAACCACACAAACATAAAAGATAAGTATTTGAGTTGTTATTTGAAATAGTAAATGATATTTCTTGTATGCATATTTGTATTCCTAGAACATATCATGCTGAGTGCAAACATTCATAGAGCATTGAACATTATACTACTAATATGCATATGATTGGTAAGTTGGACAAACATTCCATTGTTGCTTGTCTAGAATGAAACCTCTTTGCTGACATGCTGAGAGCTGTGCACACTCTCGATAGTATGTTCTGGTAGAGATGGAAGGCATCTAGATAGCCACTGTATGCATACAGGATATGGGAAAGTGTTGTGCCAAAGTATTGGTCAAGATAGTTGCATAACTATGTAAATGATATCTGTATGCATAATAGGTTATCATGATTTCATGATTATGAAGGATTACTAATCATGTACTTAATTTTGTTTTGTGGGAAAGATCATGAAGAATAATGAACACCGAACAAGTGATGGATGTTCAACAAGAAGATTTACAAATCAAACAAAATATAGAAGGCTTGTGGCTAGAAGATTCTCTTAGAAAGAGGAAGAGAATCATGATGAGATGTTTTCTCCAAGTGGCTAGACAAGACCATTCTCTTAATGGTGCAATTAAAGAAGAAGTGTGAATCAGGTTCTGTATGGGTTCCCAGGATCGATAGTATATTGATGAGAATACATGTGGGGATTGTATCATCCTTGAACACATGTTCTAAAGTGAGTCGTAGACGTATGGTCTCCGAAAATGAAGTCCTTAGTGGACAGGTAGGGATTGTATCATCCCTGGACTTCGGTCCCTGAATAGATCCGTAGACGTATGGTCTCCGAAAATGAAGTCCTTAGTGGACAGTTGAGGGGATTGGATCATCCCTGGACTTTCAGTCCTAAAGAGAGCCGTAGACGTGAGGTCTCCGAGAATGAAGTCCTTAGTGGACAGTTGAGGGGATTGGATCATCCCTGGACTTTCAGTCCTAAAGAGAGCCGTAGACGTGAGGTCTCCAAGAATGAAGTCCTTAGTGGACAGTTGAGGGGATTGGATCATCCCTGGACTTTCAGTCCTAAAGAGAGCCGTAGACGTGAGGTCTCCGAGAATGAAGTCCTTAGTGGACAGTTGAGGGGATTGGATCATCCCTGGACTTTCAGTCCTAAAGAGAGCCGTAGACATGAGGTCTCCGAGAATGAAGTCCTTAGTGGACAGTTGAGGGGATTGGATCATCCCTGGACTTTCAGTCCTAAAGAGAGCCGTAGACGTAAGGTCTCCGAGAAGTGGGGATTGTATCATCCCCGGACCTTGGTCCCTGAATTGATCCGTAGACGTATGGTCTTCGAGAATAAAGTGATGGGGATTGCATCATCCCGGAACCACTAGTTCAAAATGTACGTGAGGACTGCATCGTCCATGAACTGGGTTCAAAATGTACGTGAGGACTGCATCGTCCATGAACTGGGTTCAAAATGTACGTGAGGACTGCATCGTCCATGAACTGGGTTCAAAATGTACGTGAGGACTGCATCGTCCATGAACTGGGTTCAAAATGTACGTGAGGACTGCATCGTCCATGAACTGGGTTCAAAATGTACGTGAGGACTGCATCGTCCATGAACTGGGTTCAAAATGTATGTGAGGACTGCATCGTCCATGAACTGGGTTCAAAATGTACGTGAGGACTGCATCGTCCATGAACTGGGTTCAAAATGTACGTGAGGACTGCATCGTCCATGAACTAGGTTCAAAATGTACGTGATGGGATTGCATCGTCCCTAGACATGAGACTTGTCTTAAAGTGATAAGGACTAATCATCCTGTAAGTAGATTGGGATTGCATCGTCCCTAGACATGGTGAGGTGTCTTAAAGTGATAAGGACTAATCCTCCTATAAGTAGATTGGGATTGCATCGTCCCTAGACATGGTGAAGTGTCTTAAAGTGATAAGGACTAATCATCCTGTAAGTAGATTGGGATTGCATCGTCCCTAGACATGGTGAGGTGTCTTAAAGTGATAAGGACTAATCATCCTGTAAGTAGATTGGGATTGCATCGTCCCTAGACATGGTGAGGTGTCTTAAAGTGATAAGGACTAATCATCCTGTAAGTAGATTGGGATTGCATCATCCCTAGACATGGTGAGGTGTCTTAAAGTGATAAGGACTAATCATCCTGTAAGTAGATTTGGATTGCATCGTCCCTATACATGGTAAGGTGTCTTAAAGTGATAAGGACTAATCATCCTGTAAGTTGATTCGGGATTGCATCATCCTTAGACATGGTGAGGTGTCTTAAAAGGATAAGGATTGATCATCCTGTAAGTTGATCTGGATTGCATCATCCATAGACATGAGAGATGTCTTAAATTGAGAGGGATTGATCATCCCATAAGTGGATCAAGATTGTATCATCCTTGGACCTATGTCCTAAAGTGAGAGGGATTGACCATCCCGTAATTGGATCATGTGTGTTGCAGGGTATGCTGCTGTTGTGTATACTTGTATTAGTGTGGATACTTGTATTGATAGATGTATTAGTAAGAATACATGCTTTTGATGATAGATGTATTAGTGAGAATACATGCTTTTGATGATAGATGTATTAGTGAGAATACATGCTTTTGATGATAGATGTATTAGTGAGAATACATGCTTTTGATGATAGATGTATTAGTGAGAATACATGCTTTTGATGATATATGTATTAGTAAGAATACATGTTTTGATGATAGATGTATTGGTGAGAATACTTACTTTTGATGATACATGTATTGATTAATGTACTTGTATGGTTGAGGATACTTATGCTGTAGATCGAGATGATCCAGATGTTGTAGATCGTGATGATCCAGATTCTGTAGATCGAGATGATCCAGATGCTGTAGATCGAGATGATATGACAATGCTGATGATTGTGAGATAACGATGCGGATGATCGTAAGATGACGATGCTAATGATCGTGTGATGACGATGCTGATGATCGTGAGATGACGATGCTGATGATCGTATGATGACGATGCTGATGATCGTGAGATGACGATGCTGATGATCGTGAGATGACGATGCTGATGATCGTATGATGACGATGCTGATGATCGTGAGATGACGATGCTGATGATCGTGTGATGACGATACTGATGATCGTGAGATGACGATGTTGATGATCGTGTGATGACGATGTTGATGATAGTGAGATGACGATGTTGTTGATCATGTGATGACGATGCTGATGATCGTGTGATGGCGATGCTGACAATCGTGAGGATTCAGATATTGATGTTGCTGTAGCTGTTTGAGTGCTGCAGAAGATAAAGACTCAGTACTGAAGATGTTGATGTTCCAGTATTGAAGATATTCCAGTAACTGGTTGAGTTACTGATGATGTTGAGAAAGCTTCCAATGATTTATAGATGTATCATGTATGATGTTGATGACTCCTTGCTCGTGCAGATGCTGTTATAATATCCTTCTCGTTAAGGGGGAGTGTTGAGATATTGTAACTTCAAAGAATATTATATTTGTACTTTATTATTCCGGAGATGATTCATTCCTCCGTGAAGATCTTATTGTATATCCGGAGATGTTTATTCCTCCGTCGGAATGTGGTAACTTGGGTTATTAGACTTCCCTAGTGGGGGTCGGCCCTGTATGTGTTATGTGGGTCAAAGGGTTATTAGACCACCCTAGAGGGGTCGGCCCAGTCAGTTATAATGGGGTATTTAACCTAATGGTTAAATACGAGCCTACATGTACTTGTGTAAAATACATATCAGAGTAGTGTATAAATAGAGGAGGTGTGTTCCTCATTATATACATTCACTCACTTGAGGATAGCACACTTGTGGAGGAGAGGTCTGCTATTGTGGAGGAGGAGATCATGTCTCAGGGTTTCATCTTTGTATATTGCTGGTCATCTATATTGAGGAAGCTTTGCTGGGTTTTCTACCCCATGAGGGTTTCCCAGGATAAATCTCTGTCTCTTGTGTTTATGCTGTGCTTGTTGTTTCTTCAGTGATCCTGTATATGCTATTATTGTGAAATGGAATGTAATGCTGCTATTTTCTGTCTTAGCATATTGAATTTTAACAGTACTTCATTACCCAATGCATCTTCTTATAGAAGGTGTGTTTTAGAGAATGAAGGAATCCGTAGAAAAATTCAAGAAATGATTAACAAAGGGAATATTTGACCTAGCTCCTCTCTTCATGGAAGTTTAGTCATCCCAGTCCTGTTGAAGCCTTAGACATGTAGGTGCTGGTATGGGTTCTAAGACTAACAACACAGGGTGAAAACCTAGACTGAAAGGCTTCAAAAGGTCCTACACAAGGACAATTCTATCCCCATCATGTTTGGAATAGTAATCTCCCACGAATACAAAGGCCTCCGCAGCCACTTATGGGGTTTTATCCCAAAGGATCAGTCTTCCTATGAAGGAAGATTAAAGTGTTCTAATTCGAAAAGGATCTAAACCTAGAACAAAACTACCTTAAATGGAATCTAAACTAAATCAGATATGATCTAAAGCAAGTGTTGTAATTATGTGTAGGATAACTTGGTTTTGGTTTTAATAAGTCATTTCACCAACTTGACAAAAATGTGAAATTGAATCATTAACTTATTACTTCAAAACATAATCAAGCAATGAAAATTACTGATAATGGTTTGAAGGTTAAGCATACACAAGGTTATCCTGTTGTTCTTTTGCTAATTGAAAAATTAACATGAACTTAATAATTTATGTGAATCATTTGCAGAAATAGATAAAGATTTTAATTAAAGAAATTCAATTAAAACATAAATATACAATGATCATGAATTAAGACAAATCCAACTCAAAGATAAATGCATTAATGATTGGCTGCAAAATCAAAAGTATTGATTGATAATTATGGTGAAGAAATCAAACAGCATCAAAGAAATTCGATAACTTGAACAAAGAAGATGACAAAAGAAACTAACTTTGATTCATTGGTCTGCAAAAAATTACATGATCATAAGTGAAACAACATTTCTCTAGTCCTTCTCTGGCGATTATCTCCCCCTCTTCCCCATGAGACTTCTATCCCTTTAAATAATATTTACAAAATGGTTGTAAAGGATAAATTTCCCATGAAAATAGTGATTTACAAAATCATACTATTCCAATCATATCATCATAGAGAGTGGTTCATATCGAATGTTTCAAAAAATTTCCAAAAGATGCTCATCAAATAATTTTAGGAAAACATCCCGTAACAAACCGTGAAGGTTAACCACAGACTACTAGCTGTCACTGACGGATAGTAAGGAAGATGAAAAATCTCTCTTAGAATATTTATGATGATCAACAATGTCCTTGAAAACTGAAAAGTCGGCCACTTGTTCCTCCTTCAAAGGGATGAATCGACCGACAATTACTTCATTAATTATAAAATCATGGATAATGGTATTGTCTCGATCAATTGGCTTTTCAGTGATCTTCCTTCTCTTCTTCTGAGGGAGCCGTATGCATATGGATTGAATCTCAGGTTCTTCTTCACTACCACTGCTTTCATCAGGAACACCTACATCAAAAGGTGGTGACACAGTTCTTGATATAGAAGAGGTTGAAGTTCTTTCTCTTCAAAAAACTTGACCAAATATTTATGAGTTCTCTACATCTTCCTCATAATTTAAAACAATTAGAAGGAACATTTCTGAAAATCAACTAACTAGACTTTTCAATTACAATATGACGACCAACAAATTTCCCATGTTGACATCTATAATTAAGAGAGAACAATAAATATTCCAGGAATGGCTGAGCGTAATGAATTAGCATGATTAAAACCTTATGGTCTGAAACTGCACTTATAACGTCTGTATTGAAATAACGCACAACATGCATCGACATGAATTGAATTAAGACATAATAAGATTGCAATAATTCATGTATGATTTAATGTCAAATCTTAACACTTGATCAATCACAAATTATTTGAATCAGTGATTATCAATTCGTATGTGGCCGCAGGTGAAAATTGCAGTTTAAAAATATGATTGCAAATAAAAAATGGTGAAGAAAAACTAAGAACCGAAATGATTATTCAAAACAAAAAACAATCCAAAACCAACTGCAGGATCAAAGCAAATGAACGGTTAAGATTAAACATGCAAGATGCGTTAGGCATATAATTGATATATCCCCATCTAAAACCATTTATTGATGATGTACATATGACAAAGCAGTCTCAGAAGTGAACAAGAATCCTTTACCATTATGTAGTCATAGGAAGGCATTTTATGATGAACCTTAGAGCAGACTCACAGCCCTTCTGGGTTACCAGATATTGAATCACCTTGAGTTTATTAATTATTCATTTATGTACAAACACATTACTCACAATATATACAATTTCTTTTCGCCTCTTTTCTCCTTTTTTTTATATTTTTGTTTTTTTTGTTTTTTGGAAACAGAATGAAATATGCAAACAAGACTTCTTTTGATATAAGGCCATTTCCCTGACTTCGTGATCAGATGTTGGAAATGCCATTCACAAACCTAATCTGGAAACTAAACAAGCTAGATCGGTAAGGAGACTCCCTATCTTTTAGCTTTGTCACTAAAATAAATTATCATGGCTTGGTGACCATAAGTGGTAATTTCAATCCAGAATCTGACTCATGTTCATGGTAGGGATGGATTTTAATAAGAACCCCCTTATCCTGATATACAACAAAATGTCTTACAAAGGAAAACAAAATTTATTAATGCATAGCTTACAAGACACTACCATGGCTTGGTAACCGTATGACAGTAGTGTTACTCACCGATGTTTTGCAGATCATGAATGGACCGACCTGTGATAGGATCTTCCACCTTCCAGCAGCAGCTGAAAGTCATCCCCCAAGTTTGGTGGCTTGATGTGGATACATCATTCCACTTAAACATATATGAACATAATGGGCTGGCTTATAATAAGACCCCCATCTTGTAATCTAAAATTATTAATTGAATTATGTTCAAGGTGATCAGAATGGGATCCATAATAGGTAAGACTGACAAGGCTATGAATATATGCTGCCATTCATCAATGAGACACAAGGAAGGAAAAACTAATTGCTTCCTCAACTTCAACTAACCAAATAACATGTCCATAAATATATTTGATTAAGGTGGGAAGGTATCAATCAAAGCGTTGCAAATATTGATTTTTTTAATTTCATGAAAAACATTTTCAACTACAAGATAAAAGAATAAAAGCTGACACTGTTTACCTCAAAACTTCATACTTAAGTTATCCTTAGACATACTGATCAGCAACTCTTTCCAAAAGGTATGGTCATTATTCAAAAAAATAAAATTAATGTACGAAAGAGAAATCAAAATGAACATAACGCAGAAAAAACAAACAAACCACACTTTATGTACAATAAGTGAATCTGCTCAATCATACAAAATACTTTTTAAGCAATTGCACATTCACTGGGTAGGTGTCTATGATGCCTTCCAGTGTCTGCAACTGGACAATACTAGGACCAATCTTTTCTGTAACAATGAATGGCCCTAGCCATAGGCATTGGAACTTAGTGTAATCATTCTTGTCCTTGTGTTGCTTATCCCACTTCAACACTAAGTCCCCCACAATAAACTCCCTGTCATATGAGGATTTCTCATCAAACCACCTCTTTACCAACGGTTGATGTTGATACAGCTTGTTTTTGGACTTCTCCCTATCTTCTTCTAGCTTGAGTAACATATCAATTTTGTGTTGGAGTGGGGAAGAGTCATCTTCTTGTGCGGATTGTGCCAACTGTAGTGAAGGAATCGTGAGGTAGGATGGCAAGATGGCCTCCTTACCATAAACTAAACAGTAAGGGGAGTTTCCTATGGCTCCCTTTGGGGTGACCCGGTTTGCGTAAAGAGCATTGTATAACTAAGTATGCCAATCTTTGTGGTGAGTAGCAACTATCTTCTTTAAGATATTAATCAAGTTCTTGTTGGAAGACTATGCTAATCCATTCCCTTGTGGATAATAATTGGCATAAAACTTTAGCTTTATCCCTTTTTCAAGGGCATATTGTGTAAGTTCAATGGAAGAGAAATAGGATGCATTGTCAAATACCATAAATTCAGGAGTACCAAACCTAGTGACTATTTGGATTTCAAGGAATGATATCACTTGGTTTGTATTACATTGTCTGAGGGGGATTGCCTCTACCCATCTGGTCAAGTAGACTGTAGCTATCAAGATATACTTGTGCTGCAAGGTTGATGGGTCCAACAAAATCCAATCCCCATTGCTGAAATGGAAACTGAATAGTCACTGGCTGCAAAGGAAAGGCAAGTTTTTTTACTTTCCCAGCACATTTCTGGCATGCTTCACATCTTCTGACATATGAGTATGCATCTCTGAACAAAGTAGGCCAGTAGTATCCTGCCCTGAGGATCTTATGTGCAGTGGTTTCTCCTGAGAAGTGCCCTCCTGCAAGTCCTGCATGAAATTGCAACAGAATATTATCAGTTTCTTCCTTTTCTAAACACTTAGAAAAACACCATCATAATTTTTCCTAAATAAAACGTCATCTATAAATTGATATGGTGTAGCTTTCAACCTTAAAGCTCTACGTTTTTTAAAGTCAAGTTTTTAAGGAGAAAACCCATGAGTAAGGAAGAACTTAATGTCATCATACCATTTGGATGTTTGACTTGGGATAACATTAACAGAACCTGTCATTGTACTCTCCTCTTGTTCCCACCCAGTCTGTTGTTGTACAGCATCATTGGATTAAGCGGTTAGTAGACACAAGCCTTGGCCTTTGAAAATATTTGCTGGTTTGATCTCTAAATCATATTCTTAAAGAGATTTCATCCAATGAGCTCTCTTTTCCCCTAATTCTTTCTGAACAAGTACATTTCTGATAGCCACATAAGGAACTATGACTTTAGTCCGAGATTTCAATAAATATGGCCTAAAATGTTTCACAGATTTATAGACCGCGTAAGATTTTTTGTCAATCTAGGAGTAATTGAGCTTTGATCCTTTGAATGTGGAGCTCATGAATTAAATAAGGATCTCAACATCATTATAAAATTCTTGTGTCAAGACAGTTGTGTAGGAGAAGTCAGTAGAAAACATGTATAGAATAAAATCTTTGCTGAAATATGGAGACATCAGAGCGGGGGCTTCCGCAATGGCTCTCCGGATTTCAGCAAAGGCATTTCTTTGTTCCTCGTGTTAAATTTTGAGAATTAAATCACAATACTCTAGGATCTTCACTGAGAGAATAACATATACAGTATATCAATGCATAACAATCACAATAAGTATGAAAAGCATCACAAGAATCAAAAGCATGAGAGACAAGAGACACAGAGTTTCTGTGGGGAAAACCCTAAGGTGAAAAACCCCACAACTTCCTCAGAGATAGAGAGAGCAATGGCTCAACCAAAGTACAACCAAAATACACTTGAGATAGTCTCCTAGAAGCAGATGATCCTCCTCCTCACTAGTGCGCCACTTTCTGAGTGAGAGAGATATGACTTTCCGAGTGATCCAAATAGAGATCAGGACTTTCTGAGTGATCCAAATAGAGATCACCTAATCTCTATTTATACTAACCTATTTTCCCAGTGACCTTATGGGGCCGACTTGTCTATCTAGGTACATCCACATTATAATATATATATTTCAGGGCCGACCCCACACATGGTGGTCTAATAACCCATCGGCAAGTACACACACTTGCGACACTTGTCAATCCACATGACAACACTTCCTTATCGAGGAATAACACATCTCTAATAAGGGTACAATAAATATATATGAAATACATAGATGAAATACATTCCAAAGTTACATATACATCAACACATTGAACCATTTAAACTGAGCATCTTTCTTAACCAATTGTTGTAATGGCTTAACAATTGAGCGAAATTCAGAACAAATCTACGAACAAAATTAATCTTACCAAGAAACGATTGCATGGCTTTATGTGAACCAGGAAGGCCGATATTCGCAATGGCTTCAATGCACTATGGATTGATAATCATGCCTTCTTTCAAAACAATAAAACCCAACAACTTACCTTCAGTGATTGCAAAGATAGATTTTTTTGGGTTCAATGAAATTCCATATCTTCTGTAGTGCTCGAACACCTGTTTCAAAGAAAACAAATGTTCATGTCATTTTTTGGAATAAATAGTAACGTAATCTAAATATACAACGACAGAATTGTGCAACAAACCCCTGAAAGCTATATCCATAGCTCTCTAAAATGTAGCACCAACATTTATCAGCCCAAAGGAATCCGCCTGTAGGAAAAGGTTCCCCAAGGGGTCCTAAAAGTTGTTTTTAGTTGATCATCAAGGGAAACCAAAACTTGGTTATACCTTGAGAAGCCATCAAGGAGAGAAAACATCTCAGACCCTGCTACCTTCTATAGAATATGCTCCATGGGAGGAACATGATAGAATCTGATTTCCCCATTCTTCTTCTGAACAGGTACTAGGTTATCAATCCACTGCGTATGCCTGACAGGGAATATAATTCATGCTTCCAGTAATTTCTCAATATCCTTATTTACAGAGGGTTTCAGACTGGGATGCATCTTCCTTAACTTCTACTGATAAGGTTTTACTTTTGGTTTCATTGGTATATTATCCAGCATGATACTGGTGTCAAAAGTTTTAAGTTCATCATGTGTCCATGCAAATACATCTTTGAATTCTTTACACAATTTTATAAAAGCTCTCTTTTCCTCAGCAGAGCAATCAACCCCTATATTGATGAGACGAGGGTTCTATTCAGTTCCTAGGTTGATTGACTCATAGTTGAGGGATGAACTATGGGTCTTGCGGTTGGTCTTTTGCTTGAACTTATCTTGCAGATCATAGAATTTCTCCAGGTTGATAACTGATTTAGGGATAAGGTTCAAAGGATATGACAGAGACTTCTCATGCTCGGCCTCATCTATTGCAACATCTTGAAAAGTGTCCTGGGCTATGAGAAAGTCTAATATTTGTTGATCATCCTCAAATACCTTCCAATTAGTCACATTATCAGGAATAGAAGTCTTGTATATAAGTTCAACTGAAAAGGTATTAGGGGACAAACCTTTTGGTGGGATCAACCCGAATGCAGTATTAGCAAGCAAATCTGCATCAAAATTATGTGATCTTGGGATTGACTTGATATTAAATGTAGAAAACGAGTTAGTGAGATTTACCAATTTTTTATAGTTGATCAAATGAGGAGACAAACAATGTATTTTGTTTCTTACCTGTTTTACTATGATCTTAGAATCTCCATAGCATTCGATTACCTGTGCACCCATGTCAATGGATTTCTTGAGTCCCTGGACCAGGGCCTCATATTCAACTATGTTATTGGTACATTCAAACTCAAGTCTGTAGGAAGCCATTGTTTTGGCCCCTTTTGGATCAATTAGGACACAACATGCACCAACTCCATCTTTAGATCTAGAGCCATCGAAAAACAGAGTCCATAAATTTAAATCTATTCTAAAATTTGTATTTACATTATATACATTATGTACTACAATACCCGAGAATGGAACATAAGTGAGATTGACAATTTGGGACTGATTCTGTACACTCTCTGCTGGTGACATATCCACAGGAAGATCTCCAAAGAAAGTATAAAAAATGTAATGTTCCACATGTGAGCTAAAGTATACAACAGGCTCACTGGGATCATTCAAATCTGTGACAATTTGTTTCATATAAGGCTCCCTGCTGATTTTAATTCTATTTTGCCTCCCATTGTAGGGAATCCATAGGTGAGACCAATCAATAGCAAAGTATCCCTTGAGCTTATCTGACCAATAGCTACTCAGTCACATGCCATACATCTCTAGGATGTCATCCCAAAATAATATCCACTGTTTGGTGGATTTTGGGGCCAGCAGATAATGTTAGCAAGACATTCTTCAGTTCTCCCACTACCTTCACTCTGGATCTATCAAATTGCACAATTTGAGTAGGGAAGGGGTCCATAAAGGCATTCAACTTCTTGCATACAGATAGAGGCATCACATTTTATGAAGCCCCTGAATCTATCATACAATTATGGACATTTCTATTGAAGACTTCAAAAGTAAGCAAGAAAGGAGGTGTCTTCTTGCTACCTGGTTTCTGATTGGCAGGTTTAGAGTATGTTTCCAAATTGTTGTTCTGAATCTCCCTGGGCTTGTTGAAAATCATACTTTTGGGTAGACTATCTCTCATTCCAGGGATTTTCAAAAGTTCAAAAAGGGAAATATTAGCTTTTACTCTCTTTAAGTCATCAATTAGATTATATTCTATCTCAGGAATCAAAGTGTCCTTAACTGCTGGTGCTTTACCTCTGTTTGGTGTGGGTGTTGAAGTGGAAGCTTCTTGCGTGGGATGTCCTTTACTTCTTGTATTGTAAGGGTGTTGAACATTGAAGACAACCTCATTCTCATCTTCCTCCTCAACCATAGGAATTTCTCAGAAGAAACTAATTGTGTTTATCTGTTAATCTTCTACTTCATCTGGGGGTTCAGGATCTTGATTCTCTTGTGGATTTTGATAATGTTGATCAAGAGAATTCTGTGATTCTGAAACCAAAGCCTTAAAGATAGAAATAATTTCCTCAGAATTCAATCCTTCATCATGATTAGGTGGGACTTGGTTTTGTGGAGGTTGGTAAGGTCTTCTGAAAGATTGTCTATTGAACCCCCTGTTATTGTTTTGGTTTTCTGTGTTGCTTTTCTTCAGGCCTACCATTTCATTTGAGATCTTTTGTAGGTACTTCTTCATGTTAGTAATATCAAATGGTTCTTTTTTTTGCACTATGGGCTTAGGGACATTTTCTTGTTTTCTTTTAGAGGTGGAAGGTTGATATGATGTAGCATCAAGATTATATTTTAGACAATATATATCTTTCTCAACTTGGATAGCCTCAGTGAAGGCTTCTTTCAAGTTGTCTTTTTGTGCCCTCTTTATCCACATGGAAATGGGAACAGGTAAACCCTTAACATAATAAGCAACCACTAATTCTTATGCAGGGAGAAGAGTAACATGGATTATATTTTTTAAATATGAAAACCTTTGATTATAATTCTTTACCCTCTCCTTGCCTCCAATTTTCATTGAGGATAATTCTAAAACCAAGTCTTTCGGAGTCTTATCATCTCCAAATTTATGGATGAACAATTTTTCGAAGTCATCCCATGAAGGAATAGATCGGGCTTGTAGGGAAAAGTACCATGTGGATGCTTTTCCCTCAAAGGTGTATGGAAACAACCTACAGACTACATCCTCATGAACGACACTCCTAAGCCTAATGGTTTGGAGGAAAGTTTTGATATGATCAAGGGAAAGTGATTTGTCATCAGGATTAACCTTGGGGAGCCATTTCTCATGATTTTTCGGTAGTCTGTGTTGTTCACCAACAACGACCACAGCATCCTGGTCCAATTCAGGGTCTGTTTCCACCTTCTGCCATGGGTAAGTCTTCAAAATCTGAACTATATGATGAATGACTACCATATGATTTGTCAGATGAGGATGATGAAGATGAAGGAGGTGTTGGTGGTGGTCCACCTATGGCGACGTTTGGTTGGTATGGCTCTATTTCACAGAATAATATATCGAGATTGAAATCGAGAAGAATATCGTGGCGGGGTGAATTATGTTTTTCAGGGTTTGGGCGATCTAAATTTTGATTATTTAAGTTATTACCTTCTGGATCGGTGTTTTGGTGATGAATTGCTACTAATCCTTGGTTACTCTCTTCAGCGATCCTTCTTTGTAACCTAGAAACACTATCTGAAGAACCTTTGAGTATTTGTTTTAGTGTGAGAGGTACCCTAGTGGGTGATACGACAATAATGTCGCCCTTTCTAGTTTCCTGCTCTATCACAGCGGTGGCAGGAACGATGGTTGGATATGGTACCAGTTGTTCTGTAGAAGTGGATGCCTGTGTGTGACTACGAGTGACAATCAATATTCTTGCTGGAGGAGGTCTATTGGTATTCTGTTTAGGCATAGCTTACTTCAGGAACTCCTTCTAGTGCCATTTGTGGAAGCCTCGGATGTGTAGGTGCTAGAATGGGTTCTAAGGCTAACAACAGAGGGTGAAAACCCAGACTGAAAGGCTTCAAAAGGTCCTACACAAGGACAGTTCTATCCCCATCCTGTTTGGAATAGTAATCTCCCACTGATACAAAGGCCTCCGCTGGCACTTATGGGGTTTGATCCCAAAGGATCAGTCTCCCTATGAAGGAATATTAAAGTGTTCTAATTCTAAAAGGATCTAAACCTAGAATAAAACTACCTTAAAGGGAATTTAAACTAAATCAAATCTGATCTAATTAAGTGTTGTAATTATGTGCAGGATAACTTGGTTTCGGTTTTAATAAGTCATTTCACCAACTTGAAAAAAATGTGAAATTGAATCATTAACTTATTACTTCAAAACATAATCAAGCCATGAAAATTACTGATAATGGTTTGATGGTTAAGCATACGTAAGGTTATCCTATTGTTCTTTTTCTAATTGAAAAATTAACATGAACTTAATAATTCCTGTGAATTATTTGCAGAAATAGATAAAGATTTTAATTAAAGAAATTCAATTAAAACATAAATATACAAAGATCATGAATTAAGACAAATCCAACTCAAATATCAATGCATTAATGATTGGCTGCAAAATCAACAGTATTGATTGATAATTAAGGTGAATAAATCAAACATCATCAAAGAAATTTGATAACTTGAACAAAGAAGATGCCAAAAGAAACTAGATTTGATTCATTAGTTTGCAAAAAATTACATGATCACAAGTGAAACGACGTTTCTCCAGTCCTTCTCTGGCGATTATCTCCCCCTCTTCCCCATGAGACTTCTATCCCTTTAAATAATATTTAAAAAATGGTTGTAAAGGATAAATTTCCCCTGAAAATAGGGATTTAAAAAATTAGACTATTCCAATCATTTCATCGTAGAGAGTGGTTCATATCGAATGTTTCACAAAATTTCCAAAAGATGCTAATCACATAATTTCTGAAAAACACCCTGTAACAAACTCTGAAGGTTAACTGCAGACTACTAGCTGTCTGTGACGAATAGTAAGGGAGCTGAAAAATCTCTCTTAGAATATTTATGATGATCAACAAAGTCCTTGAAAACTGAAAGTTCAGCCACTTGTTCCTCCTTCAAAGGGATTAATGGAGCGACAGGTACTTCATTTATTATAAAATCCCGGATAATGGTATTTCCTTGATCAGCTGGCTTTTCAGTGATCTTCCTTCTCTTCTTTTCAGGGATCCATATGCAGATGGATTGAATCTCAGGTTCTTCTTCACTACCACTGCTTTCATCAGGAACACCTGCATCAAAAGGTGGTGACATAGGTTCTTGATATAGAAGAGGGTGAAGTTATTTCTCTTCACAAAACCTGACCAAAGATTTATGAATTCTCTGCATCTTGCTCATAATTTGAAACAGTTAGAAGCAACACTTTTGAAAATCAACTAGCTAGAATTTTCAATTGCAATATGACGACCAACAAATTGCCCATGTTGACATTTGCAATTACGAGAGAAAAATAAAGATTCTAGGAATGGCTGAGCGTAATGAATTAGCATGATTAAAACCTTACGGTCTAAAACTCACACTTATCGTGTCTATATCGAAATAACGCACAACATGCGTTCACATGGATTGAATTAAGACAGGATAAGATTGCAATAATTCACGTATGATTTAATGTCAAATATTAACACTCGATCAATCACAAATTAGTTGAATCAATGATTATCAGTTCGTATGTGGCCGTAGCTGAAAATCGCAATTTAAAAATCTGATTGCAAATAAAAAATGGTGAAGAAAAACTGAGAACCGAAATGATTATTCAAAACAAAAAAACAATCCAATACCAACCACGGGATCAAAGCAAATGAACGATTAAGATTAAACATGCAAGCTGCGGGAGACAAATTGCGAAAGTTTTATTTTGCAATTATATACATTCTTTTTGCAATCCGCAATCCACAAGTTGCGAGATTGAAACTCAAAACATTTTCAAACAAAAAGTCCCCACAATCCGCAAATGTGGGTTGCTGTTTGCGGGATCGCAAGGCACAAAACTAATTTAAAAAGTGTTCCCACAATCCACATTGCGGGTTGTAGGTGCAAACAACTATGATTTTATTAAAAAAATGATTCCACATTAATGGGCATGGCCCAAGTTGGCATACTTTTGAAGAAGGAAAGTTTTGGGAACTACACAGTTTGGGCTACGAAGTTAGATGGTAAAGTTTTACGGAGTGCACAGCTCAGATTGCATAGTCAGTGTGCACAGTTAGGCTAGTGCATAGTGCCAGTGCAACAACTATTTTGTGTAAAGAGTATAAGGGAAGGTCGAGCTGTCGAAGCGATCTATTTTGAGTAAGAAGCAGAGCAGAGACAGAGGAAAGAGACCTATCAAGAGAGTGGTAAAAATCAATTAAGGAGCTAAGCCACTAAGTCGAAGGCGATAGGCAGGCTAAAGGGGCAGAAAGAGATAGGCCCGGAAGCAGTTCGAACTGTTTTGGTGATGTATGTGGCTGTCAGAAGGGCGTGAGAGCCACGAGTGGCCCAACAAGGAGGCCTGAAGAAAGTGGAGTAAGCTATCGATGGTGACAGGCAGGGTGGTAGGTAACCGCACAAGTTTTGGGGAACCTTAGGGTTTTTTAGCCTATGCATTGTAAAGACGTGACCTGCGGGCACAATCTATAAAAGGGCACATTTTATAAGGGAAAGGGTTAATCTTATGTTTGTGAATTGTTAAGCTTTGTTGTTGAAAATTGATCTCTATTGAAAGAATATGGTAAAGGATCTACAAGCTATGTGCGTAGAGACCTACTTAGAGAGAAGAGAGTCTGCAGCTGAGTGCGCAGAGTGGAACTGTTGTACCCTTCCCAAAGATAATATAACAACAGTTCCTGTGGACATAGCTCCCATCCTGGGGGTGAACCACATTAAATTTGGTGTTATGTGATTGCTTATGTGCTTGAATCTTTGTATTTTATTATGTAAATGGTTAAGATCTAGTTTATGAGCTCATGTGTTTTCTTTTATATGTATTCACCACAAGGATAATGTTGGGAATAATATGTTAAGTAACCACATATGTGAATGAATATTAACTACATAAGTATTTTGAAGTCTGTGAATGCATGAGTCAATCGGGTAAACACTAGTCCACAAAGTCGGTATAGTGCAATTCCATAAGCGCAACACCGAAAGTGTGCAGTCACGTGTTATTTGTTATAGTGTATAAGGTCGCAAGGATCGCAGTCTAATATGCTTGTTGAGTGCGTCTTTTTGCATTAAGTAAGATCCATTAAAGTGGTTGAGTACCAAAGAGGAAGCGTAGTCTCTGTGGCACTGTCCTGTTGGCGAAGAACCGCCACGCATCGCGCAGTCCTTGGATGCGCGATAGTCTAAGTGTTCATCGCGAAGCAGTTGAACTTCACACAGTTCGCAGCACGACTCCTATAGCGTGTTGCTCATCAATCTAGTTAAACACTCATCACGTGGTTATGGAAACCTGATTCCACAACCTCCCCATTACTTCACCTTGAGTGAGACCTCATCCTGTTCACAGGCCGTTGCCAAAAGGGCCAGTGAAAAGGGGTTTTGTTAGTTCCTCGAACCGCGCATAACCTGGGTCTTTATAGAAAACCTCAAGATAGTTATACAAGCCAGCAAATGGTTTCGTTGCTATGCTTGAACTGGTGATGAGTACCGGCACTGAAAATTGGCACCTAGATAAGAAAGAGATTTGGGCCTGGTGTGACAAGACAGAAAGAGATTTTGCAAGGAAAGAAAATAGACATCCGCGTCTATTTGACGTCGATTGGTTAAATAAATATCTATGGAAGGATATTCACAAAATTTTATGGGAATCCTTTGGAAACGAGTTGCACGATTGGATATCAAGGTTCGCAAAGCGAAAGAACTATTTCCAACGAGAATTACCTACCAAGTGGAATTCAGAGCTCATTGAGAGGATTAAAGCAATAGATATCCCACTTTTGAGAGCAGTTGACTTTTGGGTTGATAGTATACTAGAAGGATTCATGATAGAGTTCGCTATGGACACCCTGAAGTCAATGTATAATAGAACTAAAAGAGATTAAGAAAAAATATAATGAAACAGTCTGGGAATTTGACTAGAATTTTAAGACACTGTTAGATCAAGTATTTTTTGTCATAGCACCGCAATAACACCAAGAATGGTTTATATCCGCGTTGTTGCCCCACATCAGGATACCGTTGATCCAACAAAAGGTTTCTTCGTAGGTAGAAGCCCTGGAAATTGAGATGAAATTAGAAGCTTCACCAATAGGGGAGACTAGCATTGGATTGTCCCAGATCTAGACTCATCTAGCTACCTTGACATTACAGTTGCAAGACATAAAGAAGGGGAAAGAACAAAGATAAGAAGTCTGGTGTACAGGATGAAAGGGAGAAGGACACACCAAAG
Source organism: Larix kaempferi (assembly GCA_027924585.1). Lineage (NCBI taxonomy): Eukaryota > Viridiplantae > Streptophyta > Pinopsida > Pinales > Pinaceae > Larix > Larix kaempferi. The sequence goes on along the minus strand of BSBM01000103.1, from coordinate 14,558,829 downwards.
AGCATTGTCCCTTATTTTCAGAAAACCTTAACAGTGGAGCACCAAATCCATTGAATCAAAACCAGGCACCATGGTGTGAGATCTGTAGAACTAGAGGACACCGGCTCGAAGACTGTTACTTAATTCAGAAGTATGTGCGAACCCCTAAGAATCTATACTGCAACTTATGTAAATCAGTTGGACATGATGAATCCAACTGTAGAGCATATGATCTCATGATGGAAAGAAAGCAATATATGGAGCATATGCATCGTGGTGGAGTATACAGAGTCCAATAAGAAAATCCACAGAAACAAGAGAACACACAGTATGACCAAGGCGCATACAGAGCCCATGGAGGATACTGGGAAGAGGAAGAAACAATGGCCCAGAGAAAGGAAGAGGAAGAAGCCAGATGATTTGTTATAACTGTGGCCAGCTAGGTCACTTATCTAGAGATTGTACCAATGCATGGACTGCCTATAAGTATTGTAAATTTTTTGATCATGTCATTGAAGCATTCCCACTGTTAGCAGCAGAAATGAAAAAGAGAAAGCAAGATGTACCTAACCTGAACATTCAATTGATCACAGCAAAGAAAAGGGCTGCGGATCCAAGTATTAATTCAGTGACGTGAATTGGCACTGCCACAGGAAGGGATAGGCAAGCAGACCCTTGTTGAAACGATCTGGATTAGAAAAGCTAGTGGGAAAACACCTTCTTTCAACCTGGAGAAAAATAAATAAGTCTTTGAAGAAGCGTGGAACATCTTCAAAGAGATGTTGGTTGTAATGTCCCCATTTTGACCCCCTTTGCATTAAATCGTAAATGATGTAAATATTGTTATTTAATCATGGTGAGGAGCTCAAGGCCAAGGCCCCACCATTGATTTAGCGTTTTATGTATTGGCAATTAAAGAAATAGATGCCTATGGTTCTTGTGCTAGATAGGCGCAATGTAAATAAGACATCATATAAATATGAATTTTAATGAAAATACCCACAACTAGCTATGCAATGCAACAAAGAGATGGGGCATGATTCTACAAGGAATAGGGAGGGAAATTATTCAAACCCTTGAGCCAATGGTGTTAATCCATGTGTCAATGAGAAAACCCATAAACCACCAACTACCCATTTTTGGTTATGCACCCAATCATTTAATTCTTCCAAGAATTGGTTGAGGTAGTTAATGCCTTGGGAATGAAGAGGTATGGTAGCCAATTTCGTGTATGGGCAAGCCATCAACCTAGGAAATCGTATTTTGTCTCCTTGGGCAAGAAAACACCCACGAAATGGTGCCCAAAGCCATTCTGAACCCATAGTCTTTCCTCTCTCACGCAGTCTGAACTACTGGGTCTTTCCCCATCACGTTTTTCACCCTTGTTCCTGCATTTTCCATGCCTAGGAGCTTGTTTTTGCATTGTACAGCAGCTGGGAGAGAAGGGCCACGATTTGGGAATGTGATGGAGGTCGTTTTTGCCCCAAATTGCCCATGGACGTTTTTCTGAAAACAATTTCTATTCTCCAGGGTTGTTCCCCAATTGCCATTTCGTTTTTGGGCTTTCCCACGTTTTTTCTGAATTGGTAGAAGCCTCCTCTTTGGGAATCCCACTGAAGAAACGTTTTTCCTCATGCTCAGCAATTGTGGTTTTGTTGTTATGTGCATCCCTGTTTTGGTTTGAACCTGTGAGCAAAAGTTTTGGAGTGGTAGTGGACAGAATTGGCTTGATAAACCTAGTGGGGAGAATAACCTCTCAAGAAGATCTAGAGGGCTGGCTACTCTTCTATGCACACCTGGGACACTCTAGAATTGGAAGGTATGGCCTGAGGGACTGTGAATTGGTGAAGGGAATACTTCCTTGAGTGGGGTGTGTAGGAATTGTGGGTGCCAAGCTAAATAGATCTTGTAGAGGTATCCATAGCTCTGTGGTTGAGCTCACTAGCTTAGCAATTCTTCCTTTCCATTTCCTAGCAGCCTGATAAACCCAATTGTAGATTGGATTGGCTCATCTTGGTGTATGCTTGGCTATGTGTGAGTCTGCTATTCCCTAGTTCCTTGTAGAAAGCATGCCCAGCTCAGGGGTGGCAGTTGTATCAAGAGGTTGATAAGCACAACTGGCCTATGGTTGGGTGGAACGTTGTAGATGCATAGCTGGTTGCTTGGGACTACTTTGTTAAGATAAGTATTCTATTTTATAAATTCTGCAATGTCTTTATTTAATGGCTGTCACAGAAATCTTGAATGTATGTTAGATATTAAACATGATTTTTAATTCTGTTGTGTTTCTATAATATGCACATGTATATGTCTTTTTATCAATGAGTTTTTACTTAATGGCTATGGGGGTAGATTCCCAGTTTTAGCATCACGTCCTCTCTATCATGCTGGTATGATAGGATGGGACATTACATTGGCTTTCTAGACTGAGTTAGAGGTTTCCAATGTAGACCCAGGTACTTCGCGGTTCAAGGAACCAACAAAACCCCAATTCACTGGCCCTTTCACCAACAGGCTGGGCACAGCCTGAGGTCTCACCTGAGGCGAAGCTGCAGGGGGTGGTTGCGGAATCAAGTTTCCACAATCGGGTGATGCAATGGGGGGAAAGCTAGTAAGAAGCGCAATGCCTTGCGGTTTGCACGGATAGATAACTGCGCGAACCTTCTATTCCACGTTGGATACTTCAACGCACAACTGTGCTTGCACCTCCAATGATTGTGTGATATAGGATACCTTTGTGCTACGACAGTAAGATATCAAGAGCTTACCTCACAGCAACCTTCAATGACTCGGCGCATCAATGAGACTGCGCGTCCCTGCCATGGTGTCCAATTGTAACCACTCTACTTAGCATTCTTTATCCCTTTATTTTGTTCAAGTTCTTATCAGTAAATTGTGGATGGTTTAATAACATACGTTACTGCATGTTCCAACACTATGCTTAAATTCAGTGTTCACTACTTGACCAATAGATAGATTCATACATGTTGAATACTTAAGATTCCTCTGCGCATGCATTACTTAACATATTATTCCCATTCGTTGCGACGAATACATATAAAAGCAATCACATAATAGAAGTTTCCAGCACTAAACATTCATACCAAGCAATTAAACAATCATAAACACACATTGGTCACACAACATAGAATTTAACGTGGTTCACCCCCCGGATGGAGGCTATGTCCACAAGAACGATTGTTAATATTGCTCTTAATGGGAAGGGTACAACCGTTCTTAGTTTGCTCACTCAGCTGCAGACTCTCTTCTCTCTCAGATAGGTCTCTGCGCACTCAGCTGCAGACTCTCTTCTCTCTCAGATAGGTCTCTGCGCACTTAGCTGTAGAGCCTTTACAATGGTTGTCTAATCTTAATACTTTACAATATCCAAATACTTAACCAAAACTGAAGAGTGTCGCCCTTCCCTTACAATATTGTGCCTTATTTATAGATCATGCCCGTAGGGCATGTCTTTACAATAATTAGGCTGAAACCCTAAAGTTTCCAAAACTGGCATGGCTAACTGCCATCCTAGCTGTCGTCGTCGACAACTTGCTCCACCTACTACAGCTAGGCCACTCGTGGCTCACACGCTCTTCTAATAGTCATAGTTCTCAAAACGGTTACAATTGCATCATGGCATGTCCCTATCCACTCCTTTTGCCTGCCTGTCGCCATCGGCGTCGTGGCCTAGCTTCTCCATTGCTTGTTGCCACACGTTCAAACAGGTCGCTTTCATCTGCCGTCCACCTGTTCCTTACCCAAAATAGGTCATTTCCCTATCTGACCTTACCCATGTTCTGAACCAAAAAGAGCTCATGCACTACCATGCGCATCATCCTACTCCGTGACCATACCTTAGCTATTGCTGTCGCGCGACACGCACGAAACCCCAAAATTGTTTGTCGCATGCCGCCACGCGCAATGTGCTTTTACCACCAGCGTAGATCCATATCAAACCTGGATCTATCAAGCACTGAGAGGGATCCAATTTCTTAAGGTGTAATTTTTTTTTGTTTTATCTTAATTTTTTTACACATTAAGAAAAAAATTACCCCTCAAGAAATTGGATCCCTCTCTTTTAATTTTTTAATTATTTTATTTTTTATTTTTGATAAGTTATGAGCCAACATGGAAACGTAACGTGACAAACGTGACAAATGTGACATGTGACATCCGTTACAGTATCTCCCCCATACTATTACTTTTTACATTTCATTAATTTTGAAAATGGTACATGTGACATGTGACATGTGACATCCATTACAGGATCTCCCCCATACTAGGTTGTAAGCACCTCATTTACACTCGGTGCAAAAACTGCTTTCTCTCCCTGTCGCAGCGCGCAATGTGCAATTATCAAAATTGCCTTTTCTTCCTACTGCAGCGCGCTACGCATGTTTTTCCATACTTGTATGTTTTTCCAACCCACTTGAGCCCAGCCCAACAGACCCCTAACACTCACCTGTGGCTCGTCTTGAGCAACTTCCACTTGTGGCTTTTCGAGCCGCATCTTCCTTCATTCCAAGATTTACTGTGAAGCTTTGCAGAGTTCCTTCTAACTCCGCAACTATGTGCTTAGCTTTCTGTTCGAACCCTTGAAGTGTCTCTAGAGTAGCCTGCGAGACCTTCTCCCAAGCCACTTGTTCCTGCATAATGCCTTCTGCCATCTGAAGTTCTACGAACTTCGTGTCGAATTGCTGCATTAATTCGAGGCCTTCTTGCTCAATATGCTGCAACCTATTCGATGTGGCAACCTCTTTCTCCCTTAGTGTTTCCAACTCTTTTTGCAGGTCCTTGACCACATTAAATCTCTGCACTTTCTCTCTAGTCGGTGCATTCCTCATCTGCATACTTGCAGCATCTACCTGCTGCTGCTTCTATTCTACTTCTGCCCTTACCTACTGTAGTGCAGGATCCTCACTCAACCCGGTTACTGCTGTAGTTATCTGCTCAAGTAGGTCTTGGCATTTCATCACTTCCGAAGAAATGCCATCCATGGTTGCTTTGACATCCTCAGCTGGAGCTAGGCACTAAGCTAACGGAATGACAGGGTGTCGAGCCTCCAGTTCTACGATTTTTCCTTTATACGAGGTTTCCATTTCCCTTTTCTCAGTAGTCAGGGACTCTACCTTGGCCCCAATTTTCTTTATTGTGTCCTCCATCTCATCTTCTTCTTCGCATTCTTTTATGTTTGCACACACAGCGAAAATGGCTTCCTTCAGCTTCTGGCCCTTTTCCTTGGCTGCACTCAACTCTTGCTTGGTGTTATCTGATTCCTACCTTAATTGATTGATGCCTTCATTTAAGTGCACACACTTATCATATGAGGCGAGGCCTCTCTCATGAATTTCTTCTGCAACTCTGATGTGCAACCCGTTCAGGTCCTCCAGGGACAGGGCCCCAATGTTTAGGTCAATTCGTGCAGTCTTTACTGCTTCCTTAACCGCTTCATTAGATAAATGAGGTAGCCCAGTTCGAGGTTCAAGATGCGTGGATACTTACTTTGAGAGACCGGTGGTCTTTTCTGCATGCTCGATTCCCCTGACTTCCTATTAGAAGTTGAACTTGGTTGCCCCAATCCCATCTGGGATACCATTGTCTTGACCTCCATAGCTTGGATTATGGTCAGCTCCATTTGTTCTTGTTTTGCTTTTGTTTCCGTGCGGTTCTCTTCCCATATTTCTTTCACTTTTGTTGCAATCGTTTCACAGTCGTCCGGGTGCAATTGCGGTCTGAATTCAGGTCTCTCGGACTTCCTTTTTGTACAACGGCTTTGTGCTTGCGTAGGGCCTTCAGTGGCTTTTATTTTTCATGTCGTTGTCTCTGTATACGCACTCTGCACGTCATCCTTTTCTTATTCAATGGGCGTGCCAGTTGGTAGCCCCCCCTTCTTGACATTTCTGGGTTGTGTTTCTTCCTTGTCTTCCTGATCGGTATCTGTGTCTTCCTCATCAGTGTCTTTTACATCGATCTTCTCCCGAAGAGGTTCTACGTTATTCTCGTAGTTAGAAGCATCATCACGTGAAGCGGGGACTTTCCATTCGGGCTCCCATCTCTCCATCATTCGCTCGATTGCTTGCTTATCCAGTCAATAAAATCCTGGATATCATAAATCTTGCTCTGTTATGTCACCTCTTGGATGAATAAATGTTTGGTGCCTTTTCACTTGAAACCTGATGATGCAGGTGTATTCATCAGCTAGTGGTTTGGAAACGCGCAATGTTGCCATAATTGCTTCACGCAACTGGTGATAGTAATTGCTTCAGTCATTTGTCGCTGCATAGACACCTTTGGGATTTCCCATAGATTGGCAAAGTGCGCTCCTCGGCCTTGTCCAGCTAAAGTGGCAGCTCCTTGGTAATTCTCTGGCTCCTTCCAGCCTACAAGGGCTATCAACACTAGCAGTCAACTAAAATGGAATGGCGTTCTATCATCTTGGGTATCTTGAACATCTGCCATAAACTCGTTCAATAGGAACTGGCACTAATTGTAAGCTTTTCCACGCAATACATTAGCACTTGCCCTGATTGCGACCATAGGTACTTCAGGTGGTCTACACTTGCGCAACATCTTGATCGCAAGCAACTGGGTCGTAAACTCTGTAGCGCGGTCATTGATGTCGACTGTTGGGAACCCTCGTCCCTTGCGCACTACGCCGAACTCTTTTTCTATTTCGGCGCTAAGGGATTTATCGTGCACCTTTTTTATGATGAGGTTAGCAGGGTCCTCTCCTTACTTGTTTAGTCTAGTGATATGATGGACTAGGTCGATACTGATATCGATGCGTGTGTCTAACCATAGGAATACTTCATGCATGCAAGTGAGTAGTGTCTGTGCTACCGCGGAGAACTCAGTACTCTTAGTAAAGTATGGCATTTGCAGTAAGTTTAACAAGCCCAATGGGAGGATGGCCTGTAGCCATTCTTGAACTTCCAGCCTATCGGTGCCGGTTTGTGCGTCCTTGATCCAATTGATATAGGCATCCGGTCTAAACTGTGGGTAATTTTTTGGCATAACTAGCGTGCTCTCCAGTAAGTCTTGGTCTTCCAACTTGCAGCCTAGTACACAACCCATCAAATTCTCTGCAATGTTTACCCTGGTAGAGATAGTGGGTAGCGGGATTTCATATTTGAAGTTCTTTGCTATGTTGAATGGTGGGGCATCAATCTTCTTTGGGGGAATGTAGTCGGGTACAGGATAGAATGACAAATTTTGGGCCGAGGTTGTTTCCTGTAATGGCACTTCGGAGCCCCCATGCTCTGATGCTGTTGTTTCTTTGCCTTTGCTGCTTCCTGCAGCCTGTCGTGCTGAACTTCTAGATGGACCTAGTTTCATTTTCGTCATTGCTGCTGGAATCCCTGCTTGCTCAAATAACCAAGAAAGATCTGCTAACTCAACCGGGTCGCTCATACAATGCTCCGGTCGCTCGGCTCGTGACTAGTTCAAACACTTCGTAAAAATGGTTAAGTGGTCGAGTGAGGTCTTTTTATAGCCACTGTTGGGCTGCTACGTGGCATTCCGCAGTGCCCGAGGCCCTTAAATCCATCTTGATTGCCAATTCGTGCATATATCTTGGGCCTGTCATCCGATCCTTCTCGTGATCCGAACGTTGTTTCCTTAAATGCCAAGCAGTTTCCTGTCAAGCCAGCTTGCCAAATCCATTGAATCCACGTTAATGGCTTAGCCTGCCATCCAGATTTTGGTATGAACTGGTCACTTCGGTCTTTAATGGGTTCCAAAATGTCCCATCCACCTTTAAATTGTGAGATTTCCTATTGCCACCAATTTGGTTAACAGCCCTCTAACCGAATCGATGATGTCTTGGTAGTACTCATCTGCAACTTGTATGGTGAACAACTGCACATCAGGCAGATTGTCCTCCAAATTCATAGGCTCTTCTCCTAACTCGATTCTTGACAGATGATCAGGTCCCAAATTCAATCTACCTGGCTTAACAACAATCTCAAAACCATACTCCTGAAAGAGTAGTAACCATCTTCATATGCCCCCCCCTAACACTGGCTTATTAACAAGGTATTTCAAGGCAGAATGGTCAGTGAACATGGAGAAGTGCACACCAAGCAAGTAGTGCCTGAACTTCTGCAGTGCATATACCATTGTGAATCCTTCTATTTCAGTAGTAGTATAGTTCTTCTCAGTGGATGATAACTTTGTACTGGAAAAGGAAATGGGATGATCAATGCCTCCCTCTCTTGGTTGCACAAGAACAATACCCAATGCTATGAATGATGCATCCACATGGACGTGAAAAGGCTTCTCCCAGTCTGGGAAAACTAGGATCGACGTAGTGACCATTTTCTCCTTCAATGTGTCGAAGCCTTTCTCACAATCCTCATTCCAAATGAATGGTACATCTTTCTTTAGCATTTTTTCTATCGTTGTGGTTATCTGCGCATACCCTTTTACAAACTTCCTGTAGTAACCGGTATGCCCCAGTGTAGTACACAACTGCTTCACTGAATTGGGCATAGGAAAGTTTACAATGACTACGATCTTAGCAGGGTCTACCATCAAGCCCTGTTTGGACACAATGTGTCCCAACAAGACTCCATAGGGAACACAGAAGATACACTTCTTCAATTTTAATGATATTTGGTGTTGTCTACACTTTTCCAGCATCATCTTAAGATTCGCGGCATGGTTCTTCAATAAACCAAAAATGGTCCAATCATCAAAGTAAACTTCTAGAAACTTATGTATAAAATCCTTAAATGCTGTGATGACCACTCTAGAGAATATGGAGGGTGCATTCTTCAGACCAAAGGGCATCACTATGTATTGGAATGACCCCCACTCTGTAGCAAAAGTCATCTTGTTCCTATATGTGCAATCAATCCTAATCTGATGGTAACCAGAGAATCCATCAATAAAAGAATAGGCCTCATTCCCTCCAACATTATCTAGCACTTCATCTGTAAAAGGTGTAGGGAATGGGTCATGCATTGAAGTATTGTTCAGTTTTCTAAGATCCACACAAATTCGGATCTCGCCCTTTATTTTCTTGTCCTGGATAACCATCGGGCTTATCCATTCAGATTCTTCAATTGGCTCAATGATTCCTGCATCGAGCATCTTATCGAGTTCTGCCTTAACTTGTTATTTATAGTGCGGGTTCAGTCTGTATGGTCTTTGTTTCACATGCTTCGCACCAGGATTAAGAGGAATTTTCATCACTCCTAAGTCTCCCAAAATACCTTTCATTTCTGTGAACTTGGTCGGGAATAGTTCTTGATATTCCTATAATATACCCGCGACCTCCTCAACTATATCTTCATCCCAATAATATCCAATAGCTGTGAACTTTGGCTCTTCACTGGTGCTAATGTTCACTTTCCTTGTTTTCACAGGTCCACTCATATCTGGAATTTCTAGTGGAGGTCCTTCTACCTCACGCGATCCCTCTGACTCAGGTATTCGTATGTTGCGTGGGTCCTCCTCATCACTATCTGTTGTATCCTTGGTTTCTTCATCGATGTGATAGCAGTCAAGAGCATGATCTAGCTGCTCTTCCCATTCAGGTTTTAGGCCCATAGGTATGCTATCTGTGCCAAAGAATTCTTCTAGTGTCATGTTTCCTTGTGTACAATCTAGGCTGAATATTTTTTTCGTAATGACCTGTAGCGCGTCATTGATACTTGGATGCTCATCTTTGAAGCTGAAATCCTACTGAAAGGTCGCAGTTAGGTCCAACCAGTCCACTGTGCCTCTACGCAACTCCAGGTCTAGGTACCACTTCTTTGGAATTGGTTCTTCTAACATGTGCACGAACAGATGCACCGATTATGTCTGTGGTCTTTCCTTCCATGCTGTGGAACAGACCCGAATATGTTCTCTTGGATCTGTTTGTCCATTATATTTCTCAAAGGATAGGGTAACCTTATCAACAAACCTGATTTGCATCTTAATTCTACACTGATCCCATGTTGTCAGTATCTTCTTATGCACAGCCCACGATCTAGCAGGTATGTCGAGCAATGCCATGTCTAGAGCTGAGACACGATATTCATCTGGAACTGCTGTAGTATATTCTTTGATAAAACAATACACATTAGATAAACCATCAAAGGTAGGGATTGGAGTTACCTCTTTCCCAATCCAGCGGAGTGACTTCGTGATCCGTGCGCATTTAATGGCAGATACTTCATGCAGTCTGCTTTGCCAATTTTCTAGTCCTGCATCAGAATTTGAAATGCAAGAGCTATCATAGCGCCAATTAAATGTGCCATCTGCAGTTCTATTAATATATTCAATAGTATTGGTTGTCATCTTGTAGATACGGTCCAAGTCTTGAGCTCTAGATTCCTTTTGAATCGGTTCAACATACCACTCGCCCTGCAAAGGGTCTAATGGCACGATGACCTCGATATCATTCCCTTCAAGTATCATTTTCATAGCTTCTAAATCAATAATGGCAAAGTTTGTCATTGCCCAATGGATACCCAGCAGTGCCAGATAAGGATGGTTGTCATCCACTATTTCAATTACTTCAATTTCAATTACATTGATGGTTGTAATCCATCAATGTCATTAATGGTGTTGGGTAATCTTCCCAAAGGTATAACTATCCCTTGATTAGCCATTCTCAACTGTAGAGGTGACCATTGTAACTTAGGTTTACCCATCTGATGCCATGTATGCTTGGTCAAGACATTTACTTTGGATCCAAGATCAAGAATGATCTCATCCATATCATAGTCCCCAATTTTTGCAGTGAGTCTCATTTCCCTTCCTGTTCTTTTAGGACTCCTAATATTGTGGACTGGGCCATTGGCAGCCCCCTGGTCACTGTTTGGCTCATACTTCCGTAGTATCTTTTCAAATTCTGTAAAAGCATCTGCGCTCTTTAGTAATTTCATGCAGCTACGTAAGAACTTCACAATAGAGGTCCCTGTGTCTGTTGCAGCATTTGTCTGATCTTGCGCCATTGGCATATTCTCTATTTGTGGTACTTCACTGCGCAACTGTGTTCTGGGGGAGACAGGTGGCAGTTCCCTGAATATGTCTTGTGCTTCCTCAAATGCTCCCTTATTTTTCTGTAAATCTAGACCCAGTTCTTTCCCAGGAGCTTTCCTAATCCATACTAGCTCTCCAGGATTCTGTCTAGGGTCACGCGTTCGAGAAGTCGAAGCTTCTGTGCCTCTGTCCCATCCTGTATTAGTCCCACTACGCGTGACAATGTTGACACTTGGATCTGCAGTTCTGCTCTATACCATGATCAACTGAATATTGGGAGTTTGTGGCTATGTACGTCTTCTTTTCTGCATTTCCACCTCAAGTACAGGACAGTCTCCAATAACATGCTCAAATGATTTACAGTAATTACACGTAGTGCATGGGTTTGTACAATCTCTAGAAACATGACCTGGCTGGCCACAATTATAACAGATCACCTGGCCACGGCCTCTTCCTTGCACCAGGCCGACATTTCTAACTCTCCCACGGTATCCACCACCGTGACCTCTATATCCTCCTTGGTCATAGTGGGTGTTTTCTTGCTTTGGCTGATTTTCCTCTTGAACGTGGTACATCCCAGCACCTCACATTGCTTCCATGTCACACTTTCTTTCATTCATGAGCTCATACACACGACAGTTGGATTCGTCATGTCCCACTGAATTACAGAAATTACAATACAAGCTCTTAGGTGTTCTTACATATTTCTGTATTAGGTAACAATCTTCAGGCCTGTGTCCTCTAGTTCTACAGATTTCACACCACGGTTCCTGATTATGATTCATATTGATTGGGTTTGGTGCACCACTATCAAGATAATCTTGAAATAGAGGGCAATGTTCTCTGGTATGCCCTTCTCCTTTGCATCTGGTGCACCAAACTTCACATTTGTGTTCATACCTTTGTTCTTTCCCGTTCTTCATACCCTGTAATTCTAACGTCAGTGTAGTCAGTTGGCTCTGACTCTATGACATCCTAGCGCTACTCTCACCAATCGATGAAGCCTCCAACTGCATTGTGATCTCTAGGGCCTCTGCCTGTGACGCAATCTTTTGCTGCACCAATGGTTGTCTGATATGGGGAAGTAGCGCAGCAATAAACCATTCCTTATGCTATTGCAGATCTATAACAAAGCTTACTTGGTCTAATAGTGTCTTAAAATTTTGGTCAAATTCCCAGACTGATTCGGTAGGCTTCTGTTTAATTTCCTTTAATTTCGTTATGCACTGCGATTCTGACTTTGGCTTCTTAAACTCTGCGACTAGTGTAGCCTAAATTTATGTTAGGATTCTTGGTTGTGCCTAAGAATATTTCATAAACCAATGCAATGCATGGTCTCTAAAAGTAGTGATGAGCTGCGCTCTCTTCACAGCATCATCCTGGATTTGCTTTAAACTCCATATGGATTCACATAGAAACCAGTGCTACTCAGGGTCTTCTAGACCCATGCCTTTGAATATTAGCAGTTTTATATCGTTATCTGTCATTCTCCTTCCTGGTTGTGCACTGCTCTGAGTAGTGCTGACTATCTATGTGGAGAAAACAAAAGGAATATTCGGAATACTGGGATTCTGCAGACTGGGCTGCGCAACAGTCACAGCGGGTGGGTTCTGGTCTAAGGGTGGCGTGGTTTTTGAAACTGGAGGATTCTGAGGTGTGATAGGATGAATAGTGGCTGATAATGGCGTGGTCTGATTGTTAAGATCACATAGGAGTTCGGTATCTACGCGGAGTCTAAGTCCTCCAGGATTCTTTTCCTTATTAAACTTATATCTCTTTCCACTTCTTAGATTATGTCTCTTTGTCAGAATCACTATAGATGTTATTGACCATGACATATGTAAAAATATTACTGCATCCTTAAAACTCCTTTCTCAACTAAAATCATTTTAATGTATAGACTGAGATTGTTTAAGAACTTACCTTTCAATCCTTCGAAGAAGTATGCTTCGGCTTGACTGTAGGACTTCAGTGTGTTTACAGCAAATTCTGTGACAAATCCTTCAAGTATGCTATCAACCCAAAAGTCGACTGCTCGTGATAGTGGGCTATCTATTGCTTTGAGTTGTGTTGTGAGCTCTGGAGTCCACTCGATAGGTACTCCTTGAAAACAGTTTTTCCTTTCTGCGAATCATGAGATCCACTCATGCAACTCGTTTCCAAATGAAGCCCAGAAAATCTTGTGAATCTCTCTCCACAAATATTTGTTCAACCACTGTACTTCAGTGAGATGCAGATGTATGTTCTCTTTCTTCGCAAAATCTCTTTCAATCGTGTCACACCAATCCCAGATCTCTTTCTTTTTAGGATGCCAATTGTCTGATCCTTCCGAGAATTGGTTTTCTTCTTCACACATTACTTTCCAACACTCTATCGCATCATTGGTCTTAGCCTGGAAACAAAACCATTTGTTGGTTGTCTAGACTGAGTTAGAGGTTTCCAATGTAGACCCAGGTACTTCGCAGTTAAAGGAACCAACAAAACCCCAATTCACCGACCCTTTCAGCAATAGGCTGCATGCAGCCTGAGGTCTCACCCGAGGCGAAGATGCAGGGGGTGGTTGCGGAATCAAGTTTCCACAACTGGGTGATGCGATGAGGGGAAAGCTAATAAGTAGTGCAACGCCTTGCCAGTTGCGCGGATAGATAACTGCGCGAACCTTCTGTTCTGCATCGGATAATTCAGCGCGCAACTATGGTCTCACCTCCAATGACTGTCCAATACAGGATACCTTTGTGTTATGATAGTAAGCTATCAAGAGATTACCTCACATCAACCTTCAATGACTCGGCGCATCAATGAGACTGCGCGTCCCTGCCACGGTGTCCAATTCTAACCACTCTACTTAGCATTCTTTATCCCTTTATTTCGTTTAAGTTCTTATAAGTAAATTGTGGATGGTTTAATAACATACGTTACTGTGTGCTCCAATGTTGCGCTTAAACTCAGTGTTCACTACTTAACCAATAGATAGATTCATACATGTTGAATACTTAACATTCCTTTGTGCATGCATTACTTAACATATTATTCCCATTCACTATGGAAAATACATATAAAACCAATCACATAACAGAAGTTTCCAGCACTAAACATTCATACCAAGCAATTAAACAATCATAAACACACATTGGTCACACAACACAGAATTTAACGTGGTTCATCCCCTGGATGGAGGCTACGTCCACAAGAACGGTTGTTAATATTTCTCTTAATGGGAAGGGTACAACCGTTCTTAGCCTGTGCACTCAGCTGCAGACTCTCTTCTCTCTCAGATAGGTCTTTGCGCACTCAGCTGCAGACTCTCTTCTCTCTCAAATAGGTCTCTGCACACTCAGCTACAAAGCCTTTACAATGGTTGTCTAAGCTTAATATTTTACAATATCCAAATACTTAACCAAAATCGAAGAGTGTATCCCGTCCCTTACAATATTGTGCCTTATTTATAGATCATGCCCATAGGCCATGTCTTTACAATCATTAGGATGAAACCCTAAAGTTTCCAAAACTGACGTGGCTAACTGCCATCCTAGCTGTCGTCGTCAACAGCCTACTCCAGCTGGGCCACTCGTGGCTCACACGCTCTTCTGACAGCGGTAGTCCTCAAAATGGTTACAAATGCATCATGGCATGTCCCTGTCCTCTCCTTCTGCATGCCTGTTGCCATCGGCATCATGGCCTAGCTTCTCCACTGCTTGTCGCCACACGTTCGAACAGGTCGCTTTCATCTGTCATCCACCTGTTCCTTACCCAAAATAGGTCATGTCCATGTCTGACCTTAACCATGTTCTAAACCAAAAATAGCTCATGTGCATCGTCCTACTGCATGACCGTGCCTTAGATATTGATGTCGTGCGACATGCGTGAAACCCCAAAATTGTCTGTCGCCTGCCGCCGCGCACATGTGCTTTTACCAAAACTGCTTTCTCTCCCTGCCACAGTGCGCAATGCGCAATTATCAAAATTGCCTTTTCTTCCTGCTGCAATGTGCTATGTGCATTTTTCCATACTTGTATGTTTTTCCAACCCACTTGGGCCCATCCCAACAAGAGATAGCACCTATATCACTAAGAATCCCATTGCATAGTGAAATACCGCATATGCAGGATATGCCAGCAACTTATGACAAAACGTGCACCGCAACAGAGACAAGCACTTATGTTGCACAGTTCCTACAGAGTTGCATGAAATTATTGAAGAGCGCTGATGCTGTAGTGGAATTAGAAAAAATGTTAAGCCAGTATGAACCACGCAGTGAGAGGGATACTGTCGAGAGCGCAATTCATCACATCAAGATCCATAAAAGAACAGGAAGAGAAATGATGCTCAGTGCGCAAATAGGAGATTATGAGATGGATGAAATCATCCTTGACTTAGGGTCAGATGTAAATTTCTTGACAAAGAAGACATGGCAGTAGATGGGGAGACCAAATTTGTCATGGTAACCCATATAGTTGAGGTTAGCGAATCAGCATAAAGTCATACGTTTTGGGAGGTTAGCCAATATTATTGTTGACATCAATGGAGTGTGAATTCATGCATACTTCAAGGTTATTGAAATTGTGGATGATAGTCAGCCTTATCCAGCACTATTGGGTATAGATTGGGCGATGGATAACCTCGCCATCATAAACTTGAAAACAAAGAAGATGATATTTGAAGGGCAATACATAAGGGTCATCGCACCATTGTACCCTTCATAGGGAGAAAGATATAGTGAGCAGATTCGGGAAGAATCCAGAGCATAGGACCTTGATCGCATTTACAAGATGACTGTGAATCAAGACGACTACATTAACCCTATGATAGATGGAACGCTCAGTTGGTGATGCGATAGTTCTTGCATCTCAGACTTCGACGTAGGACTGGAAAACTAGCAAACCAGAATGCATGAAGTATCTCTCAGAATATGCACGCATATCACAAAGTCACTGCGCTGGATTGGAAGAGAGGTAATTCCAATATCCACCTATGATGGTTCGACTAATGTTTATTCATTTATTCAAGAATATATTGTATCAGTTACATCTGAACATCGCATACCAGCATTAGACATAACACTGCACGAGACACATGCCAGATGGTGGGTTGTGCATAAGCAGGCATTAAAAACATAGGATCAGTGCAGATGCATGATGCAGATCAGATTTACAGAGAAAGTCACCCTGACATTTGAAAATTATAATGGACAGGTGGATCCGAGGGATCACATTGAAATATGTTCACAAGCATGGGAGGAAAGACCACAGACATAATGGGTTCATCTGTTTGTGCACACATTGGAGTAACAGATTCCAAATAATTGGTACCTGGATACGGAGTTGCGTAGAGGAACTATAGATTGGTCTATCCTAACTGTGAACTTCCAGATAACTTTTTGCTTTGAAGATGAAAGTCCAAGTATAAATGAAGCTTTGCATATCATCAAGGAAAGCATATTCAAAGCACAATGCATAAGTATGAACGAGGCATTGAAGGAACTCAAAGAGAGAGTGTTTGAAGATGTAAAAGTACTTGTGAACCTACAACCAGAATGGGAAAGACAGATAGAACATGCCCTTGAATGATATAACCTTACTAAGAATGAAGAACAAGAAGAGATCGATGAGGAGGATCCATGCAAATCAATATACTTGATTCAGAGGGTGTGCGCGATGTTGAGGGACCTCCACTAGAAATTCCAAACATGGGTCGACCCGTGAAGACAAGAAAAGTGAACATTGGACCAAGTGAAGAGTCGAAGTTCGCATCAATTGGATAATACTGGGATGATTCCACGGTTGCGCAGATCACAGTCCTTCTACATGAATATCAGGATCTGTTTCCGACAAAGTTTTCTTAAATTAAAGGCATTTTGGGAAACTTGGGAGTTATGAATATACCTCTCAAGCTAGGCGCGAATCCCATCAAGCAAAGGCCCTATAGACTGAACCCTAGATATAAAGAAAGATTCAAGGCAGACCTTGACAAGATGCTTGATGCAGGGATGATTGATCCAATTAAAGAGTCAGAATGGATAAGCCCTATGGTTATCCAAGACAAAAATAATAAGGGTGAAATCAAGATCTGTGTAGATCTCGGGAAGCTGAACGATGCTTCACTGCATGACCCATTTCCCACTCCTTTTACATATGAAGTATTAGATAATGTTGGAGGAAATGAGGCATATTCCTTCACCGATGGATTCTCTGGATATCACCAGATAAGGATTGATCCAACAGAAAGACATAAGACAACATTTGCTAATAAATGGGGATCATTTCAGTATACAGTGATGCCCTTTGGTCTGAAGAATGCACCTGCCATCTTTTCCAGAGTTCTTGTTGCAGCATTTAAGGATTTTATGCATAAATTTTTAGAAGCACATTTTGATGACTGGACTGTCTTTGGTTTTCTGAAAAATCATTGTGAAAACCTGAGAGTGATGTTAGCTAAGTGTAGATGACATCAAATTTCATTGAATTTAAATAAATGTATTTTTTGTGTGCCTTATGGTATTCTACTAGGACACATTGTGTGTAGACAAGGTCTGATAGTTGATCCTACGAAGATCGCAGTGATTGTGAATTTAACTGCACCAAATTCAGTGAAGCAACTTCACACGACACTGGGGCATACAGAATACTACAGAAAATTCATCAAGGGTTATGCACAGATAACCGCACCAATGGAAAAACTGCTAAAGAAAGAAGTGCAGTTCATATGGAACACAGAATGTGAGAAGGGATTGGACACACTAAAGGAGAAAATGGTAACTGCGTCGATCCTAGTTTTTTAGATTGGGAGAAGTCGTTCCATGTACATGTTGATGCTTCATGTGTAGCGTTGGGCATTGTGCTTGCTCAACCAGGTGAAGGGGGTATTGATCACCCCATTGCATTTTCAAGTAGGAAACTCTCATCCACTGAAAATATTTATATGACCACTGAAAGAGAGGGTCTAGCTATGGTATACAGACTGTAGAAATTCAGGCACTATTTACTGGGTGCGCACTTCTCCATGTACACTAACCATTCAGCTCTAAAATACTTGGTCAATAATCCAATGTTAGGCGAGAGAATCTGCAGATGGCTATTACTCTTCCA
This sequence comes from Larix kaempferi, assembly GCA_027924585.1. Taxonomy (NCBI): domain Eukaryota; kingdom Viridiplantae; phylum Streptophyta; class Pinopsida; order Pinales; family Pinaceae; genus Larix; species Larix kaempferi. The sequence continues at coordinate 14,540,788 of BSBM01000103.1, read as the reverse complement.
AGAGTATGATTTTGAAATTGTGGTTAAGCCAGGTAGATTGAAATTAGGACCTAACCATCTCTCAAGGATTGAGTCATGAGAGGAACCCACCAATCTAGAATACAGTCTGCCTGACGTGCAAATATTTTCCATACAGATCCCAGATGACTACTATAAAGACATTATCGATTTCTTAACTACTGGGTTGGCACCATCAGAGTTTACTACACAGCATAAGAAGCAGCTGGTAGTAAGAGCAGCAAACTTCACCATATTCGTGGGACAGTTATACAAATTAGAACCGGATGAAGTACTTCACAGATGTGTGTTAGATCATGAAAAGCCATTTATATTGGCTGATGCACATTCAAGTGTATCGGGAGGTCACTACGTAGGAAGAACCACTACGCAGAAGATACTGCGAGCAGGGCTATGGTGGCCTACTATTCACAAAGACTCAAAGGAACATTGCCAAAGCTGTGATGTCTGTCAGAGGATAGGAAGGCCCTTGCGAAGAGATGAAATGTCATTGAATCTGCAGTTGACACTTCAGGCATTCGAGAAATGGGTTATTGATTTTGTGGGACCCATTAGCCCACTAGGAAAAAGGACTGGTGCGAGATACATTATCACTGCAAATGATTATCTCAGCAGATAGGAAGAAGCTAAGCCAGTGAAGGACTGTAGCACAGTTACTGCCGCGCAGTTCATATTCAAAAACATCGTTACAGGTTTGGATTCCCGAAGATATTGATGAGCAATCAAGGGACCCATTTTTTTAACCGAACTATTGAGGCCCTTACTGAAGAGTTCCACATTTATCATCAGAGGAGTACACCGTACCATCCTCAAGCAAATGGAACTTTTGAGGTTTTCAACAAGGTACTGGAGAATGCACTGACAAAGGTATGCAATGTCAACAGGGATGATTGGGATCCGCGCATTCCAGCTGTGTTATGGGCGTAGATAACTACCTGCAAGAAATTGACTGGCCATACACCTTTTAGGTTGACCTATGGACAGGAAGCTATCATTCCTATGGAGTATATTGTACCCAGCTTGAGAATAGTTGCATTTACAGGCATGGAAGATCAAGAGGCCATAGAAGAGAGTATTTTACACTTGGTTGGGTTGGAGGAAAATCACTTCATCGCAGGCTTCCACCAGCAAGTGGAGAAAGATAGAGAAAAATCATGGCATGATCGCCATATCAAAAACAAGTCCTTTCAGGTAGGTGACCTAGTCCTCCTGTATGATAGCAAGTTTATGAAATTTCCTGGAAAGTTTAAGATGCATTGGCTTGGTCCATATACTGTTATACATGTTACTAATGGTGGCGCAGTTCATTTAACCATGTTAGCCGGCGATACCTTACCAATTTTGGTGAATGGAAATAGACTAAAACCCTATCGGGATAGTCCTACTATGCAGAACCCTCAATGAACAAAAGAGACGGAAATTTTCTAAGTGTCAAGTACAGTTGAAATTGGGTACTAGATATGCAAAAGAGTCTGTACACAGTTTTGGGACAATACATGAAGTTGATAAGAAGTATGCATGTACCTTGCAGCACTAGTCGAGAAGTGAAGCTGCATGGACCAAAAAAAAAAAAAAAAAGAAAAGGAAAAGAAAAGAAAGGAAAAAACGTGCAGTGCGAAGCTCAAAATGTAGTTGCGCAGATCAAATGGAACAAAGCAACTGTGAAGAATGGGAAGCTGTGATGTGAGGCATGTGATGGAACCGAAGCTGCGCAATTAAAGACAAATCAGCACACGTGCACATGAGAACCTCTTATCAGAACCGCCAGCGCATCACAACGGAAAAAGGTGACCGTGACAACTGTCGGCCGGTTAGTGAGTCGATATCCAAAAGGGAGGACTGAAAAGATCAAGCATTAAAAAAGGAATCTGGCCATTCATCATAATAAATAGCGAAGTGACCAATATCTCAACGAGATCCGGCTAACAGGCTGGTAATTAATCGCCGATTCAACTGAATTAACAGCCTAGAAGCACCGACACCTTTTAGAAATTAAGGAAACATCATTGGCAAAGGGATAATTATTGGTCAACAAGACTGAGATCTCAGACGAGATATGGCCGAAGGATGAGACATTAACGGCCTCAATAACGGTCGATCGCAACGTTCCATACCAGCAGGGTCTATAAATAGCCATCAGCCAAGCACTGGTGCATTTTACCAGGAATTCTATCTCATCTATGTGTGAATTCAGAGCTTCATCATCCAGAGAGCCGAGCAGTCTATAAGTACATGAGAGAACCACTGACCATTGAAAAAGTATTAACAATATTCAGGCAGTCAAGATTTAAGGGAGTCATGTCGGCACCAGCCAAGAAACCTGCAGTGGAGAGGGGCACTTCATCCCGAAGCTCTACAAGACAGGCTGGAGAGATGAATAAAGATAAGCATCTGGCCACAAAGAAGGAAGAGTCGAAGGAAACAAAGCCACAGGCACTAGTCACTATCCAAGAGCGACCCATCCATATCATACACGAATACATCACTCCTCGGCGAGATGATGTGCCTATCATTACCCTCGAGAGAAATGTTGTTTATGAGATTCTGACACCGCCCATATCCAATAAGGTGAGGGTTATAGAAGATATTCTAGGGAAAGTTAAAGACTGCAAGTTTGAAGACCATGACTTGCTGGAAGGAGGACAGTCGAATCCAAAGAAGTTCACCCAGTTTCAACCAGACCAATATATGCATCACCTGGTTGATGACCAAACTGGCGCCGAAACTCTATTTGTGTAGGATTGGCTGAAAGGGCTTGAACCATCCGGGTTGCTTAACTTGATGTGCATCCCGCATTTCGACAGGAGCCCAGAGCTTAACACAGTAGTGTGCACATTGCTTTCCAGTATGCACTCGGGATATCTATGGTTGGACAAGAGAATTGATATAAATATGGATAGGACACACAGCATCACACTGCTTAATAAAAGAGGCAAATATCCTTCAAAAGTGTTTGTAGGAAAGGAACAGGAAAAATACCTTGCCAACAAAATCACAGAAGAATTTGGCGTAATCCGAGGAAAACGTGGCTTCCCCACAGCCGATATCAATGATAAAGCTACATGGTTCATAGTTCAACTGCTCGCAGGGAAGACACTGTGCAAAAGAACACCACCATAGGTGCCAGCCGCAGCAATCCACCTCGCCTCTAAAATGATGAAGTTCACCCCTTACAACTGCGCGCAGTACCTGCTGAACGAGTTTTTGGCAGATGTCGAAGACACTTAGTATAACGAAACTCCATTCCACTACAGTTGGATATTAGTACTAATTGCCTTCGTCAGTTGGAAAGAGCCGGTTGGTTACCAAGGAGTTCCAGTTCTCCTAGTGCAATGCCGGGGAACACACTTCTCTAGCTTATGGGAAAACTCGAAGTCCTCCAGGCAACAACAAATCAATGAAGTATTTTACACATATTACGAGCAAATGTGTGATGAAATTCGGCGAACACCGCGAATATCAAAGCCACTGACAGATGCCTACAAAGGGAAACTGATATTCATGGCCGATATACATAGATCGTACATTCAGCCCAAGGCTGATACGAATACAGAGCTATGGTATCCAGGATTCTATCAGTTGGATGTTGAGAGAATTGAGAAGATAATGGAGGAATGGGCACTAGAATGGAAAGTGGACCAACTGATTGATCTTGAGTCCGACTACGAACAGGTCAAAGAAGAAAAAGAGAAAGAAGAAGAAGTGAAGGAAGAGGAGGAGGAAGAAGACAAAGCAACACCTATTGATGAAGAACAAGCACCTACGCAGGACAAGCCAGAAGGCCAGACAGGGGGGAAGCAAAAAGAAACTGCGAGCTCCTCATCAACAAAAGGACAACATAAGAAGCAAAAGGCCAGTAAGCCAAAGTTGGTTTCGATACTATACGCAGAGGATTGTGAGACCATCACAACGAAGGTGCGGGAAATATGGGAGGAGACTCGCGCAGACAAGGAAGCGAAACAAGAGGAGTTGCATCTAAGCCTCATTGAGACGATGGAAACAGTAAAAACAATGATCGCACAACTAGGACAAGGCTAGTAGGGCATGGTCTGTGGATTAGATCCGGAGGGAAAATCAGGAGGGATAAGCGCGCAGAAGAGGAAACCTCATACAGTGAGCGCATACCCAAGGGTGGCGCATATAGAGTCGGCGCACATTATTTTTCCAAATGATAAGGTGCATGAAGCAGCAAAGAACTTGGCACATTTTTTCCTCAACATTGGGTCATTGCCAATTGAATATTTGAACAATATGCATATGCAAATTGTAGAGGAGATCCATAAAAGAGGCATCGCCTCAAATGACCAGAGTATCCAGCTCCAAGAGAGTCTCGATGAGCTGAAGTAGGAGTCAGCGCGGAACACCAAGGAGTTTTCTGAGGCTCAAGAAAGAAACCACAAACTCAAATAAATGGTATCAGTGATATGTGCAAAAATTGACAAGTGCGAAGAAGAAGCAAGTGTCGAAGACACAATAATCAAGATTGGGGCCAAAGTGGAGTCCCTTACTACAGAAATGATGGAAATGGAGATTTCCTATAAATGGAAAATTACAGACTTGGAGGCTCGGCATCCAAGTACCCCACCAGTTAAGCACGCAGCTCCAACAAAAGAGGTAAGGGCCACTTTGGACAGCATTTCGACCAAGGTGGCAAAGTGTCAAAATTTGCTAGAAGAAGCAAATATTGTGTTAGCTGGACTGAATGAAGATCTAGAACTTATGTAGCTGAGAGGGAATTTACAGAAAAGGCAGCAGGAAATCGAGGCCACAAACGCGGAAATGAATACTTTTCCAGCAAGAACAAAGATGCAAAAATTCAGTGAAGTGAAAGAGATGCAAAAAGAATAGGCACTGCTATGGGAAAGAGAGGTTACCTCTTCTATAAAGTTGTAGCCTATAGAGGACGAAGGCATGGCACTGATGCAACAAATTGATGAGAAGTTCGTTGAAATTCAATCATAGAGGGAACTTTGAAAGAACAAGCTCAGGTGGAGGTCTTGCAGGTGATGTTGGAGACCATAAAAGAATTCTAGAATAAGGAAAAGGAAATGGTTGCAGAGATAACCATTACTTTGCACAGCTTCACTGCAAAGCTAAACACCACCGAAGGTGCGCAGACGAAGTTGGTCACTGAAGAAAGTGGCTCGGGGACAAGCCACAAGTAAGTGTTAGGGGCCTGTTGGGCATGGCCCAAGTTGGCATACTTTTGAAGAAGGACAGTTTTGGGAACTGCACAGTTTGGGCTGCGAAGTCAAATGGCATAGTTTTGTGGAGTGCATAGCTCAGATTGCATAGTCAATGTGCGTAGTTAGGCTAGTGCGCAGGGCCAGCACAACAACTATTTTGGGTAAATAGTATAAGGGAAGGTCGAGTTACGGAAGCGACCTATTTTGAGTAAGAAGCAGAGTGGAGACAGAGGAAAGTGACCTATCAAGAGAGTGGCGGCAAGCAGTTAAAGAGCTAAGACACTAAGTTGACGGTGACAGGTAGGCTAAAGGGGCCAAAAGTGATAGGCCATGATGCAGTTGTAACTGTTTTGGTGATGACTGCAGCTGTCAGAAGGGCGTGAGAGCCACGAGTGGCCCAGGAAGGCGGCCTGAAGCAAGTGGAGTAAGATGTCTATTATGACAGGCAGGGTGGCAGGTAACTGCACCCATTTTGGGGAACCTTAGGGTTTTTGAGCGTATGCATTGTAAAGATGTGACCTACGGGCACGATCTATAAAAGGGCACATTTTGTAATGGAAAGGGTTAATATTCTGTTTGTGAATTTTTAATCTTTGTTGTTGAACATTGATCTATGTTGAGAGAAGATTGTAAAGGCTCTGCAAGCTGTGTGCATAGAGACCTACTGAAAGAGAAGATAGTCTGTAGCTGAGTCCGCAGAGTGGAACTGTTGTACCCTTCCCAAAGATAATATAACAACAGTTCCTGTGGACATAGCTCCCATCCTGGGGGTGAACCACGTTAAATTTTGTGTTATGTGATTGCTTATGTGCTTGAGTCTATGTATTTTCTTATGTAAATGGTCAAGATTTGGTTTATGAGCTCATGTGTTTTCTTTTATATGTAATCGCCAAAAGAATAATGCTGGGAATAATATGTTAGGTAAACACATATGTGAATGAATGTTAACTGTATAAGTATTTCGAAGTTTGTGAATGCATGATTCAATTGGGTAAACACTAGTCCGGAAAGTCGGTATAGTGCAATTCCCTGAGCACAACACTAGAAGTGCCCAGTCACATGTTAATTTTTATAGTGTATAAGGTCGCAAGGATCGCAGTCTAATATGCTTGTTGAGTGTGTCTATTTGCATTAAGTAAGATCCATTAAAGTGGTTAAGTGCCAAAGAGGAAGCCCAGTCTCTATGGCGTTGTCCTATTGGCAAAGAACTGCCCCGCATCGCGCAGTCCTTGGATGCATGATAGTCTAAGTGTTCATCGCAAAGAAGTTGAACTTCGCACAGTCCGTAGTTCGTAGTGTGAGTCCTGTAGCGTGCTGCTTATCAGTCTGGTTAAACACTCATCAGCTGGTTGTGCAAACTTGATTCCACAGCCTCCCCATTACTTCGCCTCAAGTGAGACCTCATCCTGTTTGCAAGTTGTTTCCGAAAGGGCCGGTGAAAAGGGGTTTTGTTGGTTCCTCAAACCATGCAAAACTTGGGTCTTTATAGAAACCCTCAAGATAGTTATACAAGCCAGCACCCATCCACAATCCGCATTGTGGGTTGCGGGTTGCGGAATGAAAAAGTTTCAAAATTGAAAACCAAGCTTCCGCAATCTGCATTGCGGGTTGTGGAATTGCAGGTTGTGGAAGGACCGACCTTTAGGAAAAACCTGTGCTTTCCGCAACTCTCAAAAACACACAAAATCAAGGGAATTTTCAAAAGAAAATTTTACTAACTTAATCAAATCAAATCAAAGCAATGAAATCAAGAAGAAAACCCCAAAACGACCATGGAATTTGATAATTACTTTTTCATATAAAAAATTTGGGGCTCCCATGTTTTATTAGAACATGGGATCTGTCGTACCTACAACAAGTCCCTAATAAATATGGGACATGTTGCATTTGCATTGAATAAAGGGCTCTCAATAAAATTTCACTAAATAGTTGATATCATCTTCCTAGAATAAATGATTTTCTTGGTTGTTTGAAAGATTTGCTAAATTATTTTTCAAACTTGACCTTAATTCGGCATATCATCAAATTCCCATAGAGTCCTCATATGTATGGAAGACTAATTTCAAAACCAGGGAATGTCTATTTGAATGGTTAGTCATGCCTTTTTCTTTAACTAATGCACCTACAACATTTATGAGATATATGGATGATATTCTTAGACTTTTGGTAGAAAATTGTGTCATTGTTTATCTAGATGATATCTTGATTTTCAATAGATCATGGGATGAGCATTTGTAGCATCATCAATAAGTGCTTAACACTCCCAAACAACATAAACTTTGCTTGAACTTGGATAAGTTCCATTTCGCAATGAATATTATCAAATATTTCGGCTATGTAATTGACTCAACATGAATTCGAGTCTATCAAGAAAATATTCAAGTCATCAAGGAATGGCCCGCTCCAGGAAACATTCATGAACTAAGGAATTTCCCTAGTTTAGCAAATTTCTATCATATATTTGTATTGGGATTCAGCCACATAACTTAGCCAATGAATCGATTGACTAAGGGAGGTGAAAAGACAATTTTCAAATGGACAAAAACAAGTTTTTGAATAATTCAAGAACAGGATTTACACATATCTAGTGCTTGTGCTACCCAATTTGCATTAGCCATTTGAAATCGACACCAATACATTAGACTATGCCATGGAAATCATGATCACTCAAGTAGGTCATCCAGTGGCATTCCATTTGGAAAATTTGAATGATAATGTTCGCACGTATTAAACTTATGAAATGGAACTGTATTCCATTGTACAAGAACATAAGTAATGGAAACACTACATTCTAGGAAAATAAGTGATCAGTCATACAGACCATAATCCTCTACAATTATCCCCATCATAGTCTAAGTTATAAACGATGGGACAAATCAAGTGGATTAGTTACCTACAACAATTTTAGTTGGTGTTTAAGCATTAGAAAGTAAAATCCAACGCAAAATATTCTTTCCTTATCCGATGTAATGTCCCTTTTTTAAAATTTTATTAAAATGCCCAATTTTTCACTTTTTCCCCAATTTCGACCTTTGACTAGTTTTGATGTCTAGGTCTCCAAATTGACCCAAATGATCCCAAATATTCTGAGGAGGTATATGAATGATATTAAGACTTGAATATGATTTTCATGGATGAATTATGGCCCTCCAAATAATTCTTCAAACTTGTTTAAGATTTTGGACCAAGTATGGAATTTTACTAGCAATTTGACGTTCAAATCCCCCCAGGGTAAGTTTTGAAAATGGCTCTCCAAATGCCTCCAAACCCACTCGAAATTATGAACAGAGGCAGGGGATTTCTAAATTACAGTATTTAGGTCTCATGTGCACCATTATTCAATTATTAATTATGTTCTAACCTTCTCCCAAACAACAGCAAAAATCACTAGTTCGACCTTGGGGGAAATGGCATCAATTCTTCTCCAATTGTAATGAAACTTCACAAAATGACTTAAAATACTTGTATACTGAAAATGAAACTTGTATAATACATAAACAACAGTCCATACATCAATAAACCATCATTATTTTACTTATCCATTCGAATCCATCAACATTACATTGGTTCACAACAAGGTAGTGGGGAAATGGCACTGTTTGTCCATTAATGAGCAATTTAACATAGTTTTTCTTGGAATATCGACTTGTGGATATTATGATACGGTTATAACAGAGATATATATCATATGACATGTACATGAATTATAAATGGCATTCCTTCACTACTATATGCAACCGCAAGAGCGTTATGCAAGAGCTATGGGGAAAATGGCACCATTTCTTCATTAAAAATCACATTTATACATTTCCACATGGAATTTCAATCTCAAAATTTCTGGAGATGAATAAAAGAGTATTTAATTCATATTATAAAATAAATTGGGCATTATAATCTCCCCCAAAGAGTATAATATCTCACCAAAAACGCCCTTCCTCAAGGAGCAAGAATATGCCATCAAAACTGGAAATGGTTGAGAGAAAGTGCTTCACTAGAAGAAACCATGATCTTACCTATAGCTTACACCTGCAATAAATGACTCCATTAAATCTCCAAATTAAATTTATGAATGGACTTTCCAATTACCAACTTGGATGGGAATCTTTCACCCTCGAAATTGGCTAAGGCAAGAAACTAGTCATCCACTAGCTTTCCCTCTTCACAAATGCAATTGCAAATTCTAAAAATGATCAAAAGCTTCCCTTATTATTTGTTCAAGACTTTTATAAACTTCTACTGTCCTCCATGGGTCGAATTCCCTCCAAGAGATTCATGCCAACTCAATTTGGGAAGAGATTCACAAGTATGCCACTTGTCCTTCCAATTCGAGCCCTCTCCTTCTCCCAATTCGAATTGGTGTCTCTTTGGCTGCCCTAACTCACTTGAGCATCCTCTTGGAGGCTATTTTTAGTCCTGACATGTCATAAATGTCATATTTCATCCCTAGGGTCTGATTTGTGTCATAGATGTCATAGCATATTGATCATTGTTGTCATAGACCTAGGGAATCTAGCCCAAGTGTCTCACTAGCTCCAAATTGCCTCTTCCTCTTCCATGGGAGTTATTCTTCCACTCCAATTCGACCTTACATGAACCATTCCAAGTATATTGACCTTCTAACTCACTCCAAGAACATTTTTCCTCTTATGGATTCGAAATGGCAAGAGTAGGATGCCATGTGGCATGGCAAATCTAGCTTGTGTGGGTCCCACATCCTCCATGTGTCTCCATGATCAATTGCCAATTTGATTTTCCCTTGTATTTATTTAGTTAGATTATTTATTAAATATTTATTCCATTCTAATGTGAAAACACCATTTATTATCCTCCTTATTTCAAATCCCAAAGCTTCCACCCTCAACCTAGGAAACTAGTAATTTTCGTCCTAGGCAATATTTTGACCCTTAACATCAATTTGACAAGCGCTCATGAATATGGTCATTGGGATTAGGCCATTGTGACCCAATTCCAAATTTGGGACATGAAAGCTGACCACCAGTCACTTCACTTCTTATAGTGTTAAGTATGCATGGTTATGACACCATTAGTTGGCCTTGATTGTATGAAGAATAAATTGAATTCTCCTTAGTGTATCGACAACTCTAGATAGGTCAATCGATTGCTCTCAACTACCACTTCAAGCACAATTTGCTTTGAAATATTGGACAAATTTGTGTACCTCAAGGTGAGCAAATACAAAATCCCATTTTCGATGGTCATAGAAGCTCATTTGGGATACACACTACAAAAAAATAACAAGTCATTTTGGAGTGGAAAAGATTCTCATATTACTCCATAATTACTTGTATTGTCCTTCACTCAAGATGTATATTAACAAGTATATCAAGTCATGTGTGGTTTGTGCCATCCCCAAGCCATTGAATCGGTGATAGGGTTTGTATACACCCTTTCCCATTCCAAATGGACCATGGAATCCAATTCCTTGGACTACTTGATTGGATATCCTATCACCAAACACCATCATGATGCAATCTTGGTAGTGGTTGAAAGATTCTCTAAAATGGCTATCCTCATTCCATGTAAGAATACTACAAAAATATATAGCATTCTACTCATCTCTTCTTTGACCATGTTTGGAAACACTATGGCTTACCAACTACAACCATCTCCGACAAAGATTCTATATTTATCAACAAGTTTTGGAAAACACTCTCGCAGTAGATTGACACATAGCTATCTATGTTGAATGTATTCCATCCTTAGACCAATGGATAGAAATAAGTTGTGAATCACGTGGTGGTACAGTTTCTCCACATGTACAACCATAATCATTTCAAAACATGGAATGAAAGTCTCTCTTACATCTAGCATAGCTATAATCAAGCACAACACAGTTCAATAAGAAAGAGTCCATTTTAATTTTGTTATGGATTTCAACGCTTAGTGCCTTTAGACTTAGTTACTTAACCAACTAGTCTAATCAACAAAGACCATGAATAGAAAGAAGTTGACAAGGCACTCAAGTTCAAGGATAGGGCTTCTGATATTCATAAACAGACACATGAAATTTTTAGCGATCTAGTGAGAAATTCAAGTTCCGACATCATAAGCATCATATTCCTCATTCATTCGAAATTGAGGATCGGGTCTAGTTGCATCTTAATAAAGAAAGATCCAGTGGCCTGCACATGAATTTGAATCCTTTATGACGTGGTCCTTACACCATTCTTGAGAAAATTGGGGGAAATGCTTTTAATCTCAACATTCCACCATACCTCAGTTTGCATCCAGTATTTAATGTGGACTTTCTTCGACCATATTTTCCACCACTATTGGAACATATTAACTTACATCCAACATACCTAGAATCCATCCATGCATATGTTCAATATATCCTTGCCGGAAACACCATTGTTAAACAACAAGCACGCCACATAAGGATGCAAACCATTCCCTTGTTTTAGGTGGCCAAAGTAGGAAAATTCATGAATCACACACCGAATTGTTCCATGAGTATGTAGATACTGATTAGGAGATCCTTCATAGCCAAAACCAGTAAATAGAACATTAAATGAAGACTTAACGACATACTAGGTTCCTACCACACATCCAATGTGAAATAAAATGGAAGTCACACATCACGTGTTTTTCAATACCCCACGTACTGTTCCCATCCAAAGCACTTATATTCCCATAAAACAACATGTGTCCTTTACACACAAGGTTATTCCTGTTGCAAGTCTCTTCATTCATTTCATAAGCTTAGAATGACCACATTCTAACAAATATTTTTCATTATCTATATTTATCCAAAGCCATCAATGACACCTAAATGCATACTACATAAAGTGACCATTTTCATCATCCCTTGTTTACATCAATGCTCTTTTATTAAAATCATAAACTGGCTTCTGTAAGAACATTACTCTAATAATTCGTCGTATTATACACTCTTTCATATGTATTTTCAATGCAAATTTCTTTATTAGATGTAATTCTATGTGCATAAAAATTTTCAAACATGTCAAGGTATATGTATAATGTTTATAACATACTTGATGCATGGGGTAATCATTCAAAAATACCTATGAAAGCATATGCAAGTTTCTCCCAAAGCTCTGTTATAGATTCATGGCGCTAGCAGTTTCTCTAGCCTGCAATGGTGACTAACACACCAAATGCCAAAAGACAACCCCCACACTCACTCAATGCTCCTGAGTTTTCTTTGAGTGTCCCAGGGACTTTTAAGCCTCTGAATCTTGGAATCAACCTCTCACAGCCATGCAGTGCTCCTGCATTACAATTTGGTAGTACTCCTACCAGAACACTTCTCATGTTCAAATCCGCTTGGTAGTACTCCTACCAGAACACTTCTCATGCTCGAATCACCTTGCAATAAATTGGTATTACTCCTACCAAAACACTTCTCCTGTTCAAATTCATATCCGGCTGCGGTTGTTCTACCTATGGTTCAAGTCTGTGCTCCAAACCTAACCTTCCTTCATTTCTTTCTTTTTGCTTAGATTTATTTTAATTTAAGTTAGTTTTATTTTAATTTGCAGGGCGCCTCCCTCCCCCTCCTGCTTATCTTATTGGTGTGATAGTTTTATTTAATAATATTATGTGTAGATTTATCTTTTAATTTCTCTTGATGCTCTCAAGATTTTCACTTCTCTGGTCATATTGTCTCATGTGCATGCAACAATGTCTCATAACATTGCATTAGTGAACTCTTGGTTCTTATTGTGGCTCTAATGCCAATATCATGGCCAACCTGCTTTACCAACACAAGCTTTAAGTTGATCCTACTACACATGACAATCTATTAAAATTGGCAACCATATAGAGGCATTCACATACAATGATTTTTGCGAAATCCCTTTGGTTTAGCGATCCTCTCGCCGTTGATTAGCTTAGTTCTTGAATGCAAATCCCTTACTTCGTGAGATCAATTCCTCGCACACATCAACCAAATAGTTATATTAGCTAAAACCTCATGGAGGTCAAGTGTCAATCACACAAACATAATCATAATATTTTTGTATCGCATAACACTTTACATGATCATAGTTCTTTGCAAATTTAAATCTCTATTGCAACATCTTTCATAAATGAGCCTATAGGTCCTAGAGTAGCAACCTTCACTCCGATACCATATGTAACACACCCAACATCCTTGTTACGTTCCAAAGGAGATAGGGTGAAATTTTTATTTTTATTTAACATACTTGGTAAGTATCATTTCTTCTAGAATTGACCTCTTTGATTTAGTAAATAGGTGTAACATTAATCTCATTATTGTTGCATGGAATTTGCACATGACAACTGTCAGTTAAAGAACAAACATTCATATGTCATAATCCATTCTTTAGTATAACCCAGTATAACTATGTTTCGATACTTATCCAACATCAATTCACCTACCATATTCAAATAACATCTAGACAACTGGTAACACACCTTTACTGCAATAATGAAAAGAATTTCCAAGCATTGAAGCATCTTCTGCAAAATAAGTTAGGTCCATACCTCGATGTCATATCCTCTTAGCATAATTTTCTTAACAAAATTCAACTAAACATCAGAAGCATGCAAATGCACCATTAATCTCTCCATAGGTCAAATGTAGACAAAGATATATACTTATCTAACATTAAGATGACATGTCATGTTTTTTCTCTTACATCCATTAAACATTCCATCAATAAAAACTTATATCGAATCGTGCAAATATAGATTAAGAGAATTTAGTTGTGCTATATCAACTGTCCTCCTTTACATCATTCACAAAACGAATACAATCATGATTGTTCAGCATGTCTCTTTTCACACATTCTTTTACATATATCAACATTGATGCATATCTACTGTAAGAGACCTTTATATATCTCTATTGTCACGGTCCTTGCTATTAATTAATTCTTTAAACTCGGGTTAGTGTCTTACTCTTTATCCACATAATATTTAAACATTAAATATAGAGAACATGCAAGTGCACCATGTTACTTTACAGAAGCTCATTCATTCTTCTATTGTACCCATAAACATATTATCATACATTAAACATAATTTCTAATACATATTCTCAAACATTAGACATGATTTATAATACATCCTGAACTACAATATGCCATATAGATAACGAAATAGTGAAACCATAAAGCATAGGTATGATACTATTCATCTATTAGGTCAGTACCATATCGAAGTCTATTATCCAAATTGCATACAAACTAAATGTAAGAGTCTTTTTCCTTTGACTATCTACCAATCAACTTTGCATAGATACATGGAAAAGTAAACATAATAAAGGACTCTTTACTTACATTACCAGAACACTGTTAGAGATAAAATATTAAAGTCATTCTATCGTTTCCTTTTTTGATAGCATCAAGATATATAAAAGATTATAATAACTTTACAGAACATACTTTTCTTACCAGTTTGGAAGAGCTGAAAGAGGGTTTCCTCCCCGCCTTCACCTACCTGTCCTAATCACACTTGTATCATTCATTAGTACTACTAATTCTAACTGATGCTCTAAAACTCTAGATGTTTTTTCCATTATTCATACAATATATCTAACCGATTAAAATTCATAAATATATACTAAGGGGATTGTGTTGGGAAATGCAACGCTCCACCCAACCGTAAGCTAACCGATGGCTTCTACTCAGTCCATCCGGAGGCCACCCGCGAGCTGGGCATGGTGATCCACAAGTAGAATAGGGATTTTTAAGTCTCTACGCCCTAGAACCAAATAGTCGCAACCTTAGTGGGTAATGAAGTGCTCCTGCAAATCATGAGGTAGTGCTCCTACCTGAACACATCTTGTGTTCTAGCCTCTTACCTGGTTGTGGTGTTGTTCTCTTTTGGCCAAAGCCTGTACTCCAGACCTGACCTTCTTTTCTCTATAGCACATCCAAGTGTTTACATGTTTGGATTTCAAGTCCCCAAATACAACAGGGATAAAATATAACGCGCAAATAACAAAAAATATAATTATTATCATAGCACAGAAGAACACTATCCCCAGTACCACATGGATGAAATAAAAAACATGCAAGTAATAATAAACACAAATATTATCACAGCTATCAATTAAAATGTTACGAGGATCATTTCCCAAATCCTTGCGCCATCATAGAAATGCACTTACAACGTGCATACATATATGTAGCTATCAAATAAAATGTTTATGAGGATCAATTCCCCAAGTGTCTACGCAGTAGACAACAAAAGGTATATAAATAAATAATATACATAGAGATCTTCTCCTGCACACGCAGTAACAATAAATGGATATAATCCAACATCAATATATAATATATATCTATGAAATATATACAGGGGAAAACAAACTGAACCATAACTAGATAGAATAAATCCCCAAGCTCTACGCAATAAAATACGAATGGCACTCAGTAAGAAACATATAGTAGTCCAATGGAGGTATATATATATTATGTACATAGGGACCTTCCCCAAGCACCTGCGCAGTCAGCAATAAAACATGCACACTTCTTATCAAGCTATCAAAGAAATATAAACATAAATTCTTTCCCAGGCCTACGCAGTCACAAATAATACTTTCAACAAAAAATATATAACGTCTGAAATGTAAAATAGGGATCTTCTTCCTATCACCCTTCATTTCTTCCAAACCTTCTCGTAGAGGTCAGTCACTTCTCGCCCAAGTCCACCTTCTTTTTTCCTTCACGATGTAGCCAAAACACATATAAAACCAAATTTCCCCACAGGGTTCAAGCTCTAGCGAGCCACCCCTTCCTCCTGTGCATGCATTCTCCTCCCCCCAATCACCAAGAAAACGTTAGACCAAAAAGAAAGAACCGTTTCTTTCCCCAACCGAAGCAGTAAAAAACACTTTTGTTTCGGTTTAAAACCCACAAATACTCACCCTTCAAGCGTTGGATACCCACGTGGATCCCCAACTAGACCCATGCCCAACAGAATGGTAGAACCAATAACTTGTTTAATTAACAACCCACCCAATACATCTGCGCGAGGGTATTAAGAAGGGGCGCCAAAACTAGGTTAGAAATACACAAATATATATAAAAAGAGTACACATATAGATTTTTCTCACATAAAATATATATATATATATATATATATATATATATAAACTTTAAGGTAATACATATACATATGTATCTATTTAGAAATGGTTATGAGGCTTTAATTTTAAATCCATCTAGTACACATATATATTTTTTCTCACATAAAACATATATATCTAATAAAGGTAATACATATACATATGTATTTATTTAGCAATAGTTATGAGGATTTTTAATTTAAAATCCAACTAAAAGGATATTATTTTATAAAATAGGTATATTTGTATACGCATAAATATATCATAGAATAATTAACCTAAAAATCAAAGGATAGCATGGTTAACTCATGCTCAAAGGCTAGTCAAAGTCAAAAAATCCCGAGGCCTCATCAACTTCAAAACTCTCCCCCATGTGGTTCATCGTGCCATTTTTCCACTCTAGGTTGCATTGTGTGTTCTAATCTAGGTTTTTGGTATTGTCGTTATGTAAATAGATAAAATTGAGTAATTAAGAATTTTACCAGAGATGGGGACATTACACAAGGAAAGTGGTATTCTCTCACCGAATTAGAGAACAATTTTCTTCATCTAATTAAGCAGGAAATAGGGACCATTTCCACTTAAGGAAGATGGTATGATCCATTCTAGGAATGGACTGGCCCATCGACTAGTGTCCATTCCTAGTCAACTAGTTGGTTGGGTCTCAGTTGGAATGACTTGATCAAACCTAAGGATCCTGAAACGATAAAATCGTTTCTTATACAAATAACCAATGTAAATAATACAAAGGATCCATAAATTGTCCAATATATAATTGATAAGATAAAAATGATGATTTTACAATGAGGATGTAGCCGCATATATAGGGCTTATATGGTGACTACTCACCAAGGGTTATGTCTCTTAGTTAATATAATTGACATTATGTTTTATTTTATTATTTATATTATTATTTATATTATTATCTAAATTATTCATATTATTTTAATATTTTTATTTGTTACATTGCCTCTCTCTTAGAAAGGCTTTGTCCTCAAAGCCTTATAATGTTGTTGAATCGTTCCTTATGATGTCGTAGCTGACGAAACATGTCGATACAAACTTCTAAGTGTAAAGCATAACTTTCGATATGTTGACAGATCAATCCAGCCAAAATTGATTTGTTGTTGACTATTGGGATTCTCTATTGATCTGTCGTCGAGAGCTTTGAACACATTAGTACCATTATCTTTCAACAATTCCCACTTTTTAGGACACTGGTTTATATGGTTGGGGTGTCGATATGGAGTTATTGTTGTTTGTTTTTTTACCAGATTGTCTTCTTTCTGAACTGTGACGAGGACTGAATTTGTATTTACTTCTTTTTTCTCAACATAGATTTTTGAGTCCAAGGGCTTTGATGTCCTCTTTTGAATTTGCTCCAACTTATTGCCTAAGGAGTCTTTTTATTTTTAATATTTCAGGTCATTTCTTCTTGTGCTTTCTTATCATCTTTAAGCTTCTGAATTTGATCCATTAGATATTGTTTGTGCTTCTTGAAGTGACCATTTTCGTCAATGTTTTCTAATAGTTTCTTCTGAAGATCTTGATTCTCCTCTTCTAGCTTTTGATTCTATTCTGCTTTATCCTTCGTCTTTTTTATTTGAAGAAGCAATTTCTGATTAAGATCTCTTAAATGAGAGATCTCTTCTTCTTTATCTATGACGATTTTGTCGAATTTCGACTGCATCTTTTGATTTTCTTGCGAAATGACCATGGCGATATCCTTGAAGTATTTAAATGCCATGACTTTGGAATCTAACTTCATTCTAACATCCTGTAGTGTGACTTGTTTCTTCTTATACGAAAACGTTAAAAACCTTTTCTTCATATTTAAGATAATGGTCTCCAATGTTTCCATCCAAGATAAGCCGAGAATGATTTCAACTTCATTTAGATAAATAGTTGTAACATTGAATTGGGATGTGAACTTATATTCATCAATTTCCAGTTGTAAGTCCCTAATTGCATATTTCTTCTCACCCCATTTATCTTTCTTTTAGATTATACTTAGTTCTAAGACGAAGAATTGATTTTCCAAGCTGACGTTAATGTGATTTTCCTCTATGCTTGGGCAAATAGCGATGCTAATAGTATTTCTTTGAATAATCCCTTCAAGTTTTAGTGTGTCAATGGCTACCTTTGAGTGGGTCTTCTGGAATCTTCCTCTTTTGTCACACTGAGACTCCATTTTTTTTCCAAATAATAATTATTATTATTAAAAGTTAATAATTTTAATATAATTAATAAATATAATGTAATAATAATTATTATTAATGATAATAATAATTATTAATAATTATAATAATTGTTTTTGGAGTGGAAGGATAATAAAAATGGTGTGGATTCTACCTTATAAATTTTGAGTATATTATTTTCACAAATGCTTCCAATATAGTTGGAAAATTAACCATGTACTCTTTTTAAGAAACCACGTACTTCTTTGTCTTTACTTTTTCAAATTTTTTTTACTTCTTTACTTCTTTGTTTTTACTTTTTCTTTTATTTTCACTTCTTTTGTTTTTTATTTTATTTTTCTTTCTATATTCTCTTTTCTTTTTACTTCTTGTTTTACTTCTTTGTTTTTTTCTTTTCTTTTACTTATTTTACTTTTTCTTTTTTCTTCTTTTTATTTTCTTTTACTTTTTCATTTTTCTTTCTTCTTCTTTTTTTACTTCTTTGGCCCAAGGGCCTGTTTTTTTCGACAAGGTCCTAGATTGGTGGCTACAAGCATGGCTCTGATACCAAATGAAACGATAAAATGGTTTCTTATACAAATAACCAATGTAAATAATACAAAGGATCCATAAATTGTTGAATATATAATTGATAAGATAAAAATGATGATTTTACAAGGAGGATGTAGCCGCATATATAGGGCTTATATGGTGACTATTCACCAAGGGTTATGTCTCTTAGTTAATATAATTGACATTATGTTTTATTTTATTATTTATATTATTATATATATTATTCATATTATTTTAATATTTTTATTTGTTACAAATTCGTTGTTTCATCAACTCAGTCTACCTTGTGGATCAATTGATCCATCAACTCAGTTGACTCACGGAATCTTCTACAATATTCATTCAACATGCATGCTCCATGACATTCGATGACTCAAACACATGTCAAAGGACATTTTGAACTATTAATATTTGGTTGATCTTTGATCTTTAATTATTTTAGATGCAGAGACTTGAAGCAATGAGAATGTTAAATCCATGAAATTCATACTACCATAACACAAGATATACCCTCGGGAAAATCCTCAAAATTACGAGAACAAAAACAAAGGCAATTATTTTCAGTATAACATAATGGATAGAAGAGAATGATTTATTTTACAACATAGCAAATTGCTTTCGGAAGATAAGAGATCAGCAAACACTCTTGAGGAAGATACATAAGCAATAGAGAAGAGAGATCAATCGGATGTGTGGCCATCACAACAATAGCAAGCACAAACAATACCCTGCACAAAGAGAAGTGCCTTGCCTTCAATGGAGAAGAGAATTCGCTTCACATTGGATTCATCAATCCTGTATATCATATTTATGCATTCTTCTCTTCTATTTTTAACTTCTAACTTTGGGATGAACTTGCCATCAAACTGGATGTATTAATATTGCATGCATAGGTGCACCCCACTTCTCATGCAGTGCTTTATCTCACTGAGTTCTCACTTAGGATGAACTCGCCTCTTAACTGAAAGATTTCCCACTTAGATAGGTGGCTAGCTTAAGTGTCGACATGCAAGTGTCACAACTCACGTGTGATATTTTAGTTTAACATAAGTGTCGTCATGCAATAACACTTAGTTAACTATATCTTCTTTGTTTTCACTTAGTTAACTCTCTTTAACTGGAGTGTCGTCTTTTAGTTTAACTAAAGTGAAAACACTTTAGTTAACTAGTCCTTCTTATTAAACACTTAGTTAACTGAAATCATGACGATTGATTTACTTGAAGTGACCACTATGAGTTCTTTAGTTAACTAAGGCATATCTTTAATTGATGCTTTAACTGAAGCATTGATACTTAACTGAAACTTTAACAATTCGAGTTCTCTTTAATTAGCTAATGTGTTTGCATGGAAAATTTCGAATTATCTTGATCTCTATGCTTTATCTTTTATTTATTTATCTTTTACTGCATGGTCAATATGTGCTAACTTTAATTATCCATCACATTATATTATTATAAGAGGTTATCATATCTAAAGGAGACTTAATAGCAATCTAGTGACCATGCTTAATAATACATCACACAACATTAAATGCTTTTAAGAAGTAAAGCATGACCTTTATACGGAAGGTCCACCTCTATACAGGAGGTCCATCTCATGGATACCTTTATACGGAAGGTTCACATGAGAATCATGACTTGACACACAAGTCTGGAGGCTTGTCCAACAAGACTTTAGAACATCATTACTTTGATGAAGTACCTTTAAACGGGAGGAAAAACCTTTACACAAAAGGAAATCAAATTCCTCGCCTCTATACGGGACGATCAATATTGGCTACACAAGATTGGTTTGGAGAATGTCTCTTGATGCTGTATATTTAACATTCCCTCTCAGCAAGGGAGACATTCTCTACCATGCCAAGCTTGTCTCAGAAGTACCTGAACTTTGTCACTGATAGAGGCTTTGTTAACACATCTGCAATCTGCTCATCAATAGCAATGTACTGAAGTTTCACTATACCTTTTTGGACTATGTCTTGAATGAAGTGATACTTCATTTCAATGTTCTTTGACTTGTCATGGAACACTAGGTTTTCAGAAAGCTTGATGAAACTCTGATTGTCACACCTAATAACTATAGGGTAAATGTTTTAACCGGACAACCCTGCAAGTATATTTATGAGCCATACTGCTTCTCAGCAGGAAACACTATAAGCTATGTATTTTTCTTTAGTAGTGCTCTGGGAAATGGATCCCTGCATCCTGCTAGACCAAGATATCATAGTTCTTCGTAGGCTATAATAGTAGTTGGATGTACTCTTACAGTCCACAATGCTTCCTCCCCAGTCTAAGTTTGTATAACCAAGTAACATGCCTCCTCCACTGGAGGGATATATGAGTCCATATGAAATTGTACCTCGAAGGTACCTAAGCACATGATTAGGATTTGTCCAGTGTCTATGTCTTTGATCAGACATAAATTGACTCTGAATTCTCACAGCATAACATATATCAGGCCTAGAGTGTATCAAGTACATTAGTGATCCTATAAGTTATCTATACAAAGTGGGATCTACTAGATCTGATCCAGAGCATGACTCATGAAGTTTTCTCAGTTAACCTCCCTTCAGATAGAAAAATTCCATCTTTTCTTTGCCAGATCTCAAAGCCAAGAAATAGTGCATTATACCCAAGTCTTCCATATCGAACTCTGATGTGAGCTCCCTCTTGCACCAAGAAATCAGATGTTCCTCTCTAGTGAGAAACAAATCATCAACATAAATAACCAATATCAATGGCTGGTTCTTCGCTACTTTTAAGTACGAATTTGGATCATCCTCACTCTTATAGAAACCCAGTTTTCTAAGGTAGCCATCAATTTTGCAGTACCAAGCCCTGGGGGATTTCTTAAGCCCATATAGAGATTTCTTTAGCTTGCAAACATGGGAGTCATTCCCATGCACCACAAATCCTTCAGGATGTTGAATATAAACCTCTTCCTCAACCTCACCATTGAGGAAGGTTGTCTTGACATCCATCTGGTGAAGTTTCCATCCTAGAACATATGCAAGTGCAATCATTGTTGGGATTGTGGTGTAACTTGCCACAGGGTAAAATGTCTCATCATAATCGATGCCTTATTTCGGAGAGAAACCTATGGCAACGAATCTGGATTTATACTTCTCAATGCTACCATCTGTAGCATGCTTTATTTTGTAAACCCATCTAGAAGTCACAATGGACTTCCCATCAGGTTTGGGAAAAACCTCCCAAACATCATTCTTCATTATAGAGTTGTACTCTTCTGTCATTGCATCTTTACAAAATTGCTTCTTTACAGCTTTTTTATATGATGATGGTTTTGAATCACTGATGTGACTCATCAGTGAAACATACCCTAAATATCTGTCAAGTGGCTTGTGCTCTTTAGATGAGCCTTCTTGTGCTCCATGTTTCTCTTCATTTTGTAAGATGTCTTGGCACTAATCATATCTTCTTTTAGCGGGAGGTTCATCAAGTGACCTCTCAACCAGTTCTACTAGTTCTTCAGGAGCTTGCAAATCTAATGCATCTTCTAGTTTCTCCCTCTCAAACTCTAAAAGGCGAGAATCAGACTCGGGATCCTCCATCTCTAAATAACATTGAACCTCTTTCGATCTTTTGAAAGTAGCTTCCTCATGGAAGGTAGCATCTTGACTAACTTCAATGTGTCTCACTCCAAGTACGTATATTCGGTATGCTTTGGATGAATCACTATATCCCACAAAGGTACCTTTCTTTCTAGAAGGCTCCATCTTTGTTCTATTTTCTTTCGGTACATGAATTTACACTGGGCTCCCGAAGATCCTCAAGTGTGAGATGTCTGGCTTCTCACCGATAAACACTTCTTCTGTTGTCTTCTTGTCTAGAATGGCATGCGGGCTTCTATTTTGGATGTACACAAATATAGGGGTGGATTCTACCCATAATGAGGTAGACATATCTTTATCATGCATCATGGCTTTTGCAGCCTCACATATGGTTCTAGTCTTCCTTTCAGAAACACCATTTTGCTGAGGGTTGTAAGGTATTGCTAACTCTATACATATTCTTGCATCAATACATAACGCATTAAATTCATGTGAATCAAATTCACCTCCATTATCAAACCTTAATTCACTAATGTGCTTCTCTTTCTGATTTTAAACTAGGGCTTTAAACTCTTTAAATTTGCTAAGAGTTTCACTTTTAGCCTTCATGAAATAAATCCACGACTTCCTAGAAAAATCATCTATGAGCAATACATAATATAAGAAGCCACTTAGGGAGGGGGGTGACATGGGACCACATGCATAAGAATGCATTAAATCTAAAATCCATTTAGATCTAGTAGTATTGTTGGAAAAAATTTTCTTAACATTCTTCCCAAGTGCAGAACCTCGACGTACACTATCATGCTCAAAATAAAATACGGTCATACCTTTTACCATATTTTGAAGTCTTGGTAGTTATTTATAGTGTAGGTGTCCAAGCCTTCGGTGCCATAGCTCACATGGACTAATAGTTCAGTGAATCATAACTTGAATGTACTTTTCAGGTACCTTGTAGAGTCCTATCTCTCGAACTCCAATCACACCAACATATTCTAGGCTTTTGTTCTTCAGCCATAAAAGTGTTTTAATATCCATGAAGATAACTCGGAATCCTTTTTCTTCAAGAATTGAAACTGAGAGGAGGTTCTTCTTCAAGCCTAGAACATATAGAATTTCTTCCACATGTAGAATATCACCGGTGCTCAGCTGGAATGAGGTGTATCCAACTCCTTGGATTGAATAAGTTGAGTTGTCCCGCAACTCTACCATGCATGTGAATTTTTCCTCCTTTAGATCGGTGATGGAACTCTTGTAACTAGTCATATGTTTGGATGCACCACTATCAATCAACCATGTGTCTGCATTTGTGATGGTGGATCCCGAAAGGGATGAGATAAGGTAATATTCCCTTATTGTCTCCTTTTCTTCAGATGCATTCTTTTGAGATATTCCAGATTCTATGGCAGTAGAAGCATGAAAATTTCCTTTCCGCTTTACTTTGCACTCTATTTAGAAAAGGATTTTCTTGTTACAATTGAAGCATCTAGCTTTTGACTTGTCAAATACTTTGTTGAACTCCTTCTTTAGATGAGACAAATTCTTTTGGAAGAAGGGTTTCTTTCCTTTCTTCATTCTTTCCGTGAGGGCAAGATTTTATTATTTGATGCACACTGACTTGCTCTGGATTCACCCCACCTCTTGGAGGAAGTCATGCCACAACCTTTCAAATTTAGGTTGTACCTCTCGGCCATTTACCATAGCCAAGAATGTATCTCATGAGGATGGGAGACCATCAATAGTGCTTTGGAGAAGATCATATTCATCCACCACTACTCCAATACTAGCAAGTTAATCTCTTACCTGAGAGATCTTGGAGAAGAAGGATGTCACTGTTTCATCTGTCTCCATATTTAAGTTTTTGTTACTTATTCTTCATTCCCTCCTTTGACTCAGAGCCTTCTTCTCATATATATTAGTCAATGTATCATAACATTCTTTCGTGGTCTTCAGCGGTGTGATCACGGGAATCAAGTTATCTTTTACCGAATCATAGATGATCCATTTGGCCTTAGCTTGATTCTTCTTTAAGTTGATGCGCCTTGCATTAGATGTAGGCTCCTCCACCATAGTTGAAGCGCAGCCATCAAATCATGCTCCTCTAGGATATTCAGAATCTTATCCTTCCAAGTGTAGAAGTTTGAGGTTCCCTCAAGACGGTCTTCCGGTCATAAAGAGACTGATACCATAGTCTTAAAATCTTGTGCTCAACTTCTCAGGATCAATGTAGGTTCTAGATGGCATGCAAAGTTGAGCTCCTTCATGCCTTGAGCTCTGATACCATGTTAATATTTGGTTGATCTTTGATATTTAATTCTTTTAGATGAATATACTTGAATCAATGAGACAATTCAATCCATGAAATTCATACAACCATAACACAAGATATACCCGGAGGAAAATCCTCAAAATTATGAGAACAAAAAACCCCAACAATTCTTATCAATATAATATAATGGATAATACATAATGCTTTCTTTTACAACATAGCAGATCTATTGCTCTCAGAAGATAACAGATCACTAAACATTCTTGGTGAAAATACAAAAGAAATAGAGAAGAGAGATCAATTGGATGTGTGCCCATCAAAACTATAACAAGCATGAAAAATACCATGCACAAAGAGAAGCGTCTTGCCTTCAATGGAGAAGAGAATTCGCTTCACTTTGGATTCATCAATCTCGTATATCATATTTATACATTATTCTCTTCTATTTTTAACTTCTATCTTTAGGATGAACTCACCCTCAAACTAAATGTATTAATCTTGCATTCAAAAATGCACCCCACTTCTCATGCAGTTCTTTATCTCACTGAGCTATCACTTAGGATGAACTCGCCTCTTAACTGAAAGCTTTCCCACTTAGTTAGGTGGCTAGCTTAAGTGTTGACATGCAAGTGTCACAACTCATGTGTCATCTTCTAGTTTAACATAAGTGTCGTAATGCAATAACACTTTGTTAACTAGATATTCTTTGTTGTCACTTAGTTAACTCTCTCTAACTGAAGTGTCATCTTTTAGTTTAACTAAAGTGAAAACACTTTAGTTAACTAGTCCTTCTCATTTAACACTTAGTTAACTAAAATCATGCTGATTGATTTACTTGAAGTGACCACTGTGAGTTCTTTAGTTAACTAAGGCATATATTTAATTGAAGCATTGATACTTAACTGAATCTTTATAACTGAAGCTTTAACAATTTGAGTTCTCTTTAATTAGCTGAAGTGTTGGCATAGGAAATTTTGAATTCTCTTGATCTCTATGCTTTATCTTTTATTTCTTTATGTTTTGATGCATGGTCAATATCTACTAAATTTAATTATCCATCACATTACATTATACTAAGATTAATTATCGGATGCTGTGATCAAATTATATTATTTGAGATCAAATGATCATATCCTAAAGTAATTCACTTTAGAGGTGATCAATCTCTAAAGGAGACTTAATAGCAATATGGTGATCATGGTTAATAACACATCATACAACATTAAATTATTTTAACGAGTAAAGCATGACCTTTATACGAAAGGTCCACCTCTATACAGGAGTTCCATCTCATGGATACCTTTATACAGAAGGTTCACATGAGAATCATGACTTGACACACAATTCTAGAGTCTTTTCCAACAAGACTTTACAACATCATTACTTTGACCAAGTACCTCTATACAGGAGGAATAACCTTTACATGGAAGGAAATCAAAGTGATCACCTCTATATGAGAGGATCAATCTTGGCAACACAAGATTGGTTTGGAGAATGTCTCGTGATGTTGTATATTTAACATGAACAACTAGAAAGCACCAGGACAATGCCATCGACATGGAAACAGCGTCTCTTCATCTTCTTCTAGCTAACATATGGAAATAAAATTGTTGGTCTCCATTATCAAGTTGTAATTTCTTCTTTGTAACTGTAACGCAGTGGGTAGGAACCCAAGTGTCCCTCAGATTTGTATATATGCATGTAACCATGATCATGAAAGGATTACTTGTTCTTTATTGCACTAAGACATGTTCTGAAAGAGAAGGATTGATTGGTTTCTCATAGTTCCTTCATTTGAACTTCGTTCATGTAAATGACTCTTTCAACTTAATACAACTTGATATAGGGTTGGAATAGAGACATAAGATACCAACATCCCACATATCACTGCTCAAAACAACCAAAGTTTTCACCTCTCGGGTTTCTTTATTATCAATTCCTAACTTGCATTTGATTGGTATTGTCTATTACTAACAATTGTTTAAGTTTATAACTTACATTGGCTTTCTTAATCAGTCTAGTATTATTCACTTCATCCATAACATAACTAGATTCATTCATTCAACTCCATTGTCCTCCTATCAACTCCCTAGGTGACATAGATCATAAATGTAGACATAGGGTCTAACTTATCCTTTCCACTCTAATCTTAATTATGCTTTTTCCTTCGGTTCCATATTTTTTTTGTGCTACTCAGGAATATCCATCCATTACTTTTAGTTCTCCATGTACCTCCATATTGATTTCCTTTTTGGTTCCATGTTTGTTGATTCTATCAACCTTTCCTTGATGACTATTGTTTCTCATGGTTATGTGGGTGGAGATATATAGAAAACTTAGTTATTGGTTATACTTTTTCTTTGACTCTACAGCTTGTGCTTCCTTGGATTCATGTATGTCCTTATATTCTTCTTCCTTTTTATGTCCAAGTCCTTACCTTTTCTTTACATGTTCCTATATCTTTTTTTTCTTTTGATTCAACCTGTTCATTTTATGTGTCATTACATACTTCAATTATTTTACCTACAATGAATTCTTAGTATTCCCCCTCGGGTCCTTGTTGTTTATTAACAGAAATATCCTATAGTTTTATTTTATTTTTCTTATACCAAAGCTTCATAAACGTTTTTTTCACATTAATATTAATTGTACTAGCTCGGTCCATCCAAGGATACCCCAAAACATTTTCACATCATCCATATCTATAGCATGAAAAATTGAATGAAACACATATTTAGCCATGGTAATCTTAAAATATTTAAAAAATCAAACATTTTAACCCTCAACCTATTTGTTTTGAATATGATTTACTGAAAATTGCAATCTTTTAGCCAAATTAACATTAATAAAATTATTTTAGTATGCGTGGCCACTAGTGGAGAAACACTCAAACAATTGATTTTAACTCCATTTCATGGCCTCTGATATGGATGTTTTTTTTTAAATAGGGTGTCTCGGTGAGAAAAAATCAAATCAATAACTAGGCTCTTCAGATTATACCCAAAAGGTTTCATAAATCAAGTTGAATAATAGCATCATTATTTTCCTTCAAAAACAGCAAAAATAAATTCCACTTTTTTGGCCCAAGAAACAACTATGATACCATTGTAGTGATCCTTAACCAAAAACTTTAATCACAAACGATATATAGAACCCTTAAACTTAAAAAATAATAATATATATTTACACTATAAACAACACAAGAATGCAAAAAGAACCTCTTAAGGTAGAATAAATCCATCAAATACTCTTTATGGAAGCAAACACTCCACAAGTCATGCTTTCTACAAAGCAACACCTCCAACAAATATCCATAAAATGATACTCATGCATTTTTATACTTTGCCATGAGTATTGCTAAGGGCTCTGTGCCAGTTACCCCTTATTATTATATTATTTCTTTTAACTACTTAGTGGACCAATTTATTTCCCACATACTACCATGTGGGCCTATTCCATAATTATGGTCACATTGCAGACATTATCCCCTTAAGTAGCTCCCTAGGTACCCTATATTATACTCACTAAGTACATTAAACAAAACTTGGTAATCTAATTGGGTGATCGTTATATCCATAGTCCTACTTATGATAGCCACCATGGGAACCTTGGGTGCACTAAAAGGGTTTTCCAAGAGTTATACTAATACAATTAGTATGACACATGAAGCATTTTAAGGTAGATCTCCCATAATAGTACAAATAGGTCTACCTAAAATTAAAGAAATCTAATATTAAACTAAACCAATACTTAAAGCTATATAGAGAAAATAAGACATCAAATAAATTAGATAATAATTGATAAGGGAAAATATGATGCGTAAGATTGTCATAGTAAATAAGAGACATATAAAAAAGTTATCATAACAAATAGAGACATACAAAGTTTTATTTAGGTAAGAACAGTAGATTGCTATTTACCCTTTTTTTTACATATATATTGTTATTTAAAATAAGATATTGTTATTTTTTCCACGAATAAAATAGAAAGCTATGATTGATATTCATAAGGAATCAAAGTATATATATTTGGTCTCAATATATCCAAAACCATCTCACTAGCTAACACTATCTGAAAAGTATACAATAAACATTTTCACAGTATAAATGTTGTTTCTTAATCAATCTCTTTAGAAAATAATAAAACACCCTGTAAAAAGACTTCAAAACAGATCACAATACATAAACAGCTTAAAAAAGAACCCAAAAGCAAACCAGAAAACCCCTGCTAGAAACAAACAACATCTGCAAGGCGTGATATCAATGTGATTGATAATATCTAACCATCTCACTAGCTAACACTATCTGAATTAAAGTATACAATAAACATTTTCACAGTATGAATGTTGTTTCTTAATCAATCTCTTTAGAAAATAATGAAACACCGTGTAAAAGGACTTCAAAACAGATCCCAATACATAAAGAGCTTAAAAAAGCACCAAAAGCAAACCAGAAAACCCCTGCTGGAAACAACATCTGCAAGGCGTGATATCAATGTGATTGATAATATCTCTAAAAAGGAATGGATCCGATTTAAGTGTATATCAACATGTCTCGTAACAAAGATAAATTTCTTTGGTTTCACAATTGTAATATTGAAGAAAAAAAGGGCCTGTATGATACATCAATTCTAGACGTGGAAAAAAAGTCAACATAATACAACTCTGTATAAAATTCTTATTGTTAGAAACGTCATGTTCACTAATGTTATCTAGGTACACTAATGTTAATGATATGTAGCTATACAGTTATAAAAAAAATTAATAAACAAATTAGGTGAAGTGACATTTATAAAAAAAATTAATAAACAAATTGGGTAAAGTGACATTTATAAAAAAAAATAATAAACAAATTAGGTGAAGTGACATTTGTGAGAATATCTGTGTCTAAGTCAAACCCAGGGTACATCATAAAACATTTAATTGGCATTTAAAAGATTCCACGTTGTTATTAAAACTTGCAGCCATTGAATCTGTTATCGACAGAGGATGAATCTGTTATTTTGAATTATAAATGAATAAGTAGGTAGCACATGTATAATTTCGCCAATATTGAATATGTTATCGACAGAGGATGAATCTGTTATTTTGAATTATAAATGAATAAGTTAAAACTAGGTAGCACAGGTATAATTTCGCCAATATTGAATCTGTTATCGACAGAGGATGAATCTGTTATTTTGAATTATAAATGAATTAGTTAAAACTAGGTAGCACATGTATAATTTCAACCCTAGTGCAACTTTTTCTATGTCCATAAAATACTATTCATAGAATAGAATAGAATATATATATATATATATATTACCGTCTCTATAAAATATATATAAAAGGACCATATGGCTTACAGTAATATGGCAGCCATCAAAGGACCATATGGCTTACAGTAATATGGCAGCAATGGCTTACAGTGATAGGTTAGCCATGGCTTATAGTTGTGTAGAAGCCATGGCTTATAGTTGTATGGCAGCTAGTTGTCATATCCTAGTTGTCATATCTTGTATATGGAGTTTCAACTTCATTGGGTTTCTAAGAGCAACATGGCTCGAGGCTATTCGAAAAGGAAGTTATCTTCACATAAAGCTCAGGTCCTGTATCATCATCTAATTCCTCAAGAGTTTCTAAGAAATATGGGGCCTGTTGAGGGATTAATGATGATACCGGATTAGATCCTGTATCATCATTTAGTTTTTTAATGGGAATTAAAATTAGATTATGATACAGGATTTTGATCTTTCTGTGTGAAACAGAGGTTCATCTTCAATAACCTCGAAGGCCATATGCTCGTTATTAGAAAACTGCAATGGATGAAGCTCAATATAAATGTTTGATTGGAAACTATTTTCATATGAAACAGGTATAACAGGTAGCTGCCATACCACTGTAAGCCATGTCGTCGTTATATTTATTCTATGATTAGTTCATGCTGTATACCCTAAAACAGGAATTCAAAGCAGGGAGTATGTATTCATTATATTCATTCTAGATTAGTTCATGCTGTATACCCTAAAATAGGAATTCAAAGCAGGAAGTATATAGATATCTACTTGAATATAACAGAATTCAAAATTTGAATCATGCAGGATATTGTTTTTATTATGGGAAGATTTGCTTTCTATGGACAATGATGCTATACAGTGAGAGAAGTTGGATAAATCAAAATTGATTTGAACTTGTAATGCTTTCTATGGACAATGATGATATACAGTCAGAGAAGTTGGATAAATCAAAATTGATTTGAGCTTGTAATGCTTTTGTTATGCTTTCTATAGACAATGATGATATACAGTGAGAGAAGTTGGATAAATCAAAATTGATTTGAGCTTGTAATGCTTTTGTTACAGGATGTTTTTATTATATGAAGATTTCCTTTCTATGAACAATGATGATATAGAATGAGAGATGTTGGATAATAAGTTGGATTTGGTCTGTTTTTTGTTTTAAAGGATGGAAAGAGTTCATATTCCATCCTTCTTACTACTATGACAATAGCTGACTCACAAGATGAGGTGTTTGGTCAAATTACTTCGTGTTTTTTCACATCTTGTGCTTTCTAAACAACTATGAATGAGAGATAAAAAATGTATATTATAATACAAATTTAATTTTATTATTGTTATTGTTATTGAAAGAATTGTATTATTTAAACTTCGATTCATTACTAGAGTTTATGTATAACATAACAAAATGAATGATTGATTGAAGGTGTATCAGAATTGCATTGCTGTTATTGTAAGAATTGATTCTTTCACTTGCCTTTGAACACATTGCAGTTTTTACAAAGAAAACTGTAGAGAATGTTAAGTATAGTATTTCACTTGGCTAAAATTATTTTAGATTGATTTTAAATCCATATTTAAAAAAGTAAGCATGGATCCATATTTTGAAAAAATAAAATATATTGAAATAATTTCAAATATTATATTAATAAAATTTTATTTATGAAATATTTTTAAGTATAGTATTTCACTTGGCTAAAATTATTTTAGATTTATTTTAAATCTATATTTAAAAAAGCAAACATGAGCGCATATTTTGAAAAAATAAAATCTATCAAAATAATTTATTTATTTTTATGTTAGGTAAATATTATATTAATAAAATTTTATTTATGAAATAATTTGTATAAAAATTGAGCGCATATTTTGAAAATATAAAATCTATCAAAATAATTTCTTTATTTTTTTTATGTTAGGTAAATATTATATTAATAAAATTTTATTTATGAAATAATTTGTATATTTTTATAGGATTAATTTTATATATATATATTAAATACTCTTCTTTCTCTTTAATTTTTTATTGAATTTCGTATATCTTGAGATTAGATCATGGATTTTAATATATTATTATAGTTATACTTTTTTCATGATTTTTTTAGTAAGGGTTTGTTGGGGTTTTTTAAATAATTTATTAATTTTATATATATTCATAATTATAAATACATATAATTTCTTTCCACAATATCATGAATTTATTATATTAAATTCATTAACTACAAACAATTAAGAAAAATATACATATTTATTTTCATTAAAACAAATACAATACTTATAATAAATAATAAAAATGTTTTAAACTAACTAATTTAATTATACTTTAGGATTTTAATCATTCATAATTTCTTATTTAAAATAAACATATATTTTTTATTTTTTTTAATGTATATAACAATTTGAGGTGTAGTTGTTTAGTGTACATAAACAAGTGTGTGCAAGGTATTATATGTGAATGCTTATTTTGTCGTATTTTTTTTATGAAAAAGTTTTCATTTTACTAACTTTTTATTTTCTTTTTTAAATTTATTTGCTTCAACAAAAACAACAAATTATTTACATGAAAGAAGAATATATATTGATAAATTAGAAGGTTGTTCAATAGAAGTAAGATGCACTTGCATGATGTTAACATGAATTGTCAATCCTCTATCATGTTGACGATATTGTTCTTTTGGCATGATGCTCCTATAATGTTGATAAGCAATTAAGAATTCTCTATGAGCATGTCCTTCCATATCAACAAAACCAAAGTTGTGTTTATAGAATTAAATAAAGTCACTTATGCTCATGTTTTGTATGATAATAGCAACTTGGAGGAAGTGTCTTCCTACAAATATCCTGTGATTTATATCCATCAAAATCTTAACTCGAAGTACAGTATCAAGAAAATGGTCAATGGATGGTGGAAAGCTTATTTTGGTCTTGAAAACAATTGTAAGTTGGAAAGCCTTTTGTTGTGGGACGAAAAGAAATTCCTCTTTGAAACTCTTGTCAATCTCGTTCTCCTATATTGGTGTGAAGTTTGGGGCTCCATCCTCTCTTGAGAATCTTGAAGAAGGATTGAGCAAATCCAGAAAATTTTTATAACTTACAATCTTAAAATTAAAATCAATATGCCATATCCTATTCTCGTGATTGAAGTGGGTATTTCCCCCATTGAGAGCATAGCTATGACTAGGTAGCTAATGTATACAAAAAAAAATTAAATGACTTGAAATTCAAGTCAAAAGCACCTAAGGATTAGCATAAAGATGTCATTTCTTGGTTAAAAATGTGGGGGATTGATGAAATGTCACTTTGCAAAATAGAGATGATATTTAAAATATTATTACTTTGAAGTTCAAGGAGAAGCTATGGTGTGATTAAAATTAACTATGCTGTGATGAAAATTTAGATGATAAAAGAAAATTAAGATATTTCAAGGAGGTCATAGGTCCTCTAATCTTGAAGATCAAAATTATATGTCCATGTTTTAATTAACTAGTGTGAAGAAGAAGATATACATATCTAAAATAAGCATGAACTCTCATGAGCTACATAGTGTAACATGCTTTGGACCTTTCCTAAAACTCTTGGGATGAAAGGATTTTTTATCTTTTGATGTAGACAAGACCTAGGTTGGTTGCATATCAGTGCTACACAACAGAAACAACACACACAACAAAATGATTTCCAAGAATTATGGCTTTAAATTAAATGATCAAATCTCTTTGGAGAGGTAAATACAACAGTTTATACTCAGGTCAGTCGGAATTAACATCAACTATTACAACACTTATTATACACAGGCATGAGGGAATTATGCATCCTTAAGTAATCCCGAAAGTCTCCAATAGGAAAAAATGACACTTTCTCAGAGCATGAACTCATATTTATACCTATGATCTCAAATCGATCCACTTGGATCTTTCTCTAAAAGATTCTCTTATCCCTAGGAATGACCATACCACATTAAATACTTCATGTGGATTTCTTCATTAGGTTTCTCCACCTGGAATTCCGCAACTACCATCATAACTGCTTCTACAACTACTCCCACTACCCTAGCAACTCGACTCCTTGGGACTCCAACTGTCTGAGTTAGCAGTCATACTTATCATCGTCATTATTCCACAACTACTTCCTTGATTAGTCGGTATCACTTTTGACCATTTTCACCGCATCTCATCGCCTCTCATCAATTTATCTTGATTGGGATGATCACGACTTCTTTACTCCCATCGACTCTTTCTCTATTCCTAGAGGTCGTCGACTACCCTCCATGCCTTCCTATAGTCTATATATCACTTCTAGGTTTGGGACCCAATGCCCCTACATCAACCTCCCTTGGTTGAAAAGAATGCGGTTTTGCAACTCCTCGATCTTGTCTTCTAAAATCCAGGCCGCTTCCTCCAAAGCTTGGTTCTTCCACCAAACCAAATATTCTTTTCTCTTCTGACTGTTGGTCTTCCTGAATTCGTGCTCGTCAAGCACTTCTATGACATCTTCTGTCAACTGGACTGGTATCTATCCCTGTGAGTCGTTTTTCATCACACTCCCACTCGCTGACCCTTCTTCAAACTTGTATAGGTCGGAAACATTGAACGTCGGTGAAATATCCATCTCCTTTGGTAGCTCCTGCTCATATGCATTGTCTGAAATATTCTTCAATATTTTGCACATACCAATCTTCTTTGGCTTCAACTTGTTATATGTTCATATGGGGGACCTTTCTTTCCTCAAGTGCACGTACACTAAGTCGCCTTCTGCAAATGACTACAGCATCTCTTCATGTCATCTCCCAACTTATACAATCCATTGATTTTCTCCATCTTTCGCTTCACCTTGTCGTGCCCTTCCTTCATGTGGTCGAAAAACGACTCTGCATCTACACTTCTTTGTGTTCCCGTCGACAACTCGACCAAGTCAGTTACTCCATGTGGACTTCTTCCTTGCATAATCTGGAATTGAATCATTCCCATTGACTGGTTCACTGAGTTGTTGTACATCAATTCTGCCTATGGCAACACATTATCCCACTGCTTTGGTCAATTAACAGTCAAACTCCTCAACAAATTTCCCAAGCTCCTATTCACGACTTCAGTTTATCCATCATTTTGTGGATGGTATGTAGAACTGAATTATAGCTTTGTATCAACATTCTTTCAAAGGGTTCTCCAGAAATGACCCATGAACTTGGTATCTCTTTCCGAAGTGACACTCTTTGGAAACCCATGCAATCTTACAACTTCCTTGAAAAAATAGAACAATAATACCTATGGCATCACTTGTCTTCTGACACAAAATAAAGTGTGTCATCTTAGAAAACCTGTTGACTACCACAAAGATGGAGTCGTTTCCTTGGTGTGTTTGTTGGGCCTAAGAAGTTTTGGGTACCAATTTTGGGAAAGCGGTTTTGGTGTGTACAAAACCAAGGAAAGGAGGATCAGCGAAGTGGTCAACTCTAATGAAGTGGCCGAGAAACCAGGAAGATGGTTATTTTGAATGTGTCAAAGGGCAGGGTTAAGTAAGTTAGTTAGGTTTTGTCCGCTTGCATTAATGAGTGGAGTAGTTAGATAGTGGTGTAGTGGGAGCATGGAAGGATATGTGTTCCCTATAAATATGTAAGAGGTTGGGATTTGGGGGGTTAGCAAGTTGTTCAGGAAGTTGTTAGTTAATGTCTATATTCGGTAAGATGCTTATTTTTGTATGTCGAAGTGTTGGTTGATGTAAGGAGAACAGTTACATGATATATAGGCTGTGTGCACATATCCATTGTAAC
Source organism: Larix kaempferi (assembly GCA_027924585.1). Classification (NCBI taxonomy): domain Eukaryota; kingdom Viridiplantae; phylum Streptophyta; class Pinopsida; order Pinales; family Pinaceae; genus Larix; species Larix kaempferi. The sequence goes on along the minus strand of BSBM01000103.1, from coordinate 14,504,875 downwards.
AGAAGAAGGAAAGTCTATAAGTCTTTATAAGCATGCATTGCTTATTTTTGGATGTGACTCATGAATAAAAGAAGCACTTCTGTGGTTTTTCCTGTCTTGGGTTTCCACGTTAAAATCATGGTGTCAATTGTGATGTGATGTGTTATGTGATGTTTATGTTGCTTATTATTTGCATAAGTTGATGAATGAATTTGATTATGTTGAAGAAATGTATGAATATGAAATATGTGATATGTATTGAATATAAATTTAACTCATGATATCTAGTGAAGTGCATGGCTTGTCAAAGATCTTAATTTGTCAAAGTGATGGGTTATTTGTTAAATGATATTTATGTCGAATTTTTCCCCTCCCTCGCTACAAAAACCTGGGTCCTACAAACCTCATAGTCACTTTGGCTGAGACCTCATTTGCTTTCTAGGTGTTGCTAAAAGGGCTAAAACCCTTTTGCGCAAGTATCTTGGGTTTTGTTGGTGTTATGTTGTGTGTGTGAACCCTAGTCGAAGTAGAAGTGCGCCAATAGTGTCTTTGGAAATCCTAGAACAAAATCCATGTTGATATCTTCCCATGGAGCAGTTGGCACTGATAATGGTGCATATAACCTTGTATTTTGACTTCTCCCTTTGGCATGTTGGCATATCCTGCATTGTTGGATACATTTCTTCACATCCATCGCCAACCTTGGCTAGTAATATTTCTATTTGACCAATGCCTTGGTCTTATCAATGTCAAAGTTTCCTCCTAGTACTCCATCATGCAACTCCCGGATTAGATTCTCTCTCGTTGATCCCTTAAGGATGCATAATTGATTACCTTTAAACAAGTATCCTTCTTGGATGAATTAATCTAAGTATGGAGTTCTTTCGCCACTCCATGGTTCCTTTGACGCCTTCCAAGCATCGACAAAATCTTTGTTGACTTCATAGTCTGCCTTTATTGACTCTAGACTCGTCAACCTAATAGTAGTTGTTCCCAACAGTGTGACTCTTCGACTCAATGCATTGGATACCCTGTTAATCTTCCCCGACTTATGTTTCAATACAAAGGTATAACTTTGTAAAAACTTGACCTACTTAATATGCTATTGATTTAACTTTGTCTGAGTATTTAGATATATCAGATCTTGATGGTCGGTGAACAACACAAATTACTTGGGTAGCAAGTAATGTCTCCACTTCTTCAATGCCTAGACAATGGCATAAGACTCTTGGTCATATATTGAATAATTTTTCTTTGCTTCATCCATCTTCTCACTAAAGAATGTAATTGGTTGGCCTCTTGGATCAACATGAATCCAATTGCTAAACCACTCGCATTGCAGTCAACTTGGAATACCTTGTTGAAGTCTGAGAGAGCTAAGATTAGATTCTCAGTTACTTTCTGCTTCAACTTCTAAAATGCTCATTAGGCAATTTCCATCCGCTTGAACTCACCCCTTTTCATGCATGCCATCATTGGTGCAAATGTACTATTAAAATCTCTGATGAAATTTCGGTAGAAACAGGAAAGTCCATGAAAAATTCTCACCTCACTGGTGCTCATCGGCTCCGGCCACTCCAAGATCACCCTTACCTTCTTTGGATCCATCTTCATCCCTTGTATGGAAATTACAAATATAAGGTACAGTACCTCCTTTTGCATGAAGGAACACTTCTACAGGTTCACCACCAGCTTCTCCTGACTTAACCTCTGTAGGACCTATCGAAGATGTGATAAGTGCTCTTCCCTTGTATTGTTGAAAATCAATATATCATCGAGATACACTACGATGAACCATCCCAAAAATGGTTTCAGCACTTCGTTCATCAGCCTCATGAATTTACTTGGTGCATTAGTCAAACCAAATGGCATGACCATCCCTTCCTTTGTCTTGAAGGATTTATTCCATTCATCACCATCCCTAATCCATATTTGGTGGTATCCACTCTTTAGGTCAATATTGGTGAAGTAAGTTGCTCCACTCAAGCATTCAATCAAGTCGTCCATCCTTGGTAAGGGAAACCTGTACTTGATAGTGATCTTGTTGATGGCCTTGGAATCAGATTAAATCCTCCAGTCTCCTCCTTTCTTGGGTTCTAGTACAACTAGTACTGCACACGAGTTTAGGATTTCTTTGATTAGCCCTCTATCCAACAGCTCTTGGACCAGTTGATTCAACCCAACATTCTTTGTCGGTGTCATCCTATGTGATTCCTTGTTTGGCAGACTTGACCCTGGAATCAAGTCAATGTTGTGGGATATGATCCTTGTCAACATCAACCCAGTCGACATCTCATTAACCATTATTCCCTTGAACTCCGTGAACACCTTTTCGACTTCCATCAAGATTTTTTTGTTATTCTACCGAAAATCAAACCCTTGGGAATGGTTGTGAAGTGACACTATTGCTTCTTTTCCTCCTTCATGAATTCTTTCGCTGAACACATCAACACTCTCTTCTCCCAGTAGCCATTCTCTTTTCCCCAACTATTTTGCTCTTCGACCAGGGGATTCATTTGAAAGCTCTTACCATCCTTCTCGAATGTCACCATATTCTTTCGACCATCATACACCATTTTTTGGATGTATTTCCATGGTCGTCCCAACAACAAATGACATGCATCCATCGGAATCACGTCGCACAACATGTTGTCTTGCAACCCACCGATCTTGAAATTGATTAGGCACTGTTGTGTCACAGTGACGTGGTGACCCTTTTGTAACCACGACACCCTATACAGATTTGGGTGTGTTCAACACTTCAACCCCAGCTTATCGATCACCTCCGTTGAGACCAAATTATCTCTGCTTCCCCCATCGACTATGGTCATACAACATCTATCTTGAATCTTCACCTTTGTCTGAAAAATGGAATTCCTCACATCGCCTCCTTCTCCTCTCATTGCATAGATTGCAACGACGTTCTCTGGGTTGTCAATTTTTGATCTCCCTTTAATGCAGCTTCATCTAAACTTCCCCTCAAATTCAGACCAAACTCATCATCCTTAGCCCGACTTCTGGCTTCCGATCGACTAGTGGTATGCATATTTTCTAGGCACTCATATGCCTTATGTCCTAAATCTCGAAACTTATAACATACAATATTGGGTTGTTCTACACATCTTCCTCCGAAGGTTCCTCTTCAACCATAGGTTCCCTGACCTCTCGGGTTCTCTCCTCCCCATCGGTGCTTAGGAATGCTATCTTCGATCGTGCTTTCTTCTCGTCGATCATCATGGACTTCCTCCTTCATTTCCCCACTGGTCTGTCCTCTGGTGATGGCAATACTTTTGCTTGAGTAGTGGACTTTCCCCTGATCGTCGAATTCTTTCACAACTGTTTTTCCTCTACCTTCAGGGCTAGCTCATAGGATTCTCCGACACTCCTGAACCTTAAAAGGCTTAACTTGTCCTGAATAATATACTTCAGGCTGTTTACATAACTGGCGAATTCCTCCTCTCCCTCACCAGTTTGTCCTGACTGAATAGACAGTCGATAGAATTATTATATGAATTATTTCACAATCATCTCCTTCTATCTCAGGTTTTGCAGTTTTCTAAATAGAGAAATCATGTAGTCAATGGGAAGGAACTTATCCTTTAACTTCGCGACCATTCTGTCCCAAGTCTTCACTTTGTCCTTTCCCTTCTTCATCCTGTTGGCCTGTACAGTGTCCCACCACAATGAGGCATGACCTTTCAACTTCAGATAGGAAACCTTTACCCTATTGGGGTCTTCTATCTGCTCCATATCAAAATATTTCTCCATTTCTCTTATCCATTCGATCAACTCTTCAGGGTTCAAGCTCCTTGAGTAGGTAGAGACCTCCATATTAGATCTACACCTCAAATCTGATAATACCTTCAACAACTTATCTCTTGGGTCTTCCTCTCTTTCATCCTCGGGAGTGTGTGCTTCCTCTTCAACCTCATCATCACTACGGTCCAGGGTAACAATACATAGTCCCCTATTTTGGGCTTCTTTTACTGCATCTAGCTCGCTCTTCATATTCCTCATGGTCTGGAAACATTCCTCAAGCATCTCACGGTCGATCGTGGCCCATGAACCTCCATGCGTCCTTCATCCTCTGCCACAGACGTTTATGTCTCTCTGAGGCATTGTCACTAATTCAATCGATGAAACTCGCACTACCCAATCGAAACCAGGTTTTCTGCATCTCCTACAACTCTACCCAACTGCAATTAGTGTCACTCTTTTGTCCAATTGCAACTAGACTCACCATGTAGGATTACTTCCTGCTCGGATACCAACTGATGCAGACATGAACCGGGTTGGCTGCGTATTAGTGCTACACAACATAAACAACATGCACAACATAATGATTGACAAGAATTATGACTTTCAATTAAATGATCAAATCTCTTTGCAGAGGTAAATACATCATGACTTTATACTCAGGTCAGTTGGAATTAACATCAACTGTTACAACACTTGTGATACACAAGCGTGAGGGAATTTTGCATCCTCAAGTAATCCTAAAAGTATCCAATAGGCCAAAAGGTCTCTTTCTCAGATCATGAACTGGTATTTATACGTGTTCCCTCAACTCAATCCACTCAACTCTTCCTCTAGAAGCTTCACTTATCCCCAGGCATGACCATACCACATTAAATACTTCAAGTGGCCTTCTTCATCAGGTTGCTCCACCTGGTAGTCCGCAACTACTGTCATAACTGCTTCTGGAACTGCGCCAACTACCCCAACGAATCAGCTCATCGAGACTCCAAATGTCTCAGTGGGAAGTCATACTTGTTGTCGTCATTGGTCCATGACTACTGCCTTGATTGGTCGGTATCACCTTCAACCATTTTCAACACATCTCGTCACCTCTCGTCGACCGCTCTTGGTTGGGATGATCATGACTTCTTTACTCCGGTTGTAATGTCCCAAATTTGGCATTGGGACACAATGGCCTAATCACATTGGCCCTATTCATTAGAGTTTGTCAAATTGATGCTAAAGGTCAAATAATTGCCAAGGAGGAAAATGACTAGTTTCCTAGGTTTGGGGTGGAAGCTTTGGGATTTGGAATAATGGGGATAATAAATGATGTTTTAACATTAGAATGGCATAAATATTTAATAAAGGAGATAAATAAATATATACAAGTGAAAATCAAAGAGGCATTTCATCATGAAGACACATGGAGGAAGTGGGACCCACATATGGCTAGATTTCCCCACTACACTTGGCATCATTCTCTCACCAATTCGAATTCAAGGTGAATGGTAACATACTTGGGGGAGTCCAAAAGGTATTATTCATTGAATGACTCATCCAAGGTCGAAATATAGAGGAAGAGTAACTCCCATGGAAGAGGAAGAGGCAATTTGGAGCTAGTGAGACACTTGGGCTAGATTCACTAGCTCTATGACAACAATGATGAAGATGCTATGACACCTATGACACAAATCAGACCTGAAGGCTGACATATGACATATATGACATGTCAGGTCTAAAAATAGACTCCAAGAGGGTGCTCAAGGGTGTTAGAGTAGCTAAGATGCTTCCACATGTGATTTGGTGGAAGTGGGAGAGTAGGAATTGTTGTACAAGTGGCGTTTTTTGGAATCTCTTCCCAACTTGAGTTGGCATGAGTATCTTGGAAGGAATTCGACCCATGGAGGACATTAGAATTTTATAAATTTCAATAACAAAGAATGAAACCAGCTTTTGATCATTTGTAGAATTTGCAATTGCATTTGTGAATAGGGAGAGCTAGTGGATGACTAGTTTCTTGCCTTAGACAATTTCGAGGGTGAAAGATTCCCATCCAAGTTAGTAATTGGAAAGGCCATTCAGACCTTTCATTTGGATCTTTAATGGAGTATTTATTTTCAAGGTGTAAGCTACAGGGCAGCTCATGGTTTCTTCTATTGCAGCTCACTCCTTCAACCAGTTCTAGTTTTGATGGCATATTCTTGATCCTTGAGGGAGGGCGTTTTTGGTGAGCTATTGTATTCTTTGGGGAAGCTTTTAATGCCTCATTTCTTTTTTAATATGAATTAAATACTCTTTTCTTCATCTCCAAAAAGTTTCAGGTCGAAATTCCAAGTATAAATGTATAAATCTCATTTTTAATGGAAGAACAATGCCATTTCCCCACTACCTTGTTGTGAGCCAATGTATTGATGATGATTTTGAATGACTGGATGATTATCTTATATATTTGTGATAAATATACTGCCATGGATGTCTTCTACAAGTTTCATGTACTGTACTTGAGCATTTGAAGCATTTTTACTCAGTTTAGTTGTATTGGGAGGTGAAATAGTGCCATTTCCCCAAGGGTCGAATTGGGGATTTTTGCAGTTGAATGGGAGAGGGTGAGAACAGTTGTAATAATCCATTAATGGTACATATGAGACTTTAATAAAATAATTAACACATTACATACCTCTGTTCATAAATTTGAGTGGGTTTGGAAGCATTTGGGAAGCCATTTTCAGTACTTACCCCAGGGGGATTTGAACCCCAAATTACTAGTAAAATTGCATAATTGGTTCAGAATATTAAGAGAGTTTGCAGAGGTCTTTTGGTGGACATATGTCATCCATAAAAATCATATTCAAGTTCTAATATCATTCATACACCTTCCTTGAATATTTGAAGGCATTTGGAGTCAATTTGAGACCTAGAGACCAATACTAGTCAAAGGAAAATCACTAGTAAAGTTACCTACATTGATCAGAATTGAAAGAGGATTTGCAGAAGTATTTTAAAGGTTCAAAGGAATCCCTGAAACACATATTTATGTCCTAATATCATTCATATACCTTCTCAGAATATTTGGGATCATTTTGGGAAAATGTGGGACCTAGAGATCAAAACTAGTCAAAGGTCTAACTAGGGAAAAAAGTGAAAAATTGCCATTTTAATAAAATTCCTAACAAGGGACATTACAGTGGTATCAGAGCATGGTCCTTGCACCTGTGGATTAGGTACATACATTCAAGAATAATTGGCAGCCATGTCTTACTATTATGATGAATCCTATGAGTACAATTCTTATGAGGAATATGCAGATGCTTATGAGCAATATGAAGCAGAATGTGAATGGTACGAGGAAGAGATGCCATCATGCAACACTTCTTACAATTTCAAGAGAAATGAAGATTATTCTTATGACTCTAAATCTGATGAATATGAGTGTGTCACACCAACCACGGATAATTCTATGAGTGAGTTCCAAAGATGGAGAGCAAAATATAAAACCTTGCCCCAACAATATCAAAAATATCAAGAATATCTTGCTTTTAGCAAAAATACACAAAATGCCATGTCTTTTGAATACTTTGCTGAACATGTTTTTGAAAATAGGCCCAAACATGAAGATGTGGAGTTAGTAAAGAAAGGTTTATGCCCTTCTTGTAAAGAACCTTGGAGTGAGTATCATACATGTGTGCATGAAATTATGTCCCACTTGAGGAGAGCTTTTGGGAATTCTTCAAAAAGAGATTCCAAAGATATTGATCATAAGGAAAACAAGGGGCAAAATGCATCATCTTGCTTGAAGGATAAAAATGAAGAGACATCACAAGATCATGAAGAAGATTGTATTGAAAATATGGAAGATCATTTCGAGACACCTTCTAGCTTAGACATGAACCAAAGAGCATCTACTGATGGATGCTTAAACTATGAAGGAGTACCTACTGATGGGTGCTCACACCTCTATGTTGGTGACATAGAGATCAGTTTTGAAAGTGTTTCTACAAGCCCAAGTTCCATTAAGCATGATAATGAAGAACTTATAGCAGTTGAAGAAGAACCAAGATCAACTTCTCCATCACCACTTGAGCTTCATGAAGTTGGTCCAAGCAAAATTGAAGAAGATGAGGAGGTTCATTTGCAAGAGCCTCATTTTATTGAAGGGTCCTTAAATATGAATGAAAATAAGATCCAAGAGTCCCTCAGCATTCTCCATGACACTCAAGCATTGGTGTCAAATTCTTGTTGGAGAGCTACTTCATTGGAGGAAACATCCTTCCTTGAAGACATGGAGAAGATTCAAAGAGCAATGTGCCACATCAAAGGTAATTTCATGTCTTTGCTTTTTGATAGAAACCATTTGTTTGAGCTTAATGAATTGTTACATGATGCATATTTGAAGAATAATGAGGATATTCATAAGCTCACAATTCAAAATGAGCAACTTCTTGAAAAGTTGCAAGATACTTGTTTTTCCTCCTATGTTTCAGATTGTCAAATGGTAGATTGTTTGGAAGATTCTCATGACACGGTGGATCATGAGAAATGTGGGAATTTGAATGTGCTTAATGTGTCTGAAGATGAACTTGAAGAGATCCAAACACTTGATGTGGTGGAAGAGGAACTTGAATTGTCTCTTGATGAAGGTTATGCAATTTTTAAAGAAGTGCATGATTCCTCTATATTGGAACCAATCTATGACAAAGGTTTCCCACTTTTGAAGGAGCTGCATGATACCACCCACATGGATCCTTCCCATGATGAAAATTCTGCACTTTTTGATCATTTGGGTGAGTTAGTTCATTCTCCTACATCCTACAATTCCATGTTTTGCAGTATTAGCCTCAATGAAGTATGGGTGAAAGGGTTCTTTTTTATGGTGCCACATGAGGAGTATGGAACTCCTAGATTTACCTTTTATGATGACATGGTTGGAGCACATTCTTATTCACATTTTCAACAATATTATTTGTCACCTTATGATGATGTAAATATACATGGATGCACCTATGATATGCATTTGAGTCACTTGAAGACTCATGGTTTTTCTTGCTCAACACTTGATTCATTTGATGTTGGAGGAACTTCATCCAACACTTGGGAGAATAGATTTATGATTGGAGAACAGTTTTGTTGGAAGCCACATACTTTGTTATATTTTTATGATTCTCACATTCATGGATGTATGGGTGAGACTTCTTTGAGTCATTTGAAGTCTCCTTGTTTTTTCTGCTCATTTTTGGTTCAGATTTTAGTGGAGTTTCTTCATTCACTTCTTGGATGAAAGAATACATGGCTGAATATTTTGATGCATATCACATACTTTTGGAGCAGCATTATAGGACATGGGATCCTCACCTATGTCATTGGAGCAGATTTGATTGGTCACTTGAAGCTTGTATGCAATTGGAAAATGGTGGTCTACTTGCTTGGAGGTATAAGCACTTTCATGACTCTTTGATGAAGCATATCCTTGATGCACATTTTCATTATGTTGTTATGTACTTTGATGATATATATTGGGTACTCATGATGTTTGGAAGAATGCATACAAGAAAATGGGATCCAGGAATCCTCTTATCTAATGGTGTGGGTTGGAGAGCACTCTTAATTGTTGGGGTGCAATACAAGCAATGGGACCCTGGAATAATTTTTGTCTCACTGGTTTCATTTTTTGGGGGGAAGCAAGTAGTATGGGAGATGGATTCCCCACTTAATAAAGTGATTTTAATCAAAGTAGTGCAGCAGAAAGCATGGTGGTTCCTCTCTAAAATCTTCATGGAAACTCAAAGACTCAAGGTTGGGCAATTCAATGGCAACTTCAAAGAATTATACAGAAAGCGGGTTCTTCAACACCCATGTTTAAAATTGCTTGAGGACAAGCAATATTGGGAAGGGAGGATTTGTAATGTACCAAATTTGGCATTGGGTCACAATGGCCTAATCACATTGGACCTATTCATTAGAGTTTGTCAAATTGATGCTAAAGGTCAAATAATTGCCAAGGAGGAAAATGAGTAGTTTCCTAGGTTTGGGGTGGAAGCTTTGGGATTTGGAATAATGGGGATAATAAATGATGTTTTAACATTAGAATGGCATAAATATTTAATAAAGGAGCTAAATAAATATATACAAGTGAAAATCAAAGTGGCATTTCATCATGAAGACACATGGAGGAAGTGGGACCCACATATGGCTAGATTTTCCCACTACACTTGGCATCATTCTCTTACCAATTCGAATTCAAGGTGAATGGTAACATACTTGGGGGAGTCCAAAATGTATTATTCATTGAATGACTCATCCAAGGTCGAAATATAGAGAAAGAGTAACTCCCATGGAAGAGGAAGAGGCAATTTGGAGCTAGTGAGACACTTGGGCTAGATTCCCTAGCTCTATGACAACAATGATGAAGATGCTATGACACCTATGACACAAATCAGACCTGAAGGCTGACATATGACATATATGACATGTGAGGGCTAAAAATAGACTCCAAGAGGGCGCTCAAGGGTGTTAGGGTAGCTAAGATGCTTCCACATGTGATTTGGTGGAAGTGGGAGACTAGGAATTGTTGTACAAGTGGCGTTTTTTGGAATCTCTTCCCAACTTGAGTTGGCATGAGTATCTTGGAAGGAATTCGACCCATGGAGGAAATTAGAATTTTATAAATTTCAATAAAAAATAATGAAACCAGCTTTTGATCATTTGTAGAATTTGCAATTGCATTTGTGAATAGGGAGAGCTAGTGGATGACTAGTTTCTTGCCTTAGCCAATTTCGAGGGTGAAAGATTCCCATCCAAGTTGGTAATTGGAAAGGCCATTCAGACCTTTCATTTGGAGCTTTAATGGAGTATTTATTTTCAAGGTGTAAGCTACAGGGCAGCTCATGGTTTCTTCTATTGCAGCTCACTCCTTCAACCATTTCCAGTTTTGATGGCATATTCTTGATCCTTGAGGGAGGGCGTTTTTGGTGAGCTATTGTATTCTTTGGGGAAGCTTTTAATGCCTCATTTATTTTTTAATATGAAGTAAATACTCTTTTCTTCATCTCCAAAAAGTTTCAGGTCTAAATTCCAAGTAGAAATGTATAAATCTCATTTTTAATGGAAGAACAATGCCATTTCCCCACTACCTTGTTGTGAGCCAATGTATTGATGATGATTTCGAATGAATGGATGATTCTCTGATATATTTGTGATAAATATACTGCCATGGATGTCTTCTACAAGTTTCATGTATTGTACTTGAGCATTTGAAGCATTTTTACTCAGTTTAGTTGTATTGGGAGGTGAAATAGTGTCATTTCCCCAAGGGTCGAATTGGGGATTTTTGTAGTTGAATGGGAGAGGGTGAGAATAGTTGTAACAATCCATTAATGGTGCATATGAGACTTTAATAAAATAATTAACACATTACATACCTCTGTTCATAAATTTGAGTGGTTTTGGAGGCATTTGGGAAGCCATTTTCAGTACTTACCCCAGGGGGATTTGAACCCCAAATTACTAGTAAAATTGCATAATTGGTTCAGAATCTTAAGAGAGTTTGCAGAGGTCTTTTGGTGCACATATGTCATCCATAAACATCATATTCAAGTTCTAATATCATTCATACACCTTCCTTGAATATTTGAAGGCATTTGGAGTCAATTTGAGACCTAGACACCAATACTAGTCAAAGGAAAATCACTAGTAAAGTTACCTACATTGATCAGAATTGAAAGAGGATTTGCAGAAGTATTTTAAAGATCCAAAGGCATCCCTGAAACACATATTTATGTCCTAATATCATTCATATACCTTCTCAGAAGATTTGGGATCATTTTGGGCAAATTTGGGACCTAGAGATCAAAACCAGTCAAAGGTCTAACTAGGGAAAAAAGTGAAAAATTGCCATTTTAATAAAATTCCTAACAAGGGACATTACACCAGTCGACTATTACCCTGTTCCTAGAGGTCCTCAACTATCCTCCGGGCCTTCCTATTGTCTATCTATGACTTATGGATCTGGGCGTCGATGCCCCTGCTTCATCTTTGTGAGAATGGGTGTTGAGGATAAAAATCACTTCCTCTTAAATTTCCTTGCACACACCCACATAAGATCTCACTTTGAACACATAGAAAATAAAACTCTAAAGCAACCAAAGTAGTTCCTTATTTTTCTTTCTTAATGTCGAATAAACAAAAATTAGTCTAAGTAAACTTTAACTATCATCATAATATAATCATTATAAAGTAAAATTACTATTTTAACCTCTCTTTTTTTAATTTATCAATTCAAACTATTTAAAAATAATTAACATTTTGAAAAATCAATATTCATCCTTGATCACTTATATTTATTTATAAAAATATTTATTTTCTTAATTATTAAAATAGATTATCTAATGCATATTGTTGTATTTAAATTACTTAGTAAAAGTAAAACTATCAAACCACGATGTTAAATACAGTACTTAGTGATGAATGGTTGTGTTTTGTCTAAATCATATTCAGAATTAAACATCAAATATTAGAATTACTTACTAAGTAAAAGTAAGATTATTCAACTATATGGTTGAATAAAACTAAATACTAAAAAATATGTTGATGGTCAAAGTAAAACGACAAACTACATGGTTGAATAAAACAGAAAAATATGTTAAAAAATCTTAGAATTATATAATAAATAATTAAATTTCTATATAACAGGAAAATCGTTTTTTAGAGTTTATTCATTTCAATTATTTATATATATTTATAATAACTTTTATGTCATTTCCATATTATTTAGTATTGGTTGGCTGAGTTAAAACTCTTGTGAGTTAGTGAGTAATCTGAGGTGGAGTGTCTAAGTGAAAAATAAAAACTTGAAGAGTTGTTTAAAGCTATAGAAAGTTTGAACAAGTCAAATGTATTTAGTAAGTAATTATTATATTTTTTTTGACACCACATTATATGTGATGTAAAGTTTGAACCTTATACATTGAGTACCTAGTTTTATGATGTCATATGCCCCTTATTGGAAATATTTGTAGGTATTTCACTGGTTCATTAATAAATTTGAGATGAGCGGAGCATTATTAAATTTGAGACGTTTATTTTGTTCGGCCGGAATGCTTATTTTTTCATTTTCTATTTTTTAATTTTTATATAAGCCTATGTGAGAATTTATTTATTTAATATTTTTAAATATAATTTATATTAAAAATAATTAATACATATTTTTCTTGTTTTCTGACATGGATCAGTATTCATAGATATAATTCCTAAGTTGGGTGAATAAGCATGGGCAAATGCATGTGGTCATATAATTCCTAAGTTGGGTGAATAAAGGGCTTCAAGTGTGTAAGCAAGGGCCAATGCATGTGGTCAAGGTTCATGAATGTCCATGCACATGCCTCATGCATAACTTCAGTATAATATAATGATGGGAGACCTCCATCCCACCTTTCCATTATTTAATAGGATAGATCTCAAGTGGTGTGGGAAATTGAAGGCTAGGAAACTTTCCTTGAGCATGATCAATGACAATTCAATGTTAATGGAGTGGTACCGGGGTGTGTTGTATGATGATTTGAATGTTGAGTATGTATTTCTAGCCTCTACTTGTACATTTGATTTCAAAGGATGCTTGACAATCTGGCTATGAAGCACACCAATTACAGTTTGGGCCCTAAAGCGAGGGATTAATTCGAATTGGGAAACTGACAATGATGAAAATTTGCGGTCTTTGTTGGGGTTGCGAGAAGGCGAAGGAAGAACAAGTAAATATTGGCTTGACAAGAAGAGAGATGTAATAATAATGGCTTGTGGTAGGAATCAAAATGAGAGCAATGCTATAGGGAAGGACAAGTTCTATTAGCACTCTCCATGAATTGAACTAGAGGCCAAGGCCGAGGCTTATTGCTATTCTAGATTTATTCCATCGAAAATTAAAGAGAAATCTTCAAGGCTAAGGAATGGGTGCAACATGAGCAGGTGACTGAGTAGACATGGGAGGTGCTGTGAGACATGGAGAAATGGATTCCTTATGTGGGATCCTCTCGAAACTGGGAGACAAAATACACCCAAACTCTATGGTTTTATTGGGAAATGAAAACCCTATTAAGTAGGGCACTTATGAATCACACAAAAGAGCATAAGGTGATATTACTATATATATGGATGACCTCTAGGGACATGCCATGAGACAATGCAAAAATAAACTTGACTGTTCAAGCCACTACTCGATTCAAATTTGCTGAGAGGACAATTTCTCCTAAGGACATTCCTTCAACCTCTACCCAACACATTCAGTTATAATTGAGATTTTTGATGATGAGAAGTAGTTATAATTGTTTTAGTTTCCCCAAGTCCATTTTTGTTTTGTCACTACATCCCTGATCTATAAACTTTAGCGTGATACTCTACTAATTTATATAGTCATGCACAACACTCATATGGTGACTCACAACATTTCTTGGTGCTTTATTGGTGTCATTTTTGGCTTCTCATATGTTATAGCTTTAAAAAAATATTCATACTTATAAATATTCATACATTAAATTAAAATTAATTTTTATATCTTTTGTTTCAATAATAATATTTTCACTTTATTTTTAATTTTAATAAAATAATTATTATTTTTATGATATCTTTTAAAAAAATTATTTTAAACCCCTTTTTTATTGTAAAAATACTTATTTGTGTCCTTAATTTTAAAGAGGGGTATGTAAAAGGTGTGAAATGTTTTGCTTTCTTGTGAATTGTTTATGAAAACCAATTCATAGAAATGTTGTAATCATTGATCATTATTTTATTTCTTATCTAATTAAAGAAGTTAAATACATAGATAATATTATAACTTAATTAAATATTGAAGAAATCAAATATAACAGATAATATATATTAATTAAATATTAAGGAAATATATATATATATATAATTAAAAAATAATAATTAAATATTAAAAAAATCAAATGAATTTCATTAAGCCGTATGACAGGATGGAAAAAACAAACTGCGTAATAGCCTAAAAGAACATTCGCAGGTATTTGTTGACTTTTGTAAGTATTGATGTTTGAAGATTACAAAGAACCTTTTGAATATGTTGCCACGTACCATGAGTTAATGCTGCTGCACGCTTCCCACTAATTTCCTAGGCATTCCAAGTCAACAATATTCCAATCCTATACACTACAATTTGGAACTATTCTCAGGTTTTTCTAATAGAGACGTACATATTGAAGAAAAAAAAAGTTTTCAATAGTGTATCCCATCAACTATTCTCGTACCTTCGATAGTATCCCATCAACTAACTGAAAAAAATCAAAGTGTTTGCCCTTGACATGGAATGTGTAATATTTGTACCTTGGTGGCTCATATTAAAGGGCATTACAAATACTTCAATGTTCCATATGACATCCTTTTCAGCATTCAATATATATTATGTACCAATGCATTTAATGTTATTATCGAATAGTGAATCCAGTAATCCAATAGTAAATTCAATATATAATATCCTTTTCAGTATTCAATATATATTATGTAACAATGTGTTTAATGTTGTTATCGAACAATGAATCCAGTAATCTAATAGTGAATCCAATAATCTAATAGTTCATAATCATGCTTTAATATTAAATAATATTAATGTAGAGTATATATTCATTTTCCTTTTTGTTTTGTACTAGAAGCATCTGCTTAGTTCACTTTGATCTTTGTACATATGTCTCCACTCTCCTTCTCCACCATATTAAAATGTTTACAACAATCCATTCTCCAGCCAAGAAAGTAGGTCCAATATGAAGATTTTTTAGGCACCTCATGCCAATCATAATTAGTTCTAACCTGTTACACAATTAGATTGTACGAAGATGAAACAAATGTACTCTCTAGATTGATTTTAATGCAATCCTTCAAAATTTGAAATAAATAATATCAAAGAAAAAAGAGTACAAAAAATAACTTTACAACTAGGCATGGAGAATCCATATTCACAGCCACAAATTAAGTGGCTATGGTAGTCTAAACTCTTTACCATTAATACTTTTTTTTTTGCCAGTTATTTTCAAAATCATTTAGGAATTCCTAAAATGGCAATTATATATTGTTGGAATTACATAATGTGGAACCCAAAAAAATTGAATCATGCAAAATTTTGATTTTGAAAATTTATCACTAAATTCAATAAAAATGTCAAAAAAAACTTTTGAAAAAATACTTCTTAAAATTTAAACCTTACTAAAAACTCTAAAATAATTAAAACATGTTTCCATAATTTACACCAACATAGATCCATCTTAAAAGGGGATCTACCAAGCACCAAGAGGGATTTAATCTCTCATAGGCACAAACCCTTTTTTAGACTTAATGCAATATTTATAGTTTTAATTTATCTAATTTGTGTAGTTTTATATATGTCGTTCTAAATATTTTAAATCTAATTGGAGCTTACATGTTATTTTTTTTATAATATTTTATACTTTTTATGAAGGACACATGTCAGCTATAGGATGAGCACAAAAGGAGTTACACATCTCCCCCTACTGAGTTCTTTTGCGCAATTAACTTAAAAAATGACACATCACCTAACACTCCCTTTGTAGGAGGTATTTCTTTTCAACCTGATTTTTTTTATAACTTAGACAAACTTTTCCAAGTTAAAGGTTTTATAATTATATAAACCAACATAACATTACTGAACATGTCATCGTCAGCATAACATCTAGAGTTGTAGAATCGTAGAAAAATAAATTTATTTACTCCAATTATTGTGTAACGAAATAAACTTATCTTTGTTATAAGACATACTTTGAGATATACACTATAAATCTATAGCGTATTTCTCCTTATTTATTAAATATATTAGTTATGACTATGAAATTTTTATATAATAATAATTATTTAATTTTATGTAAATTTTCTATAAAATTATGACTCGTATATGATACTAATTACATTGATACAACTCTCCCACAATTTTTTTAGTGGATTCAAAGATCCCATTTTAATTACTATAAACACACCTATTCATAACAAAATCACCCAAATGAAACTCATAATTCTTCATAATCTTAAAAAGTTTAGAATACTCACTGTTTCCATCCTTGTCGTACTAACTAAATGTCTATAAAAATAAACACTCACATTCAGTGCAACGAGTGAAACAAGGTGCTTTATAGTCTAGTATGGGGAGATGTTGTAACGTGTGTTCATGTAACGTTACACACGAGTATGAGAGAGATGTTGTAATGTTTGTCCAATAATGTTACACGAGTAAAAAAAAAAGTAATAAATATTAAAACTTAAAACTTAAACTCGGATCTATTAATCAAGAGATATCAAATTTCTTGAGTTTAAATTTTAAAAAAGAAATACAACTCAAGAAATTGAATCCCTCTAGGTGTTTGATAGATATAGATTTAAGATGGATCTATGCTGATATCAAGATCACCTAAGTGAAACTCACAATTCTTTATAATCTTAAAAAGTTAATAATACTTAAATGCTTCATACATCCTTGTCATACTACCTAAATGTCTATAAAAATTAAGGGCAAGGAAAATGTTCTATCCTTTGAGTTTGAATTCTGACATACTACCTAAATGTCTATAAAAATTAAGGTCAAGAAAAACGTTCTATACTTTGAGTTTGATTTAACATCCCTCTTTTGTTCCTTGTTATTTTATAAATTGGAGTTGAAATGTATAAATGTTTACAGGTGAGCAGCAAGATCAAGGCCCAAAACCGGTTACAATGCACTAAAAACCTATAAGAAGAGAATGAACCTTAAAGACGTACGTTAGCAAATGATACAAAGAGCCTTCACCTATCCTCTGTATAGGCATGCATAAGCATTATCTACACCTTAAAACAAAGTTTTACTATACAACTTTTGGTGAATGCTTTATCGTGTATATATATATATGAGTAACCATATATATATACATAATTATTCATTTATACTATAAAGCATATAAAGCATTGGATGAAAGCTTTGTTACTATATTATATATATATAAAGCATTGGATGAAAGCTTTGTTATATTATATATATGTGTGAGTATCCATATACATATAATGATACAATTGTGCTATATAGCACTTGATGAATGTTTATTATATATATGTGAGTATCCATATACATATAGTTATTCTATTGTGCTATTTAACATTTGGTGAATGTTATTACATATATATATATGAGAGTATCCATATACATATAATTATTCTATTGTGCTATTTAATATTTGGTGAATGTTTATTATATATGTATATGTGAATATCTATATATAGTAAAGGGTGAAAGTTTATATGAGTATATATATGTATATATTCATTGGTTTTAATTTTTTAGATTTTAAATATATATTGTTTTATTTAAAAAATTTGTTGGCTTCCACATCTTGTTTAAAGAGGTCGAGCCATGTAGGTGACAGCTCTCACCCACTACATGAATATGTATAGGAAACAAAGACCACCAAGTGGCAGAAGAAGGAAGCATACCTAAGTAGGTAGTTGCCACTTGGCAGCCTTCTTTAAACCATTCTTTTTCTTGCTGAGCCCATTTTGGAGGGGAGTGAAGATCTATAGAAGGGGATTTTCTGCCAGAAATAAAAGGAGGAGGGTTCTTTTGCAGAGGGATAGGGGGTTTTAGGTAGCCCAGAGAGAGGAGAATTTGTCTACAGAAATTGTCAGGAGGACTTTGGATGATGGGCTCTAAGTTATTTTCTTTTCTGTCTGCCCAGTGTTAGTTGTATATAATTTTGATAATGTGTATTTTTATCTACTCATAAAACGTGTATTGATATCGATTGCCTGAAATCGCTGATATTGGATTCAGTGGTAGGACGCAGGGGCAGTTTATATATTTTGATAATGTGTATTTTTATCTGCTCATAAATGTGTATGTTGATGTATTTGTAACTTCGGAAGATATTCACTTGTATATTATATTTGTACTTTATTGTTATCCAATAGAGATGTATTATTCCTCTGATTGGAAGTGTTGTCATTTGTATTTGCAAGTGTTGCAAGTTACATTGTAAGTGTCATCATTTGTATTGATGGGTTATTAGACCAACAGTGTGGGGTCAGCCCTAGTTAGGTCATGTGGTTGGGTTATTAGGCTTCCTTAGGAGGTTGGCCCTGTTGGTTTATTGGAAGGTCAAGTCAATGTATAAATAGAGGGTGTGCCTCTCTCATTCTATTCATTCACTCACTTCTCAAGCTCACATAGCTAAGAGAGAAATTGGTGCACAAGTGGAGGAGGAGGAGAATCTGCTAGAGACATTTCTTTGGGTTTGATCATTGTGATCTTGGTTTGTGGCTTATCTTATCTCTGAGGAAGTTGTGGGGTTTTTCACCTTCTTGGTTTTCCCCGAGGAAACTCTGTGTCTATTGTCTCTTGTGTTTATGATTGTTATGTTGCACATGTTATTCTCTTAGTGATCCTAGATAATATTGAATGAAATTATCGTAAAATTTAACATGGTATCAGAGCTGACCTAAGAAGAAGGCACTGTGCAACTGCGGAAGCTAGCGCTTCGTAATATTTGGGTTTCTATCCATAGATCATTATCAAAGGTAGAAGGCTAGATTGACTCTCCTAGCAAGCGCACATCTTTCTGTAGAGACATAATTCAATTCTGAGCATTTTCAGTTTTTGGCCCGTCACTGCTACAGGAAATTAGGGTTTCAGAAAAAGTTGGAATTTTTGGAATCTGAATCCACGGCTGGATACTCCTCAAGAAAATCGAAGCTTAGATATTTGGATCGAATTTCTTGGTTGGGCAGAAGGCCTGGCTTTATCAAACCCTAGTTCGGGGTCTTGTCTAGTGAATCCGGAAGTTTCAAAGACAATTTTGAGGGGTCAAATTTTGCAGATCTCAAAATCTGAGTATACCAACTTGACCAACTCAGCAAGGCGCATCTTTCTATCCTTTCATAAATTTGAAATTTTAGGGTTTCTCTAACAAACCCTAATCCAACTCCAGATCCAATTTTCAGCAAATCAAGTGGTAAGACCTAAAACTTTCTATTTCCATTTGAAGTACTCTTTAAGATGTCTCACCACACCAAGCTTGAGGATAAGCTTGAAAGAGTTGACAACTTCCGATCCTGGAAGTGTAGGATTGGGTTAATCCTAGAGGAGAATGAGTTTGACACTTACATAAGTGAAGAGGTTCCAGTTCCAAAGGGAGAAGAGGCTAAGGCTTTACACAAGAAGAACTTGGTTAAAGTCAAGAGAATCATTGTTGATTCTATCAAGGACCATCTCATTCCCCATGCGTCTTCACTAAAGACACCTAAAGAGATGTTTGACTCTTTGACCAAGTTGTTTGAAGGAAAGAACATAAATCGGAAGATGACTTTGCGGAACCAATTAAAAGGGATAAAAATCCAGAATGGAGAGACCATCCAATCCTACTTTAATAAGTCTCTCAAATCAAGGAACAACTTGAAGTTGTGGATGAAGTAGTGGAGAATGGAGAAATTGTCATGACCACATTGAATGGTCTACCTAGGCCATGGGAATCCTTCATCCAAGGAATCTGTGCAAGAAGGAAATTGATCTCCTTTAGTAGACTTTGGGAAGAATGTTCACAAGAAGAAGCTAGGCTTGTGGCCCGAGAAGAAAAGATGGAAAGTGAAGATCAATCCCTCATAGCACACACTAAAGGACATAAGTTTAAGAGGGATAAATATAAAAACAAGAAAAGATATCATGCTCATGCTGCTGAGGATGATGAACCTCCCAAGAAGAAGAAAAGGGAAGAAAGTGATGATTCTTCAAGTGAGGAAGAATATGTGTTGATCTCTGCTCTCACAGGTACTATCTCATATGGATGTGATGATTGGCTTATTGATAGTGGGGCTTCCAAACACATGATGGGATTTAAAGAATCCTTTGTAGACATATCTGAACATGAGTCACCTCATAAGGTGAAACTTGGGGATGACTATCAATATCCTATAAAAGGAAGTGGTGAAGCCTCCTACAAGTTAGACTCTAGGAAGTCTTTGAACATGCAAGATGTTCTATATGTACCTGGACTCAAGAAGAACTTTATCTCCATATCATCTTTGGATGCAAAGGGAATGAGAGTTGTATTCATAGATGGCCAAGTACTCATGTGGCAAAAGGGTAAGACAATAGATGATGCAGTGGGGATTTGAGAGCAAGAGGGAGGATTGTACAAATTGAAGGGACAACCTGAACATACCATGGTACATGAATCCATGGAGCCAAGTGAGCTTTGGCATAGAAGGCTTGCGCATGTGCACTATAGAGCACTTCCAATTGCAAGCAAAACAGTAGAGGGTCTTCCTGAAATCCAGTCAAAGAATGAAGGTATTTGCAAAGGGTGTGGAAAAGGAAAGAACACAAAGAAAGCATTTCCAAGCAGTGAAATCAAAGCAAAAGGAATCTTGGAGATTATCCACTCTGATGTATGCGGACCAATGTCATCCAGTTCTTTGAGTGGGTATGTATACTATGTTTCCTTCATTTATGATTTCTCTAGGAAGACTTGGGTTTATTTCTTGAAGAATAAAGATGAAG
This sequence comes from Larix kaempferi, assembly GCA_027924585.1. Taxonomy (NCBI): domain Eukaryota; kingdom Viridiplantae; phylum Streptophyta; class Pinopsida; order Pinales; family Pinaceae; genus Larix; species Larix kaempferi. The sequence continues at coordinate 14,483,634 of BSBM01000103.1, read as the reverse complement.
TGTTTGATAAGTTCAAGGAATTCAAATCCTTGATAGAAAATCAAACTGATAAGAAGATCAAGATCTTTAGCTCCGACAATGGTGGAGAATTCACTTCAGGTGACTTCAAGAACTTATGGAATAATTTGGAGATTAAGAGGGAGTTGAGTACTCCTTACAATCCACAACAAAATGGAGTTGCAGAAAGGAAGAATAGAACTATCATGGAAGCAGCCCGGGAAATGCTTCATGACCAGGATCTGCCTATGCACCTATGGGCAGAAGCAGCAAAAAAAGTTGTATATGTGCATAACAAAACACCTCACAAAATACTTGACAACAAGGCACCAAAAGAAGTGTTATGCGGTAAGAAACTTGAAGTTAGCCATCTCAGGATATTTGGCTGTCCAGTATACACACATATTCCAAAGGAAAATAGGACAAAGCTAGATCCTTCAGGAAAGAAGGGCATCTTTGTGGGTTATAGTGAAAGCTCGAAGGCTTACAGAATATACTTTCCAGGGTTCAAGAAGATTGACATCAGTAGGGATGTAACATTTAATGAAAACTCCGCATACATCAAATCAAGGAAGACGCCTGCTGAAGACAATGAAGAACCAAGGGTAACCAGAATTCAAGACACCACTATGAATGAAGTAATTCCAAAAGAATATCGTGAAATTGAAGATCCACAAGAACCTGTAGATCCACCCCGTGAGAAGATCTCTCACAAGAGGAAACTTGCATGGGCTAGAGAGCTCATCTAAGATGCAGAAAGGTATGGTATTCCATAAGAGGAAAACATAGAAAGGAAAATGACAAGGTCACACACTAGCTATGTTGCCTTGCTCTGTGACATTATGAACAAAGAACCTTCCAGTTATGAAGAGGAAACGGAAAAGAAAGAATGGAAGGATTCCATGGTCGAGGAATACCAATCGATCGAAGAATGATGTTTGGAATGTGGTCCCAAGACCAAAAGGGAAATCTGTTGTGACTTCCAAGTGGATCTATAAGATCAAGCATGCTGCAAATGGTAGCATAGAGAAATACAAGGCAATATTTGTAACTCGTGGTTTCTCTCGGAAAGAGGGAATAGATTATGAAGAGTCTTTTGCACCTGTAGCTAGATACACTTCCATCATAACAATACTTGCTCTGGCTGCAGTGATGAAATGGAAGATACACCAGATGGATGTCAAGACAGCTTCCTTGAATGGTGTAGTCGAAGAGGAAGTGTATGTGGAGCAGCCACTTGGTTTTGAGACACATGATAGGGCGTCATATGTGCAGGTTGAAGAAAGCCTTGTATGGCTTGAAGCAAGCTCCTAGGGCTTGGTATGGTAGGATAGACAACTTTCTATCCAGCTTGGGCTTTACTAAGAGTAAAGCAGATTCCAACCTTTACTACAAGGTTGAGGAAGGCAATCATATGATACTAATACTATATGTGGATGACCTGTTTGTTACAGGTGAGGATGGGTTGATTTCCGACACCAAGAGGAAGCTTGTTGCCGATTTTTAGATGAAGGACTTGGGGATGATGCATTAATTTCTAGGCATGGAGGTGTGGCAGAGTGAAGATGGGATCTTCCTTGGACAAGGGAAGTATGCAGTAAATATCCTGAAGCGGTTCGGGATGATGGACTGCAAGGCCATGGCCACACCTATGGCATCGAACCTGAAGCTTCTGTGTGATGCTTCATCTGAGCCGGTTGATGTCATGGTTTATCGTCAGATGATTGGGTCCTTGATGTACCTGAAGAACACGAGACCAGATATTTTCTTTGTGGTGAACACATTGAGCCAGTTCCTGACGGATCCCATAAGTGTTCACCTGGTTGCTGTAAAGCATATTTTGAGGTACTTAAAGGGTACAGTTGATCATGGGATCAGGTGTGATCTCTTGGTTTAGTAGGAAGCAATCCTGTGTAGCACTGAGTACAGCGGAAGCAGAGTATGTCGCAGCTTGTTCGATTAGTTGTGAGGAAGTATGGCTTAGGAAGCTACTATCTGAATTATTTGATCTCCCGCTGGATGCTACCTGTATCTATTGTGACAACCAGAGTTGTGTGAAGTTGTCAGAGAACCTAGTGTTCCATGACAGGTCAAAGCACACCGAGATCAAATATCACTATATCAAGGATATGGTCTAGAGAGGAGTAGTGAAGCTCCTGTATGTTGCGACGGATGAATAGATTGCATATGTGTTGACTAAACCACTAGCCAGAGTGAAGTTTGAGTACTTCAGAGAGAGGCTTGGTTTTCTTCAGATAGAAGATACTTCAAGGAAAAAGTGATGGGACACATTTACAGGAGCCATTCCAAGCATGGTGGCAGGAGAATCCTCCCATGGCTATGGATGTAAGCGCTGTGTGATGAGCATCAGAATGATACTCTGGATGATGTTCTGCATGATGTTGATTAGGATGATCATATGCATCAGGTGGATCATGTGTGATGATAGGCATTGGGTGGATGCTTTGTATTATCAGTTTGATTATACGATGATGACGAGTATTAGGATGATGCTCTAGATGACATGCATCAGGACGATGCTATGATGATGATCAGGATGATCATATATGACGAGTATCGGGATGATGCTCTAGATGACATGCATCAGGACGATGCTATGATGATGATCAGGATGATCATATGTGACGAGTATCAGGACAATACTCCAGATGATATGCATTAGGACAATACTGTGACGATGATCAGGATGATCATGCGATGATGATGTGCATCAAGATGATGTACTATATGATGATGATCAGTATAATCATGAGTATCAGGTTGATACTCCGTGGCCGTGGACAGTTTGTGCATGTAGCATAGAAAAAATCTTGGGAGATCCGATAGGTTGAGTGGTAAGCTCGTAAATCAGTCCTGGGATGCTCTTTCGATGTTTTTCTACTAGAGGCATGTAATCAGTCCTGGAGATCCGATAGGTTGAGCGGTAAGCTCGTAATCAGTCCTGGGATGCTCTTTAGAGTTCTTGCAGGAAGCAAGACACTCTTTAAAGTTTTTTCCTAACCACGTATAATCAGTCCTGGAGATACGATATGTTAAGCGGTAAGCTCGTAAATCAGTCCTGGGATGCTCTTTAGAGTTCTTGCAGGAAGCAAGACAGTCTTTTAAGGTTTTGTGGTGGGGGTCACATGTAATCAGTCTTGGAGATCCGATAGGTTGAGCGGTAAGCTCGTAAATCAGTCCTGGGATGCTCTTTAGAGTTCTTAAAGGAAGCAAGACACTCTTTTAACGTTTTGTGACAGTCAACATGTAAAAGATCCTGGGAGATCTGATAGGTTGAGTGGTAAGCTCATAAATCAATCCTGGGATGCTCTTTCGAGGTTTTGTTGACGGATATAATAAGTCCTGAGGATTCCACAGTATGGCCAGAGATGATGAGGACCTACAGGAGGCTAGGCCTACATCCAGCATGAAAAATGGCTAGCTCTATAAAAATTCCTATGACGAGAAGAATTCAAAGATAGCCCAGTAATTGAGATGTCAAGTACAACAGCAATGATGATGATGATGCTCCGTGATCCAGTGATCCTAGTGATCCTAGATAATACTGATTGAAATTATCGTAAAATTTAATAGTGTATTGATATCGATTACCTGAAATCGCCGATCTTGGATGCAGTGGTAGGACGCAAGGGCACTTTACATATTTTGATAGTGTGTATTTTTATCCGCTCATAAACGAGTATTGATAACGATTGCGTGAAATCGCTGATCTTGGATGCAGTGGTGGGACGTAGGGGCAGTTTATATATTTTGATAATGTGTATTTTTATTTGCTCATAAACGTGCATTGATATCGATTGCCGGAAATCGTTGATCTGGGATGCAGTGGTAGGACGCAGGGTAGTTTACATATTTTGATAATGTGTATTTTTATTTGCTCATAAACGTGTATTATTGCCTGAAATCGCTGATCTTGGATGCAGTGGTAGGACGCAGGATAGCTGCATATTGTGATGATGTGTATTTTTATTGCTCATGACCTGTGTATTGATTTCGATTGCCTGAATCGCTGATCTGTGGTAGGACGCAGGGGTAGTTTGTATAATGTGATGATGTGTATTTTTTTTTATTGCTCATACCTGTGAGTGGATGGCGATTTTTAGAATCGCAGATCTAGTACGTAGTGGTAGGTTGTATACTGTGTGGTTATTGCATTTTATCGCCTCCGATCTTCTGTAGTTCTGAATCCCTGATTAAAGACTGTGCAACTTTGTTCTTTTGGAATCTCATTCGCTCAGCCTTTTTCTATGTGATGAATGCGTTGTTACATTTTTTATCTTATCCCCGAAAACGTAGATGCTTAGGCCAGCATCGATCCGACCTATGTAATGCTGAGTTCCTGTATATATCTTCTTTTAGTTCCGTGGTGAATAATTAATGTTCATTTATTCAGTTTTATTTATTTATTTAAGTGACCTCTGTTGAGATGAGCAGAGCGGCACCCGATGAAAAATCGTGGTTGCTTTTCGTTCCACTCCAGTACTGAAATCAATTGATAATCAGTCAGTCGTTGGGCTTTCTGATTCTCACATCTCGGTAATGGTTAAGAGAATATCAATTAAGAATAGCCTAGTGCCAGTAGTAGCATGAGCACATGGCTCTGTTATATTTTTGCATTGTTTTCATAATGATATATCGGTCAACTTTGGATTTTCAGTACAATGATGCACCTCGATCGGAGAAGGGAAAGCAAAAAGGCTTGATCCCGATCGAGATTATCTTCTTGCTTTACTACAATGCAATCGGATGACCCTCTGTGTTGGTAAGACAGTAACGAAACCCTCTGTGTAGGTAAGACAGTAACGAAATTGTGTATTCTGAGATGGAGTTCTAGGTGAATGTGTTTCATATTGTTTTCCGAGCAAGAGATGGATCCTGGAAAATTATTGTTAGCAGTGAATATCCTGAGAGTGCCGACTATGAAGAGGGATTTGGGAAAATGAAGCAAAGTTTGTAACGTCTGTGTTGTAGAGAAATGTATCTTCATTTAATTGGCAATGATTGTGTTGTAGAAAATGTAACTCCCTACTTATTGCACTGACTGTAACGAGGTGTTTACAATTCAGTATGGGGGAGATGTTGTAACGTTTGTCACATTTATCACGTTTGTCACATTTGTAACATTTGTCACGTTACAACCCACTATGGGGGAGATGTTGTAACATTTGTTACATTTGTCACGTTTGTCATGTTATGTTTCCATGTCGGCTCATAACTTATAAAAAATAAAAAAAACAATTAAAAATTTCATGTTAGCTCATAACTTATCAAAAATTAAAAATAAAAATAATTAAAAAATTAAAAGAGAGGGATCCAATTTTTTGAGGGGTAATATTTTTCTTGATGTGTAAAAAATTTAAGATGACACAAAAAAATTAAACCTCAAGAAATTGGATCCCTCTCGGTGTTTAATAGATCCGGGTTTAAGATGGATCTATGCTGATATAAACTACAAAATACAACTGCCTTTGATAAACGTAGCCCAAAAGATGGATAAACCATGTGATATTGAGTCTCTCTTGTATGTATATGTTTATTTTATTGTGATGTATGATGGAAAAGTTTGTGATATTCAAAGATGAGCTAATATAATCATATGAGATAAAGCCCCTTAACTTTGAAAGTATCATTTTAATTGAAGAAACTTATTAAGGATATATATGAGGTCTAGTGTATTATTTCCATTTTGTATAAGTGTCCTAAGTGGAAAGATGTATGATGTGCTACTATCGTATAAGCATCCAAAGGGGAATATATTAAGTTGTTTAGATGTGGGGTTTTAATTTGATAGATGAATCGAATGTCGAAATGTTTTACAAAAATATGACTTGTATTTTGGGGATGTCACATTTGAATTCTGAAAAGAAAACGTTCTATACTTTGAGTTTGAATTCTGAAAAGTCATAGAGATTCAATATATAATTGATATTATTAATATAAATTTATTTTTAATGTGAATTTATTAAAATTAAAATTTTGATATTATTAATATAAATTTATTTTTAATGTGAATTTATTAAAATTAAAAATTTTAAGTGAATATTTTTAGTAATACATAATAAAATTAAAGTAAAAAAAATTATATTTCTAAAAAACTACTTTAATTTTTTATTTTATATTGAATTGTAGAATACTTCACTACTTCAAACACAAAATCTTTCTAATAAATAATAAATAATAAATCATTCTTTTATACATATATGCAAAAGAAACACTAAATAACAATAACTAATATATAAAAAGTGTGTCAAGGATACCATGGTCCATTGGTGGGGTTAGATGGATTTCATTCCATCCACCCGAGTTCAATTCCATTGAGACATCTTTTGGCTTGCATTATCGGCTGATGGTTTGCTCGATCTACCATTCACAATATTTGAGGAAGTTTGTTGAGATTTCCCGTGCATTGTTAGCTTTCCTTTAGCAGGTCATGGCTTACAATTGTATAGTATCCATGGAGATATGGAAACTACATGTCATACCTTGCATGCTCTATCCATATCCACATCACTCATTCATTGAAGTGCGTGCTTTGACTAAGAGTGGGAATATTTGTATATCGACCACTTCCAGAAAATATTCACCCCACATTTGTCATGACATTTGGTGGACAACTTCATTAACTTTATGTGACATGCAATAAGAAGACGAGGACTTGGTTTTTTTCTTTCTTTCTTTCTGTAGAGGGAAGCTACATTTAAAGTCCGTCGAATCTGCAGTTTTTTTGGTAAGATGATTCTTCTAAAAACAATGTATGGGAGAAAAGATATTGAACTTGTTCAAGAATTTGCCTCTCAAGAAAAAGAACAATTTGCTCAGTTTTAATAATGATTTAGTTGAATAAGTGTTGGAGGAATGCAATGAACAAGACATCAAGATCAAGGATACATAATTTAATAAGTTCCAGAACTTCAAAACTTGATCAAAGTTTTTTTTTTAGGACTTTTGTGATTTCTATAAGGAGGAAGAGATCAAGAGGGAACCAACAAAATAATAAAAGATAAGTATTTGGATTTGGATTATCATTTGTCATTATTGTTTTTCATCTTTTTCATAATAGTTATATGTAGATCTGTGATACATTTTCTTTTATGCATTTATATATGATTGAGATTGACGAGCAGTAGGCTCATGTAGTGCATGTTATATATATGTTAAGTAAGTACCCTATAGTGTTGCACAACATCCCGTGATCCCTTGATGGAGCTAGTCTATGATGAAACCTCTTTGCTAACATGCTGAGAGAAGTGCATGCTTTTGATAGTGTGTTCCGGTGAAGATGGAAGGAATCCAGATAGTTACCAAGTGTGTTTGGGATACAGATGGGTGTTGTGCTATAGCATTGGATAAGATGCAAAATTCCCTTGAATTGTTATGTAACTGTGTGAACTACATCATTATACATATAGATTGTCATTGCATTGAAATATCAATATGATTTGATTGATTTTCATGATTATGCAATCTTGTTAATTATTTGACTAAATATGACTTGTAGGGAACTTGACCATATGCTATGGCCTACAAGAGAAGGATGATGAGACTTGTTCAGAAGGACAGGTGATGGATGTAAAGTCTTCCATATAATAGATCTCGTTGATTTTCAGTATTTGAGAGGGACCAAGATGCTAAGAAAATGGGAGGTTTCTAGGAGCATGACTCTTAAGGTCAGATAGAAGGATGATTTCCGTGATAGAAGGAGCATCTACAGTGGATTTGTTGACTATTCAACAATGACAATATTAGATATATGTGGATCTAACACATTCAGCATATGTGGACCCATGACCTATAGGTCCAGAGGATATCATATGAAGATTGACAGTTGAGAGTAGGTCGGTCTCTTTATTACAAATGTTCATCCTTCTGATGATCATAAGGATTTGCAATTAGTTGTAGAAGAAGGATCCTCTAAAGTTCCTCAATTACTTTAGTATTCTACTTGAGATGTGGGGACCACATGCAGAGTAGTTGGCTTCCAGTTAGAGTCATGACATACTCTAGAAGTGGTTAAAGCATTACTTGTGCCTGAGTGAAGATTTAGTATTTCTCTATATTAATCCTAGAGGATGAGAACTACTTAGTTGACCTATTAGCAGGTGTAGTATACATATGTTAAGTTAGAACAATGAATCAAGATTCAACATTTGCAGATGGTACAAATTGTTGATGATGATCGCTTGATTGTGATTCATTGACAGATGCAGAGGGAGTTATCCTTTGAGTTCAACATGTGGATCTTGACCTATTGTATTACTTCTTGAGATTGGAGGTGTGGCTGATACCAAGTGAGATCTTCCTTGGTTGAGGGAAGTACATAGTTTATATCCTGAGCAGATATAGCATTGTGAGTCCATGGCTACATTGATGGTGACAAACCTGAAGAAGCTGAGTGTGCTTCAATTTCAGATTTGGTAGATCACACCATGTATAGAAAGTTGATTAGATATATGATATACTTGGTTGATACCAAACCAGTGTACTCTCATGAGGATATGTGCTTATTTGCTCTATGAGAGATGGCGTTCAGGATGCAATTCAGATTGACATCTAGGATGACACCTTGTATAGGTTAATTCCCTAACCCATGAGTATCTCTAGAGGGAGACGACGATGCACTTTTCCATAGGGAGTCTGGAATGATATCCAGTGACATAGAGAGAGAAAGAGACTTATTTGAGTAGACTCACATGATGAGAAATAAAACTGCTGGAGGAGCAACAGTGTACTAATACCCCCAAGACGTTTCAATTATTTTTGAAATACTCTCCAAAAAATTGTTATTTGTAAAAGAGTTATAAAACTCTATACTCACATTCATGTGGGTGAATATTATATTATTTTATCATTATTAATAAAAGAAAGGCACTTGGAGAAACCAGTTGAAAGAGGGGACACCATCATGAGACAATGAACAAGTGGATAGCAAGCAAGATATTTTGTATCAATCAAATCCAAGTCAAAAGCTCGGCAAGACGACCAGATCCACCATTATAGGGATGAGGATATTTGCTTGAAATTTGATTGAGATGGCACAAGACCTAGGAAAAAAATATATAATGGTTCACTAAGAAGACACACACCGCTGTGTAGTGCATGAAGAGATGGTTGCTAAGCCACTGAGTATTTTTCTCTCTTTTTTGAAATTCCATTACTTGATTTGCTACAGACTCTATCAAAGAGTGTTGCGTTCAAATTTGATTAGCTAGTTCATTGGTCCATGGTAGTGATCTAGATTGGGGGTGAAGTTGGACAAGCAAAGTGGCTATCATATTCTATGGTTGGGAGGAACTAAAAGACTCCAAGTGTTTTTCCTATTTTTTTCAAGTAAGTAAATTTTATTTTTTGTGTGTGTGCTTAATAATTTTATAAAGGACGTATTTTTCTCAGATGTTTACAATGGATCCGTTGTAAGTGGTAGTATTTATTTTCGTTTTTTTGTTTATAATGAGATAAAGAAATGAGTGATAAGCTAAGATATATAGAATAGATTACAGTAGCATAGTATGTTTATGCCGAATTTGAGGTATGTTCCAATGTGGTATCAAAGCATGGTTGTGATAGAGTATTTTTACTATAAGTTCATAGGAGGTTCTCAAAATATTGGATGTTAATTTGTTTATGAAAGCCTCTAGATGATCTTACTATCTGTAGAAAGTATTCTAGTTGGATGTGTTATTATGGATCAACTGGGCGATCCATAATATACCCCTAGTGATAATGCAGACTATTTGTTTTATATTACCATTCCTAATCTCAATTGGGCGATCTGATTCAAAGAATCGACCCATGATGAAATGCAAACTATTTGTTTCATATAAAACTCTGATCTAAATTGGGCGATATCTGTGAGAGAATCGAGTCGTTATTAAAACATGGAATGTTGGTTTTTGTTTAAAATTTCTGGACTCCGTAGACGTCGGGCCTCGTGAATAAAATTATTGATTGTGGTTTTATGTTATGTAGTATATTACCATTATATTCGCCTTCGTTTGACTGCATTGTTTCTTGTATAATGTGCTTATGGTGACATATCAAGTCTTATCTTTGTGTATTTTAGTTGTCACCTTTAAATGTGAATTTGGTTACTTTCACACCTTAGTATAAACTATGGAAACTCTTGTTAATAATTATTGAGGCTGTAAATGGCCGTGAGCTCATATATGTCTCTGTATTCTGCAATAGAAATCGAATAATTTGTAATTAATCCTCATTGAATAATACAAGGATATGTTTTGTGCGTTTGGTTTCTGATAATGTTATTGATAAGAGCTAGTGCGATTCCCACTTGAGAATCAACCCCATACCTCAAGCTTTGTTGCTGCTATTTCATTATTATTTTATGTGTTCTTTCCTCGTATGGTAGAAATCCAGTCCTTGCATTCTTTGAACATTATGAGATAGAGTTGTACTGATTGTTACGACTGTCAAATATTAGATTAATTTTTGTAATTAATCTATAATTTGGGCCACACATGTAAATAATTAAAATGTGTGTGCTATCATTTAATTAAGCCTAAATATAGTGATTTAATTAATAATTGATTAATTGGCTTAAGGGTATAATTGTCATGAGACTATTGTATAGATACCATTAGATAATTATTATTTCTATGAGGGGCGGAAATATAATTGTGATAAAATTAAAACTGCCCTAGCTGTTATTGTGATAAAATTGCCCTAGCGGTTTATAAATAGGGTTATGGTCCCCATTCTACCACGACGCATTCCAATTTCTGAAAATCCTCTCAGAGAGAAGTTGACACAGAATCTAGTGGCTAGAATTGGAAGATCATCTCAAAGGGTTCTCTTCCTGTAAGGTTTCTCCTTCAATGGATTCAGGTATGCTTCCGCTATTAATTTTCTACTCATTGTTTTAATCAGGAGATTCCAGTATATATAAATTAGGGTTTTCATTTTGTTTGATTATTAACAAGTGGTATCAGAGCCTACTTCTTGATTAATTCTTTGAGTTATTAATTTAATATATATATATTTGTCAATGGATTCAGTGGATCATTTTGATAAAGTCAATAGAAATCGATTGTATTAATATAAAAATATACATAAATACATTTGGAAATTTTTCTACTTTCTGTGCTTTTAGCTATTTTTTCTATAAGAGTATACATAGATACATTCATTGGTTAAGAAGAGAGGTGGAGAAAAATTTGTATTTGAAGTCAAAAGTATTACCTTTCCAATTGATTTATCTTAGAAATTTCTTTGGAATAGTAGGTGATGATTTTGTTAAAGTTTCAAATATATATATATATATGTATATGAGTATAAAACGCCTTTATCCCTTGCTGCTGCAATATTTATCATATTCTTATCATAATATATTAAGTTTTAATTTAATTTTTGTATTAAATAAATTTTTTTTTGGTTTGGCACAGTTATTGTATTTAGTATATAATTATTGATCAAAACTGTGAATTTGAATTTGAATTTGATTTTTATTACTATTATTATTATTATTTAATAGCATTTTATGATATTAATATTTAAGTTATTGATCTAGCATTTTAAATAGGCTAATTAAAGCGGAAAATCACCAAAGTGACATCTTTCGTGTAGATTAGTCTGTTCGGGGTGTTAGATATTTGTGTGTATGTGATTCATGCGGGTATTGACTGGCCCAAAGGAAAGTTAATATTTGGTCAAATTGCATACATACTTGTGGTGATAAATATGTGATGATTATAAAGGTAACTTAATGTGAATAATAAATCAATCCAAAGATAGATTTATTATTTGACATAACTTATCATCAATGTTTGATCACTACAACAAGAGTACCACTTACAGTTAATATTACTGTCCAAAGACTTGATATTAATGTTGTGCTAGGTATCTTGAAATGTCATAATTTTTTTTTTTTTTAATTTAAAGATTATGTGTTTAATTGCTTATTTTATGTGAACATGATGGTTTATTTGATTCATTTTATTTTGTTCTCTATTCAGCTTTTATATCAACTACTTCTATATCTGCCAACATCAATAATGTCCCTATGTTAAATGGGACTAATTTTAAGGACTGGAAAGAGAATATGATGATTCTCTTAGGCTGCATGGATATAGATTTAGCCTTGAGAATGCCCAAACCCGATGAACTCAATGAGGATAGTACTCAAGAGGATGAGGTTTATTGGGGTAAGTGGGAACGTTCAAATAGGCTAAGTCTTATGATCATGAAGCGCGGCATTCCAGAAGCTTTCAGAGGTGCGGTAACCGATGAGGTTACTAATGCCAGTGACTTCCTTGCAGAAATTCAGAAACGTTTTGCCATAAACGATAAGGCTGAAACGAGCACGCTTTTAGCAAGCTTGATTTCAATGAAGTACAAAAGCAAGGGTAATGTTCGGGAGTACATCATGGAGATGTCTCATCTTGCTTCAAAACTTAAGGCTTTGAAACTTGAGTTATCTGATGATTTCCTCGTGCATTTGGTTCTCATCTCTCTTCCTGCACAATTTAATCAATTCAAGGTCAGTTATAACTGTCAAAAGGATAAATGGACTCTTAATGAGCTCATTTCATTTTGTGTGCAAGAGGAAGAGAGATTGAAGCAAGACAAGACCGAAAGTGCTCATCTGGCTAGCACTTCCAAGGATAAGGGCAAACGAAAGAATAAGGATAATAAGGTTGCTGCTTCTAAGGGTCCAGAACAAAAGAAACAGAAAGTTGAGGTAACATGTTTCTTCTGTAATAAGCCTGGACATACTAAGAAGGAATGTACCAAGTATGCTGCTTGGCGTGTTAAGAAAGGTATATTTCTTACTTTGGTCTGTTCTGAAGTTAATTTAGCTTCAGTATCTAGAAACACATGGTGGTTAGATTCTGGTGCTACTACTCACATTTGTGTTTCTATGCAGGGTTGCCTGAGTTACCGAAAACCAAGTGATGCTGAAAGATGCATCTATGTCGAAGATGGTCAGTCGGTAGAAGTAGAGGCAATAGGGCACTTTAGATTATTATTGAAATCTGGTTATTTTTTGGATTTAATAGATACTTTTGTTGTACCATCTTTCAGATGGAATTTAATTTCAGTTTCTGTTTTGGACAAATCAGGTTATTGTTGTTCATTTGGAAACAATAAATTTACATTATCTATTAATTCAAATGCTGTTGGAACCAGTTTACTTAATGTTTATGATAATCTATATTTGTTGGAAACTGTTCCGTCCTATAATGAAACCTTGCATGTGGAATCACGAGGTACAAAGCGTAAATTGAATAAAGGTAATTCGGCTTCATTGTGGCACAAACGCCTAGGTCATATCTCTAAATCTAGAGTTGAGCGACTTGTGTCCGATGGGATTTTGGAATCACTTGACTTTTCAGATTTTGATATTTGTGTTGAGTGTATTAAAGGAAAACAGACCAAAACAAAGAAATTGGGTGCCAATAGAGCTACAGACATCTTAGAATTAATTCATACAGATATCTGTGGACCATACCCTACGGCATCTTGGAATGGTCAACAGTACTTTATAACATTCATAGACGACTATTCAAGATATGGCTACCTATTTCTTATACATGAGAAATCAAAATCATTGGACGTGTTCAAAACATTTAAAGCAGAAGTTGAGTTACAACTCAACAAAATAATAAAGAGCGTCAGATCTGACCGTGGTGGTGAATACTATGGTAGATATGACGGATCAGGTGAACAACGTCCAGGACCATTTGCTAAATACCTAGAGGAATGTGGGATCGTCCCTCAATACACCATGCCAGGATCACCTAGCATGAATGGTGTAGCAGAAAGACGAAACCGAACTCTTAAGGACATGGTAAGGAGCATGATTAGTCATTCTACTTTACCTGAAAAACTCTGGGGTGAAGCACTCAAAACGACAGCTTATATCCTAAATCAGGTGCCAACTAAAGCGGCTGCTAAAACGCCTTATGAGCTTTGGACGGGTCGAAAGCCCAGTTTAAAGCATTTTCATATTTGGGGATGTCCAGCTGAAGCGAGACCTTATAAGCCTCATGAAAAGAAACTAGACTCTAAAAAAGTTAGCAGCTACTTTATTGGCTATGCAGAGCGATCAAGGGGTTTTAAATTTTATGATCCTGCTATTAGGTCAATTTTTGAGACGGGAACTGCAACATTTTTTGAGGATGTTGAGTTTGGGGGGAGAAATCAGGCTAGGAATATTGTCCTTGAGGAGGAAGAGGGATCTACTATTGCTTTTGATAATGTACAGGTTTCACTACCTATCATTGATCAAGAAGTAAACTTGGATCCTCAACCAACAGACAATATTGTTCAACCCTTAATTGTTCAACCCTTAATTGCAAATGAGGACATTGCTCCTGAAAAACAAACTCAAAAACCTCAACCTGAAGAACAAACTCAACAATCTCAAGAAAATATGCCATTAAGGAGATCCACTAGAGAGAGGAAAAATGCAATTTCGGACGATTATATCGTATATCTCCAGGAACGTGAGGTAGAAAGTGGAATGATGGAAGATGATCCAATCAACTTCCAGCAAGCCATGAAAAGTTCCGACTCTTAGAAATGGATTGAAGCCATGAATGAAGAGTGCAAATCTATGCAAGACAATAAAGTTTGGGAACTTGTCCCATTACCAGTTGGTACGAAGCCCATTGGTTGTAAATGGATATTTAAAACCAAGCGGGATTCAAATGGTAATGTAGAAAGATATAAAGCACGTCTTGTAGCTAAAGGCTTTACTCAAAAAGAAGGAATTGACTTCAAAGAGACCTTCTCTCCAGTTTCTACGAAGGACTCTTTCAGGATAATCATGGCACTAGTTGCACATTATGATCTTGAGTTACATCAAATGGATGTTAAAACAACGTTTCTCAATGGTGACATTGATGAAACAATTTATATGGTACAACCAGAAAATTTTGTGTCCGAAGACTCAAAGAATATGGTTTGTAAATTAACTAAATCCATTTATGGGCTCAAGCAAGCCTCTCGTCAGTGGTACTTCAAGTTTCATCAAATTATTGTCTCATGTGGTTTTGAGGCAAATCTTATGGATGAATGTGTGTATCACAAATTCAGTGGGAGTAAGTATATTTTCCTGGTTTTATATGTCGATGACATATTGCTAGCCACAAATGATATTAGCATATTGCACGACACCAAGAGATTTTTATCAAAACATTTTGAGATGAAAGATCTTGGTGATGCCTCCTTTGTCTTAGGAATCCAGATACACCGAGATCGTTCTAGGGGTATTTTAGGATTGTCACAAAGGACCTATATTGATAAAGTCCTCCAAAGGTATGGCATGCAAAATAGCAAACCAGGTGATACCCCTGTCGCTAAAGGAGACAAATTCAGTCTTAATCAATGCCCTAAAAATAGTTTAGAAAGTCAAGAAATGCAGAAGATTCCTTACGCTTCGGCTGTGGGGAGTCTAATGTATGCTCAGGTATGTACACGTCCGGATATTGCGTACATTGTTGGCATGTTAGGCAGATATCTAAGTAACCCTGGAATGGATCATTGGAGAGCAGCCAAGAGGGTTATGAGATATTTACAGAGAACAAAAGAGTACATGCTTACATATAGGAGATCGGATCAGTTAGAGATCATTGGGTATTCCGACTCCGACTTTGCTGGATGCCAAGACAGCAGAAGATCCACATCAGGCTATATTTATCTGTTGGCTGGTGGAGCAATTTCATGGAGGTCTGCCAAACAGACACTCATAACTTCATCCACCATGGAAGCAGAGTTTGTAGCATGTTATGGGGCATCCAATCAAGGAATATGGCTACGAAATTTTGTCACTGGGCTGCGTGTTCTGGATGGTATTGAAAGACCACTGAAGATATTTTGTGACAATAAATCAGCAGTTTTATATTCCAATAACAACAGGAGTTCTACAAAATCAAAATACATTGATATCAAGTCCCTAGTTGTAAAAGAAAAAGTACAGAGTGGACAGATATCCATAGAGCATATTGGAACAAACTCTATGATAGCGGATCCGCTTACAAAGGGATTACCACCCAAGGTCTTTCATGAGCACACTGCTCATATGGGTGTTGTCTCATTTGAGGATATCCAAATTTAGTGGGAGTTTATATTATTCATTGTATATTGCTCTATGTTATGTTTAGACTTTATCTATACATTTGGATTGTGTTCTGCAGAAATAAAGTATTCATTTTATTGCACTCTGTTAAATTATGCTAAAGATTTGATCTTAATAAAGTTAAGTAGGACCAGTTGGAAATAGGCATGAATAGATCACATTGCATGTAATTTCCATGCTATGCACTCATGATTGATCTATGTCATTTAGCTGTGCAGATATATGTGACCATTGATTGGTCTAGTAACGATTGATGTAACAAAGGCCACCTTGATCCTATGTCAGTATAGTTAATGGACCAGATTGTTCGGATATACCCTAAGGACATGATAGCAAATTTTGAGCTCATAAGGTTAAGCACATTTATTTGATTACATATGCATGTGGCCCAGTGGGAGATTGTTAGATTAATTTTTGTAATTAATCTATAATTTGGGCCACACATGTAAATAATTAATATGTGTGTGCTATCATTTAATTAAGCCTAAATATAGTGATCTAATTAATAATTGATTAATTGGCTTAAGGGTATAATTGTCATGAGATTATTGTATAGATACCATTAGATAATTATTATTTCTATGAGGGGAGGAAATATAATTGTGATAAAATTAAAACTGCCCTAGCGGTTATTGTGATAAAACTGCCCTAGCGGTTTATAAATAGGTTTATGGTCCCCATTCTACCACGACGCATTCCAATTTCTGAAAATCCTCTCAGAGAGAAGTTGACACAGAATCTAGTGGCTAGAATTGGAAGATCATCTCAAAGGGTTCTCTTCCTGTAAGGTTTCTCCTTCAATGGATTAAGGTATGCTTCCGCTATTAATTTTCTACTCATTGTTTTAATCAGGAGATTCCAGTATATATAAATTAGGGTTTTCATTTTGTTTGATTATTAACATCAAAACCTACAGTTAGTCGTCTGATTAGAATGTCAGTATATTTGGTGAGAAGCAACGTGAGTGGGATGAGCCTATGTTAAAATATCTGAGTATATTTTCTCTATCACTAACGTTGTTGGTAACTTTAATCATTAGAAAATGTGTATGCTGATTCCCTACAGCATAGGTAAATCCTGTTGTTTTCCACGTCTGTCACGTTTCCATACTTTGCAGCTCTACCTTTTCTTTTTTTTCCTTGGGAAATCTGCTAAGGAGACTACCTTCCTTATTTTATGCATGTCTGTCTACGATTAATGTCAAGGTAATGCCCATAAATATCAATGGAATGCTACCTAATTCTTCCCTTATCAAAACATCAGCTTGGGTGTTGAGATGTCATGATTGGAGAAACCGTGTCTGGTTGTGAAGTTATGAAGCGAATCCGCTGTTCATGATTGATGATAAAAACAATAATATATTTATATAAGATGCTAAGATTTTACAATGAGGCTCTCCTTTATAAGCTTGAGCATGCATAGTGAAGGGTTACACCCTTCCACTTAGTAATTAATAAATTATAATTAATATATTATTTTATATTT
This sequence comes from Larix kaempferi, assembly GCA_027924585.1. Taxonomy (NCBI): domain Eukaryota; kingdom Viridiplantae; phylum Streptophyta; class Pinopsida; order Pinales; family Pinaceae; genus Larix; species Larix kaempferi. The sequence goes on along the minus strand of BSBM01000103.1, from coordinate 14,466,035 downwards.
GTTACATTGCCACCCTCTTTAAAGGGAGGTTTGTCCTCAAAGATGTATTTGTTGGCATCGTCTTTTGTTTTTTATTTTTGTTGATGTTTCATTTGAGCTAAGCGATCTGGAATGATCTTTATATCGTGATGATGGACTGAGTCATTCTTATGCTGCAGTTCTTTTTGCTTGGGTGGCGAACTTCTCATACCATATAATCGGTACTTACTTCCATTCCATTTAAAACTCATGTACTATTTTTGTAGATTGGTAGAGTATGTCTCTAGCGATGCTAACCAGTTGGTGCCTAATACCATGTCTACTTCCTTGAGTGGTAAAGCAATACAATTGAGTTGGACGCATATGCTTTATAAGTCGTCCCGTACTATTTGTTGATCCATAGTTTGTATTAGCCCATGCTATTGACCCATAGTATTGGATGCATATGCTTTGTAAGTCATCCTGTAGTATTATATGTCCCATGGTATTGACCCATAGTATTGGGAATAGACTCAGTATATAAGTGTGTGTTGAGGCCAATGAAGGTACCATGAAGTTATTTGTATTGAGCTTGCTCAAAGGAGGTTTCCCCCTCGAAGTGGCCTGAGATCAATAAAGCGATTATGAGTTCTGTTGTTTCTACTATCTCGTGTGTTTTCATTAATTAATTATTGCAGGTTCTTCGCATCTGGTATCAGAGCACTTTCTTGGGCTCGTTGGGTGGAATTTCTGCCAAAAACATTTTTTGCATCTGTTGCAAGTTTCGATCTGGGAATAATCCCTATCCTCTTAACTGTGGGAAGTACTTGGGCATAAGCCCTAAAACTCATTGTGAGGAGTACCACAGGAACCCCAAAGTAGCTGGCCCATTGAGAGGACCTGACAGGGAAAAGGGAAACGACCCCTACCTGATTGACTAGTTCCCACTTGTGAGGTAAACCAAGAGTTGTCATTTGTGGCAAAGTGGTTATCAGTTTTAATTGAGCCATGGAGTGAGGGGTATTGCCCCAATACACAATCCATCAGACAACATTGGTGGCCTAGTGAAACCCTTGAACTGTTAGGAATCCGAGCATACCTGGGGTCCATATCTATTTTCAGCTGAATTGTTGCCGATCACTTCCGCGCTGTTTCAGATTCTGCCATTTTAGATCCATTCCGAGCCGTTTTAGATCCAGCCATTTCAGATCTATTCTGGAAGTCATTCCATATCCAGCCATTTCAGATCCAGCCGTTTTCGATCCATTTAGATCCATTCTGAAAAATTCTATTTTTTCACCATATCTCCTTTGTCTTAACTCTATTTCCCCTGGAACTTAATTGACACCCCTGCAATCCCATTCTGCATATTTCATTCATGAGGACCTTATCTCAAATTCTACTTCCCAAAACCAGAAATTCCACATTTGTCTATTTTTAGGGTTTGCCATAACTTTTTCGATTTTCTCTTAATCTCTTTTAAAATTTTCCACCGTGTTCATTCCCTATTTCTGCTTCTTTGTCCCTCTCTGACAATTTTTTCCCATTCTTTCACCCCGCTTCTGAAATCCTCATTTTTTGCTTCCCTTTCCATTCGAAAGTGTTCAAAACCTAGTCAAACCCCAATTACCCATCAGATTTTTTCCCAAATCCAAATTTCCCTTTACTAAATAAACTTTTGTTTGTGTTTTTCTACCCATTCACCCCCCCCCCCCCAAAAAAAAAAACTCATGGTTATGGTTGTCACCCGCACAGGAGAAAACACCATGGAGGAAGCACTTGCATCCATCCAAACCAAACTCCAGGATCTAGATGAAGAATTTCTTGGCCTCCATCTTGAGAATTCAGCCATGAACAACAAACAACAGTCCGAGTCTGCATCAGACAATGGTTTCTCTTCTTCCATCCATTTCTGTGGTCCAAAGCTTGATTTTCCTTGCTTCAATGGTACTAATCCGACTAGATGGATCCATCATGCAGAACAATATTTCAGTTTGCATAATAATTTTGATGTCAATAAAGTTCCACTTGCATCCTTTCATTTGGAACAAGACACTCTTCAATGGTACCATTGGTACATCAACGCTCATGAAGAGCCAAAATGGCCAGATTTTTGCCAGCTCCTTTTGCAATGATTTGTTGCTAGTTCTTTTGATGACTTCACAGGAGCCCTCACTAAACTTTGCCAAACTGGTATTGTGAGAGAGTATCAAACATAATTTGAGAAACTAGCTAATCAAACGGAAGGATTGTTTGATGAATTCTACAGAAGTTGTTTTATCAGTGGTCTTAAGGATGAAATCAGCTCAGAGGTTAAAATGTTCTGTCCCAACACAATGATGGAAACCCCAGGGTTAGCTAAGTTGGAAGAAGACAAGATTGTAACCCAACAACGCTCCAAACCCCACTTTTGTTCCCTTCCGAAATATGGGTTCTCAACGACCTCCCATCCCGCTAGATCCTCTCCCAACTCCTATCAAGCATTTGTATGAAACAGAGATGCAGGCATCCAAAGAAAAAGGGCTTTGTTATAATTGTGGTGAGAAATTCACTCAGGGACATCGATGTGTTCGGCAAAAGCTCTCTCTCTTGGATGTGGATTCTCCGCCTGCCTCTGAAATTGGTGAAAAATCTCCAGATAAAATGGATAATCAGGTCAACATTCAGGAGCCTCCCATTGACCCTCCGTCTCATGAAGACCGCCCAGAGATATCTCTCCATGCTTTAGCCGGAATCACCACCCCCCAAACAATGCGGGTCAGGGGTTACTTCAAGAAGCTTCTTCTTACAATACTCATTGATTCTGGTAGCACTCATAACTTCATTGACCCTTGGATCTCCAAACATGTTGATTGTTTTTTCCATCCTTGCTCCAAATTTGAAGTCATGGTTTCCAATGGGGGCACCTTACCTTGCAAGGGAAAGTGTTACAATGTGCATATCTTTCTGGAAGATTATAACCTACACTCCAACATGTTTTCCTTGTCCTTAGAAGGATGTGATGTGGTTTTGGGCGTTCAATGGTTACACACACTTGGCCCCATCTTATGGGATTTTGCTAAACTTTGGATGCAGTTTTTAGTCAATGGGACACAACACAAATTTATGGACTTACAACCAGGGTCTCTCTGCATCATCAGTTCACATCGCCTAAAAAGATCCTTAAGAAGAATTCACATGGTGTTATCGCTCAGATCCATTCCATTCAGATGCATCCATCAACGGTCTCCACTACTTCCTTTGATAGATATGCAGGTGTCTTTGCTAAACCAGTGGGCTTGCCGCCTTCAAGAGACCTTTTCGATAAGCATTTAGCTACATCTACATCTCACTAGGAAATGATGGCTATTTTGCATGCAATACAGAAGTGGCAGCCATCCCTATTAGGGAATTATTTCTGCATCAAGACTGATCTTCAGAGTATGGAAAATTTCCTGGAACAATGGGTCTCCTCCCCAACACACCTGAAATGGGTTATCCAACTCATGGGTTATGAATATGCGATCACTTACAAGAAGTGTAAGGACAATATGGTGGCAGATGCTCCTTCTCACACATTTGATGACCCAGTTTCTCTTACAACTATTTCTCTACTTGTTCCAAATTGGTTGCAATCTGTTCAACAGGGATATCTCTTCTATGAACTCCATTCTTCTTCATCGGTAGGGCACTCTAGGTTCCTCAAAACGTATGACCAGGAACAATGTGAATTCTTTTGGAAGGGACTGAAAATTACAAATCAATAGATGGTGGCTGACTATGATACTTTCTAGGTCAACAAGGGTGAAATGACCCTCCTTTCGGGACTGCTCGGACCCTTGCCCATCCCTACACAGATTTGGACAATTCTATGAATTTCCTAGAAGCGCTCCGGTGGTACAATACCACATCTAAACAAACACCATATGAAGCAGTCTATGGACAGGCACCTCCAGTTCTTCTTCCATACACCCTCAACATCTCCCCAGTTCAGGCAGTTGACTCGGTTCTTCGAAACTGCGATCAAATTCTTCTCATTCTGTAGGACAATCTTCACATGGAAAGAATTCGACTGAAACAACAGTACAAGAAACACCGTTCTGAGCACACTTTTCATGTAGCTGATATGGTTCTTCTTCATCTACATCCTTCCAAGCAATCCTCCCTGAAACTCAAAAGGTGTTAGTGGCCCGGAATGCAACTTGAGGATGCTACAGGGGAACCACTCCTTCAGATTCTGCATCAATTTCCACATCTAAAGCTTTGAGGACAAAGCTTTTTCTAAGGGAGAGGGGATGTTAGGAACCTATTTCAACCCTTCTCTTTACTTTGTTAGTATATTGTTGTTGGAAGCACATGCTTTGTAAGTCGTCCAGTAGTATTTGTTGATCCATAGTTTGTATTAGCCCATAGTATTGACCCATAGTATTGGATGCATATGCTTTGTAAGTTGTCTCGTAGTATTATATGTCCCATGGTATTGACCCATAGTATTGGGCATAGACTTAGTATATAAGTGTGTGTTGATGCCAATGAAGGTATCGTGAAATATTGAGATTGCTCAAAGGAGGTTGCCCCCTCGAAGTGGCCTGCGATCAATAAAGCGATTCTGAGTTCTGTTATTTCTGCTATCTCGTGTGTTTTCATTAATTAATTATTACATGTTCTTCACAAGTTGTAGGTGTAAGTTTTGTATGTGCAATGACACCTTATGACATTTTCCTACTTTTTCTATGTGTTGATCAGTGATGGTTGATGCTTTAAGCCCTTTTGCGGGAAACACAAAAAGGTTAAGTTCCTTTGCCTTGTTGATGTCAATCAAATTATGGGTACTCCCGAAATCGACAAAAAATGTGATATCCCTATCTTTAATTTTCCCATTACGTTGTAGTCTTTTTGGCCTTGACTTCCTTCATTATGTTACTCAGAATATGAGTTGTTCAGTTTTAAGGATGTCATGACTTCTCAACTGAGGTGTAATATATTTTCCTGCGAGTGCTTGGTTTTCCTTTTGTTGGATGTAATCTATCTTATGTGTCTCTACCCTTTCTTCCTTACAAGCTTGTTGAGTACATGTAATCGCCGCAATGGATGCTTCAGATGAGCTTGTTTATGTATCTAATCAGTTGTATCTGCCTATCTTGATACTTGTTCTTGCTTCCCATTAATGATTTTGCAATTTACTGTGTGATTGGTTTTGCCTTTATGGCCTGTGAACCAATCTTCTCCACATCGACGATAAGTATTCTTCTTCTTTTTTCTGTCAGTGTTGGTGCGACCCCTCGATGTTTTTGAACTCTTTTAAACTTCATAGCCATACGACTGATATTTGTTATGCTGATGACCGGGTGACCATGTATATTCACAACACATGCACTGTGTCTCTTGCTGTGGCAAATATACCTTGTTAAGGTTCCCTTGTCTTGATTTTTATAATTTTTCCTCAAATTTTTTTTCTTTGCTCCTAACTTTATCCAAATTGGACACATTATGCAATTCTAATTCTTCTCATATGTATGGTTTAAGACTAGAGACATATGTCTGGAGTCATTGACCATCTGCTAATTCTGGTACTCGTGTCGTTAATGCTTCCCATTCGTAGGTCTATTCTTCCACGTGGCCTTCTTGTTGTAATCTAGTTATTTTGGACAAAATTCTTTCTCTATCAAATTTCGAATATTTAAAAAAAAAATTAATGTGTCCCAATTGTAGGTGCATATCTTTGTCATTTTCTTCCACCACATGTACCAAATACATGCGTGACCTTCGAGCTGCATGGAGGCGTATTTAATTTTTTCATCATCTGATAAGATTTTGTGAATGTAGAAGAATTCTTCCGCTTTGTTGATCCATGCCACACTCTTGTTTGTTTCTCCATCAAACTTGGGTAAATCCAATTTAGGTTTCATTGAGTATCCCCCCATTGATCGCATTGTATCCCAATATGATTTATGATGATTGTAGTCTTTGTGGTCTTCTGGGATCTCTACTTTGGGGGAATTTGATTGATGATTATTGGTATCGACTGAATCACGACATGAGTGCTCTCCCTTTGGCGACTCACCATTTTTAGCGTCATCGAGGTATGCTTTCATTTCCTCTCGTACCTTCCTCATTTCCCATGAGACTGCTCTGGCAACTTCATATTGCACTTTGTGTGATAACTCGTCTTTTTCTTCTCGAAACTCTATGTCAAGTTTATCCATTTTGGAGTTTAGACCTTCAAGGATTTCCAAATCTCGAATTTGGTATTTTTCTAATTTCTCCAGTCGGTCCTTCATTTCCAACATGTTTCTTGATCTGGTGTGGGGAGGTGAATATTTGGGCCCAATTTTGGTTTATGGGATAGTGAAAACAATTAATGCCTTAGGGAGGAATGAGGATTAATAATAATTATTATAGTAATAACAATTACTATAATTATTAAGTGTATTTAAATAAAACAATAAAAATATAATAAATATTATATTTTATTATTTTTATTATAAAGTGGAAAGTTTTAATAAAATTAAAAATATTATATAATAATATTTGTATTATTATTATAATTTTTATTTTATTAATACTTTTTTTTGTTTGCAGATTTTAGGGTTTTCCCATAAGTGGAGGGGCTGCGTAGAGTGGGGGAAGAGCGCAGAGATGGTGGAGGATTATGGATTGGAAGGAAACAAGTGGAGGCGCAAGGGAGTGGGGGCAGCGTAGAGCAATGAGGGGAGGGAGTGGGTGCAGTGTAGAGCAATGAGGGTGGAGGCACAAGGGAGTGGGCGCAGCGTAGAGAAACGATGGGAGATGGGGGCTATGGTAGAGAGAAGGTGGAGATGTGGCCAGAGGGACGCAACGGAGGCGGCCCGAATGGAGGGTGAAGGGGGGTTCAAGTAGGAGGGCACTGGCATAGTGGGAGAAGGAAGGCACATACACAACAAAGGGAGTGGGCTAATGGAGATGGGTGTATCAAAAGAGAAGGAAGGGATGTGGAATGGAGGCGTGGGGAACTGGTATGGCGAGGAAATGTATTATGGTGGCATATGGAGTGCAGGAAAGAAGCACGAGGGACAACGCTATGGTGGACAAAGGGTTGACGGGGGATGATGAAGAGGCAACGCGCAGGGTCAATGCAGGGGAGTGTGAGGGAAACTAGTGAAGAGGGTCGAGCTGGAATGGAGAGATGGTGAGGCCGAATGAGTGGTGGGAGATGAGGTGAGAGATGAGAGTAGCCAAGCTAGGAGCCAAGGATTTGATCCGGATCTGATACCAAATGGAGCAACTGTGTCTGGTTGTGAATTTATGAAGTGATTCCGTTGTCCATGATTTATGATAAAAATAATAATATATTGATAGAATATGCTAATATATTACAATGAGGACCACCTTTATAGGCTTGAGCATGCATAGTGAAGGGTTACACCCTTCCACTTAGTAATTAATAAATTATTTTATATTTGTTACAATGATAGACGTTAAGTAACCAAATGTTAGTACAAAAGGTTATACTGGCTTTTAATTGAATCATTTTAATGAGATTGTAGTTACAATATGGTCAACTATAGCCTTTCTTGTGGTTGGTCGTTGGTTGATTATTGAACACTGGTCGACTTGTGTGGTAAATTGTAGTAAGTGGCAGCAAGCCATATGAGTTTTGGCTTGTTTTCATTCTGGGTGTGAAGTAAAAACACAACGTGCTTGTCTCTTATCTTGTTAGACCTTATTCTTTCGGACTCAAACCAAACCGTGACGTATTTCCTTAGTCTTAGTGTTCTTTCTGGCATGTTGGATGATGACCAGATATGAGGGAAACCTGATAGTAAATCAACCGCTAGTATCTAAGTAATCCATAGATGGTTATGGCTTGAACTTGTAGATTTAACACCTTCACATGTAGTTTGCTAGCAGATCGATATTGTGTTGTGCAAACAAACATATGGTGCATTGAATCTCTTCAGTAGGAGGAGATCGTGTTTCCCTAATTTTATTTTTAATGTTTCCATACTTGGCAGCTTGTTGACTCGAATTTCTTCCCGAGGGTCAACAAATGAGTAACAACCCAATCTAGGGGTATTTAGCACCCCGAAGTCATTTAACGTGACTGTACTCGACGAGTTTTAAGGCTCCGTTATCCTACTAAACTAACCTAAACTAAAAAAACTAAAACTAAAGTAAAACAAAGAAATCACCTAAACTAGATATCTACAAATTTACAATTATGAACATAGGATTTTCCCGATGAACCTCGAGATAGAGTTAAAGTCTATATGGAAAAAATTATTTGTTTTTGTTAAACAAAAGATATGAAATTTATAAAATGAAACTATTTACTCAATCCCAAAACAACCATGACTGAGCACCTAGCAAACAAAACACTTAATTAAATACAATCCAACCTCTTTTCTCTTCTTTTCTATTTTTATTATATATATTTTATAACTTAATCAAACAGAAAATAAAAAGGAAACACTCCGAAAAATAAACTTTAACCTAAAACACACACTTGGCCAAGATTTAGAATGGTTTAAAACGATTGATCTGTTCATAAACTAAAATTCCAAGTGCTGTCAGTTTCTTTGATGCAATTAAAGATTACAAAAATGTCCAAACATAAATTAGTATAGAGAAGACTTAAGTTCAAAACAAATGAAACAATTTCAACATATTTTGAAATGAAATTCTAATCGATGTACAATGCAGATCAATGAAGTACAATTATGCAAATCAATATATGTATATATACGCAGTTGAAGAGTCAACAAAGATACAATTTATTGATCCCTACACTGTGCACATAATCAAAAGAAAAATACTTATTCTATTGATTATTGTAACACATAATCCACAGGAAATTAAAATAATCTCATTCGAAATACATAACAAAACTGTGGACTGATTAGAATAACTGGTGTATTAAAACAAAAGTAATCACTTTTTCTATAGATAAAATTCTATGAAAAAGTGAAATAACAATTCATAAAGACAAATATGCAAGACCCAATTCGTAAATCTATTTTAAAGAATCTGATATGATATTGACTACAATGGGCGGAAAGCCTCCACCCTCATGTACGACCCTTGGGGTGGAGGATCGTACATGAAAACCAAGGGCGGAATTTACTAAGAAGGGAGCATTTAACATATGATTTTTGGTCGCTAACAATGTGCTAACATTTAAATTCATTCCTATTCATTCCCAATGCACCCAACCTACGTTCAACTAAGATTCGTATCAACCCACCATGTGACAGCCTATGAGTAGGGGTAGCAGAGGCTTTCTGCACTTGCTTGGCCATAGTCCTCAAACTCATATATGGAAAGTAAGGAAGATTAAGTTTGTGCCCTAAAAATGCCATTAACAAGCATATCCCATAGCGAAGCATGATAGTAAAATGGCCATCACATGTAACAAACTGAACCATAATCACACACATCTCATGCCATTGTTTTCTAAAAAGAGTTTTCTTCATACTTTTTTGGTTATAAATAGCAGAGGTAGGCTTTCGAAGAAGCTTCGACCATGGAACATTCTTCAACGTCATGTGTTTGAACCATTTCTATCTCGTGAGGGGAAAATTTGTGGCTTCAAGGACAAAATTCTCATTCACTTTGAGCTCAACATCACCAATAGAATCCTGATGGTTGTCAAAGGACTGAGCAAAGGCGAGAGAGACAGCCTTGTTATACTAAGTGATACCCTATAAAACTCAAACAAGGGGCTTATTTTCCCAACATTGTTTGCATTACAGGTTCAACCTGGTTTATAAGGCTCATTATGAAACAAGCACCTGGAGGAAAACTAATAGAGGTGAACCAATCAACGGGCTAAAACATCGAAAGGATAAAGGCAAGCGGGGATAATTTTAAGGACACGTAGTTATTTAAAAGCGTATAAACGTTGGCGAATCTTACCAATTCTTAAAATGTCAACTATAAAATATTTGGCGATATATTTCTAAAATTATTTCAATTTATAAGGATTTTATATAGTTTATATAATAATTTGGCGATTTTTTGTGTGAAAAAGTTTACCCCATCAAAATTGGGTGAAATGGGGCTTCAAAACATGCAAATTGGTGAATCTGTTTTTGGAAAAAAACATGGAAAAATAGCCCAAGGACTAAATTTCGCCCCTAAAATTATCTGCTGCAAGGTGTGAGAGAGGCGATAACCAAAGAGAATCCCTAGGAAGCGGAAATAATGAAATGGGTAACACTTGAGTGCATTTAAGAAGGTTTGAGCACAGTACAGGCTTGCCATAAGCAAGGTAGTACAACGACATCTCAAATCACGACATTGGGATAACGGTCGAGGGTTAAGCCAATTATATGATAGACAATGCCATTCCCACGGTAGTCTACTTGTATTGATAGCTTAACATGTAATAATCTCCATGTGTTCAAGCACTATGATCATGGAAGAAAGTAAGGCCATTTGGAAGAGACACATGGGTGATGACCCGTTGATTAAAAAGATGTGTGGTTTCATGTGTCACACCAACCAAGTACAAATCATCCAATGTCATGATTAACCAAGGTTTAAATCATATTTGGGAAAAGACACTGCATCACCATCATGAGGGATAGCCTTAACCTACATCAAGCAACAATCGATTGATACAATGCAAAATGCATAGATTAAGTTATGACATTAACATTTGACCAATCGATTAAAGTTAATTCGCTCATGATTTAGTGTCTAATGACGAAAGGTCTATGATCAATTTAGGGGTAATGTTAATATATGTGTAAATTAATTTCCCCTTTATAATAATTTCAACACCAAAAACCATTGTGAAATGGATTCAATTAAAACCAAACCAATTTTTTTTTGTTATAGTAGAGTAGCTATGTGAAAATCAGAGATAACCAAGGTATAAATCAAACCGAGTGAAAGAAATCGAAACAAAGGTGCTGGCCTTGGGCAATTTCTAGGCATGAATAAACATCCACTCTGCAGTGTTCATCATATTTGGACATTGGAGACCCATTCATAAATTTGTAGAAATAAAATCAAGTGAAGATTAAGCCAGCTGCAGAATAAATGAGGAAACAGAAACTAAATGACATAAATTTTTATGCCAACCTATCCATCTGCAATGGAGAAACATGATATATCCATCAGTGACTTGATCAATGTAAGCAGCGAAATAAAAGTAAATCATGATATTATATATGTTTATCCTAAGCTGCAGAATAAGGATGCATAATGTAATAATGTTGACTCCATCAAAATGACACTCGCTAGAATGAATCCCATGCTTCCAGTCATGGAATTAATTGATTAAAGAAAAAACTTATTTAATATTGAACCCAAACAATTGATTTGTACATAGATTGTCCCAGTAATCTACCACAAATAAACACATGAAATGAATAAACTAGCAAAACCAAATAGCAGTCTACTTCCCTTTGTAAGCATTTGACAGTCAAAGTTAATCCTCCTAATATGTAGGGGTAAGAAAATTTGGTGAGGACCCATTCATTTGTGACAAAATAAAAAATGGGAGGTTGTTGGTAGGGGCTAACACAACTCTACTAGATCCTTGTGAGATCTGTCCCCCGCCCTATAAAGTTAATCATAAATAAAACAAGTATAACATGAAATCATCATGAAAGAATAGAACAGTGCTAGTCAATCTATAATTATAAAATGTGATGTCTCTCCAATTGATCATAATGAGAATTAATAAGAACAAAAATGCTTTGCTGGCCAGACACCCATTCGAAAGCATGAGCAAAACCTATAATGATAACATGTTATCATTAGAAAACATTACCTTTGATATGGATCAATGGGTTCAACTTCACCTTCTACTATAGCCTCTCTCTCTAATGCCTTAGCAACTAGCCTCTTTGCATTCAAATTAAAAAAGAACATGCAATTAAATTATGGATAAGCGTTCTACTAGGGATAAGTGTTATTAAAGGAAGCATATACTATTGAATAATAATATGAATTTATGCATTGGATTTATTTGTGTCTTAATTTACTTTCTGGTTTAGTAAATCGGACTGTCCCTATCTCCTTAATCTGTGTCGAAATGATTGAAGTGTGGTCTTATACTTAGTCTCGGTGATCAGCATAAATATTAACGTTTAAGTTTATATATATATATATCCTTATATTAGAATTGTATATTGCGTAATAATTGTTGAGTTGCACGATACTTTAATGGAATTTCGATCTCATATATATTATATACATAACCTAGAGCCAAGAGCATGGGTTAATCTATATGAAGTAGCTAATGGTTTTATAGATGCTAAATTATTATTAATTGAAAGCGTTTCTATTTGATATGGAAAGGATGAGAACGATATGTTTTTACATTATTTTAGTGGTAAGTCATGTGGATCGGATATGCAATAGTGATTGTATGTACTGTCATGATGAGGGTTGTTCTTTTGTTTATATTTATTATTGAATTATGTTATTTTGAAGGTTATATTGTTAATTCATATCATGTCAACGAGATTTATAACAATATTTGAATATTAAAGGGATTAATATATGCTTAAGAAATGTTTTACTCGACATGTTTTTATAGAGTAATCTTTATGTGGGGCCGTCATTATGGCCGGGTGGCTGGGACGGTCGGTTGTGGCCGTCGCCACCCAGGATCGACCCCAAGACCCATTCAGATTCGGCGCTCTCGCAGTATTGAGCCGCCGGTTACACTATCATATGGAAAAAAAAGAGTAATATTTATGTATTTACATATAAGGGATTTATGTATAGAGTGGAATGGTCTAACAAAAACTTACAATATTTTAGTGTTAAAGTAAAGTACCTTTTGAGGAAGGAGGAGCTATTGTGTTTCTCAAGATTTAAGATAGGAAAAGTATAAATATAAGTGGATGATAATCATTGAATGGTTGAAGCACTTATTACTAGTATTTTTTTATAGAGGTTATGATGTTTAGAATAATTAGCTTATTATGTACTATTTGCAATATTTGTAAAGAAGTATGTGTATATTTATCAATTAGAGAAGCGTCCCTATTTTTGTGTATACTATAACTATGAATTCTTAAAGATGCTTATGGCGCTTTTATAGGGTTGATTATAGCATTGAACTAGACACACACACACACACACACACACACACACACATAGTATTATACATACTATTTGCGATATTTGTAAAGAAGTATGTGTATATTTATCAATTAGAGAAGCGTCCCTATTTTTGTGTATACTATAACTATGAATTCTTAAAGATGCTTATGGCGCTTTTATAGGGTTGATTATAGCATTGAACTAGACACACACACACACACACACATAGTAATTGGAGGATAATCCTTTTTTACCGTAACGATAATAACTAGATTCCTAACATCTATTTGGTTCATACTTGAAGGTAAATAAGGTATTGTTAGGAGTAGTGAAATCAATTAAGGAATATGTATGTATAGAAGTTATCGAAATTATTAAGAGGATGTGTTTTCATAATAGTATAACAATAAATAGTATGTGTGAAAAACTAATAGAATAAAGTTAGTAGGACTTACACTACCTTAACAAAATAAGAGAATTTAGTGTATAGCTATATGGTAGTTTGTAAGGGATTTTTATCATGATGAATTAACTAGATTTCTTATGCTAATGAATTGGTGCTTTTGAATATAAATGTTACCTTAGAACCATTTTTTTGATCAAGTAAAAGATTCTTGTACACCATGATGTAATTTAGTAATTGTTATGTACATTTATTAATGGAATTTGTGGCATCTTTAATGTTTTATTGTGAAATAAGTGTCTCCTTAACTTTCAATGTGCAAAACAAGTTGAAGGGATATTAATTCATGTAAGTAATATGATGATTAGAAATCACAATATCGCAAAGGTTTGAGTTATGATCAAAGTTAATAATGAACATATAAGTGATGATATGGTTAAATACCTATTGAGTTCCAAAGTAGACCCTTTTTGTCCATATCCATCAATACCCTTTTTCCCTGTTTTTCCATATTTTTCTACAACTCAGGCATATATATTCCCAAGCCAGGCATGGATTTTAATAGGTATAATTTATTATTGCTTTGTTTCATTAATGCTTAATATTGTCTATGGTTATAAACTTTACCTTTGAACTGCGCTGATTTGTGTTCATTTGATAAGAAAAGTTTAGAACCTCAAAAGAATCCAGGTGTAGCAGCTTGTTGAACTCATGGAGTAAAGAATACCTGGCGTCAGTTGCCCCTTTTCGGGATCCGGTTTAAGTCATTGATGAAATAGCGTAAGTGTCTCTCCATGCGGCCAATAGAGACTAGTTCATGCTGAAACAGTCCAAGCATCTTCCCTCCTAATCAGCAGGAACCTATTCGGCCCGTGACAGTTTGGATTAAAAGCGCATGCATGATTATGAACAAACTCCACTTAATGTAATAATGGCTATAACTATTTTTGTTTCGATTCAGAATCCTGAAGATCGTATATCTTCATGGTTCCCCGAAATTAGTAGATCCAAACTACCTCGTCTTTGTATAAGTATACAAAGACAATTTGAGCCAGAGGGTTAGCATTTTATGGAAAAGAGATTGTAGCAGAAAGATACGACACTGTAACATTGTATTTCCATTATTTTAATGAAAGGAGCAACAATTCTCAATATTTTTCGTGTCTTAGATCTTGTTAGCCTTTAACAACATCTCTGTTAGAAGGCCATGGCCTTCCTTCTCACAGATTTGCCAAATTTAGTAGATATTTTAGTTTTAATTTATTTTGGTTTGGTGTGGAATTACAGTAGGGAGTGTTTTCAGATAGCTGCAACAATAGTTATTGGATAATTGCATAATTATAATTTCCTTTTGGTTTGCTGCAACAGTGTGGTGTGAACAGTTGACTGTGTAGAGTATTTTTCTTTCCTATGCAAGTGTGTTAATTAGTATTGTTGATTACAGTCAAGCTTAGCTCCTGTGTATTATTGTTATTTATCTTTCCCAGAATTTCTTGAATTAGATAGGTCTTGGTTTGAATTACTTTTAATCTGATATTTTAGGATTTAAATTCTTGCAAAAGAAATTCTAGTTAATTCATTCTTAGATCAGTTGTTGTAGGATTGATGTTGTAAGAAAATAGGAATCCTTTTAGTTCTAAGATTGATAATTGAGATTGGATTTCACAGTGAGTTGAGTTTGGCTTAACAATTACGTAGGATGAATGATATTTATTATTTAGTCAGCTACTGAAGTGATTATGCATATATTTTGCTTAGTTACCTTTGAAATAACCAGAATTTCTTCGATTGACAATTTATATTGAGCACTATGTTTGTTAACTAAAATTAATGAGCATATAGAGTGGCCAACATTTTGGCGTCGTTGCTGGGGAAGGTAATTTGTAGACATAGATGGTAGATGATTAATTTGATTTCATTATCTATGAATATTTGAAGCTTGCATGAATACGAGAATAAAAAGATGAGAACCCCCCAGAAATACTAATTCTGCATGTGGAAGAGGTCGTGGCAGTAACCAGGGTTTAGGAAGAGCAACGTTTATTGATGAATTGGTCGCTAAAGATGATTCCTCTACCAGAATGCCACGAAAATCTTCAGGAAGAGGAATCTCCATTCTCCCTAACCTTGAATTGTCATCATCAACCGTGGAGAATTCAATGAGACCTTCAACTCCCATTCCGGAGAAGAGACCTCCTAAAGATAAGTGAAGTGTTGCAGTTGCAGTAGAGATTTATCGAATCAAAAAACATAGAATAACTAAGTAGGAGTGGTTAGATCATCGTCAAGAACTAGAGGAAGAAAGAAGGAGAAAAGAATATAGGAACAAGGAAAACATGGATAATGAAGATCACAGAGAGCGTCAAGAACATCCCCATGACCATGAAGAGGAAATAGGGGATAATAAACATGGAGACATTATTTTCACACTTGAATTTCCTATTTGATAAACACCTGGGGTGGCTCCCATGAAGAATATTTCACCTTCAGTTTTGCTGAATTTTCATGGTAAGTCCACCGAATATCAAGATGAATTTATTTTTGAATTTAATATCCTCTGTCGGAGCTATGATTATACCTCCAGTGCACAGAAGTTGAAACTATTTCCTGCCACCCTAAAGGGAAATGCCCTACGTTGTTTCATGAGTTTGGGTCGTGAGACTATTACCACCTGGGAGCAAATGAAACAAATTTTCCTTGCTAAACATCAAGATTATTGCAGAACTAAGGATAGGAGTGAAGAATTGTTTAAGATGGTCGAAAAAGAAGAGGAGATTTTGGAGGACTTTTTTGAAATACTTTTATACAATTTGCAGAGATCTAGTCACGCTGATATTGGGAAGGATGTCCTCAAAATTATTCTACTACGTGGAATCGAAGAAGACTTCCTGGACATGCTTAATTTATTGGGAAAAGGGGATATCTCAAAAGAAAATTTTGAACATTTCATCAAACTATGTCAAAGATACTCTAGGGGATCCTCTAGAACCAACACCCAAGATCGAGATGTCCTCATGAGGGCACAGAAGTCAGCCAGTGGAGGGGCTACTTGGGAAGAGATAGGCAATCTTCTTGAAAAATTTAAAACTAACATGATGAGTTCCATTTCCTCGCAGTTGGATATTTTGAGAGCAAAACAGAGGCAAGCAAAAGAAGATATGGCACCAGGTGTATTTTGTGCTAAATGCAGAAAGAAGCACCCATTGAGGGAATGCCCGCTTGATAAGGTAGAGGTATGTGCCCTGTGCGATTTTGAGCAAAATACTAAAGAATGCCCTTCACTCCCAAAATTTGAAGCAGTCTTTCAAGAATCCACCTTGGATGTGGAGCAAGCCTACTTCATCTCTCAAAAGAAGCCTTGGCAACCTCATGCTCCAGGTATGAATCCAGATCCCTTGTCTTTAAATTCTTGGAATAATATGAATAATAAGTTTCCTTCACACTATTCCTACCCTAATACTCAATGGAATCCACCTACTCAACCTATAATGCAATATTCTACTCCTTGGATGCCATGGGAACAACACTCAAACTAACAAGCTCCTTGGTGTCCTGGTTGGAGAAAACCTTATCCAGGAAATCAATTTCCTCACAATCAAACTCCTCACCCATAGTATCAGCAGCCACAACTTCAACTCTAAAATAACGCCACACCAATGAATACACCACTACGAACTCAGTTTCCCGCTCAACCTAAGCCTAATCCTAATAATAGGGTAGTGCAACAATCTGAAATCGCCAACATGCCAGCTTATTCCATTTCCCCTGTCCCTTACAATGAATTACACTTACGACCAGGGAGGGTAGTGGAACCTATTGACATTGAGGATGTTCCATCCCCTGTGACCGAAGAGAGAATGAATCAAGGATTTGAGAACCCAGTCAGTATAGCAATCCCCATTATTGAGGATGCTGAAACACCTACTAAGAAACCTACTGAAACACTTGCAGAAACACATACCAAAACTCATCCTACACAATTTTCGAGAGAATCGTCGTATCCTGAACGTTTGGCCTTACATAAGGCAGTGGAACAACCTTGTTTCAATATCCTAGGAGAATTAAAGAACCTTTATGTTAAGATTCCGCTATTACAAGCCCTACACGATGTACCTATCTATGCCAAAAATGTTAGGGATCTGTGTGTAAAAAATACAGGAAGGAAGCCTAAGGATCCTCCTACAGTTCATGTTGTGGGGAAAATATCTGAAATAATGATGGTAAGGGCTCCACTGGCCAAATATGATGACCTGGGTAATCCCACTGTCACAATATATATTGGGCCTACCGAGATCCCCAACATTTTGGTTGATTTAGGTGCAGCAATAAATGTTATGACCATTGAGACTGTAAAGAAGTTAGGACTCACTAATATCAGGCCTACCCCTACTGTACTAGAACTAACTGATAGATCTAAGATCAGAACTAAAGGAATATTGGATGAATTGGTAGTCTCCATCGAATCATGGGAATAACCTACAGAATTCCTTGTTTTGCAGCCTAAATCACAGTTGGGGGGACACCCATTAATCTTAGGGAGACCTTGGTTAGCTATCGCAAATGCATGTATCAGCTGTAGAGCAGGACCCATGATGATTTCCGATGGAACTGATATCAAAATCCTGACCTTATATCCTCGGTCTCGACCAAGCTCAGATGCTAAAACTCCATTATGGATGGAATTGGAGGAAGAGGAAGGAACTCATCCATTTCTAACAATTGGGAGATCCCTGAATTTCAAAAATCAAACTGAAGATGACACGATCAATAGTTTTATTAGTGATCCAATGTCTGTCACCAAACACACATATCAAATCTTGGATAGTACCTTAAGCGAACTGGAACAAGAAGAACTCACTGAAGAGACCCTAGCTAGTAATTCCAAAATAGTTCTAGTAATTGAGAACTCAAAAAGTACTCTAGTAGAAATCGAGCCTAGAAAAACCTTGAATATTAATCCTAATCTTGCACCCAATGAACTGGAACGTCTGGTTACATTGTTGAAAAGGAATAAGGGGGCCTTTGAATGGGAGTATACAGACATGAAGGGTATTCCCTCAGGATTGTGTACTCACCACATCTATATAAAAAATGGTTCCAGGCCAGTATGCCGACCTCAACGTAGAATGAACCCAAACTTAAAAGATATTGTGAAGGAAGAGATTCATAAAATTTTGGAGGAAGGATTCATCTATCCTATTTTAGACAACGAGTGGGTTTCCCCATTGGTGATCATACCTAATAAAAATGGGAAGTGGTGAGTTTGTGTAGACAATAGAGAATTGAACAAGGCAACATAAAAATACCATTTCCATTTACCATTTATCGATTAGGTTTTTGATACCTTGTCTGGAAAAAGATTATTTTACTTTCTGGATGGTTTTAGTGGATATAATTAGATCCAGATCGCCCCCGAAGATCAAGATAAAACCACTTTAACTTGTCCTTGGGGCACCTTTGCATATAGGGTGCTTCCTTTTGGGTTATGTAATGCACCAACTACATTTCAACAAGTTGTAATCCTAATATTTTCTGAAATGGTCAATGAATGCATGGAGATCTTTTTGGATGATTTTACTTCGTATGGTAGTCGTTTAGATGAAGCGTTATGAAATTTGGGAAAAAGTTTTAGAATGCTGTAAACAGACCCACCTATCCCTGAGTACTGAAAAGTGTCACATGATGACGAGTGAGGATATAGTTGTTGGGCATTTTATCTTTGCTGCAGGAATCCAGGTAGATCCAGCTAAAATAAAGGTAATTGTAAACATTCCTACTTATGGAACGTAGAAAGAGGTACGTAGTTTCCTTGGACATGTTGTTTACTATAGACGATTCATAGATTTTTTTTCTAAATTAGCATCTCCTTTATTCACTTTGTTAATGAAGGATGCACAATTTAATTGGACATATGCATTCTAGACAGTGTTTGCATAACTAAAGAGAAGGTTGTCTACAACACCTATTTTAAGAGGGCCTAATTGGGCCTTTCCTTTTCACATGTCTTCTGATGCTTCAGATACTTCTATTGGAGTAGTGTTGGGACAGCGAGAAGGCCATATACCATATGCAATCTATTATGTTAGTAAGAATTTGGCCCCTGCTGAACTAAACTACACTGTGATATAAAAAGAATTCCTTGCTATTGTTTATGCCATTAATAAGTTCAGACATTATATCACTGGGTATTCTACATTTGTGCATACTGATGACTAAGCTATTAAATATTTAATGAATAAAACTGTTACTAATGCTTGAGTGACTCGGTGGTTTCTTCTATTACAAGAATTTGATATTACTATTGATGATATACCAGGTAAAGAAAATGTTGTTGTTGACTTCCTTTCTTGACTAACTAATAATGATGATAATTCACCAGTCGAAGATTATTTTCCTGATGAGAATTTGTTCGTAGTCTCAGCACACTCCCCACGGTATGCAGTTATCGCTAATTATTTGGCTGCAGGTAAGCTTCCAGTGCACTTATCAGAAAGAGAAAGAAGAAGAATCATACAACAGAGTGCTAGATATTGTTGGATAGAAGGACATCTCTTTTACATAGGGCCATATTTGGAGATCAGACGATGTGTGAGAGAAGATGAGATTCACAGTATCCCGAAAGCATGCAATGATGAGCCTTGTGGGGGGCATTTTGTCGATAAGAGAACTGGTCATAAGGTACTGAGAATGGGATATTTTGGCCAACTGTGTTCTAGGATGCAAAGAAATATGTTTAAGCCTACGACAGCTTCCAAAGGATGGGTCAGCTAAATAGATTGGATGAAATGCCGCTTCAGCCATAGTTAGTGGTTAAACCTTTTGACGGGTGGGATATGGATTTTGTAGGGCCTATCAACCCTCCTTCAAAACAAAAAGTTTATATCATGGTTTGCATAGACTATATGACCAAGTGGGTGGAGGCTGTGGCTCTGGTAAGAGCCAATGTTCAAGTTGTGATAGATTTCTTATATGAGGATATCTTCACCCGCTTTGGGGTGCCCAAAGAAATAGTAACAGACGGAGGATCGTAGTTTGTGTCCCAGAAGATTGAATCCCTATTGCAGAAATATCATATTCAACATCAAATAACTTCACCATAACTTCCACAAGCCAATGGCCAGGTGGAAAGTACGAATAATGTAATTGAGGCTATACTTACAAAGACAGTGAAGAGTCACCACAAAGATTGGGCTAAGAGACTTCCAGAAGCATTATGGGCATATCGTACTACATGGCACAACACTACAGGTTTCACCCCATATGAACTAGTATATGGGAATAACGTTGTCTTTCCTATTGAATTTGAGGTCAAAACTCTAAAGACAATTATATAAGCAAATATGGACTTAACGGAGGCTTAGAGGAATTGGTTGAATCAGTTAAATGAATTAGATGAGAAGTGCACAACTATTGTACATCAAACAACATTAATTCAACAACAGTGCTTGTTGACACAAACCCAGTCGACAGGGGTTCCCAACACTGTCGACACCAACCCACCGCGATCTCCCTGAGCACTGGCCCAGATAGCTTTTACCCCATCTAGCAACACCCGCAGAGCAGATGAGGTCTCACCTGAGATGTTCAAGGGAGAGTTGACGGAACCTGGTTTCCGCCGAATGAAGGAGGATGGTTGCAGCTCAATTACTTAACTTATTGCAACATTTTGGAAATAGATCTATGCATTTAACTCATACATCATTTATATTCATAGAAACATTCAACAAAACCATTCATCATCGCAGCAAATATAACAGTAAGGCATTAATTGAACAAGGAAACATCGCATCATTCATATATTCATATCGCAACATGCATTACCATAGGTGAATAGAAAAAACATAGGGATTCCGCAAAACAACTATGTCACATCATATTAACTCCGCAAAAACCCAGATACACACTGTTTAGTCTTCAGCTCATACTCCGCAAAATACAGATCTCACAGATACCTCCAGATCTAAGATACATAATCCAAGATGCCTCAACACTTACAAATCTATAACTATCTATAGGCTTTCGCCTTTACATTTCTTGTCCACTTACTAACAACTTCCTAACCGACACTTAGAGCAAATGACCCAAAATATATCTAATGTGGTCCAAATGACCCAAAAACTTGCATACTGTGGTACAATTGACCAAAATATTACATAGAATATCATCATCTACCCTCAACGTTCCGTCTTTCGCAGTATCTCAGCACTCGCGGTGCTGTGATAATGACCCATCCTAACTGCTTGCCAACAGGCCCCCAACACAATCTTGTGTCTCACCCTCGAGCCACGTCAGCAGGACAAGGTGTATGTGGTGGTCTTGACCCTGAATTCCTTTTACTGTTGGTCAATTTCCGTGACCTGCTCCTTTACCGCCGTAGCCAGCTCCTAACTATCGATCACATCCCGGGAAGATGGATGCTCACTTAGCTTTGCCGCAACTTGGCGATGACCCTCCTGTACAGCCTGGAGTTCCGCACCGGCTGTAGTCACAAATTGACCGCCAATCTCTTGGAACTCCTCCAGCTGCGCAGAGCGCTTCTTCTGTCATTTGTCGGCCTTGGTGATGCGCTGCTGCAACTCTTTTAAGTCTACGGACTTGGAAACCTGCTCCATTGGTGGCATCATACGCATCTCCGTTTTGAGTGTTTCCAATTGCCCCTCCGCTTCCTTCCTGAGCTTGGTCAACTAGTCAATCTGCTCATCCTGAACAATGCATCCCCAAAACTGGACAGTGTTGACTATAAGTTTTATCGCTGTCATTTCCAGCTCCACTATCTGGGCTGTCGCCTCCTTAGTGGCACGTTTGCGTTCAACCACCTGCGCTTTGGGTGTACCATGGTTCACCAGGGCTGTTAACTCCTAATTTTCATGCTGCAGTCGAGCAATGGCAACCCCAAGTTGCTGCGCGCATTGAACCATGTCCAATGCTACGGTGGGATCTGGCACATGGTGACAAGCCTCAACGATTTCTGCCTCCACCCGCACATTTTGATCCCACAAAGTGGCCTTCTCCACAACGAGGCGATCCTGTGCCTGATTCAACTCTTCAATCACTTGAGCCTTCTCAGCCCGTTCTTTCTTGATGTCCTCTTCCAACTCATCCACGACTTGTCTCACTGTAGCGGCCCTCCCAGTTAACTCTTCAACTGCTTCCCTAGCAACTACCTCGCTTTCCTACAAACGCAGGCACTTACTGCTGATCTCATGCATCCTGTCCGCCATTTCTCGGGTGGAAACCGCCTGCATGGTTGTCAAATCCTTTGCTGGAAGCATATTGACGTTGATGGTCACTTTCTCTAACGGCTGCAGCAAAGATTTCAAAGCCTCATTATTTGTCACAATCGCAGTCGGGGGAATATCAACATTCCTGAGCCGTGGCTTAGCGCTGATTGTGCCAATTACCTGCACCAGTGTTCCCTCTGGTACCTTCTTCAAAACAATGTTGGACAAGGAATCCAGGCGGGCAGTGATCGCATGGAAACCTTCATCCTCCTTTACACTCATTGTTTGAACCGCTACATTGGTTACAATATTTATAGCGTGGAGTAGTCAGCCAAGTTGTGTCTCCGACAACAGGGGAATATGTAATGTCCCTTGTTAGGAATTTTATTAAAATGACAAATTTTCACTTTTTTCCCTAGTTTGACCTTTGACTAGTTTTGAGTTCTAGGTCCCCAAATTGCTCCAATTGCTCCCAAATATTCTGAGAAGGTATATGGATGATGTTAGAACATAAATATGTATTTCAGGGATTCTTTTGGACCTTTAAAATACTTCTGCAAATGCTCTTTCAATTTTGGCCAATGTAGGGAACTTTACTAGTAATTTCCCTTTGACTAGTATTGGTCTCTAAGTCTCGAATTGACTCCAAATGCCTTCAAATCTTCAACTAAGGTGTATGAATGATATTAGGAATTGAATATGATGTCTAGAGATGATATATGACCACCAAAATACCTCTTCAAACTCTCTTAAGATTCTGGACCAATTATGCAATTTTACTAGTAATTTGGGGTTCAAATCCCCTTGGGGTTAGTACGGAAAATGGCTTCCCAAATGCCTCCAAACCCACTCAAATTTATGAAAATAGGTAGGGAATGTATTAATTATATTATTAAGGTCTCATGTGCACCATTAATTGATTATTATATCTGTTCCAACCCTATCCCATTCAACTGCAAAAATCACCAATTCGACCCTTGGGGAAATGGCACTATTTCTTCTCCCAATGCAATTAAACTGAGTAAAAATACTTCAAATTCTCAAGTACAGTACATGAAAATTGTAAAATAAATCCATGGCATTCCATTAATCACAAATTCATTAGAGAATCATCCATTCATTCGAAATCATCATCAATACATTGGTTCACAACAAGGTAGTGGGGAAATGGCATTGTTCTTCCATTAAAAATGAGATTTATACATTTCTACTTGGAATTTCGACCTGAAACTTTCTGTAGATGAAGAAAATAGTATTTAATTCATATTACAAAATAAATGGGGCATGAGAAGCTCCCCCAAAGAGTACAATAGCTCACCAAAAATGCCCTCCCTCAACGATCAAGAATTTGCCATCGGAACTTGAAATGGTTGAGAGAATGTGCTGCAATAGAAGAAACCATGAGCTGCCCTGTAGCTTACACCTGAAAATAAAGACTCCATTAAATCTCCAAATGAAAATTCTGAATGGCCTTTCCAATTACCAACTTGGATGGGAATCTTTCACCCTCGAAATTGGCTAAGGCAAGAAACTAGTCATCCACTAGCTCTCCCTCCACACAAATGCAATTGCAAATTATACAAATGATAAAAAGCTGGTTTAATTCTTTGTTATTGAAATTTATAAAGTTCTAATGTCCTCCATGGGTCAAATTCCTTCCAAGAGACTCATGCCAACTCAAGTTGGGAAGAGATTCCAAAGAACGCCACTAGTACAACAATTCCTAGTCTCCCACTTCCATCAAATCACATGTGGAAGCATATTAGCTCCCTAACACCCTTGAACACCCTCTTGGAGTCTAGTTTTAGCCCTGACATGTCATATATGTCATATGTCAGCCTTCAGGTCTGATTGGTGTCATAGGTGTCATAGCATCTTCATCATTGTTGTCATAGAGCTAGGGAATCTAGACCAAGTGTCTCACTAGCTCCAAATTGACTCTTCCTCTTCCATGGGAGTTACTCTTCCTCTATATTTCGACCTTGTATGAGTCATGCCATGAATAATACCTTTTTGACTCCCCCAATTATGTTACCATTCACCTTGAATTCGAATTGGTGAGAGAATGATGCCAAGTGTAGTGGGAAAATCTAGCCATATGTGGGTCCCACTTCCTCCATGTGTCTTCATGATCAAATGCCAATTTGATTTTCACTTGTATATATTTATTTAGGTCCTTTATTAAATATTTATTCCATTCTAATGTTCAAACATCGTTTATTATCCCCATTATTCCAAATCCCAAAGCTTCCACCCCAAACCTAGGAAACTAGCAATTTTCCTCCTTGGCAATTATTTCAACTTTAGCATCAATTTGACAAACTCTACTGAATAGGGACAATGTGATTAGGCCATTGGGACCCAATGCCAAATTTGGGACATTAAAAATCCTCCCTTCCCAATATTGCTTGTCCTCAAGCAATTTTAAACATGGGTGTTGAAGAACCTGCTTTCTGTATAATTCTTTGAAGTTGCCATTGAATTGCCCAACCTTGAGTCTTTGAGTTTCCATGAAGATTTTAGAGAGGAAACACCATGCTTGCTGCTGCACTACTTTGATTAAAATCACTTTATTAAGTGGGGAATCCATCTCCCATACTGCTTGCTTCTCCCCAAAAAATGAAACCAATGAGACAAAAATTATTCCAGGGTCCCATTGCTTGTATTGCACCCCAACAATTAAGAGTGCTCTCCAACCCACACCATTAGATAAGAGGATTCCTGGATCCCATTTTCTTGTATGCATTCTTCCAAACATCATGAGTACCAAATATATATCATCAAAGTACATAACAACATAATGAAAATGTACATCATGTTAAATTTTTAATATTAAATTACAATACTATAAGATCTTTGCTGAGAGAATAACATCTACACTATATCAATGCATAACAATCATAATATGACAAGCATCACAAGCATCACAAGAATCAAAAGCATAGAGACAAGAGACACAGAGTTTCCGTGGGGAAAACCCTAAGGTGAAAAACCCCACAACTTCCTCAGAGATAGAGAGAGCAATGGCTCAACCAAAATACAACCAAATAACACTGAGATAGTCTCCTAGCAGATGATCCTCCTCCTCCTCACTAGTGCGCCACTTTTCAGAGAGAGAGATAGTTACTTTTCCGAGTGAGTAAAATAGAGATCTCCTATCTCTATTTATACTCACCTTTTTGCCCAGTGACCTACTGGGGCCGACTTGTCTACTTGGATACACCCACATTATATTATATATTAATCAGGGCCGACCCCATAAGGTGGTCTAATAACCCATCGACAAGTACACACACTTGCGACACTTGTCAATCCACATGATGACACTTCCTTATAGAGGAATAACACATCTCTTATAAGGGTACAATAAATATATATATAATATACAGATGAAATACATTCCGAGGTTACATATACATCAACACTCCCTCTTAACTAGGAAGGTATTTCTCGACACAGATCTGCTAGACAAGTCTTCTTCTCTGGATCATCGTCATCAACATCGTCACTGCTGCTACTATCTTAACCAATCTCTATCTCTACTCATCATAGGAAGTTCTACAGAGCCAATCCTTTTTCATCCTGGATGTAGGCCCACCACCTGTAGGTCTTCGTCATCACTGGCCATACTATGGAATCCTCAGGACTTATTACGTGAGTCACAAAACCTCGAAAGAGCATCCCAGGATGTTACAGGTACACAACTCTGACCTGTAGGATCTCCCAGGGCGCTATTACATGTGACCCCACCACAAAACCTCGAAAGAGTATCTCAGGATGTTACGGGTACACAACTCCTACCTGAAATCTCCCAGGGCACAAATTACATGTGGTCCACCACAAAACCTAGCAAGAGCATCTCAGGATGTTACGGGTACACAACTCCGACCTGAAATCTCCCAGGGCACAAATTACATGTGGTCATGGAAAAACCTCGCAAGAGCATCTCAGGATGTTACGGGTACACAATTCCGACCTGAAATCTCCCAGGGCCCAAATTACATGCCATAGGATAAAACCTCGCAAGAGCATCTCAGGATGTTACGGGTACACAACTCCGACCTGAGATCTCCCAGGGCAAAAATTACATGTCCTCCCAGAGCAATGTCTCGAAAGAGCATCCTAGGCTGTTACGGGTACACAACTCCAACCTATAGGATCTCCCAGACATGCTCATCTGCACAACCTGATCCACGGCCACAGAGTATCAACCTGATACTCACCATACATCATCCTGATGTACTCATGATCGTCCTGATCATCATCACTGCAACGTCCTGCTGCATGTCATCTGGAGCAACATCCTGAAGCTCACCATCCATGATCATCCTGATCATCATCACTGCAACGTCCTGCTGCATGTCATCTGGAGCAACATCCTGTAGCTCACCATCCATGATCATCCTGATCATCACTGCAACATCCTGCTGCATGATCCACCTGATCATCAATGCATCCACCTGATGCATACCAAGTATCTACCTGATACATATCATCATACATGATCCACCTGATCATACAATGTATCCACCTGATACATGATACATATCACCATACATGATCCACCTGATCATACAATGTATCCACCTGATACATATACAGATACATGGTCCAAGCATCCAACATGATGCATATACAAAATACATACACATGATCCAACTGATCATATCCAGCATCCAACATGATGCATACATACATAAATGATCCAACTGATCATATCCAAGCAGAAACTAGTACATCATCCTGATGCACATTATCCAGCGCTTACATCCACAGCCATGTGAAGGATCCTCCTTCCAACATGCTTGGAATGGCTTCGGCAAATGTGTCCATCACTTCTTCCTCGAAGTTTCCTCGATCTGAAGAATGCCAAGCCTCTCTCTGAAGTACTCGAACTTCACTCTGGCTAGTGGCTTCGTCAGCACATCTGCAATCTGCTCGTCCGTCGCAACATACAGAAGCTTCACAGCTCCTCTCTGCACCATATCCCTGATATAGTGATATTTGATCTCTATGTGTTTCGACCTGTCATGAAATACTGGGTTCTCGGACAGCTTCACACAACTCTGGTTATCACAGAAGATACCACTAGCCTCCAACGGGAGATCAAATAACTCATACAGTAGCTTCCGTAGCCATACTGCCTCACAACTAGCTGAACAGGCTGCAACATACTCTGCCTCAGCTGTACTCAGTGCTACGCAGGACTGCTTCCTGCTAAACCAAGAGACCACACCTGATCCCATACTGAAGCAACACCCAGATGTGCTCTTCCTATCTGCAGCACTGCCAGCCCAATCTGAATCAACATAACCCTGCAGGTTAAACTTTTGATTCGCCTCATACCTGAGCCCATAATCCACTGTACCCTTCAGGTACCTCAGAACATGCTTTACAGCAACCAGGTGAACACTTCTCGGATCTGTCAGGAACTGGCTCAATGTGTTCACAGCAAAGAAAATGTCTGGTCTCGTGTTCGTCAGGTACATCAAGGACCCAATCATCTGACGATACATAGAGACATCAATTGGCTCAGATGAAGCATCACATAGAAGCTTCAGATTCGATGCCATTGGTGTGGCCATGGCCTTGCAATCCATCAACCCGAATCTCTTCAGGATATCTACTGTGTACTTCCCTTGACCAAGGAAGATCCCACCTACATTTTGCCACACCTCCATACCTAGGAAATAGTGCATCATTCCCAAATATTTCATATCGAATTCAGCTGCAAGCTTCCTCTTAGTATCTGCAATCAGTCTGTCATCTCCTGTCACAAATAGGTCATCAACATACAGAAGTAAAATCACTGGATTCCCTTCCTCAACCTATAGTAAAGGTTGGAATATGCTTTACTCTTGGTAAAGCCCAAGCTAAATAGAAAGTTGTCCATCCTACCATACCAAGTTCTGGGAGCTTGCTTCAAGCCATACAATGCTTTCTTCAATCTGCACACATATGATTCCCTATCATGTATTTCAAAACCGAGTGGCTGTTCCACATATACTTCCTCTTCTACTACACCATTCAGGAAAGCAGTCTTCACATCCATCTGGTGTATTTTCCATTTCATTGCTGCAGCCAGGGCAAGTACTGTTCTGATGGAAGTATACCTAGCTACAGGTGCAAAGGTTTCTTCATAATCTATTCCTTCTTTCTGAGAGAAACCACGAGCTACGAATCTTGCTTTGTATTTTTCTACACTGCCATCTGCAGCGTGCTTGATTTTGTAGATCCACTTGGAAGTCACAACAGACTTCTCTTTAGGTCTTGGGACAACATCCCAAACATCATTCTTCATTATTGATTGGTATTCCTCAACCATAGCATCCTTCCATTCTTTCTTTTCTGCTGCCTCTTCATAACTAGAAGGCTCTTTGTTCATAATGTCACAGAGTAAAGCAACATAACTAGTGTGTGATCTGGTTCTCTTCTTTGCTCTGTGTTCTTCTTCTGGAATGCCAAATATTTCTGCATCATGAATGAGCTCTCTAGCCCATACAGGTTTCCTCTTGTGAGAGTTATCCTCACGGGGTGGATCTACAGGTTCTTGTGGATCTTCAAACTCACGAACAGTTTCTGGAACTGCTTCAGTCATGGTAGTGTCCTGAAATCTTGTTTCCTTAGGTTCTTCATAAACTTCGGTAGGTGCCTTTCTTGATTTGATGAATGCTGAGTTTTCATCAAATGTTACATCCCTACTGACATCAATTTTCTTGAACCCTAGAAAGTATATTCTGTAAGCCTTCGAGCTTTCACTATAACTCACAAAGATGCCCTTCTTTCCTGAAGGATCTAGTTTAGTCCTCTTCTCTTTTTGGGACATGAGTATATACTGGACAACCAAATATTCTGAGATGGCTGACTTCAGGTTTCTTACCAGAAAAGACCTCTTCTGGTGTCTTGTTGTCCAATATCTTGTGGGGTGTTCTGTTCTGCACATATACAGCTGTTCTAGCTGCTTCTGCCCATAGATGCATAGGAAGATCCTGGTCATGAAACATTGCCCTTGCTACTTCCATGATAGTTCTGTTCTTCCTTTCTGCAACTCCATTCTGTTGAGGATTATAAGGAGCAGTCAACTCCCTCTTAATCCCTGAATCACTGCAAAGCTTCTTGAAGTCATTTGAGGTGAATTCTCCACCATTGTCAGATCTGAATGTCTTGATTTTCTTGTCAGTTTGATTCTCCATCAAGGTTTTGAATTCCTTGAATTTATCAAGCACCTCATCTTTTCCCTTCAAGAAGTATACCCAAGTCTTCCTGGAGAAGTCATCAATGAATGATACATAGTAAACATACCCACTCAGGGAGCTGGATGACATAGGGCCACATACATCTGAGTGGATGATTTCCAGGATGTCTTTTGCCTTGCTTTCACTGCTTGGGAAAGCCTTCTTAATGTTCTTACCTTTTGCACATCCTTTGCAAACACCTTCATGTTTGGTCTTGATTTCAGGAAGACCCTCTACTGCCTTGCTTGCAATTGGAAGTGCCCTATAGTGCATATGAGCAAGTCTTCTATGCCAAAGTTCACTTAGCTCCATGGATTCATGTACCATGGCATGTCCAGGTTGTCCCTTCAATTTATACAAGCCTCCCTCTTTCTCTCCAATCACTATTGCATCATCTATGGTCTTTCCCTTTGGCCACATTAGGACTTGGCCATCCACAAATGCAACCCTCATACCTTTTGCATCCAATGCAGAGATGGAGAGTAAGTTCTTCTTGAGCCCAGGTACATAAAGTACTTCTTTCATCTTCAATGATTTTCCAGAATCTAGGTTGTAGGAGGCTTCACCACTTCCTTTGATTGGGTATTGATAATCATCCCCAAGTTTCACCTTATGGGGTGAATCATGTTCAGATAGGTTCACAAAGGATTCTTTAAACCCAGTC
The DNA here is from genome assembly GCA_027924585.1 of Larix kaempferi. Taxonomy (NCBI): domain Eukaryota; kingdom Viridiplantae; phylum Streptophyta; class Pinopsida; order Pinales; family Pinaceae; genus Larix; species Larix kaempferi. The sequence goes on along the minus strand of BSBM01000103.1, from coordinate 14,435,531 downwards.
ATGTGTTTGGAAGCCCCACTATCAATCAACCAATCATTACATCCATGGGAGATGGTACCTATAAAAGCAGAAATTAGAACATATTCTTCTTCACTTGATGAGTCATCATCACTACTACTTTCTGCCCTTGCCTTCTTCTTTGGAGGTTCATCATCTTCAGCAGCATGAGCATGAAACCTTCTTTTGCTGCCCTTCTTCTTCTTACTGGAGTTGTTGTTGTTATCCCTTTTGTTCTTGGTACAATCTGAAGCAAAGTGACCCTTCTCATTGCATGTGAAGCATCTTAGGTCCTTCTTACTCTTTTGATGGAATATTTTGTGGTGAGAGTGATCCTTCTTGGTTTTGCTTCTTTTGGTGTGAGCTGCAAGAGCTTGATCTTCTCCTCCCATCTTTTCCTCACGAGCTATGAGTCTAGCTTCTTCTTGAGAGCATTCTTCCCTCAATCTGTTGAAGGAGATCAATTTCTTCCTTGCACAAATTCCTTGAATAAAGGAATCCCATGACCTGGGTAGGCCATTTAGAGTGGTCATCACCACTTCACCATTCTCCACCATTTCATCTACTGCTTCTAATTGTTCCTTGATCTGGGAGACCCTTGAAAAGTAAGATTGAATGGTTTCTCCATTCTGAAACTTCACTACTTTCAATTGGTTCCGCAGGGTCATCTTTCGATTTATGTTTTTCCCTTCAAATAGCTTGGTCAAAGATTCAAACATCTCTTTGGGTGTCTTAAGAGAAGACACATGAGGTATGAGATGGTCTTGGATAGAATCAGCAATGATTCTCTTTGCCTTGACCAAGTTCTTCTTGTGCAATGCCTTGGCTTCTTCATCCTCTGGGATAGGGATGTCTTCTTTCACATATGAGTCCAACTCATTCTCTTCCAAAATTAACCCAATCCTATACTTCCAGGCTCGGAAGTTATCAACCCCTTCAAGCTTATCCTCAAGCTTAGTGTGGAGAGACATCTTTAAGAGTACTTCAAATGGAAATAGAAAAGATTTAGGACTTACCACTTGAAGTGCTGAAAACTGGATCTGGTCCCAGATTAGGGTTTGTCAGAGAAACCCTAAAAATTCAAAATGTGAATTTCAAAATTCCGAAAGGATAGAAAGATGCGCCTTGGAGAGCTAATCAGCCTAGTACATTCAGAATTTGAGATCAGCAAGGTCTTGCCCTTCAAAATTGCCTTTTTGTCCTCCCGGGTTCACTAGGGAGAGCCCTGAATTGGGGTTTGAGTTTCCTGGAGATCTACCTAGCCAAAAATCTCGATCCAAAGCTCAAACCTTCGATTTTTGCAAGGAGCTTCCAGTTGTGCCTTCAGTTTCCAGAAATTCCTATTTTTGTGGAAACCCTAATTTTTAGGGCCAAATCTGAAAATGCTCGGAACTGAATTCTGATTGGACAGATAGACGCGCCTTGATGAGTAGATCCAATCTACTATACTGAATTTCAAAAATCTGTGGAGAGAAACCCAATAAACAAGGAATACAAGCTTCCGTCACTACAAAATGTCTTCTTCTCAGTTAAGCTCTGATACCATGTTAAATTTTTAGTATTAAATTACAATACTATAGGATCTTTGCTGAGAGAATAACATCTACAGTATATCAATGCATAACAATCATAATATGACAAGCATCACAAGCATCACAAGAATCAAAAGCATAGAGACAAGAGACACAGAGTTTCCGTGGGGAAAACCCTAAGGTGAAAAACCCCACAACTTCCTCAGAGATAGAGAGAGCAATGGCTCAACCAAAATACAACCAAATAACACTAAGATAGTCTCCTAGCAGATGATCCTCCTCCTCCTCACTAGTGCGCCACTTTTCAGAGAGAGAGATAGTTACTTTTCCGAGCGAGTAAAATAGAGATCTCCTATCTCTATTTATACTCACCTTTTTTCCCAGTGACCTACTAGGGCCGACTTGTCTACTTGGATACACCCACATTATATTATATATTAATCAGGGCCGACCCCATAAGGTGGTCTAATAACCCATCGGCAAGCACACACACTTGCGACACTTGTCAATCCACATGACGACACTTCCTTATAGAGGAATAACACATCTCTTATAAGGGTACAATAAATATATATATAATATACAGATGAAATACATTCCGAGGTTACATATACATCAACACATCAAGGATATGCTTCATCAAAGAGTCATGAAAGTGCTTATACCTCCAAGCAAGTAGACCACCATTTTCCAAGTGCATACAAGCTTCAAGTGACCAATCAAATATGCTCCAATGACATAGGTGAGGATCTCATGTCCTATAATGCTACTCCAAAAGGATGTGATATGCATCAAAATATTCAGCCATGTATTCTTTCATCCAAGAAGTGAATGAAGAATCTCCACTAAAATCTGAACCAAATAATGAGCAGAAAAAACAAGGAGACTTCAAATGACTCAAAGAAGTATCACCCATACATCCATGAATGTGAGAATCATAAAAATATAACAAAGTATGTGGCTGCCAACAAAAATGTTCTCCAATCATAAATCTATTCTCCCAAGTGTTGGATGAAGTTCCTCCAACATCAAATGAATCAAGTGTTGAGCAAGAAAAACCATGAGTCTTCAAGTGACTCAAATGCATATCTTAGGTGCATCCATGTAGATTTGCATCATCATAAAGTGACAAATAATGTTGCTGCAAATGTGAATAAGAATGTGCTCCAACCATGTCATCATAAAAGGTAAATCTAGGAGTTCATACTCATGTGGCACCATAAAAAAGAACCCTTTCACCCATACTTCATTGAGACTAATACTGCAAAACATGGAATTGTAGGATGTAGGAGAATGAACTAACTCACCCAAATGATCAAAAAGTGCAGAATGTTCATCATGGGAAGGATCCATGTGGGTAGTATCATGCAGCTCCTTCAAAAGTGGGAAACCTTTGTCATAGATTGTTTCCAATGTAGAGGAATCACGCTCTTCTTTAAAAATTGCATAACCTTCATCAAGAGAGAATTCAAGTTCCTCTTCCACCACATCGAGTGTTTGGATCTCTTCAAGTTCATCTTCAAACACATTAAGCAGATTCAAATTCCCACATTTCTCATGATCCACCATGTCATGAGAATCCTCCAAACAATCTACCATTTGACAATCTAAAACATAGGAGGAAAAACAAGTATCTTGCAACTTTTCAAGAAGTTGCTCATTTTGAATTGTGAGCTTATGAATATCCTCATTATTCTTCAAGTATGCATCATGTAACAATTCATTAAGCTCAAACAAATGGTTTCTATCAAAAAGCAAAGACATGAAATTACCTTTGATGTGGCACATTGCTCTTTGAATCTTCTCCATGTCTTCAAGGAAGGATGTTTCCTCCAATGAAGTAGCTCTCCAACAAGAATTTGACACCAATGCTTGAGTGTCATGGAGAATGCTGAGGGACTCTTGGATCTTATTTTCATTCATCTTTAAGGACCCTTCAAGAAAATGAGGCTCTTGCAAATGAACCTCCTCATCTTCTTCAATTTTGCTTAGACCAACTTCATGAATCTCAAGTGGTGATGGGGAAGTTGATCTTGGTTCTTCTTCAATTGCTACAAGGTCTTCATTATCATGCTTAATGGAACTTGGGCTTGCAGCAACACTTTCAAAAGTGATCTCTATGTCACCAACATAGAGGTGTGAGCACCCATCATTAGGTACTCCTTCATAGTTTAAGCATACATCAGTAGATGCTCTTTGGTTCATGTCTAAGCTAGAAGGTGTCTCAAAATGATCTTCCATATTTTCAATAGAATCTTCTTCATGCTCTTGTGATGTCTCTTCATTTTTATCCTTCAAACAAGATGATGCATTTTGCCCCTTGTTTTCCTTATGATCAATATCTTTGGAATCTCTTTTTGAAGAATTCCCAAAAGCTCTCCTCAAGTGGGACATAATTTCATGCACACATGTATGATACTCACTCCAAGGTTCTTTAAAAGAAGGGCATAAACCTTTCTTTACTAACTCCACATCTTCATTTTTGGGCCTATTTTCAAAAACATGTTCAGCAAAGTACTCAAAAGACATGGAATTCTGTGTATTTTTGCTAAAAGTAAGATATTCTTGATATTTTTGATATTGTTGGGGCAAGGTTTTATATTTTTCTCTCCATCTTTGGAACTCACTCATAGAATTATCCTTGGTTGGTGTGACACACTCATATTCATCAGATTTAAAGTCATAAGAATAATCTTCATTTCTCTTGAAATTGTAAGAAGTGTTGCATGATGGCACCTCTTCCTCGTACCTTTCACATTCTATTTCATATTTGCTCATAAGCATCTGCATATTCCTCATAAGAATTGTACTCATAGGATTCATCATAATAGTAAGAAATGGATGCCTATAATTCTTGAATGTATGTACCTAATCCATAGGTGCAAGGACCATGCTCTGATACCACTGTAATGTCCCTTGTTAGGAATTTTATTAAAATGGCAATTTTTCACTTTTTTCCCTAGTTTGACCTTTGACTAGTTTTGAGCTCTAGGTCCCCAAATTGCTCCAATTGCTCCCAAATATTCTGAGAAGGTATATGGATGATGTTAGAACATAAATATGTATTTCAGGGATTCTTTTTGACCTTTAAAATACTTCTGCAAATCCTCTTTCAATTTTGGCCAATGTAGGGAACTTTACTAGTAATTTCCCTTTGACTAGTATTGGTCTCTAGGTCTCGAATTGACTCCAAATACCTTCAAATCTTCAACGAAGGTGTATGAATGATATTAGGAATTGAATATGATGTTCAGAGATGATATATGACCACCAAAATACCTCTACAAACTCTCTTAATATTCTGGACCAAGTATGCAATTTTACTAGTAATTTGGGGTTCAAATCCCCCTGGGGTTAGTACTGAAAATGGCTTCCCAAATGCCTCCAAACCCACTCAAATTTCTGAAAAGAGATAGGGAATGTATTAAGGTCTCATGTGCACCATTAATTGATTATTATATCTATTCCAACCATCTCCCATTCAACTGCAAAAATCACCAATTCGACCCTTGGGGAAATGGCACTATTTCTTCTCCCAATGCAATTAAACTGAGTAAAAATACTTCAAATGCTCAAGTATAGTACATGAAAATTGTAAAATACATTCATGGCAGTCCATTAATCACAAATTCATCAGAGAATCATCCATTCATTCGAAATCATCATCAATACATTGGTTCACAACAAGGTAGTGGGGAAATGGCATTGTTCTTCCATTAAAAATGATATTTATACATTTCTACTTGGAATTTCGACCTGAAAATTTCTGGAGATGAAGAAAAGAGTATTTAATTCATATTAAAAAATAAATGGGGCATGAGAATCTCCCCCAAAGAGTACAATAGCTCACCAAAAACGCCCTCCCTCAAGGATCAAGAATATGCCATCAGAACTGGAAATGGTTGAGAGAATGTGATGCAATAGAAGAAACCATGAGCTGCCCTCTAGCTTACACCTACAAATAAAGACTCCATTAAAGCTCCAAATGAAAGGTCTGAATGGACTTTCCAATTACCAACTTGGATGGGAATCTTTCACCCTCGAAATTGGCTAAACCAAGAAACTAGTCATCCACTAGCTCTCCCTCTACACAACTGCAATTGCAAATTCTAAAAATGATCAGAAGATGGTTTAATTATTTGTTATTGACATTTATAAAGTTCTAATGTCCTCCATGGGTCGAATTCATTCCAAGAGACTCATGCCAACTCAAGTTGGGAAGATATTCCGAAGAACGCCACTTGTACAACAATTCCTAGTCTCCCACTTCCACCAAATCACATGTGGAAGCATATTAGCTGCCCTAACACCCTTGAGCACCCTCTTGGAGTCTATTTTTAGCCTTTACATGTCATATATGTTATATGTCAGCCTTCAGGTCTGATTGGTGTCATAGGTGTCATAGCATCTTCATCATTGTTGTCATAGAGCTAGGGAATCTAGCCCAAGTGTCTCACTAGCTCCAAATTGCCTCTTCCTCTTCCATGGGAGTTACTCTTCCTCTATATTTCGACCTTGTATGATTCATGCCATGAATAATACCTTTTGGACTCCCCCAATTATGTTACCATTCACCTTGAATTCGAATTGGTGAGAGAATGATGCCAAGTTTAGTGGGGAAATCTAGCCATATGTGGGTCCCACTTCCTCCATGTGTCTTCATGATCAAATGCCAATTTGATTTTCACTTGTATATATTTATTTAGGTCCTTTATTAAATATTTATTCAATTCTAATGTTCAAACATCATTTATTATCCCCATTATTCCAAATCCCAAAGCTTCCACCCTAAACCTAGGAAACTAGTAATTTTCCTCCTTGGCAATTATTTCAACTTTAGCATCAATTTGACAAACTCTACTGAATAGGGACAATGTGATTAGGCCATTGTGACCCAATGCCAAATTTGGGACATTACAAAATCCCACTGATTGTCCCACGGTCATGGTGTCCTTTTGTTTTGTCTTATTCAACCTCACGCTCGTCATCCTTAGGGGTGTGCGATGACTCCTCATCCGACACATGACGCGGTTCGTCCATGACTGGCACATTGGATGGTATCCCCGTAGACAGCTCCTCTTGAATAACTGGTTCACGCCATTCGACTGACCAGTCATCAATGATCGAATCCAAGTCTTCATCTATTAACTTATAGGAGGTCTACAACCACTACCTATCCGTATCACGGCGCGCTTGCACGTAGATACTGTGTTGGCCAATTGTGAACCGGGAAATCCCCTTGTAATTCTCAACAGTGGTCTGATTCAACTGCAAAATCCACTGAGCGACCGCCTGCAGCGCTTTCCAATAAAACCAGAACTCGTGGCACAATCCTTGAGACGCTCTGGTTCCTGCACCCACCACAGGTTTTGGTAGCGCGCTCCCTTGCGTTCTTACACAGCGTCCACCTCCATTCCTTGATAATCGTTGGGTTCCATTCAGGTGACCAACGCGACTAATATCAGTAGCCAACTATAGGTGAATGTCCTGCTTGGGCCGCCAGCGTGTCCTCCGTCAACTGGCTAAGTAGAAACAGGGACCCGTTTATTTACACGCATGCCGCACATAGCTCCACATAGGCAATAACACTAGAGTTTCCTTGATTGGGTCGAGTGTTCCGTGGGATTTTGGTAGCCAGGATTCATGCCCCAAGCTTGACTGCGGGCTAATTGATAGTGTCCAAGCGGTAAGCCCATCCATCTTTCTGTATTTTGTACTACTTTCGCAACCTTGCCACAATATTTTTGTCATTGTTCTTCCCTTGAAAGTATTACTATGGGTTGACCCCATCCTTTGGCAAGCCTGTGATCTCAGAAATTAGGTCCACCGTCACGGTGACCTGCCTGTCCAACCATAACAGCTCGCCATGAAAACAAGCCAGCAACTGTTTGATGTAGGCATTGGCTTCTGTCAACCACCCGAAATGTGGCATGTAGATCTAACCCAACAACCCAGCCTTCTCTAGCCCTCGCACAGAATCATGTGGAATGCGTGGCACCGGACCGATATCCCCTGGTGCTCGTGGCTGAAAGGGCTCCATCATAACATCTTCCAGCGCTAGCAAGTCGTGATCATCGTACCGCAACTGCATCAACGCCGGTACGATGTCGGTGGTACAACTCATACCTGGCGGGATTGCTGACATCCGTATTTGATACCACTAGTTCTTCGTGGGATTCCTCGGCGACATCCCAGGTCGAAATGGAGGTCGGTAGCATGGGATATCCGCGGAAAAAATTCCTACACAGACTGCGGATTCCACAACCCCCGAGCTCGATGGGATCTCCGCAGGGACGCCTTTTGGCACTTGGGTAGTGGAATGGGTGTGTCACTTCTCGGGCCGCTTAGAGATAACCTGCATCCCCGCCCTCTTCTGGAACACAACGGAGGACGATCCCACCGGAATGCTAGAAACTTCTTTCACAAGATTGACCTCCTCTTCAATACTAACAGGGATGAGGGGTGACTCGGCTTCACTTGAAATCTCCACCGTATCCGGTTCACTTGGCATGCCGCGCTGAATTCCTGCAATGCCAACAAATGGCTCAACCTTGCTCAACCCAGAACTTGCCCAACACACTTCAACGACACTCTGCAACACACCCCAACCTTGCACAATTCAATAATTGGAAACTGAACTCACTCGTCACGAATAGGTTCCTTCCGACCGGCCTCGGCCTGTTCTTATAGCGCCCAACCGAATCCTTCGTAATCATGACTAAATCCTGCATTAACTCAGACCAAATCTTGTCTTAATGACCCAAATCCACCATGGATCCTGTCATCCGATCGGCTGGATCGGCCATTAATTCCCATCATTCGAATAAGCGCCATTAATTAATTGTCTAAACTTTTGGCATTTATTGCTGATTTGACCCAGTCGTGGTCCTACCACTACCGCAACATGCTCCTAACTTGCGACACAAGCCTCCCTGCTTGCGCGTTTAGTCCCTGTCGGTGCGCCACCCTGCCACCGAATATCCTGCAATTTTTTTTATTTTTTATTTTTTTCCCAATGCGACTTAGGCATCGCACTGCTCCAAGCCTGAATGATAGGGCTTCAATCCGCTGCCATTGATCAACTCTGGGAGCATCGCTCCATCTAATTGCTGCACCTGTACTGCTCCTCTTGAAGTTATGCGACTGATGTGATATGGACCAAGCCAATGCATATGCAATTTTTCTGGATGTTTCATAAACTTGCTGTCCTACAACAGCACCAAGTCACCCTGCTAAAACTGTTTGTTCTTGATGTGGCGATCGTGCCAAGCCTTCTGGCGATCCTTCTCCACATTCCGGTGGAATCCTGCAATAAAGCAATCTTCTTCCAATTGTACTAACTGCGCTAGACGTTCTTCTAATGCTGCTGCAACATCCATACCTGTTGCTGCTACTATGCACAGACTCGGAACGATGTACTCCATAGGCATAATTGTTTCTTTCGCATACACCATCTTGAATGGTGTCTGTCCCTCCAACCGTTTACACGTGGTGCGATACGTCCACAAGACTGCTAGGATTTTTAGATCCCAGTCATCCCGATCCGTGTTGCACACCTTTGTTAGCGCATGTTCCAATATCTTGTTGAAAGCTTCCACCATGCCATTTTCCTACGGATGATACGACGTACTCTTCTTATGTTGTATCTACAGTTCCTCCGTTAAAGCGTTGATGGTGCAATTGAGAAAATGATAGCCTTGATCACTCATCAATATCTTGGGGTAGCTGAAGTGAGTGGTGATGTTGTCAAACAAGAAACGTGTTGTTGTGGACGCAGAACAATCAATGACTAGTGCAGCCTCCACCCATCTTGTCAAATAATTTGTCGCCATGATGATGTATCTTGCACCAGTGCGCTTCGTAGGTGGGTTGATTGGTCCCACGAAATCCACTACCCATTTGTCAAATGGCTGCAGTGTCAGTTGAGGTATCAGCACCATCTCATCCCTCCTAGAGGGCTTCTCGATTCTCTGACAAACATCACAGGACCGTGCATAGTCTGTCGCATCGTTGTGCAGCGTGAGCCACCAGATCCCTGCGCGAAGCACCTTCGTGGTAGTCACACAACCACCATAGTTCCCCCAACCACTCCTGCGTGCACTTCTGACAAGATCTGCCCTTGCTCATGAGGCAAAACACAACATCGCAGTATCTCATCTGAGCCTAATTTGTATAACTCACCCGCAATTAGCTGGAAATCGATAGCCTTGACCACCAACTGCTTCTTCTGACTAGTGGTGAACTCCTCGGGTGCGGTACCTGTCGCCAAAAACTAAATGATTTCTTTGTAGTAGCCATCGGCTACTTCAACCTTAAAGAATTTCGCATCAGGAAACCCATATTCGATGTTAGTTGTCTCCTCTCCTTTCTCAATCCACGATAGATGATCAGGTCCGACATTCAAACGTCCTGGCTTCACAATCACTTCAAAATCGAACTCCTGAAAAAGAAGTAGCCAACAACATATCTTACCCCCCAACATAGGCTTATTGACCAGGTATTTTAAGGAAGAATGGTCTGTGAACATCTTAAAGTGGCCTCCCAATAAGTAATGTCAAAAATTCTACAGTGCATAGAGCATCGCTAGGCCTTCCCTCTCTATAGTGGTATAGTTCCTTTCTGTTGATGACAATTTCCGACTTGCGAAAGCAATGGGGTGATCGAGATCCCCCTCTCCTAGTTGCTCCAGCACCACAGCCAGTGCGATCGATGATGCATCAACGTGGACATGGAATTCCTTACTCCAGTCCGGAAATACCAGTATTGGCGCTGAAGCCATCTTAGATTTCAGAGTCTCAAAACTATCTTGACATTCAAGGCTCCATTGAAAGACTACGTCTTTCTTCAATAACTTCTCCATAGGGGCCGTAATCGTTGCATAACCCCTGATGAACTTGCAATAATACCCAATGTGGCCCAACGTTGCTCGCAACTGCTTGACGTTAGTCGGTGGTGTTAAGCTCAAAATAAGTGCAATATTTGCTGGGTCGACCAACAATCCCTACTTGCACACAATGTGACCCAGTAAGATGCCAAATGGTGCACAAAAGATGCATTTCTTTAAGTTCAGCGATATCTGATGCTGTCGACAACGCTCCAACATCAACCGCAGGTTTTCTAGGTGATCGCTGATCAAGCCATAGACTGTCCATTCATCCATGTATACCTGCAAAAACTTTTGAATGAAATCCCTAAACGTAGCAATGACAACCCGCAAGAATATCGCAGGTGCATTTTTCAAGCCAAACAGCATCACTTCGTCGGTCTTCTTGTCCTACACCACCATAGGACTGATCCACTTTGACTCTTCAACCGGTTCAATAATACCAGCATCCAACATGCGATCAAGTTCTACCTTAACCCTTTCCTTATGGTGTGGATTCAGTCGATAGGGTCGCTACCTTATTGGTTTAGCATCTGGTTTCAACGGAATCTTCATCTCCCCCAGATCACCCAAGATTCCCTTCATATTAGAAAACTTTGTAGGGAAGAGGTCTTGGAATTCATGTAGCAAGTCTGTGACTTTTCCCATCATCTCATCATCCCAATAGTCCCCAACATTTTTGAACTTTGGACTGTCCTCTATCCCAATGTTGACCTTACGGAGCTTAAGCGGTTGGCTGATCGGATCACTTGGTGCATCAGGTGCTACAACATCGCGAATTCCTTCAAACTCCGAAATATTGACATTTCGCGGATCATCATCGTCTTTTGGCCCACCAGTGATATGGTAGCATTCCACCATGGATTGCATTTGGCAGTGCATATGCGGATCCGCAGGGTACGCCACTGGGACAACCTTCAGAACCACATCGCGGATGAGATGCAAAGCATTATGGATGTCTGGGTTAGCATCCGTGAAGCTAAACGTATGAGTAAAACAAAATGTCAACTCCAACCAAGTAGTAATTTATCCCTGTAATTCAGCTGCAGTATACCATGAATGCGGCATCTCGTCCAAAGTATGGACAAAGGCATGGATCCACTCATCTCTTGGTCGCTATGCGCACAATGTTTGACACTCCATCAAATGACTGCTAGGGTCATCCCGACCATCATATTTCCCTGTGTGGTAAACCTCAGCATCGCCGAAACGAACCACCATCAATCTCTTGCATTGTGACCATCCATCAATTGATTTATTATGTGTCGCCCACCAGCGTGCTGGAGCAGCCTTCAGTGCTTCTTCCAATTCCAATAGTCGTTGTGGTTCTGAAACTATTTCCTCGAATGCCGCCATAAATTTAGACAAGCAAGGCAGCCCTTCGTATAATGGTAGTGTAACCGCTTTTGTCGTAACACGACACAATGAATGTGTGACTAACCCACATTGCGTCTGCAACAATGGGAAATCTCGCTGGTATTGTCCCCATATCGCGTAGTGATAGCACTGCTGTGGCCACAACAAATCCCATGCTTAGCTAAAGCACGGGAGCCCCGTTTTTAATCAATTTTAAGGTATATGGGTAAGTTTCTCTTTGTAAATATGATTTTCGGTTAGATGTCTTTAAAGATTATTGTTCATGTACCCGTACTTCATTTTCAATGCTTCTGGATTTCTTTAAGTGTCTGGTTTGCAAAATCTTTAAATTTTGACTATTTTGGCATTTCTCTTGGCAAGCCCGAAACCCGACATTTGGAGAACCCGAAACCCAAAACACGAAAGTTTCGGGTGCGGGAGTTTGCTGTTTTCATTTTGGGATTTTGGAACCCGAAACCCGAAAGTTTCAGGTGCGGGATTTCGTTGCTTTTGAAGTTTGTTTTTAATGAACCCGAAACCCGAAACCCGATGATGTCGCATTTCGGGATCCGGGATTTTTTGTTTGTGAGTTTTAATAAACCCGAAACCCGACACCCGACACTGTCGCGTTTCGGGATTCGGGAATTCATTTTGAACATTGCGTTTAATTGTGTTTCCGAAACTCGAAACCCGCAACTTTCGGGTTGTGGCTTTCGGAAATTTGGTTTTAACTTGGTCGAATTTTGAAACCCGAAACCCGCTAGTTTCGGCTTTCGGCTTTCGGGAGTAGTAAATAAAACTTTTTGTTATGTTTTGAACCCCATCTCGCGCTTCACATCGGTCAATCTCAGCGTTTTATTTCTCTTAATCCTACGGTCGTGATTTAATATTGGGTAATTTGATAAATATAGGTTTTATTTACTTTTCTTTATCATTTTTTACTCGTCGAGTTACTCCGTTAAGCTGTTTTTTTACTGTGAATATAGTTGCTAAGGGTCGTTATTGCTGGTTTTCAGTTTTTCCTAGGATTAGTTGTTTCCGTTGCTGCGTATTATGCTTAGAAGTTTGGTTATTTTGGCTTTTGTAATGGCCCTTTTTGTTATGTAATTTGATCCTCCCAGGCTTTGCAGGTTACACCTTTTCGATCTTCATAGTATGGTTCTAATCTTTATGTTAAATCATCAATCTGCATTTGATCTCGCAGGTGAAATCAGGCCGCCATTTTATGTGCTCAAACTCCTGTCTTAGCCTTTCTGCAGTCATCTTTTCCACCTCAACTTTCATTTTTTATTTCAAATCCAAGGCTATGATTGTTGATATGAATAGACTTGTAATGATGAGCTTTCACATGCTTTCTAATTCATGCAAATTTCGATTGATTTTGTACTTCTGCATGGATCCAGATCCGGTTGGCACATGTTATAACTCGTTTTGTTAGAGTTTGCATGATTGCAGTGTCCCAATCATAATAATTTGACCATTGTAACTGGCTCTGCTCAATCATTTGCTATTCTATCAATTGGCCTTAAATTGGCAACGAATATGAAAGCCTTCAGTTTGTCCTTTATATTCTGTAAGAGGAAAATTTTGAATGTTTATGTTGTAAGTTTCTTCTTAACATATTTGGTATGAGAAACATGCAGACAGGAAATGAATCTCTTCATGTGTGTTTCGAGAATGAAGAACTTCGGTCTTTGCTGTATCAAGAACCTTTATCACCGCCTTTTGATGCAAGTATTCCTGATTCAAGCAGCAATAGCGAACAAGAGGATGTTCAAGTCCCATCTGTCTGTATGCGATCTAGAGGATGTTGAACCGAAGTCCAGGGATGATCTAGTCCTATCAATTCTCGGAGACCTCATGTCTACGGCTCAGTTCATAGGACCAAAGTCCAAGGATGATCCAATCCTTACCGTACATTTAGGACCGCGTCCAAGGATGACTTAATCCTCAACCGTACATTTAGGACCATGTCCAAGGATGACTTAATCCTCCACCGTACATTTAGGACCACGTCCAAGGATGACTTAATCCTCCACCGTACATTTAGGACCACGTCCAAGGATGACTTAATCCTCCACCATACATTTAGGACCACGTCCAAGGATGACTTAATCCTCCACCGTACATTTAGGACCATGTCCAAGGATGACTTAATCCTCCACCGTACATTTAGGACCACGTCCAAGGATGACTTAATCCTCCACCGTACATTTAGGACCATCCTCCACCGTACATTTAGGACCATGTCCAAGGATGACTTAATCCTCCACCGTACATTTAGGACCACATCCAAGGATGACTTAATCCTCAACCGTCCACCAAGGACTTCATTCTCGAAGACATACGTCTACGACTCTTCTTTAGGACTGAAGTCCAAGGATGATCCAATCCCCTCACATGTTCACAAAGAACTTCATTCTCGAAGACATACGTCTACGACTCTTCTTTAGGACTGAAGTCCAGGGATGATCCAATCCCCTCACATGTTCACCAAGAACTTCATTCTCGAAGACATATGTCTACGGCTCTTCTTTAGGACTAAAGTCCAGGGATGATCCAATCCCCTCACAACATGTATAACAAAACATGTATTCTCATCATCAAGACATGTATAACAAAACATGTATCCTCATCATCAAAACATGTATAATCAAAACATGTATCCTCATCATCAAAACATGTATAACCAAAACATGTATCATCATCATCAAAACATGTATAACCAAAACATGTATCATCATCATCAAAACATATATACATCTATCATCAAAAGCATGTATATCTAACATCAAAAGCATGTATATCTAGTATCAAAAGCAAAATATAAGAGTCCTAAATCTAAATAATTCTAAGTAACTAAGTGCAGCAAGTTGATAAGATAGGCTTGTTATCAGATACTATACTACTCCCCCTTTCAAGGAGGGTCCTTCTAGACTATACCAAGCTTGTCTCGGAAGTATTCAAACTTTACTTGAGACAGAGGTTTAGTCAAGATATCATCAATCTGATCCTCAGTGCTTATATACTCGAGCTTGATAGCTCCTCTCTGCACCATATCTCGTATATAGAAGTATCGGATCTCAATGTGTTTTGACTTATCGTGGAATACAAGATTTTCTATCATCTTGATGCAGCTTTGATTGTCACATATAATCACAGTGGAATCCATTTCTAAGTCAAACACTCCATATAATAGCTTCTGAAGCCACACTACTTCACAGCTGGCAGAGCAGACAGCTATATATTCTGCTTCAGCAGTACTGAGAGCCACACTAGATTGTTTCTTGCTGAGCCATGAGATCATGGCAGATTCAAGACTATAACATCCACCTGATGTACTCTTTCTGTCTGAGACACTTCTTGCCCAATCATAATCTGAGTAACCATGTAATCGGCGTTCATGACCTCCAAGATAATATAGACCAAAATCTAATGTACCTTTTAGGTACCTCACTACATGTTTTGTAGCTATTAAGTGAACCTTTCTAGTTTCTACTAGATACTGACTTAGGGTATTTACAACAAAGCATATATCTGGCCTAGTATTTGTTAAATACATCAATGACCCAATGATTTGTCTATATAGGGTTAGGTCCACTAAATCCGATGAGTCATTAACTAATAACTTCAATTTGGAGTCCATGGGAGTGGCCATGGATTTACACTCCAACATATCAAATATTTTTAGAAACTTCACAGCATACTTACCTTGATTTAAAAGATTCCTTTTGGATCTTGCCATACTTCTAGACCTAAGAAGTAGTGCATTAATCCGAGATCTTTCATTTTCATTTCTGCAGCCATTTTCATGATCTGTTTCTCATTCCTTGTCAGAAAGAGATTATCGTCATACAATAATGGTATGATAGGTTCATCATCCACAACCTTAAGGTAAAGGTTAGGATCAGCTTTACTTCTGGTAAAGCCCAAGCTTTGTCATGAAGCTGTCAATTGTCCATTATTCACACTCTGCATTGAGTGATCTTCTACATATTTATCTGTGCCATCTCTCGTCAGATGGGTCTACTAATATGAGCCTCAAAATCATTCGAACTCTGTGGTGAGTTCCTTCTTGCATCCATGTCATATATGTATAGAAGCCATATTCAACCTTGTAGCAAAGGTTGAGATCCACATCACCCATGATGATCATTAAGCTCATCAATTGACTACCAATCTTGGGTACCCATACAGAACCTGATTATGCCATTAAGAGACTGGTCTTATCTATCTACTTGGAGCAAACATCTGTCATGATTCTCTTCCTATTTCTAAGAGAATCTTCTAGCAATGAGCCTTCTATATTTTGTTTGATTTGTAAATCTTCTTGTTGAACATCCATCACTTGTTCAGTGTTCATCATTCATCATGATCTTTCCTACAAATCAAAATTAAGTACATGATTAGTAATACTTCATAATCATCAAATCATATTGACATGATAACCTATTATGCATACAGATATCATTTACATAGTTATGCAACTATTTTGACCAATACTTTGGCACAACACTTTCCCATATCCTGTATGCATACAGTGGCTATCTAGATGCCTTCCATCTCTACCAGAACATACTATCAAGAGTGTGCACAACTCTCAGCATGTCAGCAAAGACGTTTCATTCTAGACAAGCAACAATGGAATGTTTGTCCAAATTACCAATCATATGCGTATTAGTAGTATACTGTTCAATGCTATATGAATGTTTACACTCATCATCATATATTCTATGCATACAACCTATTACAGGCAATATCATTTACTATTTCAAATAACAACTCAAATACTTATCTTTTATGTTTGTGTGGTTGCCTCCCGCTAGATCTTCTGTATGTCTTTTGAACTTCTATTCATTCTGTACCACTGTGCATGCTCAAGTGTGCACTAGTGTCATCCTCATGATCTCATACACAAACATACATTCATTAGTATATTCTCAAAACATTCTAATTCTAAATAATCTTGAATATGTATAGTCATGATCATTAGTATTCAGGGTTTCAAGGAAGTCTTCTTTTACTCATGCATATTCTTGTTTGATCATACTACTCTTCTGGTTAGTTAAATCATCAATCAAGATAAGAGACATAATGTGCATAAACCCTTGATTAACTTTATTAATAAGCATAACCAATCATACCAAGTATACTTATATAGGGGATCCTAACACAAGGTAATATTCTAACTTGACATAGGAAAACATACCTGGATTAGTATACCTGCTTAGTTATGTACAACATACCTAAACAATCTCTTCAATGATTTAGAGATCCTGAGCTAGAACCCGCATGTCTCATAGGTTAAGCATAATATATCAAAGTCATACATACCTCGTAAGTAGAACAAAGATTATGGATGAGTCTTTGTCTTCATGTGGAACTTGATTTGTCTTTCGTGATGTACCTGAAACTTGTTAGCAGACAACATCAACCTCACACAACACCATAATGCATTAGTACAATCATATAGCCCTAATCAATGAATGTCTTCGATCATTCACATGCATTCATACTATTACTAGGGTGATAAGATAAGTCTAACATTAATCAAGATTGTACTAACAAATAATATGAAGACAAACACATTATGAATTTAATCAGGAATCAGATTTCAAGACATACCTGAACCTCCTTGAGTCATACATGTCGAGACTTCTTGTAGTCTTCTTATGTAAGGCCTTAGCCTCAAATCCCCCTGAAACTTGATCTGGAGCTTGAATAGGGTTTGCTAGAGAAACCCTAAAAATTCAATCTTTGACTTTCACACTTCTGAATGGATGGAAGGATGTGTCTTGCTAAGCTGATCAAACTAGCATACTTCAATTTTGAAATCTCCAAAATTTGACCCCTCAAAATTGCCTTCGAAACTTCTGGATCTTCTGGACAGGAACCCGAGCTAGGGTTTGATGAAGCCCACCTTTTTGTCCAATCAAAAGGTTCGATCCAAGTCTCTAAACTCTTATTTTTCTGAGGAGTTTCCAGCCGTGGTTACAGACTTCAAAAATTCCAACTTTTGCTGAAGCCCTAATTTTTCATCTTTCTGATCAAAATCCCGAGCTAGGGTTTAATCAAGCCTGGTATTCTACCCAACCAAAAAAATTCGATCTTGGTATCTAAATTTTGATTTTCCTGAGTAGCATTCAGTCATGGATTCCGATTCCAAAAATTCTAACTTTCTCCGAAACCCTAAATTCCGGAAGCCATGAATAAAGGTGCTCCAAAAATAATTCTGTTTTGACAGAAATATGTACCTGATTGTTTCTGCTACAACTCTGAAATTTTTGCTCCATAGGGTCTGAAATTTTTTTCTACAGTAGCCTGACCTGTCATCTTTCCATCGTGACAGGTTTGACCTCAATTGGATTTTCTGCGAGAGATTTATGCCAAATGTCGCAACGCAACCTGTTTTGGGATAATACAGGAGAGCGAACTTGTATGGCGTGCCACGTGTCACTGTTTGAACTTCGGCCTCTGAAAACTTTTTCTGAGATAGATATCCCTGTTATATTTCCATCTTGATAGGTATGACCTCAATTGGACTCTCTGAGAGAGAGTTATACCAAGTGTCGCAACGTGACCTGTTTATGGGATAAAACAGGAGAGCGAACTTGTACGGTGTGCCACGTGTCACTGGTTCAATTTCAGCCTCTAAAAACGTTTTTTGAGATAGTACAGTCTGTGTAATACCTGTCAATTTTTACTAAATTTCATTTGGAGCTTCCTAGCCCAAGTTATGACCTTTTTTCCTAGGTCACCTGATTTTGACTGAGATCTAGAAGAGGCAGAAACCCTAACTTGTACTGATCATAACTTACAAAGTACAACGAATCTGAGGGTGCCCTTTGGACACAAGATACCTGGAGATGTTATATACGACCTGTAAAGGTTTCAGATCCTGAACCTTCGTTAAAATGGATTTATAGCGAAAGTTCCACGATGACTGGTTTTTGCTATATAAAACCCTAACCTTCAAATTGTCGTAAGTAAAGCAAATGTCGTAAGTGCCATACCTTGCCTTCCTTCAGTTTAGCTCTGATACCATGTTAAGATTTAATATGCTAAGACAGAAAATAGCAGCATTACATTCCATTTCACAATAATAGCATATATAGGATCACTGAAGAAACAACAAGCATAGCATAAACACAAGAGACACAGATTTATCCTGGGAAACCCTCATGGGGTAGAAAACCCAGTAAAGCTTCCTCAATATAGATGACCAGTAATATACAAAGATGCAAACCAAAGACATGATCTCCTCCTCCACCATAGCAGACCTCTCCTCCACAAGTGCGCCTCTCTCTCAAGTGAGTGTGTGTATCAAATGAGGAACACACCTCCTCTATTTATACACTACTCTGACATATATTTTACACAAGTACATGTAGGATCGTATTTAACCATTAGGTTAAATACCCTATTATAACTGACTGGGCCGACCCCCACATGGTGGGTCTAATAACCCTAGTTACCACAACTTCTCGGAGGAATAAACATCTCTGGATACATAATAAAATCACCTCGGAGGGATGGAACATCTCCGGAATAAATAATGTATAAATATAATATTCTTAGAAGTTACAATATTCAACAGTTTTTGCCTGGACTTATGATGAATTGAAAACATTTGACACTAGCGTAATGTTCCATAATATACCCATGAAACCAGAGGTTAAGCCATTTCAACAAAAGCTGGGGAAAATGCACCCTAGCTTAGAGCTATCGGTAAAAAAGGAGTTGGAAAAGTTGCTCACTGCTCGAATTATCTTTCCAGTCAGACACACTCAATGAATAGCCAACTTAGTGCCTGTCCATAAGAAAAGTGGTGAAATTCGACTGTGTGTTGATTTCAGGAACCTGAATTGGGCTTCTGAGAAAGACAATTATCCTGTTCCACCTATGGAATAGATTCTTCAGAAGGTAGCCGGGTCGGAGATGTTTTCCCTCCTAGACGGTTTTTTGGGATATAACCAGGTTATGGTTGCTCTGGACGACCAATTAAATAGAGCTTTCAGGACCCCTTGGGCACTTTCACCTATAGGCGGATGCCTTTCGGGTTAATTAATGTAGGAGCTACTTTCCAAAGAGCTATGGACATAGCTTTCCGAGGGTTAACACATAATTATGTCATAGTTTATCTTGATGATATCACTATTTACTCCAAAAGGCGACATGAACACGTGTTTGCTCTGAAACAGGTTTTCGATCGTTGTAGGAAATTCGACATTTCTCTCAACCCCAAGAAATCTATTTTCATAGTAACAGAAGGAAAGCTTCTAGGCTTCATTCTTTCGAAAGAAGGTATGATTATTGATCCCAAACACAGAGAGGCTATTTCAAAGATTGGGTTACTAGGCTCGCGCAAAGCAATGCAATCCTTCTTAGGTAAGATTAATTTTGTACGTAGATTTGTACCAAATTTTGCCCAGATTGTTAAACCATTACAAGTTTTGGTAAAGAAATATGTGTAGTTTACTTGGTCATAGGAACAGAGAGATGCATTTATCCAAATTTGAAAGGCTATCGCTGAAGTTCCTGGTCTCATGTCCCCAGATTTTGATAAGGATTTCATTCTTTATACTTTCCCACTGACTTTTCTTATGCAGCTGTCCTGACGCAAAAGAATGACGATGATGCATAAGTCCCATCTCTTTCATGAGCTCAACATTTAAGGGTGTAGAGCTTGATTACTCATAGATTGATAAGCAATCCTATGCGATCTATAAGTCTGTCAAACATTACAGGCCGTACTTGCTGAAGTCTCGAACTAAAGTCATTGTTCCATACTCTGCCATTAGAAACATCCTCATCCAGAAAGAGTTAGGGGAAAAGAGGTCCCATTGGATGACGACCCTACAAGAATATGATCTTGAGATCAAACCAGCTAAAATTGTCAAAGGATAAGGTCTTTGTCTTCTTACCGCTCAATCTAATGACCCTACGCAGCAACAATCCGAATGGGATCAAGAGGAAGAATTTCCCTCAGGTGTTGTTAACATTATTGATGCTACGACATCTGAATGGTATGAGGATATCATATTTTTCTTGAACCATGGGTTTTCCCCCGAAACTCTTGATTTTAAGAAAAGAAGGGCTTTGAGACTAAAAGCTACTCCTTATCAGTTTATTGATCAAGTTCTTTTTAGGAAAAATTATGATGGAGTATTTCTTAGGTGCTTGGAAAAACATGAAACTGATGACATCTTATTCCAATTTCATGTAGGACCTGCTGGAGGCCATTTTTCAGGTGAGACTACAGCACATAAGATTCTCAAGGCTGGATATTATTGGCCCATGTTATTTAAATATGCTTACGCTTATGTAAGGAAGTGTGAACCATGCCAGAAATGCACAGGCAAGTTTAAGAAACTTGCATTTCCTCTTCAACCAGTCACAATTAAGTTTCCATTCCAACAATGGGGACTGGATTTTGTTGGACCTATAAACCCTGCTTCGTCCCTCCAACATAAGTATATTCTTACAACAACTGACTACTTCACCAGATGGGTGGAGGTAGCCCCTCTTAAACAATGTAATGCCAGTCAAGTAATTTCCTTCCTTGACAGTCAGATCATCACACGGTTCGGCACTCCTGAGTACTTAGTTTTCGATAATGCATCCTACTTCTCTTCAAAAGATTTAACTGAATATGCCTTTGAAAAGGGGATTAATCTTAAGTTTTCTGCCAATTATTACCCGCAAGGTAATGGTTTGGCTGAATCGTCAAACAAAAATATGATAAATATTCTCAAGAAGACTGTAGCTTCTCATCACAGAGATTGGAACACACAGTTATATAATGCTTTATGGGCAAATCGAATAACCCCAAAGGAAGCCATTGAAAATTCCCCCTACTGTCTTGTTTATGGCAAAGAAGACATCCTTCCTACTAATCTCACCATCCCTCCACTATAGTTGGCCCAATCTATCCAAGAAGATGATTCTTCCCCTCTCCAGCATAGAATAGACACTCTCTTGAAGCTAGAGGAGGACAGGGAAATAGCTAAGAACAAATTGTATCATCATCAACAGATGGTGAAAAGATGGTTTGATGAAAAATATTCATCTGACAGGGAATTTTCTGTTGGTGACCTGGTTCTGAGGTGGGATAAGCAACATAAAGATAAGAACTAGTACACCAAGTTTTAGCGCCTTTGGCTAGGACCCTTCATTATTACAGAAAAGATTGGTCCAAGCATTGTTCGATTACAGACACTAGAGGGAGTTGTAGACACCTTCCCAGTGAATGTGTCTCTTCTCAAAAAGTATTTTGTTTGAACAATCTCGTACACTTGTACATAGGTGTGGTTTGTTTTTCAATCATTTGTTTTCTTGCATTGACATTTTGATTGGTCTTCTTGTTTTGTTTTGGTTTTCATTAATAAGGCTTCACACGTCTGTTAATGGCTTATGATCATGTTTCTTAGCAAACAATTGCTTCTGAAGTCTCAACATTGTTATCAATCTTACTTTCTGGCTTTTGATTAGAATCTACTCTGAAGAATAAATAGTCAAATAAGTGCAGTGCCTTTGGATACTTTTCACTTTGACCATTATCTTTCACAATGCTTTATTTGTGTAATTGAGGTATGGAGGATGGTCATCACTTCTCGATCTAGTGTTTCATGGTTGAACGACATATAATAATAACCTGACCAACTCCGATTGCTCATGGGTCCTTTTACAATCACTTTGAATATGAATTTTGTTTAAAATTATAAGTTACAAGGTGGGTGGTCTTGTTATCAAGCAAGCCCATTAGGTTCATAGGTGTTTAAGTGGAATGACATCTTCACATCAAGCCACCAGACTTGGAAGATGACTTTCAGTTATGTCGGAAGGTGGAAGATCCTATTACAGGTCGGTCCATTCATGATCCGCAAAGCACTGGCGAGTAACATAACCACTATATGGTCACCAAGCCATGGTAATGCCTTGTAGCATATGCCAAAATAAATTATTTTGACTTTCATTATGGGATTTTGTTGTATACAAGAATAGGGGGGTCTTATCACAATCCATCCCTGCTATGATCATGGGTTTGATCTTGGACTGGAGTTATCACAATATGGTCACCAAGCCATGATAATTTATTTTGGTCTTACAGCCAGAATACAAGGAGTCTTGTCATCGAGCTAGCTTGACCAGCTTCAAGATCAGGCCTGTGAATGGCGTTGTTTCATCTGATCACCAAGTCGGTACAGTGGTCTTGTATCAACAAGGTTCTCTCTCTCTCTCTATATATATATATAAGAGAAAAAAGGAAAAGAGAAAATAAAAGATAAAAGAAAAGACAAAGAAGTATATATAATCCATAGAGGATCACTGAATATACATGCAACTAATAAACCAAGATGATTTGTAATTAGGATACCCATGAGCATTTCTAAGACTATGCCCAGGTTCAACACAAGCTTGTTTTCAATGATTACATCATGGTAAAGATTTGGTATTGCTCTCTAAATCTCCTTATCAGATGAGTGTTATCTTTAAAATGGTCACTGTTTGACATCTATCCATTTTCATGTTCACTGTTTGTTGGCTGTTATCTTTTGAGTATTTTCTTTGAATTAAGTTTCAAGAAAGTGGTTGATTAACATGTTGTCTTTAGTCATGATTTGATTGCAGAGATAACTGGTTCTTCCCAGCCAGTCGCCATTTTTTGTGGCCACAACAGATCCCATGCTTAGCTAAAGCACGGGAGCCCCGTTTTTAATCAATTCGAAGGTATATGGGTAAGTTTCTCTTTGTAAATATGATTTTCGGTTAGATGTCTTTAAACATTACCGCCCATGTACCCGTGCTTCATTTTCACTGCTTGATCTGGCTTTCTTTAAGTGTCTGGTTTGCAAAATATTTAAATTTTGACTATTTGGGCATTTCTCTTGGCAAGCCCGAAACCCGACATTTGGAGAAATTGAAACCCAAAACTTGAAAGTTTCGGGCGCGGGAGTTTGCTGTTTTCATTTTGGGATTTTGGAACTCGAAACCTGAAACCCGAAAGTTTCGGGTGCAGGATTTCATTGCTTTTGAAGTTTGTTTTTAATGAACTCGAAACCCGAAACCCGAAACCCGACGATGTCACATTTCGGGATCCAAGATTTTTTGTTTGTGAGTTTTAATAAACCCGAAACCCAAAACCCGACACTATCGCGTTTCAGGATTCGGGAATTTATTTTCAACATTGCGTTTAATTGTGGTTCCGAAACCCGAAACCCGCAACTTTCGGGTTGCGGATTTCGGAAATTTGGTTTTAACTTGGTCGTATTTTGAAACCCGAAACCCGCCAGTTTCGGCTTTCGGCTTTCGGGAGTAGTAAATAAAACTTTTTACATTATGTTTTGAACCCGATCCCGCGCTTCGCATCGGTCAATCTCAGCCTTTTATTTCTCTTAATCCTACGGTCGTGATTTACTCTTGGGTAATTTGATAAATATAGGTTTCATTTACTTTTCTTTATCATTTTTTACTCGCCGAGTTACTCCTTTAAGCTGATTTTTTACTGCGAATATAGTTGCTAAGGGTTGTTATTGTTGGTTTTTAGTTTTTCCTAGGATTAGTTGTTTTCGTTGCTGCGTATTATGCTTAGAAGTTTGGTTATTTTGGCTTTTGTAATGTCCCTTTTTGTTATGTAATTTGATCCTCCCAGGCTTTGCAGGTTACACCTTTTCGATCTTCGCAGTATGGTTCTAATATTTATGTTAAATCAACAATCTGCATTTGATCTTGCAAGTGAAATCAGGCTGCCATTTTATGTGCTCAAACTCCTGTCTTAGCCTTTCCACAGTCATCTTTTCCACCTCAACTTTCTTTTTTTTATTTCAAATCCAAGGCTATGATTGTTGATATGAACAGACTTGTAATGATGAGCTTTCACGTGCTTTCTAATTCATGCAAATTTCGATTGATTTTGTACTTCCGCATGGATGCAAATCCAGTTGGCACATGTTATAACTCGTTTTGTTACAGTTTGCATGATTGCAGTGTCCCAATCGTAATAATTTGACCATTGTAATCGGGTCTGCTCAATCATTTGCTATTCTATCAATTGGCCTTAAATTGGCAATGAATATGAAAGCCTTCAGTTTGTCCTTTATATTCTGTAAGAGGAAAATTTTGCATATTTATGTTGTAAGTTTCTTCTTGACATATTTGGTATGAGCAACATGCAGACAGGAAATGAATCTCTTGATGTGTGTTTCGAGAATGAAGAACTTCGGTCTCTGCTGTATCACGAACCTTTAACACCGCCTTTTGATGCAAGTATTCCTGATTCAAGCAGCGATAGCGAACAAGAGGATGTTCAAGTCTTGTTTGTCTGTATGCGATTGCTAGAGAGGAAGGAAAAGAAGTGTTCTGAAAAGCCAATTGATCAAGATGATACTGTTATAGGGGACTATATAATCAATGAAGAATCTGATATCCTGCCAATTTATTCTGACGTGGACCCTTTAACGTATTTCTATGTTTTTGAGAACATAGTCTCTCATCCAGAAGTCCCTGTGGTGAATTCTCTGCAAGCCGAATCATCTGTTGCTGATAATGAGTAGGTTGGGGCAGAATTCTTAATTATGATGTGAGGATCTTTTTAATTAAGGAATATATCTTTAAGAATCTTTTTGAAAGGTGAAGGAAATCATGTATTCCGAGTAAATGGCAAGGTTTCTTGGATCAATAGTTGAAATAGACTCGTTACTGATTTTGGAATCCCTATTCGGTAGGATTCTCTTTTGTACTTTGTTGTATATTTAAGGAAGAATACCTCTCGGAGGAGTCTTTGGAATTTTTGGAATTGTAATTCAGCAGGAGATAAGACTGAGGATACTCTGTGGCTAGAGTCATTGTAATTTTGGTACAAGACATCTTAATACAGTAATGTTATCTTCGGATCCATCTTCTGATTATCACTTGAAATTTCTTTGAGGATTTCTGATTTTATGTTCCAGATTGTCATCTGCTATACACATGATCTCTTGTTAGACATATAATGAATACATAGATCTGTTGTATTGGTTTTTCTGTATAACTGATGTGTGTATGAAAATATTTGATTAAATTTCTTTAATTAAATACTTTCTTTATCGATTTCTGCAATTGATCACATATATATATTCAATCATTGTTGATTTTTCAATCAACAAAAGGTTAACAGGTTATATCTTGATGGTCTTCAAGCTTGGATTATCATTGTTTAGTTTTCATTAAACAAATCATAATTTAACTCAGCAAATATCTCATATAAAGGCATTTCTGTTAAAGGTGATAGATTGTTTTCTCTCTTACACCTCAAGGTTGATCTGCATAAACATCAAGCTTTTCATTTTAGAATAAATTTGACTTAAGATTAGGTTCTTTTTCTAAGAAGGTTAAGTTAGAATTTCTCACTGTTTTACATACCTTTGTTTCCCTAAATTGGGAAACTGATCTTATTGATCAAACCACTTACTCATAGAGTGCCAATGGAGGCCGAATATCCGTGGGTGATTACCACACCAAACAGCTCGAGGATAGAATTGCCCTTGCGTAGGGTCTTTCGAAGCCTTTTGCTGGGTTTTCATCCCCTATTGTGTGCCTTGGAACCCATTCCAGCACCTTTCACTTACCCTGCACACCCGAGGCATCAACAAACACTTAACAGGTTGGCAACCCCCTCGTCCTCCTCTGCGACCAAATCCTCTGCTGCTTCCTTCCCGGAATCTTCCACGGAATCCGCCCTGTTGTTGGTACTGTAGTTGATTGAACTGTTGCTACATAGGATTCGGTTTCATGCCTTTCCCTTTCTGTGCATACTGTGGTTGTTGAACATACTATGGCTATTGTGGAGCCATTTGCATTGGAGCATATTGCGGCATAAACTGCCGTGGTTGCTACTGCAGTACAAACTGCACCTACGGTTGAGGTAGCGGCTGGGCTACCTGTGGCTGCGGTTGTGGTTGTTGTACGATGTGTTGGTCATCCTTCACATAGAATGCATCGTACGTTCTCTCATGAAGCAACCCGTATGCCCGGCAATCTTTGTCTTCGTGTCCCACCGATTTGCAGAATGTACAATATAGATTCATTGGTTTTGTGACCATTTTCGGCATGTATTGACATTCGTCATGGTGGTGCCCATATACTTGACAGATGAAACACCACGGCATGCTGCCTCCACTCAATGGATTCGGTGCTCTTGAAACCAAATAATTGCGGCAGTCGGGGCAATTATCCTTAATATGCCCTTCTCCTCGACATCGCGTACACCATACTTCTTCATGTTCTTCCTTGCCCTTCTTAAGATCATGAAACTGTATGGTCAGGTTAGCCAGCTGTGTCTAAATCTTCGACATCCTAGGTGTGTTTTCCCCAATTGGCGACGCTTCTAACCGCATTGCGATTTCCAAGGCTTCACTGGGCATTGTAATGTTCTGTTGCATCAGTGGAAATCGAATGTGTGGGAGCAATGCTGCGATGAACCATTCTTTGTGTTGGACAATGCTCATGTCGAAACTGACCCTTGCCATCAATGTTTTGAATCGCTGGTATTGGTTAATTTCCTTTAATTCTGTAATATACTGTGCTTCAGATTTAGGTTTTTTAAACTCCATGATTAATCCAGCTCGAACTTCATCCAATGTATTCTCTGGAGTGCGTCCAAGAACCTGCACAAACTTCATGAACCAATCTAATGTGCGACCCCGAAGGGTTGTCGCCAATTGTCCTTTCTTAGCATCATCATAAGTAATCTTCTTTACGGTCCATACTGCTTCACATAAAAACCAGTACTGCTCAGGGTTATCTGTTCCATTTCCATGGAACAATGGTAACTTAGTATCCTCGCCCGCCATCCTGGGATTCCTTCCTCCAGTCACTGAGCTACTAGCAAATAAATTCTGTTGACTTGATGAGCACGGTGGTGTTGTAGTTGTATTTCTTACTGGTTGAGATATATTGAAAAGAGGTGTGGGTACGTTGCCGCTGGGGTTTGGTCCTGCCTCTATCCTGGGTGTAGCCTGGTTGTCCTTGTCCGGACTTTGAGGTTACTTTGTCCCCTGTGGTCTTCCTTCATGTTCTTGCGGTTCGATCGTAGCAGGACCTTCTCCTATCCTCTACCTCTTTTCTTGTCGAAACCTTGCTCCTCCCCTTCTAAAACCACTCTCTTCCTCGGCTTCACTCACAGTCTCATCATGAACTACACCCATCTACCCCTTATCATTCCATATACCGCTCCCTACTATCACGGTACCCATGGCCTCCTCCCACCAGGGTTTCTACTTATCAAGATGCATCTTCAATATTCCCTTCTCACAAATGAGCATCTTAATAGACAGCTGTAGCGACAACAGAAACCTTCCCCAGGGTCCGCGGAAGAAATATCTTTCAGCTTCACTATAGGATTTGATTGTATTGACCGCAAATTTAGTGATATAGCCTTCCAATATGCTGTCAATCCAAACTTCGATAGCCCGCAATGCTTTGCTGTCAACTTCTTACAGCTCTTGGATCAGCTCTGGGGTCCAGGTCATTGGTTCACCACCTTGGAAGTTCATCTTTTGAAAGGTCAGCTTTTCCAACCACACGAACAAGATGACTGGGAATTCGCAGAAAAAATATTCGTGTGGACCATCGTGAATATATCTTTCCACCCACTGATCTACCGTCAGTCGAGAGTTCCGAATTTCTTCTTCAGCAAATTCCTGCAACTTTTGATCAAACCAGTTCTGGATTTTCGGTTGCATTGGGTGCCACAACATATCCTCCTTTCACTTCGCACTATGGTCCCGGAAACGGAACAAATTTTTGACACAAACCTAGTTGACAGGGGTTCCCAACACTGTCGACACCAACCCACCTCGATCTACCTGAGCACCGGCCCAGACAGGTTTTACCCCGTCTAGCAACACCTGCAGAGAAGATGAGGTCTCACCCGAGATGTTCAAGGGAGAGTTGACGAAACCATGTTTCCTCTGAATGAAGGAGGATGGTTTCGGCTCAATTACTTAACTTATTGCAACATTTCGGAAATAGATCTATACATTTAACTCAGACATCATTTATATTCATAGCATCATTTAATAGAACCATTCATCATTGCAGCAAATATAACAGTAAGGCATTAATTGAAGCAAGGAAACATCGCATCATTCATATATTCATATCGCAACATGCATTACCATAGGTGAATAGAAAAAACATAGGGATTCCGCAAAATAGCTCTGTCACATCATATTAACTTTGAAAAAAACCATATACACACTGTTCAGTCTTCAGCTCATACTCTGCAAAATACAGATCTCATAGATACCTCCAGATCTAAGATACATAATCCAAGATGCCTCAACACTTACAAATCTATGACTATTTATAGGCTTTCGCCTTTACATTGCTTGTCCACTTACTAACAACTTCCTAACCGACACATCAAGCAAATGACCCAAAATCTATCTAATGTGGTACAAATGACCCAAAAACCCGCATACTGTGGTACAACTGACCAAACATTACATAGAATATCATCATCCGTGCTCAACTTTCCGTCTTTCGTAGTATCGCAGCACTCGTGATGCTGCAATAATGACCCATCCTAACCGCCTGGCAATAGCGCTCCAAATGGCATCACATGTTCATAAAAAGAAAGTATTTTGCGAAGGAGACTGGGCTTTATTATATGATTCACGGTTCAAGAACGATTTTAGGGGAAAATTGCATACAAGATAGCTGGGACCTTACAGAATAGACAAGGTATTCGACAACGGAACCGTCTGCTTGAACACTATTGATGAAAATCAGACATCTTTATTTGCTAATGGTCATCGGCTATGGCTTTATAATAAACCTATATCAAAGGATGCATTCATTTCCTATGTTGCAACTGATCCAAATTGTCAACTGATACAGGAACAAGGGTTTTCCCCCATTTCTGAGAATCCTTAAAATCTACTACAATTCCACATAGAGAATTGTATATAAATAAATTGTTGTTTTTTTAATCTTTGATTGGTTTGTTTTTTTTAGAATTGTGTACAGGAATACGTGCGAAGGATTAGTCAGAGGGAAGCAGACGCATTGGGCCAAGTGATTGTGGGAATTTTGATGACCCTTCTCAAAATTGGATGACTCCTTGTAAAGAAAAGTGAACAGAATTGCATACCTCTGTTGAAAATCCATCGATCTCCCCGTATTTTCACAAAAAATCCATCTGATCTTTTCGTTGAAACTCCGCCAATATTTCGGCTGAAAGTCCGCCAAATTTTTCATTTCTTTTCGCTAAAACTTTGCCAATTTTTCGACTGAAACTCCGCCAAATTGTCCGTTTCTTTTCACCGAAACTCCGCTGATTTTTCCGCTGAAACTCTGTCAATATTTTGGCTGAAACTCTGCCAATATTTTCTCTAAATTTCATTAAATTTACGCCACATCTCCGGTGTATTTTCTCCCAATCCTTTCTGGTTTTTGAAAACATTCTGCTAGAATTCCACCACCTTGCTACAGTTCCCAAGAAGATTCCATGCATCCTTACAATTTATGCCTACGTGCACATATTTAATCTGCTCATTGGATGAAAAACAACTTATTTTATGGAGGCATATGCGTAATTATGTTCCTATTAATTTATTTGACAATGAAGGGAAGCAACCTTGGAAAGATCATGGTTCAACACGACAACAAAAAATGTACGATGTCTGACTATAGGCATGATTAGGCATGAATCAATATAGAAATAATGATTATAACTTGTCTTTTAGTCCACGTCAGCAGCCCGTAACCAATCAATCTCTAAGGGAAACATGTCAAAAATCTCACTCGTACTTATTAAATGACTGTCATTCCATCCAATCCGTGCGATAACCTGTTAAACTATCTTATTCTATAACTGCGCCACCTTTCTAAAAATACTCAAACGAACCTCGACTATCCATCAATTGTTCTTGCATGTTGTGAGCTCCAACATTTGAAACTGGTAGCTGTTGCATTCACGATTAGAGCTCGCAGAAGAGAAGCATTATGGGTTTTCTAGTAAGACATGAGCTCGAGAACATAGATGCTCTCCGTAGAAATGGAATAGCTTTTGTTACCATTGAGGAAGTTGGATGGATAGAATATTTTCAGAGATTAAATGGCTTCCACGAAGAGATGACACTTCAATTTTCTATGAACTTGACCGAAACCCATTCAAAAATTAGAGGATTGAGGATAGACGTCTCAGAGGCGGATTTGGCGGAGGTTACAGGGTTACCCAGAACTGGAAGGAGATGGTTTTGCCAAAAGAGGCAAAATTCGACTGCAATAGAGGAATTTCTCGCAGCAGGAGAGAATGTTCAACCGAGGTCCATAGGAACAACATTGGAAACACTTCTAAGGCCTTGGGACTAGGTCACGATCTTCTTAAAGAAATATATAACCTGTGAGGGAAGGTATCGAGTTGTTTATACTTATGATTTTTTTCTACTTTCTCATTTGCGCCATGGTAGAATGCTTAATATGCCATATTATCTTTTAAGAAACCTACTGAACATGGCCCATTATGTGAGAATGTCTCGACATCCATTATCCTCTATTACAAACCATGGACTTATCAAATTGTTAGTTCTAATAGCCTTAGCACATGGAAATCAAACATGGGAACAATTTATTGCTGGGGCTAGGGTAAACCGGGGACCTGCAGTGGAATTAATAGGTATTGAGGAAGGGGATGACGAGTGGGGCTCCTCAGAATCAACTAGGGGGAGGGATATAATAGTACAAGAGTTGGAAAATGTTCAGGAGGAAGGTTTAGGGGAAGCTTCAATAGTAGAAAACCCCGTGGAAGAGGCGGTTACAGTGGCAGCTATGGCAGAAGAAACTGTAATATTAGCAGCTACAGCAGTAGAAGCTGAAACTGGAGCAGCTGTAGAAGCTGTAGCTGCAGAGGCTTCAATTGGATAAGAAGTTACAATGGCAGAATAATTTCAGGGATTAAACCCTCAGGAGCCGAGCGGGATCCCAGTGCATCAAACATAATATCATGCAGGAGCAATGAGGGAAGGAAATGTGGAAGTTTTGAACATTGAATCTTCTCCTGAAATAAGGGGAACTATAATTCAAGAAGAGGAATTTCCGCTAGAAGCTTTTACCCCTTCTGTGTCACGGAGGAGAAGGAAGAGATCAAGTATTAAATGCCAGTCATCTAGTCCCTCAAAAAGAAGGAAGACCATATATTCTACTGCAGCAGAGGCGGTACATACAATCGAGGAAAATACTGAAACTCTTATTCTAAAACCTCAATTAGACTCTATAACACAA
The DNA here is from genome assembly GCA_027924585.1 of Larix kaempferi. Classification (NCBI taxonomy): domain Eukaryota; kingdom Viridiplantae; phylum Streptophyta; class Pinopsida; order Pinales; family Pinaceae; genus Larix; species Larix kaempferi. The sequence continues at coordinate 14,403,497 of BSBM01000103.1, read as the reverse complement.
TAACTAGAGGGTAATGTAATTCTATAATCCACCAACCCACAATAACCTATTGTAGATCAACCTCAAATTGAAAATTTTCCTTTTGAGAATGAGCTGTTGAAAGAAGAAGTACAAAAACTCAGAGAAGAATTGCAGGGGTTGAAAGAAGCATTCAAAAAGAAGACATCACAAAGATTGAACACATTGGCTAAGGCTGCTGACCAATTGGAAAATCTACCTTATGTTTTAGAGATTGGGGAACATGATGAACTGTTATTCCCAGAATGCGGATATTTATTTAAACTTGTGGGTTATAAAGTCACAATGGTGGAATTGTCAACATGGAAACTTGCACAATCAAGGAAAGGGAGAAGTGAAATACCAACAGCAGAATCAATGGAGGAAAAGGAGCCAAATTTGAATATAACCCCTGATTAGGAATTACAAGAACATGAAGAAATACAGTCTCAGTAGTAAGGAGATATTGAAATGATCCAAGAAAAATATCAGCAGTTAGGGGACACTTAATTACTCCCAGAACAATCTCAGCAGTCAAGAGATAATGAAATGCTCCAAGAACAATCTTAGTGGTCCAGAGGCACTGCAATATTTACAGAACAGGGTGTTGTTACACAAGAACCAGCATTCCCAAAATCGGTTGCAAAAACAACAACACAAACAGAAGTTGCTAATATTGAAGTACAAAAACAAGATGCTTCTACATAAGAACTAGCATTCCCAAAATTAGTCACTGAAGCAGCAACACAAACAGAAGTTGCTGAGATTGGAGCACAAAAAATGGATGATGTCACACAAGAACCAACATTCCCAAAATTGGTTGCTGAAGTAGCAACACAAACAAAAGCTGCTGGAATAGTGTTGGAAGAAGAAGCTACTAAGTTGGTGATACAAGGTAATATTCCTGAAACACAGGACTCACTCCGAGTGGGAAAAATTGAGGATGAAATTATTGTGTTGGACAAAGTAGAAGGAAGAGATAAAATAGGAGAAAAAGAACAAGAGTTGAAAAGGGAGCTCTCCCTGTTACAACTTGAGCTGAGTAAATGGAGATATTGTACCATTCTGTGTGAGAAGGGGATGATTTCCCTTCCTGAACATAGGAGGATTATCCAAGAGCTTAAATATAAATGGGCTGAAGAACTATCCCAATGGGAATATTTGCAAAAGGATCTAAAGGAATTGAGGAAGCTCGATCCCTTAAAGAAAGAAAAGGAGCAATTGTACAATTTAATTCAAGAATTGTTAAGTTGTAGAGCTCCATCTCCATCTTATCCAGTGTTTTTGTATGAATAAATGAATCTGTTCAAAATAGAATCTTTAAAAGAAGGGAGGCCCTATCAAATAGTGTCAAATCCTCAATTCTCGGACACCTTCATCATGAGCGATTTTTCAGAACAAAACTTGCTATGTGAATTGTATTTGCATGAAAGTGTTAATTTTTTGATAATTTCATTCCATTATCATTCAGGATCACTAAGAGAATAACATGTACAACATATCAATCATAAACACAAGAGACACTAGACACAGAGTTTCCTCGGGGAAAACCAAGAAGGTGAAAAACCCCAAACCAAGATCACAATGATAAAACCCAAAGAGATATCTCTAGCAGATACTCCTCCTCCTCCCCTTGTGTGCCACTTTCTCTCTTAGCTATGCGAGCTTGAGAAGTGAGTGAATGAATAGAATGAGAGAGGCACACCCTCTATTTATACATTGACTTTACCTACCAATAAACCAACAGGGCCGAATTGCTAATGAATTCTAATAACCCAACCACATAACCTAACTAGGGCCGACCCCACACTGGTGGTCTAATAACCCATCAATACAAATGACGACACTTACAATGTAACTTGTGACACTTGCAAATACAAATGACGACACTTCCAATCAGAGGAATAATACATCTCTGTTGGATATACAATAAAGTACAAATTTAATATACACGTGAATATCTTCCGAAGCTACAAATACATCAACACTCCCTCTTAACTAGGAAGGTATTCTTTCGACACAGGTCATCAATACATATTGGTGCAAGTCTTCAATTCTGGAATTGGATCATCATCATTGGATCATGGAGCATCATCATCATCACTGCTGCTGCACTTGACATCTCGATCACTAGGCTATCTCTGAATTCTTCTCGTCATAGGAAGTTTTACAGAGCCTGCCCTTTTTTCGTGCTGGGTGTATGCCTAGCTTCCTGCAGGTCTTCATCATCACTGGCCATACTGTTGAATCCTCGGGACTTATTATGTGCATCAAAAAACCTCGAAAGAGTACCCCAAGATCCTTTATGTGCCTAAGCATGACTGACAAGATCTCCCAAGGAGCTATTACATGTGACCCCATCACAAAACCTTAAAAGAGTGTCCTAGGAACGTATATGTGCATAGCACAACCGAAAAGAACTCTAAAGAGCATCCCACAAACTTTTATGTGCCTAAGCACGACCGACAAGATCTCCAAGATTGATTACATGTGGTCCGGAAAAACCTCGAAAGAGTATCCCAGGACTGATTACAAGCTTACTGCTCAACCTATCGGATCTCCTAGGGATAAATTATATGCCAAGGACAAAAACTCGAAAGAGAATTTTCCAGATATCCCAGGGAGCTATTATATGCCATAGGAAAAACCTCGAAAGAGTATCTACAAATCTTCGAGGGTGCTATTGTATGTCCTCCAGAGAAAAACCTTGAAAGAGCATTTGCTAGATCTCCCAGGGAGCTATTATATGCCATCGGAAAACCCTCGCAAGAGTATTTGCAAATCTCCCAGGGCGCTATTATATTCTTATTGCACAACCTGTCCACGGTCACGAAGTATCATATTGATACTCATCATACATCATCCTGATGTACATCATGACATGATCAACCTGATCATCGTCATAGAATCATCCTGATGCATATCATCATCGCATGATCATCCTGATCATCATCATAGCATCGTCCTGATGCATATCATCATTGCATGATCATCTTGATCATCGTCACAGCATCATCCTGATGCATATCAATGGGAGCATCGTCCTAATGCTCATCACACAACGTTTACATCCACAGCCATGGGAAGGATCCTCCTACCACCATGCTTGGAATGGCTCCTGCATATTTGTCCCATCACTTCTTCCTCGAAGTGTCTTCAATATGAAGAACACCAAGCCTCTCTTTGAATTAATCAAACTTCACTCTGGCAAGTGGTTTTGTCAACACATCTGCAACCTTCTTATCCGTCGCAACATACAAGAGCTTCACTACTCTTCTCTGCACCATATCCCTGATATAGTGATATTTGATCTCGATGTGCTTTGACCTGTCATGGAAAACCGGGTTCTTAGAAAACTTCACACAACTCTGATTGTCACAAAAGATACAGGTAGCATCCAATGGGAGATCAAATAACTCAGACAGTAGCTTCCTAAGCCATACTGCCTCACAACCGTCTGAACAAGCTACGACATACTCTTCTTCAGCTGTACTCAGTGCTACGCAGGATTGCTTCCTACTAAACCAAGAGATCACACCTGATCCCATACTGAAGCAGCACCTTGAAGTGCTCTTCCTATCTGCAGCACTGCCTTCCTAATCAGAATCAACATAATCCTCCAGCTTAAACTTTTGATTCACATCATACTTGATCCCATAATCAACCATACCCTTCAGGTACCTCATAATATGCTTTCAGCAACTAGGTGAACACCTATGGGATCCGTTAGGAACTGGCTCAATGTGTTCACCGCAAAGCAAATATCTGGTCTCGTATTCATCAGGTACATCAAGGACCCAATCATTTGACGATACATTGTGACATCAACCAGCTCAGATGAAGCATCACACAATAGATTCAGGTTCGATGCCATAGGTGTGGCCATGGCCTTGCAGTCCATCATCCCAAACCACTTCCGGATATCTACTGCATACTTCCCTTGTCCAAGGAAGATTCCATCTACACTCTGCCACACCTCCATACCTAGAAAGTAGTGCATCATCCCCAAGTCCTTCATCTCGAACTCGGAAGCAAGCTTTCTCTTCGTGTCGGCAATCAACCCATCCTCACCTGTAACAAACAGGTCATCCACATACAGTAGTAGTATCACTAGATTTCCTTCCTCAACCTTGTAGTAAATATTGGAATCCACTCTACTCTTGGTAAATCCCAAACTAGATAGGAATTTGTCTATCCCACCATACCAAGTCTTAGGAGCTTGCTTCAAGCCATACAAGGATTTCTTCAACCTGCACACATATGGCTCCCTGTCATGTGTCTCAAAATTGAGTGGCTAATCCACATACACTTCCTCTTCGACTACACCATTCAAGAAAGTTGTCTTGACATCCATCTGGTGTATCTTCCACTTCATTACTGCAACTAGAGAAAGTACTATTGTGATGGAAGTGTATCTGGCTACAGGTGCAAAAGTTTCTTCATAATCTATCCCCTCTTTCTGGGAGAAGCTACGAGCTACAAATCTCGCCTTGTATTTCTCTATGCTACCATCTGCAGCATGCTTGATCTTATAGATCCACTTGGAAGTCACAACAGACTTCCCATATGGTCTTGGGACTACATCCCAAACATCATTCTTCATGATCGACTCATATTCCTCGACCATGGCATCCTTCCATTCTTTCTTTTCTGCTGCTTCTTCATAACTGGAAGGTTCTTTGTTCATAATGTCACATAGCAAGGCAACATAGATGGTGTGTGATTTTGTCCTTTTCCTTTCTCTGTGTTCCTCTTCTGGAATACCATACCTTTCTGCATCTTGGATGAGCTCTCTATCCCATGCAGGTTTCCTCTTATGAGAGTTCTTCTCACGGGGTGGATCTACAGGTTCTTGTGGATCTTCAATTTCATGATCTTCTTCTGGAATTGCTTCATTCATAGTGGTGTCTTGAATTCTTGTTACCTTTGGTTCTTCATTGTCTTCAACAGGTGTCTTCCTTGATTTGATGTATGCTGAGTCTTCATCAAATGTTACATCCCTGCTGATGTCAATCTTCTTGAACCATGGAAAGTAGATCCTGTATTCCTTCAACCGACAAAGATGCCCTTCTTTCCTAAAGGATATAGATTTGTCCTCTTTTCCTTTGGAATGTGTGTGTATACTAGACAACCAAATATTATGAGATGGCTAACTTATGGTTTCTTACCAGAGAAAACTTCTTCTGGCGTCTTTTTGTCAAGTATCTTGTGAGGTGTTATGTTCTACATATACACAGTTGTCCTTGCTGCTTCTTCCCATAGGTGCATAGGTAGATCTTGATCATGAAGCATTTCCCGTGCTGCTTCCATGATAGTTCTATTCTTTCTTTCTACAACTCCATTTTGTTGTGGATTGTAAGGAGTAGTCAACCCCCTCTTAATCCCTGAATCATGACATAACTTCTTGAATTCACCTGAAGTGAATTCTCCACCATTGTCGGATCTGAAGGTCTTGATCTTCTTATCAGTTTGATTTTCTATCAAGGCTTTGAATTCCTTGAACTTATCAAACACTTCATCTTTATTCTTCAAGAAATGAACCCAGGTCTTTCTAGAGAAATCATCAATGAAGGAAACACAATATACATACCCACTCAGATAACTGGATAACATCGGACCGCATACATTGGAGTGGATAATCTCCAAGATTCCTTTTTCTTTGCTTTCACTGCTTGGAAATGCCTTCTTTATGTTCTTTCCTTTTGCACACCCTTTGCAAATTCCTTCATGCTTTGACTGGATTTCAGGAAGACCTTCTACTGCTTTGCTTGCAATTGGAAGTGATCTATAGTGCATGTGTGCAATCCTTCTATGCCAAAGTTCACTTGGCTCCATGGATTCATGTACCATGGCATGTTCAGGTTGTCCCTTTAATTTGCACAATCCTCCCTCTTGCTCTCCAATCACTACTGCATCATCTATTGTCTTTCCTTTTGGCCACATAAGTACTTGGCCATCTATGAATGCAGCTCTCTTTCCCTTTGCATCCAAATATGATATGGACAGAGGATTCTTCTTGATTCCAGGTACATATAGAACATCTTTCATCTTTAGAGACTTCCTAGAGTCTAGTATGTAGGAGGCTTCACCACTTCCTTTTATAGGATATTGATAGTCATCCCCAAGTTTCACCTTATGGGGTGATTCATGTTCAGATAGGTCCATAAACAATTCTTTAAATCCCGTCATATGTTTGGAAGCCCCACTATCAATAAGCCAATCATTACACCCATGTGAAACCGTACCTGTGAGAGCAGAGATTAAGACATATTCATCGTCACTTGATGAGTCTTCACTTTCTGCCCTATTCTTCTTCTTGGGAGGTTCATCATCCTCAATAGCATGAGCATGATACCTCTTCTTGATGCTCTTCTTCTTGTTGGTGTTGTTGGAGCTCCTTTTTCTCTTGGGACATTCTGAGGCAAAGTGTCCCTTCTCATTACATGTAAAGCATCTCAAGTCTTTCTTATCTCTATGATGATGGGGGTGTGAAGATCTCTTGCTATTAGATGGTTCCCTCTTGAACTTGCTCTTCTTGGTATGTGCTATGAGAGCTTGATCTTCATTCCCCATATTTTCTTCTTGAGACACAAGCCTAGATTCTTCTTGTGAACATTCCTCCCACAGTCTACTAAAAGAGATCAATTTCTTTCTTTCACAGATTCCTTGGATGAAGGAGTCCCATGACCTAGGTAGGCCATTTATTGTGGTCATTACAATTTATCCATTCTCCACTACTTCATCCACAACTTCAAGTTGTTCCTTGATTTGAGAGACCTTAGAAAAGTAGGATTGGATGGTCTCTCCATTCTGGATCTTTACTTCTTTCAATTGGTTCCACAGATTCATCTTACGATTTATGTTCTTTCCTTCAAACAACTTGGTCAAGGAGTCAAACATCTCTTTAGGTGTCTTTAGGGAAGTCACATGGGGTATGAGATGGTCCTTTATAGAATCAGCAATTATTCTCTTAGCATTGACAGGTTCTTCTTGTGTAAGGCCTTATCCTCTTCTCCCTCTGGAACTGGAACCTCTTCACTTATGTAAGTGTCCAACTCATTCTCTTCTAGGATTAACCCAATCCTATACTTCCAGGCTCGGAAATTATCAGCCCCTTCAATCTTATCCTCAAGCTTGGTGTGGTGAGACATCTTAAAGAGTAATTCAAATGGAAATAGAAAATTTATTAGGCCTTACCACTTGATTTGCTGAAAACTGGATCTAGAGATGGATTAGGGTTTGTTAGAGAAACCCTAAAAATTCAAAATTTGAATTTCAAACTTCTGAAAGGATAGAAAGATGTGCCTTGATGAGCTGGTCAAGTTGGTATACTCCAAATTTGAAAACTGCAAAATTTGACCCCTCAAAATTGCCTTTAAAACTTCCGGATTCACTAGACATGACCCCCAACTAGGGTTTGATTTTCCCAGAGCTTCACCCAACCAAAAAGTTCGATCTTGGTCTCTAATATTCGATTTTTTAGAGGAGCTTCCAGCCGTGGTCTCATATTTCATAAATTACAACTTTCTCCAAAACCCTAATTTCCCGCATCAGAGATAGGTAAAAAACTGAAAGTGCTCAGAATCAAATTCTGTCTCGACAGAAAGATGCGCCCTTGCTAGGATAGTCAAACTAGCCTCCTTCCTTTGATGATCTGTGGAGATAAACCCACAAATTAAGAATCACTAGCTTCCGCAGCTGCACATTGCCTTCTTCTTAGGTCAACTCTGATACCATGTTAATTTTTTGATAATTTCATTCCATTATCATTCAGGATCACTAAGAGAATAACATGTACAACATATCAATCATAAACACAGGAGACAATAGACACAAAGTTTCCTCGGGGAAAACCAAGAAGGTTAAAAACCCTGCAACTTCCTCAGAGATAGAATAAGCCACAAACCAAGATCACAATGATCAAACCCAAAGAGATGTCTCTAGAAGATACTCCTCCTCCTCCACTTGTGCGCCACTTTCTCTCTTAGCTATGCGAGATTGAGAAGTGAGTGAATGAATAGAATGAGAGAGACACACCCTCTATTTATACATTGACTTGACCTGCCAATAAACCAACAGGGCTGACTTGCTAATGAAGTCTAATAACCCAACCACATAACCTAACTAGGGCCGACCCCACACTGGTGATCTAATAACCCATCAATACAAATGACGACACTTACAATGTAACTTGCGACACTTGGAAATACAAATGATGACACTTCCAATCAGAGGAATAATACATCTCTGTTGGATATAACAATAAAGTACAAATGTAATATACAAGTGAATATCTTTTGAAGTTACAAATACATCAACAGAAATAGCATGTTTCATGGATTCTCACTCTAATCCAGTTCCTAATCTGGGAGACATTCATCTAAGAGCATTTATTTCATTTCATGGATAATTGTAAGGACCCATACTTATTTAAAAGTGTATAAACCTTGGCAAATCTTACCAATTATTGAAATGTCAACTATAAAATATTTGGCGATATTTTTCTAAAATTATTTCAATTTATAAGGATTTTATATAGTTTATATAATAATTTGGTGATTTTTAGAGTGAAAAACGTTTACCCTGTCAAAAGTGGGCAAAATGGGGCTTCAAAAAATGCAAATTGGCGAATCTTTTTTTGGAAAAAAAACATGGAAAAATAGCCCATGGGCTAAATTTCGCCCCTAAAATTATCCTTGGTTCATTTGTCACTAATCATATGAATTGGTGTAGTACTATTCATACTATACATAAAAATGGGGACACTTCCACCCTTTAGGTCCGAAGTGAACCTCAATCTCCTATATCATTAAGAATCAGATATTTGAGAAACTTGGAATCTCCTCAGAAGGTTAGTTAGATGGAATCCTTCCAACAAGAGGTTATCTCTACATGTGTTAAATTGATTTCTTAGCAATATCTCTTTGCAATAGAAGGAAACAAGAGTAGTTGGGATGCTTCTTCTGAATCTGTAAAAGTAAGAGACCCATATTGTTTCGAAAACTTCAAGTATCCCCAATCCCAATTGCCCGAATATGTTACATGTATCCAAACTTGTGGACCTAGTTGGATGGGACTGAGATTCAAATTTCCCATCATATGGTAATATGGTTTCTAGCAAGACAATATAAGAGCATGTACAAGATGACTAAGAAGGCATAGAAACAATGTTGGGATGATTTAATTTTCTGTAACGGGTTCAGGAATTTAGGAGAGAAATGTGAACTTTCCTCAATCTCACTCATCTTCATCGAAGGATTTTGGAAGCAAAGACAAGTTTAGGCTAGAAGGAGCTCGTTGCATGAGGACATGCAATTGGATATCTAGGGGGCGATGTTGGGTTCCAAAATAGGCCCTTTTTGTCCATATCCATTAATACCCTTTTCCCTTGTTTTTCCCTATTTTTCTACAACTCAGGCATATATCTTCCCAAGCCAAGCATGGATTTTAAAAGGTATAATTTATTATTTCTTTTTTAATTAATGCTTAATATTGTCTATGGTTATGAAATTTATCTTTGAATTGTGCTGACTTGTGTTGATTTGATAAGAAAAGTTCAGAACCTCAAAAGAATCTAGGTGTAGAAGCTTGCTGAACTCTTGGAGTAAAGAATACCTAGCGTCAGTTGCCCCTTTTCAGGATCTAGTTTAAGTCATTGACGAGATAGCGTGAGTGTCTCTCCACACGTCCAACAGAGACTAGTTCATGCTGAAATAGTCCAAGCATATTCCCTCCTAATCAGTTGGAACCTGTTCGGCCTATGACAGTTCGGATTACAAGCGCATGCATGATTGTGAAAAAAATTCACTTATTGTAATAATGGTTGTAACTGTTTCTGTTTCGATTTGGTATCCTGGAGATCGTAGGTCTTTATGGATTCCCAAAATTAGTGGATCCAAACTACCTCATCTTTGTATAAGTATAGGAAGAAAATTTGAGCCAGAGGGTTAGCATTTTATGGAAAAGAGATTGTAGCATAAGGATACGACACTGTAACACTGTATTTCCATTATTTTAATGAAAGTAGTAGCAATTCTCAATATTTATGTGTCTTAGATCTTGTTAGCCTTTAACAACATCTCTGTTAGAAGGCCAGGGCCTGCCTTCTCACAGAGTTGCCGAATTTAGTAGATGTTTTAATTTTAATTTATTTTGGTTTGGTGTGGAATTACGGTAGGTAGTTTTTGGAATTATTTTAGTAGTTATTGGATAATTGCATAATTATAATTTCCCTTTGGTTTGTTGTAACAGTGTGGTGTGAACAGTCGATTGTGTATAGTACTTTTCTTTCCTATGCAAGTGTGTTAATTAGTATTGCTGATTACAGTCAAGCTTAGCTCCTGTGTACTATTGTTATTTATCTTTCCCATAATTTTCTGAATTAGATAGGTCTTGGTTTGAATTACTTTTAATCTTATATTTTAGGATTTAACTTCTTGCAAAAGGAATTCTAGTTAATTCATTCTTAGATCATTTGTTGTAGGATTGATGTTGTAAGAAAATAGGATCCTTTGAGTTCTTAGATTGATAATTGAGATTGGATTTCATAGTGAGTTGAGTTTGGCTTAGCAGTTAGGTAGGATGAATGATCTTTATTTATTTAGTCATCTACTGAAGTGTTTATGCATATATTTTTCTTAGTTACCTTTGAAACAACCATACTTTCCTCAGTTGACAATTTATATTGAGCACTCTGTTTGTTAATTGAAATTAATGAGCATACAGAGTGACCAAAAATATCGAAGCATACGAAATGCAATAAATATTGGTATATAATTAATTTGAAGTTGATCAAAGTTGATTTAGTCAATAAGTGGACTTATGGTTGATATGATAACGATATGATGTTGCTAAGTTAAGTATTTGTGAAGTTGTGACAGATTCAAAGGACTTGGTGATGGCAATAAATAATGGAGCCATGATGAGAACCAAGTTTATGTGTTGCAAGTAGTTAAATGTTATGATTGACGGTAAACATAAATAATATGGTCATTATTACTGATCCATGAATGGGGAAAGACAATATATAGATGGTAAAACACCAAGTGATTAAATTGATGATTCAAATCCAACATGCTAAAGTAATTTTCCTGGACTCAAGCAAGAGAACTTGAGTGGAAAAGAAAGTGATTTCTTGGACTCAAGCAAGAGAGATTGAAAGGAAAATAAAGTAAATTCCTGGACTCAAGCAAGTGAGCTAGAGTGGAAAAGATGATGCAGGAGCATCCTACTCTCCATCTAAGTCCAATGTTTGGTCAGACCTTAAGGTCTTGGCATTTTCCTAAGCAAAGGTATTTGATGAAATATTGTAAATAATACCATGTTTTAAGTATGATTCTAGATAGGTGATGATTCATTAGGTGAGTGATGAATCATTTAGTGAGTTGTGTAACTAATTCCACATCTAATGGAAATATTCGATGAATATCAAAGGATCTCATGAGCGATTCATAGAGATAGGGTTGAGATTTTTATAATCTTAGAAACAATTGATAAGATGTAGGAGTGTGTTGAGAGGTTTCTCAATTTGAACCACAATTGGTTTCAGAATCCTAATGTATATATTGTGTAAGACTACAAGGCTATAGAAATGGCCAAACAAGGTAAATTAGGCCAGGGGAGGTGATCATGATTGTATCAAGTTTCTTATGACTGAATGAAGAAGGATAATTATGCATGTATTTGTATCAAAGGATGAATTATGCCTGAATTGATATAAAAGAATAGTTTTCTCTATGTGTATGATTCCATGAATTGAATGATTGATGAACTTTGTCCATGCTTGATAAATCTATGTATGAATAGCCTAAAATTGGGGTTTAGAGAATTGAACATTACAAAGGACGTTTGACTGATCTCTGGGTGTGAATGCTTGAATAAATGTTGTAATTGGAAGTGTAAACCCTATATCATCGATCACTGAAAGGATCGATGCTCTGCATATACGAATCCAAAGAGGTGAAGCTATGGAGATGATGATTAGATCCAGGGAAGAAGATCAATCCTGGTGAAGGTTAGTTGAATCCTAATCGAGATATTGATTGGTTGATTCTCTGATCGATCAATGCACAGTCACAAAGATTGCATTCGGTTCGTTTGACATAGTCTGGACGATCTATATTGAGAGAAGGCACATCAACAACAGGGAAATGATTGCGTGAGGAGAAATTGTGTGGTAGATAGAGTTCTGCATTGATCACATATCGATGGACTATTGGAATAGTCTCACCATCATCATTTTTATTTGCATGCATGCATCCATACTGCATGCATCCAGTCATCAGTATGGTAGTCTCCCAACACCTAGTGCTTATTTTTCATCCCCTTGGAGTGTGTTTTTAACCATCAATAGCCCTCCTACCTATCTAGTGAGCCTTCTTTTCATCATCTGGATACTAATGCGCCCTACTACACACTTATAGGATTCCATCAGTTAGTCCATGCATTGATCAATCAGTTCATGCATTGATTGCTCAATTTCACTTCCTATAGCTTCCAGTTGTCTATATCGGAGTGCCACTTGACTACTGACAGCCTGTCATGTGCCCTTGGAGTCTTTTTCCCTTGATTACTGCTCACATACATCAATTAGACTCGTTAGACTCATATTTAACTAACCTTTGACTATATGTGACTACTACCACTGATTGGGTGATGTCTCCAATGCAGTCCAAGAAACACCTTGAGGAGAATTCGAATCACCTTTGGGGAAATTGAATTCATTCTATTGTACTCTCATATTTTTCCAGCTTATAGCTGATGAATGACATTACAACAGTTTTCCACATTCTTTGAGTTTCATGTGTGAATATTGATTCAATTCTTCTTCTTCTTCTCTGCAATTCTTGAGTGAAATTTGTGAGGTTTGTTCAAGCTGAGTGATCTCTCCTATAGATTTTCACATGGTATCAGATCCAGTGAGGTGTATCTAGGTGTGAAGGATCCAGTCACATGTGCTCACTGTCCTTAAGCAGTGTTCTTTAGATCTGAAACAAATCTCTAGCCAAAATTTCATTTGTTTTGCAGGTTATTCCATCTACATATTCGAATTCAACAGCTTCCATGGATCTAAAACTGAACTCCTTCAACTATTTCGAATGGAAATCCAAGATGAACATATTCATGAAGTCCAAAAGTATTTCTAGAGTGTTGAATGGTACTACAGTCGAACCCATTGGTGCTGTTGAGAAATCAAAGTATCTTGATAAACTTGATGAAGCAGTTGGCCTGTAGCTAGGGTTTTACCCCTAGCTTGTGCAAATGAGCACCTACTAAGGAGAATGGACTCCTTAGTAGCAGTTCAGTAAATGTAAATAATTAAGCTAAAACAGAAATAAAAACTACTCTAACACATGTGCATGAAAAATAAACAACAATTTGTAAACAAGGGTTTTGTATTAATATTACCTTCAATGTGAAGGTTGATGAAGCTCCTTGCAATGTCCAAGAGGGTTGCTCCAAGCTCCAATGTGCTCCTTCTCTTTCTCCAATGGTGGGAATGGGCCAAAAGTGGCTCTCAAGGTGAATGTAGTTCAATGGTGAACTAGGGTTTCGAGAGAGATTTTGGCAGAGTAAGGGTATACTTGATTGTGGATATGGAATAAGGGATCTCCATCACCTATTTATAGTTTTTTGGTGGTGGAGTGCTGACCCATGGTTTTGGGTAACACATGGTTTTGGGCAGCTGTATAGGGTTTTTTCCTCCTTTTCCTCATTATTTTATATTTTTTCTTCCCTTTTTAGGGGGTTTTTGCTATTTTTAGAGGAATTTTGGATATTTTTGGAGGAAAAATGGGTTTTTTTAGCCTTTTTGAGGCTATTTTGATGGTTTTGTGGCCTTTTGGAGGCATTTTAGGCCTTTTGGAGGCTTTTTAATGGGATTTTTTGGGATTTTAAGGGAAATATGGTAGGAAAATGGACAAATGAGCCATATAATGTGGAAGATGAGATAGTGAACACTTTTTGGGTGTTAACATGGCCTGCTACTCCTTAGTATTTTCGATGATCTACATTTTCATATCATTGACCTCAAGGCTCCTAAAGAAGTTTGGGACAAGCTCGAATCTTTGTTTGGGCAGAAATATGATTTGAAGGGTCACCAATTGGAAAATGAGCTTATCTCTCTGAACCCCGTCAGTTTCGACTCAATCAATGAGTTCTTCACTAGATTCAAAAATTTGGTTTCACAACTAAAATCTTATGGAATAGAGAAAGAAGAGAAGAAATTAATCCTATCCATTCTGTCAAAATTGAGCCCTGATTACTTAGTTTTTGTCTCTACCTTCTAGTCAATGATGCTATCCATTCCAAATTGGAAGATGCCCACTCTTTTTGCATTCATTTTATCTCTCTCTCAAGAGAAGGATAAGCTTGTGCAAATGGGATTGATCAAACCAAGGGTGGATTTAGCACTTAAAGCTACTGAAGTGAAGAGAGCGAATGGTAAAGGAAAGAAAAAAGATAAATACAGAAAGTCGAATGAGCAGAAGACAAGGGAGGCTCCCTATCATTCAGAAGGGGCTTCGAATTGCAAGAAAGGAAAGCAATCTCACAAGGAGAAATCCAAATGTCGTTATTGCAATAGAGGATTCCATCCTGAGAGTGCCTATATGAAGAAGACAATAGATCTAATGGCTCAAATTCTTGAAAATAACAACCTTGCAGTACCTACAGGTGATAGGAGGAAAGAAGCTGAATCTTCAAGATATGAGGACAAGGAGAGGTTGCATGCACTCATGGCAAGTGCTTCAAAATATTCCTCCTTCAACATTGATTTAGGAGCATCAATACACATGTCTTCCTCCAAAAATCACTTCTTTGGTTTCGAATCCACAGTTGAACCTTCAATATTGTTGGGGAATGATTCTAAGGTCTCCTCTGAGGGGATTGGAAGGATCAACATTGAGCATGGGTACTTCTCAGATGTGCTCTATGTCCCTACACTTACTGCCAACCTACTTTCATTCTACCAGATGACCCATACTAGAGTACCCAAGAAGGTTATCCACTCCAAACGAGGTCAAAATCCAAGAGATGTCAATTGGAAATATCATAGAAAAAGGTGTTGCTAATCACAATTCGAAACTCTATGAGTTTTCTCACTTCCTACCTTACTCCAAACAGTCTGCTCTTCACACACATGCAAATGAAGAGAGTATACTTCGACATGAAAGATTTAGGCATCTCAACTACAAGTACTTACAAGACATGCACACTCAAAATATGGTTGAATGTCTACCTAATATTAAGTTTGATAAAGGCAACTGTAAAGGTTGCTTGATGGACAAGCATCCATAAAAGAAGTTTGAGAAAGGAAATGCAACGAGAGCCTCTCAACCTCTTGAATTGATTCACAATGATGCTTCAGGGCCACTTCCATATCTATCTTTGAACAAAGCAAGTTATATCTTAACTTTCATTGATGACTATTCTAGATTTAGTTGGGTATACTTTCTCAGATTCAAAATTAGAAGTGTTTGGATACTTTAAGTTTTTCAAGTCTTCTATAGAGAAGTTTTCTGACAGAAATATCAAGGCCCTCCGCACTGATAATGGAGGAGATTATGTTAAAACTGACTTCCAATCCTTTTGTGTTGATGAAGGCATAGAGATGCAACACACTGTTCCCTACACACCACAGCAAAATGGTGTTGCAGAGCGAAAGAACGGAACCTTGAAGGAGATGGAAAACTGCATGCTAAAGTTGAAAGGATTACATCCTAGTCTTTGGGAAGAGGCCATGAACTATGCTGCTTACCTCCATAACAGAGTCCCTCACAAAGGACTGAAAGGTAAAACTGCTTTCGAAGCCTGGATGGGTTACAAACCTGATGTATCTCATCTTAGAGTATTTGGATGCAGGGCTTGGGCTAGGATTCCAACAAAGAAAAGGAGAGCCTTAGATTCACAGAGCATAGAGTGTATACTGGTGGGTTATGCACTAAGTGCAAAGGCCTACAAAATTCTTGATCCTTCTACTATGCAAACATTCCTTGAAAGGAGTGTTCAGTTTGAGGAATGGCCATTGCAAGATGCTCATCTTGTTGAGCAAGACAACTTTACTACCACACCACCACTACTTGATGAGAAAGAGAGTGAATCTTCATCTCAAGAAGGTTCAGATTTAGAATATGAAAGTGAAAGTGATGCAGAATGAATGCTAGATCTAGATCCACAAGAACCTAAATATCTAGCACATGAAAGTGAATATGATCGAATGGAAGATCCAGATCCAGAAGAACCTGATGATATACAACCTGAAGATCCTCCTCTTCCGAGATGGGAAACCACAACTCCTAGATCTTCCGAAGATCTTGTTGGAGATCCACTTGATCAAAGGAGAACCGGATCTGATTTCTAGAATGGAAGGTTTCATCCTTCTCACATTGACCCATTTCTTGCCGATAGATCCTTTATCGGTAAATAATTTCGCTTCCCTTTTGGGGTGAGGGATGTACATGATTTATTATCTTACCACAGTCTATCTTGAGGGGGGGATTTCTTCCCACTAGGTTTTCCCTCTTTCCTCACTTTAGTTTTTAGATTGTTGTACGGGGTGACCTTTGGTCTTAGTTACCAAGGCCCTACTAGTTTTTAGCTATGTGTTTCCTCATAGTCCAGCTTGCGGGGGTGTGTTGGAATATTCTCACCATCATCATTTGTATTTGCATGCATTCTGCATGCATCCAGTTATCAGTATGGTAGTCTCCCAACACCTAGTGCTTATTTTTCATCCCCCTGGAGAATGTTTTTAGCCACCAGTATCCCTCCAACCTACCTAGTACGCCTTGTTTTCATAATTTGGATACTAATTCTCCCTACTACACACTTCTCGGATTCCATCAGTCAGTTCATGCATTGATCAGTGAGTTCATGCATTGCTTGCTCAGTTTCACTGCCTGTAGGTTCCATTTGTCTATATCGTAGTGACTATTGACAGTATGTCATGCACCCTTGGAGTCTCCTTCCCTTGATTAGTGCTCACATACATCAGTTAGACTCAATTATACTCATATTTGACTGAACTTTGACTATCTATGACTGCTACCACTGATTGGGTGATGTCTCCAATGCAGTCCAAGCCACACCTTGAGGAGAATTTGAATCACCTTTGAGGTAATTGAATTCATTCTATTGTACTCTCATATTTTTTCCATCTTACAACTGATGAATGACATTACAAAATTTTTCCACATTCTTTGAGTTTCATGTGTGAATATTGATTCAATTCTTCTTCTTCATCTTTGCAATTCTTGAGTGAAATTTGTTCAAGCTGAGTGATCTCTCCTGTAGAATTTCACAAGGATGAGAGAATTCACAAAGAAATCAACGTCTAGGACAACATCTCGCTCGTGTAAGTGAGAGGAGGTTAATGGACATAATGGATGTCGAATTAGTACATAAGATCAGAGTCCACCGTTGATATGGATCCGATGGTCCAAGACAATTGTGGAAGGATGTTGCGGAAGGAACACACGCAATTGCGGAAGGAACACATGCAATTGCGGAAGGAAGGCGATTGCGGAAGGTTGTTACAGAAAGGTAATTGCGGAAAGGTAATTGTGGAAGGAAATTGCGGAATATAATTTCGAAAGGCACACTTGCTCGACGCTCCGCATTCAGGTGAGACCCGAAATTTGTATGAAATCCAGTTCACCACAAATTTGAAGTCCGCCCTCCAACGACCATTTGGTGAAAGACTTAGCCGATCCTGCTAAGTTTGGTGATTCTAATAAGTTTGGGAATCAGATAAATCCTAGGAAAACGGGTTGGATTGGTTTTGTTGACCCCTCAAGCATCAAAAGAGAGAGTGCGAGTGATCATCAATGGAAAGACATAGGAAAACTAAGTCTTGTGTAGGGCGAGTGATCATCAATGATTTTTTTTTTGTTCATATTAAATTTGCACAATTGCATCGATATATACCTATTTCCTTGAGGCTGTTCTGGTCTCATCTACTACTAGGGAGGTGCCTCGAAAAACACCCTACAACAAAAACATAGAAAAAATTATCTAAACGAAACCAAAATACTCACGGAAAAAACATAACAAGAAAACATATTCATGTATTTGAATTGTACAATTACAATCATGTATACCTATTGCCCCGAGGCTGCTATTGTTTGATCAACAACTGGGGGGTTTCCCCAATCAACAATATTCAACAAATATATAGATAAAATTATCTAAACGAAACAAATATACTCATGAAAAAACACAACCAAAAAAATGATTTTTTCATATTATATTTGTACAATTACAAAGATGTATACCTACTGCCTCAAGGATGTTGTACTCCTATGACCAGCTACTAGGGATATGCCCCGATTACTACCCCGCAATGTAAATATAGAAAATTTTGACGAAATTCTAACAATATATTAACGAAAAATCCATAAGATGTTAAATTCATTAATAAAAGGTTTGGTAAATTGTAAGATGTACCACTCCCATAATAATCATGTTTGTATGTATTCGATTCAAATTGTAATTAATAAGCAACTCTTCCCCCATAGTTATTGATTTAATGGCAAATACAAAAACATTGTTCCCTTCACGCCCCTCAAATATGCATTTGGGTTGCTTAATTGTAGACCCTGGTTGTGTATTGTTTATAAACCCTGCAATATTCCCTGTAGCCTTTGGCCTTCCATCAATGTACAACGTTGCTCCTTTATTTTGATCCTTGTCTTTCAGCTGTAAATAATTTGCTGACAATCCATATCTCTGCATACTTCGTTTATATTGGACTAGGTGCATCCAATCTTTGTAGTTGTAACAGTGTCCAACATACTCCATCAATTCAGTACATCTATCGTAACCAAACTTTATTCCATCCATGCAAAACAACCCCAAACCATGTAATGATGATGGTGCAATTCGATATATTCTCTCATTCACACAAAAATATGTGTTTAGTTGAGGAATATCCTTGGGTACCCATTGTTTCACTAGATGTTTGTACCTCAACGCCACCTCCATGTCACCTATTGTCTCATCATCATAGGAACATGACCGCCCTTCAACGAGAAAAAATTTCATTCGTTTATGGAATTTTATTATGATCTTTTGAAATCTAGTTGATATAACTCTTGTAGACCTACTAGATGTCTCACTTTCCTCTAGTCTTCCTAAAATCCCCTCGCTCTAGGTGTTATAGGTGAAATTTGCACTTCTCTGTCCATGATCACCTTGAGCTGTCGATCACACAAAAGGACAACTTGAATTGAAGAGCATGATGACCTCAGATGAGACCTTGACCTGATTCACCTCCTTGCAAGCTGGAAAAACCCTAAAAAATACCATATTTTGACATGGGCGCTACTCTACTTCAATAAACTAGCGCATATGCCCTACTCCAGTGTACAATAGTGGCGCACACCTCCTTATGGGCGCTACTCCTTTTCAATAGTCTAGTGCACAACATTTAAAAAGTGACAAACGCTAGTATTTAATGCTGTAGTGATGCCCTGGGCACTACTCCACTGTGAAATAGTAGCGCACATATTAAAATATGATCAAAAAAATATTAATTTGACGAATGGGATTAGTTGCAATTGGTTTCCCAACTTCCCTAACTTCTCCTTCAAACCACCTCTCGACTTGAACTGCCTACCTTGTCCTATAAATATAAGGAGGATTGAAGAGAGGGGTTAGACATAGAGACATGCGAGCCATAGAGAGACTCTTCTATATGAGAAGCTTGTATTGAAGGAGGTTATGCTGGAGGAACTTTGAATTTAGAGAGGAGCAGGATCCTAGGATCAGGTTGCATGAGCATGCTACAAAGTCAGGTATACTTTGTATCATTCATATGTTTTTGACAATAAAAGGTTGAAGCATCTTTCTCATCCCAAATCAAGTGCTTATTGGATTATGTATTTGTTTGGATCAATGTTGGTTAATGCTTGATGTTTGAATTACTTTCAATTCCATCATTATTATATTGGCCAAGATACGCTGAGAAAGGTCTTTGTGTTGTAGGTTTATCAAACGGGAGATTGAGTTGAGGATCAAGCATAAGGTTGGACAAAATCTAGGATCAAACTTCATTCATATGGTATGTCCTCAAGGTCTCTAATCTATCTCCATTTATAAATTCTTCTATAATGCAATCAGTATGTTTACCTGTCACCGCTTTAAGTTGATAGTGTCTATTTCCTCACTATAGGGTAGTATTTCCCGCCAACAGACTGGCGACTCCGCTGGGGAGGTTGTTTTTCTGCTCTAGGAAACCCTTCTTGATTGTCTTTCCAGTACCTCTTAACCCTTTTAATCCTCTCAGAAGCCTTGTAGGTTGTCCCTACCTACTTCCCTTTGCTTGACTCAGTCTTGTTACACCTCTACAAGGTTAATTTTTAACTCTTTAAGACCTGTGCGCTACCCTGCTGTACATACAGTAGCACCCATGCACTAGTTTGTATCTATACAGTAGCGCCCACATCCCCAAATGCGCTAGTTTTCCTACTGTACAGTAGGGCACATTCCTGTAGCTCTCTGTTTGAGTTAGGGTTGAGTTTTTTGCTTGTTTGGGTGAGTTTTCTGCCTGTTTGGGTGAGTTTTTAACTTTGTTTTTGGCCTTCGTGACTGGTCTTTGAGGTTTGTAACCTTTCTTTGAGTCTCATTAGCCTCTTTTGAGTCCTTTAGGTCATCTTTTGGTCACTTGTTTACTTTTGAAGTGTTTGGTTCATTTGTGACTCTTTTTGGAGATTGGGCATTGTTCCTTAGTGAACCCGGTTACTCATTCCATACCCTGATAGTGTGTTGCTGACCTACAAACCTTTGCACTTAGCATTTTTTGTTTGTTGCAACACTTGTTTGCTCTTTAGGTATCTCATCCTTTGTTTTAGGGTTTGATCCATCTTATGGAGCCTTTGGGGTGTCTTCCAAAACTTTTTGAGTCCCAACATTTCTTGACTTCGCTGTCTTTTCCAGTATCAAGTGAGTTTGAAGTGCTTTAGTTTGCTTCATCTTTCAGTCTTTGTGTTAGTAAGGTTGTCTGTAGTTCGCTTTCCTACCTATTGCTTGGCATAGTGGTCTTGTTAGGGTTTGGTGCTTTGGAGCATTCCTTTAAGATTGATTTCCAGTTCTAAGCATCTTTCCTCTTTGTTTTCTTCCCTCTTTGTTTCCAAATTTGAGAGCTTTTTCTTTTGAAAAAACTTGTACGACAAGTCTTTGTCGAACTATTGTTTTTTACAGTTGTGAACTTTAGAGTTATCTTGCCATTACTTACACATCTCTTATAGGTCTTATTTGCTTCCACTTTCAAGTTCTTTTTTGTTCATATATAACAGAAAAGCAAAATAAATTTGGCTGTTCATAATAGTAAGGCTTATAATCTTTGCAAAATAGCATAGTTTATTTTGTTAGGAGTTAGAAAAGAAAACAAAAAAGAAAGCTTTGTTTAGGTTTGCTTACTCTTTAATTTGGAAAGAATATTAAATGAAAAATAAAAAGTCCTTTCGTTGTTGAAAGTTGTTTCATTTCATGCACTTTACTTTCTGTTGCAACCACATCACACAATGCACTGCCCCATTGAGTAAAAAGTAACCTTAAAAAGAATTTTAATAAAATCAATTAGAAACGATTTTCTTTCTAGGGATACATGACACCAACAAGTCTAGGCTAGAGTTTCGAGCTTAAAACACCTTTAACTGCTCGAAGCTTGTTTCATTACTCAAAAATCGTAGTGCGACTGTCATATAGGTAAACCCATATAAATCAAATATTCCTGGGAAACTCTACTGAAACCAGATTTAACCACGAGGTCGTGGAAGATCGGAATCATTGAGGATACCTCCCTCACGTTCCTTTTGACCATCAACCAGGTTCGATTTGTGTACGGGGATCCATATGGATTTCGGGCTTTGTTACCCTACCCACGCATTTTGATCAGGTTGACGACTGTCCCCCTAGGATATTTCGTATGTATGGTAGCCTTAGTATCTGACCATATGATCATACACAAGTGACAGCGGAGGGTATATCTGCTGTACCTAGGACAGACGTCGGAGGAAATCCCTTGCAGGTCTTTAGGAGGGCGGTTGGGTGATTCCAGTGCTTGCACCCTTAGTCATTGTATTGTGGACCCCGGGTAACTGTTCTTCATCCTTCGTTGATCTGTTCTGGGCCCTCATCATCCTAGACTCTTCTCCGGAAGGCATCTTGTTTGACTGGTTTGAATACTTAAGATTTTTTTTTAGTGGTGTGTTGTTTTCCCCCTAGTCTTAGTGGCCACTAGGTTTTTGCTTAGTTCTTATTTTTATATATAATTGTGGAAGACCAACAACTTCATAGGTATAGGAGGTTGCAAAACCTTCTCCCACTTAGAGTGGAACTACTACCGCCACCCGGGCGACAGAGGGTAGACTCCAATGTTCCTTTGGAAACTGCTGATGAAATAGAGGTTCCTGAGGAACCACAACCTGCAACAGAAAGACCTAAAATAGAGGTTCCTGAGGATTCACAACTGGGGACTCCAGATCAATAAGTTGAGATTGAGGATCTCACTTCTAGTGAGTTCAGTACTCCATTTAATCCTCCTCTGACTAATCTTAACAATCCGCTTCTGTTACCCATTGGTTTCCGGCAACCTAATTATAGTGCATATTCGTTCACACCTGAGCATTTTATGACTAATACATAAGGCGAACAGGGAGTTCCACAGACTCCCACAATATGTATGAACACAAATACTGTAAATCCTCCTCCCACTGCTACACCGAGTTCGACACAGCCAACTTCTATTTCGACTCTGTCCTTCAGCTTTTGTGAGGCACCTGCAACAATTAATTAACAAGAATACGCGAAATAGCAGAAATGACAGAACTCAGAATCACTTTTATATTGATCACAGGCCACTTCCAGGGGGCAACCTCCTTTGAGCAAGCTCAATACAAATAACTTCATGGTGCCTTCATAGGTCTCAACACACACTTATATACTAATTCTAGGCGCCAATACTATGGGTCGAAACCATGGGCCGTTACAAACTAAGGATCAACAATACTACGGGCGACTTACAAAGCATATGCGCCAACAACAATAACACAAACTATTGATCAAAAAATACTACGGGATGACTTACAAAGCATATGCGTCCAACAACAACATACTAACAAGTAAAGACATGGGTTCCTAACATCCCCTCCCCCTTAAAAAAAAGCTTTGTCCTCAAAGCTTTAGATGTGGAAATTGTTGTTGAATCTGAAGGAGTGGTTCCCATGTGGCATCCTCTGGTTGCATGCCGTGCCACTGAATTAAGACCTCTGTGATAGAGCGAGAGCGAAGCTGACGTGTGCGCCGATTGAGGATGGCCTATGGCTCCAAAAGGATGGATCCTTCATTATCCAGTTCGGGTAAAATCGTTTGACCACTAATGTTGGTGCCAAGAACTTTCTTCAGAAAAGAGACATGAAAGATTGGATGAATGCGGGAAGAAGGAGGAAGTTCCAATTTATAAGCAACAGAACTAATCTTCTGAAGAATTCGATATGGCCCATAGAACTTTGGAGCGAGCTTATGACGCCCTTTGAGTTTCAAGGAGGATTGTTTGTACGGCTGGAGACGAAGAAAAACCATATCGTCGACTTGAAAAGTGCGCTCCGAACGGTGCTGATCAGCTTGTTGCTTCATGCGATTTCTTGCCATGTGAAGATTGTCCCACAAAATAAGAAGAATCTGATCGCGGTTGCGAAGGACCGTGTCAACTTCCTGAACTGGTGAACTGGTGGGGTTGTATGGAAGAAGAGATGGAGGTGCCTGACCATAGACTGCTTCATATGGGGTCATTTTAGAGGCAGTTTGGTAAGAGGTATTGTACCACCATTCAGCGAGAGGGAGCCACTTTTCCCACTGATGTTGTTGTTCTGAGGTGAAGCAATGAAGATAAGTTTCCAAGCATTTATTGACAATTTCAATTTGACCATCTGTTTGTGGGTGATACCCTGAACTCATCTTCAGTTTGGTGCCAGTGTGGCGAAATAGTTCTATCCAAAAATGACTAGTGAAAGTTGCATCACGATCCGAGACAATGGAAGAAGGGATGCCATGAAGACGAAAGATCTGGTCCATAAAAATTTGAGCGATGGAGGAGGCTGTATAGGGATGGCTAAGAGCACAAAAATGACTATATTTGGAGAGACGATCAACCACAATGAGAATCACTGTCTTCCCGCCAGATTTAGGGAGCCCTTCAATGAAATCCATAGAAATATCTGTCCAAATCCGTGTAGGTATGGGCAAGGGTTCAAGCAATCCTGGAAGGAGTGTTGTTTCACCCTTATTGCGCTGGCAGGTATCACATTCGGCCACCATCTGTTGAATCGTCCTTTTCATGCCCTGCCAAAATAAATTACGCCGTGCTCGTTCATATGTTTTGAGGAACCCAGAGTGCCCGGCCGATGGAGAAGCATGGAGTTCATAGAAGACAACCTATTGAAGATCTGTGCTCTGGGAAAGCACCAGACGACCCTTGTATCGCAAAGAAGCCCCATCCCAAGAGTAATGTAGGACAGCAGAAGGATTGTTGGTCAAACGTTGGATGATCTGAGATAAGGAAGAGTCATTGACATAACCCTGTTGAACAGATTGCAACCAATTTGGAACAAGTATAGAAATAGATGAAAGAGAACCTTGGGCATCAAATGTGCGAGAAAGAGCATCTGCCACAATATTGTCTTTACCCTTCTTGTAAGTGATCTCATAGTCATAACCCATGAGTTTGCTAACCCATTTCTGTTGTGTCGGGGAGGAGACATGCTGGTCCAAGAAATATTTCAGACTCTGGTGATCAGTCTTGATGCAGAAATGATTCCCTAATAGGTATGGACGCCACTTCTGTACTGCATGAAAAATAGCCATCATTTCCTTCTCATAGGTAGAGGCAGCTAAATTCTTACCTGAAAGGGCTTTGCTGGTGAACGCAATGGGGTGTTCATCTTGAAGGAGAACAACACCAAGGCCATTGCCGCAAGCATCACTCTCAATAGTGAAGGTCTTGGAAAAATCGGGCATAGCTAGCACCGGTGTAGTACACATAGCTTGTTTTAGTTTGTCAAATGCACACTGAGCAACAGGTGTCCATGTAAAAGCATCTTTTCTCAATAGAGCAGTTAATGGAGCTGCAATCTTCCCATAATCCTTGATAAACTTGCGGTAGTAGCCAATCAACCCGCAAAAACCACGAAGGCTCTTGAGTGTCTGAGGATGTGGCCAATTGTTCATGGCCTCGATTTTGGCAGGATCCACGCGAACCCCTTGTGCTGAGATAATGTGCCCGAGATACTCAACTTCCTTTTGTCCAAAAACACATTTAGACTGCTTGGCATGGAGATGATGGTCAGAGAAAAGTTGCATGACAAGATCCAGATGCTGGAGATGTTCAGCCCATGTTTTACTGTAGATGAGGATATCATCAAAGAATACCAGAATGAATTTCCGCAAGTAGGGTCGAAATATTTTATTCATTAAGGCCTGGAATGTGGAAGGAGCATTAGTGAGGCCAAAGGGCATGACCAAAAACTCATAATTGCCATCATGTGTGCGGAAAGCTGTTTTAGGAATATCATCCTCATGAACCCGAATTTGATGATACCCAGAACGAAGATCCAACTTGGAGAAAAAGTGAGCCCCATGAAGCTCATCAAGAAGCTCATCAACAATAGGAATTGGAAACTTATCCTTGATGGTGAGGTGATTAAGTGCTCGAAAGTCAATGCAGAGGTGCCATGACCTATCTTTTTTGCGGACAAGAATAACTGGAGAAGAAAAGGAACTAGTGCTTGGGCGAATAATACCTTGCTTCAATAAGTCTCGAACGAGCATTTCAATCTCCGTTTTTTGGTGAAATGGGTAGCGATAGGGCCGGATGTTGGGAGGAACGCTGCCAGGAAGGAGCTGAATACGATGGTCTTCTAGCCTGGAAGGTGGTAATCCCACTGGTTCAGCAAAGACACCTGTATATCGATCCAGAATTTGTTGTAGATCCAAAGGAGTAGTGGAGACCGCTGATGGTTGCATCTGGATGGAATGGATCTGAGCGATGACACCATGTGAATTCTTCTTGAGGAGTTTTTCCATGCGTTGTGAACTGATGATGCTGAGAGAACCTGGTTGTAATCCTGTCAATGTGTGTTTGTGTCCATTCTCAGAAAACTTGCATCCAAAGTTCGGCAAAATCCCATAAGATAGAGCCGAGTGTGCGTAGCCATTGAGCGCCCAAAATCACATCACATCCGCCTAAGGGCAAGGCAAACATGTCATAGCGCAAGGTATAATCTCCCATAGAGATACGCACATTTTGACACTTCCCTTTGCAAGGTAAGGTGCCCCCATTGGCAATCATGACTTCAAAGTTGGAGCAAGGATGGATAAAACAATCAGCTTGTTTGGCGATCCGAGGGTCAATGAAATTATGAGTGCTACCAGAATCAATGAGGATTGTAAGAGGAAGCTTCTTGAAGTAACCCCTGACCTGCATTATTTGGGGGGTGGTGATTCCAGCTAAAGCATGGAGAGATATCTCTGGCTGGTCATCCTGAGACGGAGGGTCAATAGGCGGTTCCTGAGTGTCGACCGGAGCATCCAGTGTTTCTGGATCTTCGTCACCCATTTCAGAGGTAGGCGGAGACTCCACATCCAGGAGATAGAGCTTTTGCTGAACACATCTATGTCCCCGAGTGAATTTTTCATCACAATTATAGCGAAGCCCCTTTTCTCTGCGTGCTTGCATCTCTGTTTCAGACAAATGCTTGATAGGAGTCGGTCGAAGAGCCTACGGTATATGTGGTTGTTGAGAACCCATATTTCGGAAGGGAACAAAAGTGGGCTTGGAGCGTTGTTGGGCTGCAATCTTGTCTTCTGCCAACTTAGCCAACCCAAGTGCTTCCATCATTGTGTTGGGATAGAACATTTTGACCTCAGAGCGAATGGCATCCTTTAGACCACTGATAAAACAACTCCGGTAAAATTCATCAGACAATCCTTCGGTGTGGTTGGATAGATTCTCAAATTCAGTTTGATACTCTCTCACAGTGCCAGTTTGGCGAAGTTTAGTGAGGGCTCCTGTGAAGTCATCAAAAGCACTAGGACCAAATCGTTGCAAAAGGAGCTGGCAAAAGTTTGGCCAGTTGGGCTCTGGATGAGCCTTGATGTACCAACGGTACCATTGAAGAGCTTCCTGTTCCAAATGAAAGGATGCCAACGGAACTTTGTTGACATCAGAAGTATTATGCAGACTGAAATACTATTCTGCACGATAGATCCATCCAGTTGGATCGGTACCATTGAAGCGAGGAAAATCAAGTTTTGGACCACGAAAATTGCTGGAAGAAGAGAACCCATTGTCTACTGAAGACTCGGACTGCCGTTTGTTGTTCATAGCTGAATGTTCAAGATGAAGACCGAGAAATTTTTCATCCAGATCTTGTAGTTTGGCTTGGATGGCTGCAAGTGCTTCCTCCATGGTTTTTGCTCCTGCACGGGTGACAACCATAACCCGGATTTTTTTATTATTTTTTTTTTGACTGGGTAGGAAAACAAAAACAGGAACTACTTCAGTAAGGGAAAATTTGGATTTGGTAAAAAATCAGAAGGGTAATTGGGGTTTGACTAGGTTTTGGACACTGTTGGATAGACAGGGAAGCAAAAATGAGGATTTCAGAAGCGGGGTGAAAGAATGGGAAAATTTGGCAGAGGGGAACAAAGAAGCAGAATTTAGAAAGGAACTCTGTGGTAAAATTTGAAGGTGATTGGGTGAAATTTGAGGAATTTATGCCAAACCCTAAAAATAGACAAATGTGGGATTTCGGGCTTTGGGAAGGGGAATTGGGGATAGGGTCCTCAGGACTGAAATATGCAGAATGGGATGATAGGGGTTCCCTGAAAATTTCAAGGGAAACAGAGTGAAAATAAGGGAGTGGAACAACGCCGAATGGATTGAAAACGGCTGAATCTGGAACGGCTTGCAAAATATATTTGAAACGGCACAGCAGTGATCGACAATAGTTCAGCTGAAAGTAGATATGGACCCCAGGTATGTGCGGCTTCCTAACAGTTCAGGGGTTTCACTCGGCCACCAATGTTGTCTGACGGCTTGCGTATTGGGGCAATACCCCTCACTCCACGGCTCAGGTAAAACTGATAACCGCTTTGCCACAAACGACAGCTCTTGGTTTACCTCACGGGTGGGAACTAGTCAATCAGGTAGGGGTCGTTGCCCTTTTTGCTGGCAGGTCCTCTCAATGGGCCAGCTACTTCGGGGTTCCTGTGGTACTCCTCACAATGAGTTTTAGGGCTTATGCCCAAGTAATTCCCACAGTTAAGCGGATAGGGATTATTCCCAAATCCGAACCTGCAATAGATGCAAAAAAAATTTGGCAGAAATTTCACCCAGCGAGCCCAAGAAAGTGCTCTGATACCAGATGTGAGGCACCTGCAACAATTAATTAACAAGAATACGTGAAATAACAGAAATGAAAGAACTCAGAATCACTTTTATATTGATCACAGGCCACTTCGAGGGGGCAACCTCCTTTGAGCAAGGTCAATACAAATAACTTCACGGTGCCTTCATAGGTCTCAACACACACTTATATACTAATTCTAGGCACCATTACTATGGGTCGAAACCATGGGCCGTTACAAACTATGGATCAACAATACTACGGGCGACTTACAAAGCATATGCGCCAACAACAATAACACAAACTATTGATCAACAAATACTACGGGACGACTTACAAAGCATATGCGTCCAACAACAACATACTAACAAGTAAAGACATGGGTTCCTAATAGCTTTAATGTCGGTACCTTAGGCATGCCAGGTTCAACAACTATGGCATCCACCTCTACACCCACTTTTGGATCCAGTAGTACAGTGAATCTTGTTCCACCTCCTACAACTCAACAGCCATATCCGATACCTAGTACTTGGATTTACACACCAAATGTAGGGCCAAATGCCTCTGCAACTGTGCCCGTCATGAGTACCATGACCGCGTCGTCCACCACGATTACCCCTGGTTTTAATGCCTTTGCAGGTTACAATATTAATCAAGGTAATGTACCTGCATGAAACACCCCTTTTTCTTTGTTTTCTGGAGGAGGGGGTAACATCCTTAATCAACAATATGGCAGGGCTAACACCCAGCCTCAGTGGACAAACATTCAGAGTACTAACCCAATTTCATTTGGATGGGGGAATTTTAATAACACTTTTACACAACAGCAAGTGGCTGGGGGAAACCCCTACCAGCAAGTGGCTGGGGGAAACCCCTACCAGCAGATGGCTGGGGGCAACCCCTACCAGCAAGTGGCTGGGGGCAACCCCTACCAGCAATTTACTGGTCAAACTATGGGTGGTTCTCCCTTTATGACCCCATCTTATCAAATGCCATCTTGCAGACCCCATTTACCATTTCTAGCAACTCTGAACTTGCCAAACCTTTCCAAGTTAACAAATGATCCAGTATGCCATAACGCGCCTTGGCCACCAGTTCCTACTAAGTTACCTTCGGACATTCCAAAATTCGAAGGAAAATCCGGTGAAGACCTTGGTGATCATGTCACCACTTTCCATTTATGGTGTTCTTCGAACTCGTTGAACGAAGATTCCGTTAGGTTGAGACTTTTCCAAAGAACTTTAACCGACACTGTGGCTAAATGGTACATTGAGTTACCTGTAGCTACATTTTTTAACTTTCGGGATCTTGCGACTATTTTTCTGAACCACTTCCAGCTTCCTGTTCGGTACGATGCCGGGACAGATCTTTTGTCTATGTTTAGACAGAATAAGGCCACTCACTTATAAGATCACATTCAGGAGTGGCGAAGACGGAAGAGGCTCATTAAAGCCAATATACCTCCAGAATTCCTTCTCGAGTGGTATCTGATATCACTCCTTCCTTACATTTCTAAGGAAGTAGCTACTTCTGGAGTGTCTATAGAGGAAGAATCCATTTTACGGACCTAATAGCTAGACCTTGTCTATGCATAGTCTGGGCTACTTCATGAGATTATACCAGACACACCGCTATCAAACACTGATCTTGGTAGACCTAAACCTGGACCACATGCTGACGACATAGTAGGTTCAGTAGATTCTGTAGATTTCGAAGCATTGACCAAGTAGGTTCATGCCTTATCCGTCAAACAATCGACTGCAGAAGTAACCTCTGTCACAACCTCTCTTTCTACTTCTGAATCTGTGAACCAGGTTCAGAACAATCAAAAGGGCCATCGGCAGCCCAAGAATAAAAAGAAGGGCAAGAAAGGAGAGGGGAACTAGCAAAATCCCAAGAACAAAGATAATGCCGAGGAGGGTAACAAAGAGAAGAAGAAGGTTAAGTTTCCTTGTAAGCTTTGCAAGAAGGATCACCTCACTCACCAATGCCCTCTACTCTAAGAAGCCCAGAAGCTGCTTCAAGAAAAGAAACCTGCCGTACTTAAAGATCCATTTCCTAAGGGGAAGGGTTCAGCTTCTGGCACCTCCAAAGCTGGGGGCACTACTCGTGCTTCCGTTGATCAAACTTCTATTAATATGGTTAGCGCGGATGCACTTTTGCAAACACGAGCAAGAAATTATACCCCGGATGTGCAGAACAAGGATAAAGAGATCCCAGAGTCTTCCATTCCCCTTCACATCCTAGTGGATCCGCTGCCCAAGATCCCGAAAGGTGTCTTGAAATGGGCCTCACACAATCCCAATGCTCGGGCTGCTTCCAACTACAATGTGGTTGAAGATCTAGCCTAGACCCCTTGTGCTATGTCCACCTTAGAAGTTTTGCAAAGTTGCCCGTTACAACGAAACGCACTTCTGGCAGCGATTGGAAGTATGGAATTATCTAACATGACTGCACGCTTTGATATGTCTGATATCAAATATCAGTTTCCGTACCATGTTTCCCTACAGATTGAAGTAGTCCATGGTCATATGACCATTAGACGGGCTGTAGTAGATGAGGGCACGTCGACGTGCGTGATGTCCATTTCTTGCTGGAAAGATTTAGGCTCTCCCGATGTCACGTCCCCATTTTGACCCCCTTTTTGCATTAAATTATAAATGATGTAAATATTGTTATTTAATCATGGTGAGGAGCTCAAGGCCAAGGCCCCACCATTGATTTAGCGTTTTATGTATCGGAAATTAAAAAAAAATAGATGCATGTGGTTCTTGTGCTAGATAGGCACAATGTAAATTAAGACATCATGTAAATACGAATTTTAATGAAAAACCCACAACTAGCTATGCAATGAAACAAAGAGATGGGGGCATGATTCTACAAGGAATAGGGAGGGAAATTATTCAAACCCTTGAGCCAATGGTGTTAATCCATGTGTCAATGAGAAAACCCATAAACTATCAACTACCCATTCTGACATATGCACCCAATCATTTAATTCTTCCAGAAATTGGTTGAGGCAGTTAATGCCTTTGGAATGAAGAGGCATGGCAGCCAATTTCGTGCATGGGCAAGCCATCAACCTGCGAAAATGTACTTTTTCTTCTGGGGCAGGAAAACACCCACGAAATGGTGCCCAAAGCCATTCTGAACCCATAGTCTTTCCTCTCTCACGCTGTCTGAGATAGATGGGCTTTCCCCATCACGTTTTTTACCAATTTCTTGCATTTTTCTATAGCTGGGAGCTCGTTTTTGTGTTGCACAGTGGCTGGGAGAAAGGGAGTCACGTTTTGGGGGTTTATAGAGGTCGTTTTTGCCCCTGAAATGCATATAAACGTTTTCTGAAAATGAATTTGCTCTCCCAGGGTTTATTCCCCATCTACCAGTTCGTTTTGGTTGCCCACGTTTTTCAGCACTTGTGTTTTGTTGTAGGGTGCATCCCTGTGTTGGTTGGAAATTATGAGCAAGAATTAGGAGTGGAAGTGGACCAGAATTGGCTTGATAAACGTAGTGAGGAGTTAACCTCTCAAGAGTATCAAAAGGGTTGGTTGTTCTTCTATGCACACCTTGAAGAACACTAGAATGGAAGGTATGGCTTGAGGGACTGTGTATTAGTGAAGGGGATACTTCCTTGTGCCAGGTGTGTAGGTATTGTGGGGACCAAGCTAGATAGATCTTGCAGAGGGTGCCCATATCTATATGGATGATCCCACTAGCTTAGCAATTCTTCCTTCCATTGCCTAACAGCCTGATAAACCCAACTGTAGCTTGGCTTGGCTGATTTGGTGTATCTTTGAGATATGTGTGAGTCTGTTGTTCCCTGATTCCTTGTAGAGATCATGCCCAGCTCGGGGGTGGTAGTGTGTTGAGATAATGATGATCACAACTGGCCTATGGTTGGGTGGAATGTTGCATTTGCATAGCCAGTTGCTTGGGACTACTTTGTTATAAGATAAGTATTCTCTTGTGTTAACTTTGCAATTATTTATTTGATGAATATCTTGAATGTATGATGGATGTGTAATTGAAATTACTTCTGTTGTGTTTTCTTATAATTATACATTTCCATATGTCTTTTTATATTATGTGAATGCTTATTTAATAAGTTCATGGGGCTAGATTCCCGGTTTTAGCATCACGATCCTGTCCATCACAGTGGTATGATGGGAGGGGACGTGACACCCGAGCTAGCCCCCTCTAACACGCTGCTTACTGCCTTCAATGGCAGGAATTTCCATCCACATGGATTTCTACCATAATTTGAAATTACACTTTCCAGTAAGATAGTTGCTGTAGAGATCGAAGTTCTAGACGCTCCGCTTGATTACAATATGTTATTAGGCCGGAGCTGGACGTATGCCATGCGAGCCATTGCATCGACAGTTTTCCGAGTTGTTATGTTCCCTCATGAAGGCAAGATCATTACGGTCGATCAACTTTTGTTCTCTTGGCAAAACAACCACACTTCATCGGATACCACTATTCCTTTAGTTGATCAATCTGCCCCAGTAAGCGAGAGTTTAGGAGCAGGTCTTTACGGGTCGTTAATAGGCACTTTTGACCTACCCTCCCCTGTTCTTTTTATGCATTCTGATGAAGGTACTTCCACTTAAACTTTCACGGTTGGTCTTAGTACTGATCCGTGGATCCTTCCTACTGCATCAAAACCTTCAGTGCCTTTAACCATTGCAGAGATAGCATACATGGAAGCACAACATGCTGCAATGGAACATATCGTGACTCCGCCAGTCTCTGCTGAGTCGGATATGGGCTATGCTCCTGCATGGTCACTGAATTCTACCCACTCTTTAGACTGTTTAGATACATTCTTACCGTCTGATGAAGCCATTTTGGAAGTCATGATGGGCCTGGACCAGCCATGGGAACATATGTATCACAGGTCTTACTTGCTTCCAAACCTAGATAGGATAGAGAGAGGAGAATTCTCTATGAGACCCGGTGTATTTGTTGATTTGTCATCTTTTCCTTCTACTTCAAGAGCTGTTTACACTGAAAGGAATATGGCTAATATATCGAGAACAATCCCGATTAACATTTCCACCAAACCCGGGGTCGTGGAAAACATTTTTATTGGTGCAGACTGCTCTCTAGAAGAGATAGCTTTGTATACCAAGCTTTTTAAAGAATTTCGTGACATTTTTTCCTGGTCTTATGAGGAGATGCTAGGTATCGATCCAGCCATCATTGAGCATGTCATCACTACATACCCTAATGCAAAACCTATGAGACAAAAGATCCATCCTATAAATCCTCGAAAAGCGACTGCCATTAAGGAGGAAGTGGAAAAATTGCTTAGAGCCAGATTTATCGACCTGATTGACATGACAGAATGGGTTTCAAACCCCGTTCTGGTTGATAAAAATCAAGGTACCATTCGAGTTTGTACTGACTTCCGGGATTTGAATAAAGCTTGCCCGAAAGATAACTATACCACACCATTTATCGACCAGATCATAGATGCATGTGCGGGACACGAGATGTTTTCTTTCATGGATGGATTTTTGGGATATAATCAAATCCAAATCAAACCCGAAGATCAACACAAAACAACTTTCATTTTCCCATGGGGAACCTTTGCGTATCGGAAGATGCCGTTTGGCGTAAAGAATGCTGCAGCTACGTTCCAACGAGCTATGAATTTCGCTTTTCACGATATCAAACACATAGTTGAACCTTATTTGGATGACCTCCCAGCATGATCTCGAAAGAGACGGGATCATCCAGCCCATTTGAGACTTGTGTTTGAAAGATGCAGACAATATAAGATTCGTTTGAATCCTAATAAGTGCGTATTCTGCGTCGAATCGGGACGTTTGCTGGGTTTTATTGTATCCAGTCGTGGTATACGGGTCAACCCGTTAAAAGTTGAGGTGATTGTAAATCTGCCTCCTCCTCGCACCTTGCAACAAATCCAAAGTCTGCAAGGCATGTCTAACTTCTTGCGACGCTTTATCATAAACTATGCTAAAATCATGAAAGGTTTTATGAGACTACTTAAACAAGATACCTACTTTGTGTGGGATGAGGCTGCTCAAGCATCATTTCAGGCCTTGAAGAAGGCACTACTTTCATCCCCCTTGTTGAGCCCGCCAGACTATGCAAAAGATTTTATTTTATATCTGGCAGCGTCTCTTAATACAATTGGCATAGTACTAGTTCAGGAGGACGACACGCTCCAAGAGCATGTTGTTTACTATCTTTCTCGCGCATTGATAGCCCCTGAGGTTAAATATTCACATGTTGAGAAGTTAGCACTTGCTGCGGTCTATGCGGTACAGAGGCTTCGTCATTACATACTTTTATGAACAACTACTGTAATGGCAGAATTCAATCCTTTTCAGTATGTTCTCACTCGACGAATCATCAGTGGGAAGTATAATAAATGGATTGTAATCTTACAAGAGTTCGATTTGGTCTTTCAATCGGCCAAGTCGAAGAAATCACTAGTGTTCGCTGAGTTAATCTCAGAGTTTCTGAGTGACTTAGAGCATATCAAGGAAGAATCATCATTCCCGAATGAACATATCTTCCTTATTGCTTCCTTTGACCCATGGTACGGGGATATCTTAGTATATCTCCATACTTTGAGGTGTCCTACCACTTTTTCTAGAGAAGAACGATGCAAACTGAAAAGTCATGCGAAAAACTATCTCATCATATCAGATACTTTGTATCGACGTGGGATAGATTCCATCTTATGACATTGTTTGACTTTAGAAGAAGTAGAAGCAGTATTAAATGATGCCCATAGTGGAGCTTGTGGGGGTCATCTTTCTAGGTTAGCAACAACTCAGAAGATACTGCGTGCCGGATATTTTTTGCCCACAATCTTTAAAGATTGTGTGGAAGCGGTGAAATGCTATCATCCGTGTCAGTTCTTCACCAAGAAAATGAGGGAAGATCCAGCTCCTCTTCATCCTGTGATTACAACAGGCCCTTTCAAAAAATGGGGGGTTGATTACATGACTTGCAATCTAGTTTTGGCTGGAGGAAATCATTATATCATCGTTTCCGTCGACTACTTCACCAAGTGGGCAGAGGCAATGCCTACTATCAAGGAAGATGGAGAAACTGCCACTTATTTCGTATTTAATCAGATTATTGCAAGGTTCATCATACCCAAAGAGATTTTGACTGATCACGACAGTCATTTTCAGAATAGCATGATGACTGATCTATACACAATGTTAGGTTTTCGGCAAGAACATTCATCTTCATATTATCCATAGGTGAATGGACAAGTCGAAGCAGATAACAAAACTTTAAAGGTAATACTGCAAAGAACTGTCAATGTCAGTCGAAATAACTGGCACATCATGCTATACCCTTCTCTTTGGGCTTACTGAGCAAATGTAAAGGTTGCTACCGGGTTCTCTCCCTTTCAGCTTGTGCATGGGATAGAAGCAGTTGTTCCGATTGAATGTGAGATTCCTTTGTTAAAACTGGTTTTTCAATTACTACCGGATACTTCATCACTGGAAGAACGTTTGTTGCATTTATAGCATCTAAATGAGCAGTGCCGCGACGCGCTCACAACAAACGAAGTCCATAAGAAACGAGTCAAAGGAAAATATGACAAGGCTATCAAACCTAGGGTGTTCCTTGAAGGAGATCTTGTTCTACTTTGGGATCAGGACAAGGAACGTCTAGGACCTGGCAAATTCAAATCCATGTGGCTCGAGCCTTACATAATTTCCAAAGTACTGAAGAAGGGTGCTTACGAGCTAGTAGACTACGCGGGTAATAAGCTGCCTAAGCCTAGAAATGGGCTCTACTTGAAGAAGTACTATGCTTAGGTAGTTGTGCTTTTTCTTGTAACATAGCTGTATATTTTGTAGAGCTAGTTTTTTGCTTAGTTAACCTTATGTGTGTCTTCATTTGGTGTATCAGATGGCAACTAGACATTTCTTAGGATTTGCTGATGGCGCCAGTTGCCACACCTGATAGTTGGCTTCAGCAGCTTGGGTCATTTACTCACCAGTTGGCCAACTGGTCTCGTCGGGGGCGGGGGGGGGGGGTTGTTTGGGTCCCACTACGAACAATGTAGCTGAGTACATCACGGTTATAGAACTTCTCTGAGATGCCCTTATTCACGGCATTTCACATTTGGAGGTAATACTTGATTTGCAACTAGTTGTATTTCAGTTAACGGGTGTTTACCAGATTAGAGATCATGTTTTGCTATGACAGTTTTTGCGAGTTAGATTATTGGAAAGACAGTTTGATTCTATTATATATCAACACATTCCAAGAAATTTAAATGCATTAGCTAACTCATTTGCAAATTATGTCTTAGATTGGCATTTGTATCATACACTTTCATAAACAACATTTCACACATAAAGTTCAAACACATACACATGTAAATAACCGATATTGTATATATATCCGATACTGTATCAAAAAATATGAGTTTTGGATCACAAGTCATGTCATAAAGTACAAAACTGGGCTCAGTGGCCTCAAAAATATACATAAAGTATCCATCTCCTATGGAGAAGGAGGGGCCTCATCATCATCTATTGCATCCCGATAACATATGACTAGCCTAGCTATCTTCTGCAACACCCTAAGCCATGCTGGGGGCACCCCAACTGCATCTTCTTGCATATCAATAGGTATCTGATCCATGCGGCATCTAGGAACATCATGAGTCAACTGACTCACTTTCCTCTCTATGGTCCCTAGCATAGCATCAACTGCAACAACATCAGCTGGCCTCACGAAGATGGTAGGATGTCCCTCGAGATGGACAGGCCCAATATCTGCATATGAAACTTGTTTAGTACTTCAAAATTCATTCATAAAAATCAAATACTTGAAAGTTTGAAAAAATTAAATAATTCTCAAAATAAAAACATACCAATAGCTCCCCAGGCCCCATCTGGAGGAAGCACCAGCACTGGATCATGGCGGAAGTCCAATCCAGCATACGGAAACTGCTTGAATGCCAGCACCTGCCTCTCTCACCACCCCCAGAAATCATCAGTATGATAACAAAAATAGCTTTCACCACCACCCTGGCGGAGAAAGATGTCACCCCACTGACCCAATCTAGGCTCACGGGGGTTGACTGGAGGTAGAGGCATCCCCAAGCTAAGAGAAGGTACCCTCTCAAAGAAGAAGGTATGTAATACCTCCATATTTCACAGTGTTGCATCTTCACAATAAAAACATTTGACGACACTTCCCCCTGCTGCTGAAACCACCCAAAAGGGAAAATTAATGAATGACCCATAAAGACAAACTCCTTATGTCACCTCACAAACCCAACTGAGACCTATTTACCAACACTACCGCTCCTTGCTCAGTCTTAGGGGCACAGTAGTCCGTAATACCACGCTATGCTTCTTTCCTGGAGTGCGGTACTACCGCCCTATGCTCCGTTCTAGGGGCGCAGTAGTCTCTTTTTAGCCTTTTGCCATGACTTGTGGGATCTTGATCTTCGAGATATTTTTTAGGATTGGCATCTCTGATTCGATCCTAACTCACCTTCTCAAATTAGTGGGTCTGATCCACTAAACACTCCCAAGATCCATTCTTCTCTCTTGTTGGTTAACCCTCCTACACACTATAAGAGAGAGGCCTTCCATTTGCAAAAGGGAGGACTCTTTGAGATATCAAACCTATGGTCTTAGATATTTGTGGAGATAGCTAGAGGAGAAAGAACTTGGAGCTGGGAGTTGGCTTGGACATCAAGCAACCATTGTAAGTAACTTCAAGTTTGCAATACAAATATAACTTGTCTTGTTTCCCAAATTGTGTGTGTTGATCTTGTTTCAATCATATGATTTGTTTCTATTACATATTTAGATTCTAACATATATTTCAAGTTTCTAGAAAGATTGTATGTGCTTGTACCTTGGTTCATTCTAACAGGTTCATTCGCGAGGACTTGAGGATTGGAGCAACAACTAGGACGAGCGATTAAATCAAAGGTCAGTAAGATCTCTTCCATTTCTTCCAGCAATATGATCTTGAAGCATTTGTTTGAATCTAGGAATTAAAGGTAGCATTTGTTATCTTTTTGTCTCAGTTTAGAGTCAGTTAAGTCTACTTTAACCTAAGAGATTTTCTACCTATCCGTAGGGAGAAATATCTACAACAAAAACTAGCGACTCCACTGGTTTGAACCCCATTTGATTAATTTATTTCACTTTCAGTCATTTTTTATTGTGGTTTTTCTTTCTTATCAAACTGTTAAGTCAGTAATTTTTTCTGCATTTTTAATTATTCTCTCCAATTTTTGGTTTGTTTTTTGAATCTACCTTAGTTAATTTTTGGTTTTCAGTTTTGGTTTTTGTCTTCTTAAGAACCTTATGAATGATTGAATAAAGTTTGAACCCAGTCCTTTCAGATTTCATTTGATTTTGGTCATTTTTTATATTGAAAAGTGGGTCAATGAGAGTTATATATTC
This sequence comes from Larix kaempferi, assembly GCA_027924585.1. NCBI lineage: Eukaryota > Viridiplantae > Streptophyta > Pinopsida > Pinales > Pinaceae > Larix > Larix kaempferi. Next base: position 14,364,658 of record BSBM01000103.1, on the reverse strand, counting down.
AAAAGGAGAATCATTAATGACTTTAGAGAGTAGTTGAATTAATGTCCTAAACCAAATAGCTGCCAAAATCCCCGACAAATTGGCAAAAAGTTAGAAAATTGCTAAATTTTGGTTAAAAGATATTCTTGTAGCGCTACACCAAAGTTTAACACAGAGCGTGCTACAGGAATATCGTGGCATGAGTTTTTTGTAAATTCTCGATCTGATTTCAATCATGATGCAGAGTGAGAGTATCTAATCGCATTATGTGAGTGTTTAACACGTGTTTGCAGCATTTTGAGCATGATGTTAGTTGGTTGTTAATCACGAAGAGAAAACAAGGGCATCATTACAGGTTATGCGGGTTCAGTTGCACAGAGACCAGCCAATTCCGGGTTTAGCTGTCAATTTTCTCTTGTCACACGCATCATCACAGAGGAGGCAGTGTTTGTGCATGAGAGGTCACTGTTAAACGGTGGATTGTGTCGCTGTGGAAAGGAGACAGGTGTGTTCTGGCGCCAGCGAAATTAGGGCTTTTGAATTCATTCACCTGGAGCTAAAAAATCGATATGAGGACACCTGTGCTCGAAGGAGGACATCATTGACACCTCAAATTGAAGACATTAGGCCACGATGGACGAGTAATTAACAGGTATTACGTTATAACCCTTATAGCTGGAAAATTTGGGTTTTTGCTGCTGCGCGATTTTCTGAAAAAACTGGTTGCTGAGGAGGGTGTAATAGATCATGAGATGAGGAATTCGCCACAGAAACAGTTAGCTGAAGCCCGTTAAGAGGAATCTGCATGAATTTTTCTCTCATGACCTAATGTTTTAAACATCAGAATATACAGAATAGGGTGTCGAAAAAACTCACAGAATTATCTGTAGAACTCAGTTTTTACACAGAGGGAAGTCTTCTAGTTGATAAAGGTGCTACACAGAAAGGTCTGTTAATTTGTGCAGGTGATTTAAATATCATTGAAATTGTTATAACCTGCAGAATTATTTGCTCAGAAAACAGCTTATAAAACATTTCTGAAACCTAAAACTAGACTGTTCCTGTTCCCTGAAGAGAAAGATATGGGAAAAAGCAGTAAAAGTGGTAAGGTTAATAGGGCTGAACCCACAGACTTGACATGGATTCAGAAACTTCCAGATTGTGCAGAGCTATTCCAACAGGCAGGATGGTTGAAATTCTTCAAGAAGATAGATGGTTTTAATGCTCAAGTGTCCTGCAATTTTGCCAAAGGACTTAAGAATGAGATGATCATAATGGATCCTTTGAGATTCAAATTGACTGTAGATTTAATTTCAGAAGCCACTGAAATTAGTAATGAAGGCGAGCTCTGGTTTAAGAAGTCTCCTTTTGAGTTTGATCCTCAAAGATACTTATTGCCTAATGTTATTCCTGACTGGAACAAAGGTATTCTCATACATAATTTCAGGAAGGAGTGGATTGAACCTATAAGGATTCTTCAGAGTTATGTGACTTGTGAAGGGAGGTATTCATTAGTGTTCAAATATCATCTCAGGTTCTTACAGCATATGGCAGGAGTTTCTAAAATGAATTTGCCATTCTTTTTCTTCAAAAGCCTGCAGAAAATGTCAAGCAAAATAAAACAGCAGGATGATCATACCTCTCAATCATTGTTTCATCATGGTCTCATTAAGTTAATCATCTCTATAGTGTTACAGCATGAGGAAAAAACTTGGGACTTCTTTTTGTTTTGGTCAGGGATTCATTCTAAAGGAGAAGACCAACAACCCAAAAGACAAACTGATAAGGGAAAAGTAATGATACAAAAATTGGGGCATTCAGTTAAACCTGCAAAGAAACATGACATTAAAGCTAAAAAGAAGACAAAACTGGTAGCAGATGAAGGACAGAATGACAGTCAGCGTCAGGAATTTTCAGAGCAAAATAAAGTCAAGTTCTCATTATTTGATGACAAAAGGGAAGAGGAATTTCTTGAAAAGAAGTCATCACCTATAGCAGATTTTCAAGAGGAGAAGAAAATTGATATCCAAGTGATTCCTGTAGCAAAGGAAGAAGTTCATAATCAGCCGAGAAGCCCCATCACAGTCCTCTCAGATGATGAGGGCTATATGTTAGAAGAAGAACAGTTTATTCCTAAGATTGAGGTTAAAACTGAGATTAAAGAAAATCAAGCTATAGAGGACAAAGCCACCAAGCCTAAGAAGAAGATCAAAAAGCTGGAAGTGGTAGAGTTATCATCTATCCAATATCAAGGGAAGAAATTAAAAATGATGGGAGAGGCAGCTTCTTTATGGAGACCTAAAACTAGGTCTAAAAACAAATTAAGGTTAAGCATGAAAAAACTGTCAAATCCAAAATTGAAGACTGATAAGGTGACCATCTCGGATGAAGAGTCCATGGAGGAGGAGAAATCAAAGAAAAGTGAATTGCATTCAGTTAAAAGAGAGAGTATTAGGTCAGTAAAAGTAACAGGTGAAAAAAGCTCTAAATCCATCGTTGAAGACAATTCTGGAAAATTGCCAACAGAAGAGATTAAGTCAGTACAGGTAACAAATGTTTCAAACCCTACCATTGAAGATACTGCTGAGAAGCTATTGACAGAAGAAGCAATATTTAAGAAGTTTGACATGTTTTGCAAGCCTAATGAGGAGCAAGATGCTGCAATAGAAAAATTGGTTAATTCTAATAACGATAATTTGAAGAAGACTGTCAAACAGTATAAACAACAAATGAATTACATGCAGGAAGTTAATGATGGCCTAATGATGGCAAATAGAAGATTAAGAGAAGATCTTCAAGATACTCATGACAACTTTCAGGAGTTAGTGATTGATGCAAAGGAAGTACTCAGAAGAAAAAGGGTTGCTGACAAGCACAGTTCAGAATTAGAAAAGACAGTTGCAACTTTGCAGCATGAAAATGAACACTTACAGAAAAGGATAGCTGAGCTGGAGCAAAAGCACAAAAGAATGAAGAAAAGATCCTCAAGTCCGGATGGCATCTCTTTGCTAGTGGAGGCATCGAAAGAGATCTAGGGCAGTTAGGTTCATTTAAGGCTTTTTGTTAAAGATTTGCTATTTTTAGCAAAATTGTAATTTGTAAAAATGAAAATGCTATTTTACCTAGTCTAGTTATTCGATGGAGGATTAGTAGGAAATACCCTAACTGTTTTTTGGGGATGAAAAACTATTTAGAGAGGGAGAAAAGACATTGTAAGGGTTTGAATTTTTGGAGAGCTTTAGGAGGTCTGCAAGCTGTTGACTCATCCAGACTTGTTCACTGCTAAGTATTGCAAACTCTCATATGCATTTTTGATGAAACTATGAATATATGACTCCTTATTCCACTTCTGATATGTATTGGCTTCATTTTGAACTTATATAGTTTCTTGATTGACAATTTCATTTCTGGTTTTATGTGTAATTTCCAGTGATGCTTGTCTTTTATTGTATGAACTTCATTGCAATCTTTTGTTGGATTCCGGAGATATATATATGCATCTTCATGGATATATGTGTATGAATTAGTTTTTATTTATCTGTTGAATGTATTCCCTTATGCTCTTGAAGTTTCTAACCAAAAACTACCAAACAAAACCCTAAAAACCTAGTTTGGATTGATTTTATTTTTGAGATTGTGTTGGCTTGTTACCCTAGCCTTAGTAACAATTTCTGAAACAAACATCTTTGGCGCCGCTGCCGGGGACGAAGCTGAAGCATATCTTCCCTGGGATACTCATCATTTTTCTGGTTTAAGAGGTGGACTTGAACCAGGAGTTTTTGAAGGCTATTTTCGCCAAAAGAAGTCACACTGGCTTCTAAAGGGATTGGGACCAGGAATAAGCCTATTTCTCCATTAAAACTGGGTGTGACAGACCCTGAGAAGATATTGAAAACAACAAACAAACTCAGAAAATCTCGATCTTTGCCAACTTCTTGTGACTCTCACCAGTTGGGTGAATCATTAGACCCAGCTGAAATTTTACCCTGTATAAAACCTATCCTTTCTGAGAACACTTTTCAGGTTTTCACCAATCCTCAAAGTTTTTTGAAAGCTAAAACTTCTTCCCCTGACAAAATACCAATCTTTCAGTTGAAGGTAGGAAGAAATCCTTTTCAAAAAAGTTCTAGTCAAATATCTTCCTCCTCAAAATCTCAGTCTAAACCTCAGTCCACAATGGCAGCCCAAAATCCACCTATGGATATGATGGATAGAATGGTAGCAGCTAGGTATGCACCATTGGTTTTACCTCAGCCTCTACATGCATTGCCTGGAGGTGATTACCAGAAATATATGCCTAGATTCAATGGACAAGGGGAAATCACTGCTGAGGAACATTGGGAGGCTTTCATGAGTTATGCTGACAATCAGAATATTGAAATTAAAGATGTGTGGATGAGGGTATTTGTTCAGAGTCTAGATGGAGATGTAAGAAAATGGTTTAGAGATTTGCCTGCTAACTCCATTACTATTATTGAAGAACTTCATGAGCTTTTCATGAGACAATGGGGAGATACAAAATATCACACATACTACATAACCGAATTTGGAGCTCTCAGAAGAAAGAAAGATGAGACTGTTGCAGATTTTTTCCAAGAGGTTTAATAAAATGTACAGTAGAATTCCAGCAGAAATTAAACCCACTAAAACATCAGCCAAGTTGACCTATGCAAATGCTTTTGATCATGAATTTTCTTTATTACTTAGAGAGAGGAGACCTATCACCCTGCTGAACATGAAAGATGCAGCCCTAGAGGTAGAGTCTAATTTGTTAGCTTCAAATAGACTTAAGAATGAAACATCTCAGCAGCTGTATGAAAGAAAAGGAAAGAAAGAAGCTGTCACAGTAGGCTCTGCTTCTCAATCTGCTGAGGCCAAGATAGATGAGATGGCCAAAATGGTTAAGATCCTTACTGCAAAGTTGAATAAACTAGAGCTTGAAAAGAATTCTGCTAAACCTGCTCCAGAAGCTCAGAGGAATCCAAATAACCAAAATCAGTTTAGAAGACAATTTGCACCTAGATTCATGCCAAGGGAGCGAAGAAATAATGACATCCAGCAAGAAAGGAGAGAAAATGAAGATCAAAAAGTGCCCCCACCTTTTCAAAATAATTTGGTTGATGAGGAAGAAATTGATTAGCAGCTGCTCTTTGAAGAAACTGAGACTGATCAGGACATGAACCACATTGGAGATAAAATGTTTACAGGCTTTGTTACTGAAGAAGATTTCCTAAATTCTGAATATTATGATGCTGATTTATATGAGGTTGAAGATGATTTGGAATGTGAAAAAACTGCTGTAAATGCTGCTACCAATCAGAATGGAGTTAAGAAAATTATTAATCTCAGAACTGGACCGAAACAAGTAGTTCAAGCTCCTAAGAAGAAAGCTGTTGTTCCTGCTCCAGTTATTCCTGATAAACCAACTGCTGATCCTGTAGCAGAAAAGAAGCAACCTGCAGAAAAACATAAGAAGAATACAGAAATTGAAGAGGTAAATAGGTCAGGTCAAAATTTTAGTTTGGAAAATGAGTTAGGAAAACTTAAAATTCCTGTGCCATTTTCTGAGCTTATAAAAAATCCATCATACAAGAATACAGTTTTGAAAGTAATGAATATGCCCAATAATCAGCCAGTTTCAGATACAGTAAATCTGCAGGAGGAAAACCCTAGAATCTTTATTGGATCAGCTTTGGCTGAAAAGACTGAAAACGAAGCTGGTGCTTCTCCTCCATTCTATATAACTCTGACTGTGCATGAGCAGATGATTCATAACTGTCTGCTAGATTCAGGAGCATCCCATAATTTGATGCCAAAATCTGTGATGGAAGCCCTGGGCCTTAATGTCACTAAGCCTGACCATGATCTATATGCTTTTGACTCCCGAGCTGTAAAATGTCTAGGAGTGATAAAAGATATGGTTGTCAATCTTACTCAGTTACCCATGAAAAGTGTAATAATGGATGTTGTGGTAGCTGACATCACACCAAAATTTGGTTTACTTCTGTCTCGGTCATGGGCTAAGAAAGTTGGGGGAACATTACAGATGGACCTCTCTTATGCAACTATTCCTATTTTTGGTGGAGAAAACAGGAGACTTTATAGAGAGCTACAGTTGGCTTACATAGTCACAGATGAGAAAAACCCTACAAATCACCCAATGTATTCTGTGGATAAAGACCTTGGTTCATGCATACTACAGTTTAGTGAGGAAGAAAATTCTGCTGGTCTATTGCAAGTACAAAAAGATCAGCCTATAAAACACAGTCAAGAAGAGCAGGATGTATTGTGGCAGTTGTATTTTGATGGGTCTTCATGCAAAGAAGGTGCTGGAGCTGGAATTTTATTAATTTCTCCCGGGGGTGAAATGGTGAAACTTATGTATAAGTTAGAATTTGCTACCACCAACAACACTGCTGAGTATGAAGCCCTACTACTAGGATTGAAGGCTGCTAAAGATTTGGGAATTCAGCAGATTTCTGCATTTGGCGACTCCGAACTAGTTGTTCAACAAGTGAAGATCAAATATCAAGTAAAGCAGGGTTTGCTGAAAGTATATCGAAATGAGGTATGGGATATGCTTGAGAATTATTTTATAGCATTCAATATAACTCATATTCCCAGAAATCATAATGAAACTGCAGATTCTTTAGCCTTGGCTGCCACACATTTCAGAATTCCAAAAACCACTCAATTAAGGTATCCAATAGAAGTGAGATATAGACCATGTGTTCCAGATAATGTGAGACATTGGAGGGTTTTTGAAGATGATATTGAAATAAAAAAATTTCTGGAGCTTGTAGATGAATTTTCAAACAATCAAATTGATCAAGAACTAGATGAAAGGGATGAACAGTTAGATGAATTTGCTGCAGAAGAGATAGCTGGGCATAAGATTATTGAATTGAAGAGCAATTTCATTCCAAAAGGTCTAGTACCTTTAGAAAGAATATTCACTAAAGATGATACACCTTCCAGACCAGTAATTCAATCTTCAGAAGACAATGTAGAGGAGTACAATATTGGTTCAGCAGAACATCCCAGAATGGTAAAACTGTCTAAAAACCTAACAGCTGAGCAAAGAAGTAGATATATCAGGCTGTTGAGAAAATATATAGATGCATTTGCTTGGTCTTACAAGGAACTAAAAACCTATGATACAGCAGTTATCCAGCACAAAGTTCCTTTGAAACCAAATGTCAAACCTTTCAGGCAAAAATTAAGAAGAATCAATCCAGCCTTGTTCCCTGTAATTGAAAAAGAATTAAAGAAGTTGTTGGATGCAAAAATAATAGTGCCTCTTAGGTATTCTTCTTGGGTGGCCAATTTGGTTCCTGTTAGAAAGAAGAATGGAGAGATTCGATTATGTGTTGACTTCATAAATTTGAATCGATCATCATTAAAAGACAATTATCCTCTCCCCAAGATTGAACAGGTTTTGCAGCAGGTGGTTGGAGCTCAAAGGATTTCTATGCTAGATGGTTTCTCAGGATACAATCAGATTGCCATGCATCCTGATGACAAAGAAAAGACAGCTTTTACAACCCCCTGGGGGACATTTATGTATGACAAGATGCCTTTTGGTTTGATGAATGCCGGAGCAACCTTTCAGAGAGCTATGGACATTGCATTCGTGGGTGAAAAAGATAAGTTTGTAGTTATCTATCTGGATGATATCACTGTCTTCTCAAAGTCTGATGATGAACATTTGAAACATTTAGAACAAACCTTCATTAAATGCAGGAAATTTGGCTTATCTTTAAACCCTAAAAAATCACATTTTGCTGTACAAGAAGGTAAGTTGCTTGGTCACTTGGTATCAGCTGATGGTATCAGAATTGACCCTGAGAGAGTCAAAGCAATACTGAAGATTAGCTTGCCCAGGAGTAAAAAGGATGTACAATCATTTATTGGCAAAATCAATTTTCTGCGATGGTTTATTCCTAATTTTGCTGAAACAATTAAGCAAATTACAGCCATGTTAAAAAAGGACCAAGAAGTCAGGTGGACTGTTGAAGCAAAGGCAGCTTTTGAAAAGATTAAAGTGGCTCTGACTGAAGCACCTATTCTGGTGAGTCCAAATTTTGACAAAGAATTTCTTACATTTTCTTTTGCTTCAGAAGATACCATTGCTGCTGTCCTACTTCAGAAGAATGAGGAGGGATTGGAACAACCAATTGCCTTTTTCAGCAAAACACTTAGAGATTCAGAGCTGAAATACAGTATCTTGGAGAAACAAGCCTATGCTCTGGTAAAGGCTTTAAAATTCTTCAGAATTTATATTTTACACTCCAAGGTTGTTTCCTTTGTTCCAAATGCTGCAGTGAAGGATGTTTTGACACAACCTGATAGTGAAGGAAAGAGGGGAAGGTGGATTGCCAAAATTATGGAATATGAAGTGGAAATCAGACCTACTAAGCTGGTCAAAGGACAAGGATTGGCAAAACTGCTGGCTGACTCAAATTGTCAGGCATTAGGATTACATGCTATGACAGAAGAATCAGCACCTGAAGAAAATCAAGTAATCCTGGAAAAAGAAAAAATCATGGATTCTTATTCATCTTCAGATTGGTATGCTGACATTGTCCATTTTCTTTTATTTTTGCAATGTCCAGAACATTTAGACAGAAAAGCTGCCAGGTCTCTGAAATTGAAAACTACTAAATATTGTCTGATAGAAGGTCAATTGTTTTGGAAAGATCCAGCAGGAATCTTATTAAGGTGTTTAGATCAAGCTGAAATAAAGGAAGTGATTTCAGAATCTCATGAAGGAGCTTGTGGAGGACATAAATACTGGAAAACAACAACTTATAAAATTTTAAGAGCTGGTTAGTATTGGCCTTCACTTTTCTCAGATGTTTATCAACATGTGAGAGCTTGCATACCTTGTCAAAAGTTTGCAGGTAAACAGAAGTTGCTGTCTTTACCTTTGAAGCCTATTATAGTCAATGCCCCTTTTCAGCAGTGGGGTCTGGATTTTATTGGAGAAATAAACCCTGCATCTTCAGGCCAGCATCATTGGATTTTGACTGCCACAGATTTCTTTACAAAATGGGTGGAGGCTATCCCCACAAGGAATGCCACAGATAAGGTAATTATGGATTTCATAGAAAATAATATTTTGAGCAGGTTTGGTTGTCCACAAAGATTGATTACTGATAATGCCAAAGCATTCAAATCCAAGGCAATGGTGGCCTTTTGTGAGAAAAATGGTATTGTACTAAAACACTCAACTCCCTATTATCCTCAGGGAAATGGTCAGGCTGAATCATCTAACAAAAATATCATTCAGTGCATCAATAAATTGCTCAAACAAAATAAAAAATCCTGGGATTCAATGTTGAAATATGCATTATGGGCAGATAGGATTACTGTAAAACAAGCCATTGGTACTTCACCCTTTCAGCTGGTTTATGGAACAGAAGCAGTATTTCCAGTACAATTGGGAATCCCAGTAATGAAGTTCCTCCAAAATTCTCAAGAGGAACCAGATGATTTGCAAAGGAGAATTTTTGAAATGATTGAGTTACAGCAGAACAAGGAGAAGGTAGACAAAGAAGCCCAGCTGTATAGAGCTAAAATGAAAACCAGGTTTGACAGAAATATCAAAGATCACATTTTTTCAGAAGGTGAGATGGTTTTAAGATGGGATGCAAGGAAGGAACAGAAGGGGAAACATGAAAAATTTGATAATTTATGGTTTGGCCCTTTTCTGATAGCTAAAGTTTTGGAAAATAATACTTTCATATTGCAGTCCTTGGAAGGAGAGGAATTGCTCAGCCCTGTTAATGGGCGATTCCTCAAGCATTTCTACAGTTAAATGAAGATCATGGTCACTTTTCATTGTATATACCGGTGTGAGTGAGATTGAATAAAGACTCCATAGCCCAATGGAAGACTGAAGGCACTAGTCTACAGGTTCTTGAAGCCTCACAGGGAGGACTTCATCCCGCAGCTGGAGCCAGATGTTAAGTCAGTAAATTTTTCTGCATTTTTAGTTATTCTCTCCAATTTTTGGTTTGTTTTTCGAATCTACCTTAGTTAATTTTTGGTTTTCAGTTTTGGTTTTTGTCTTCTTAAGAACCTTATGAATGATTGAATAAAGTTTGAACCCAGTCCTTTCAGATTTCATTTGATTTTGGTCATTTTTTATATTGAAAAGTGGGTCAATGAGAGTTATATATTCAAAAGGAGAATCATTAATGACTTTAGAGAGTAGTTGAATTAATGTCCTAAACCAAATAGCTGCCAAAATCCCCGACAAATTGGCAAAAAGTTAGAAAATTGCTAAATTTTGGTTAAAAGATATTCTTGTAGCGCTACACCAAAGTTTAACACAGAGCGCGCTACAGGAATATCGTGGCATGAGTTTTTTGTAAATTCTCGATCTGATTTCAATCATGATGCAGAGTGAGAGTATCTAATCGCATTATGTGAGTGTTTAACACGTGTTTGCAGCATTTTGAGCATGATGTTAGTTGGTTGTTAATCACGAAGAGAAAACAAGGGCATCATTACAGGTTATGCGGGTTCAGTTGCACAGAGACCAGCCAATTCCGGGTGTAGCTGTCAATTTTCTCTTGTCACACGCATCATCACAGAGGAGGCAGTGTTTGTGCATGAGAGGTCACTGTTAAACGGTGGATTGTGTCGTTGTGGAAAGGAGACAGGTGTGTTCTGGCGCCAACGAAATTAGGGCTTTTGAATTCATTCACCTGGAGCTAAAAAATCGATATGAGGACACCTGTGCTCGAAGGAGGACATCATTGACACCTCAAATTGAAGACATTATGCCACGATGGACGAGTAATTAACAGGTATTACGTTATAACCCTTATAGCTAGAAAATTTGGGTTTTTGCTGCTGCGCGATTTTCTGAAAAAATTGGTTGCTGAGGAGGGTGTAATAGATCATGAGATGAGGAATTCACCACAGAAATAGTTAGCTGAAGCCCGTTAAGAGGAATCTGCATGAATTTTTCTCTCATGACCTAATGTTTTAAACATCAGAATATACAGAATAGGGTGTCGAAAAAACTCACAGAATTATCTGTAGAACTCAGTTTTTACACAGAGGGAAGTCTTCTAGTTGATAAAGGTGCTACACAGAAAGGTCTGTTAATTTGTGCAGGTGATTTAAATATCATTGAAATTGTTATAACCTGCAGAATTATTTGCTTAGAAAACAGCTTATAAAACATTTCTGAAACCTACAACTAGACTGTTCCTGTTCCCTGAAGAGAAAGATATGGGAAAAAGCAGTAAAAGTGGTAAGGTTAATAGGGCTGAACCCACAGACTTGACGTGGATTCAGAAACTTTCAGATTGTGCAGAGCTGTTCCAACAGGCAGGATGGTTGAAATTCTTCAAGAAGATAGATGGTTTTAATGCTCAAGTGTCCTGCAATTTTGCCAAAGGACTTAAGAATGAGATGATCATAATGGATCCTTTGAGATTCAAATTGACTGTAGATTTAATTTCAGAAGCCACTGAAATTAGTAATGAAGGCGAGCTCTGGTTTAAGAAGTCTCCTTTTGAGTTTGATCCTCAAAGATACTTATTGCCTAATGTTATTCCTGACTGGAACAAAGGTATTCTCATACATAATTTCAGGAAGGAGTGGATTGAACCTATAAGGATTCTTCACAGTTATGTGACTTGTGAAGGGATGTATTCATTAGTGTTCAAATATCATCTCAGGTTCTTACAGCATATGGCAGGAGTTTCTAAAATGAATTTGCCATTCTTTTTCTTCAAAAGCCTGCAGAAAATGTCAAGCAAAATAAAACAGCAGGATGATCATACCTCTCAATCATTGTTTCATCATGGTCTCATTAAGTTAATCATCTCTACAGTGTTACAACATGAGGAAAAAACTTGGGACTTCTTTTTGTTTTGGTCAGGGATTCATTCTAAAGGAGAAGACCAACAACCCAAAAGACAAACTGATAAGGGAAAAGTAATGATACAAAAATTGGGGCATTCAGTTAAACCTGCAAAGAAACATGACATTAAAGCTAAAAAGAAGACAAAACTGGTAGCAGATGAAGGACAGAATGACAGTCAGCCTCAGGAATTTTCAGAGCAAAATAAAGTCAAGTTCTCATTATTTGATGACAAAAGGGAAGAGGAATTTCTTGAAAAGAAGTCATCACCTATAGCAGATTTTCAAGAGGAGAAGAAAATTGATATCCAAGTGATTCCTGTAGCAAAGGAAGAAGTTCATAATCAGCCGAGAAGCCCCATCACAGTCCTCTCAGATGATGAGGGCTATATGTTAGAAGAAGAACAGTTTATTCCTAAGATTGAGGTTAAAACTGAGATTAAAGAAAATCAAGCTATAGAGGACAAAGCCACCAAGCCTAAGAAGAAGATCAAAAAGCTGGAAGTGGTAGAGTTATCATCTATCCAATATCAAGGGAAGAAATTAAAAATGATGGGAGAGGCAGCTTCTTTATGGAGACCTAAAACTAGGTCTAAAAACAAATTAAGGTTAAGCATGAAAAAACTGTCAAATCCAAAATTGAAGACTGATAAGGTGACCATCTCGGATGAAGAGTCCATGGAGGAGGAGAAATCAAAGAAAAGTGAATTGCATTCAGTTAAAAGAGAGAGTATTAGGTCAGTAAAAGTAACAGGTGAAAAAAGCTCTAAATCCATCGTTGAAGACAATTCTGGAAAATTGTCAACAGAAGAGATTAAGTCAGTACATGTAACAAATGTTTCAAACCCTACCATTGAAGATACTGCTGAGAAGCTATTGACAGAAGAAGCAATATTTAAGAAGTTTGACATGTTTTGCAAGCCTAATGAGGAGCAAGATGCTGCAATAGAAAAATTGGTTAATTCTGATAAGGATAATTTGAAGAAGACTGTCAAACAGTATAAACAACAAATGAATTACATGCAGGAAGTTAATGATGGCCTAATGATGGCAAATAGAAGATTAAGAGAAGATCTTCAAGATACTCATGACAACTTTCAGGAGTTAGTGATTGATGCAAAGGAAGTACTCAGAAGAAAAAGGGTTGCTGACAAGCACAGTTCAGAATTAGAAAAGACAGTTGCAACTTTGCAGCATGAAAATGAACACTTACAGAAAAGGATAGCTGAGCTGGAGCAAAAGCACAAAAGAATGAAGAAAAGATCCTCAAGTCCGGATGGCATCTCTTTGCTATTGGAGGCATCGAAAGAGATCTAGGGAAGTTAGGTTCATTTAAGGCTTTTTGTTAAAGATTTGCTATTTTTAGCAAAATTGTAATTTGTAAAAATGAAAATGCTATTTTACCTAGTCTAGTTATTCGATGGAGGATTAGTAGGAAATACCCTAACTGTTTTTTGGGGATGAAAAACTATTTAGAGAGGGAGAAAAGACATTGTAAGGGTTCGAATTTTTGGACAGCTTTAGGAGGTCTGCAAGCTGTTGACTCATCCAGACTTGTTCACTGCTAAGTATTGCAAACTCTCATATGCATTTTTGATGAAACTATGAATATATGACTCCTTATTCCACTTCTGATATGTATTGGCTTCATTTTGAACTTATATAGTTTCTTGATTGACAATTTCATTTCTGGTTTTATGTGTAATTTCCAGTGATGCTTGTCTTTTATTGTATGAACTTCATTGCAATCTTTTGTTGGATTCCAGAGATATATATATGCATCTTCATGGATATATGTGTATGAATTAGTTTTTATTTATCTGTTGAATGTATTCCCTTATGCTCTTGAAGTTTCTAACCAAAAACTACAAAACAAAACCCTAAAAACCTAGTTTGGATTGATTTTATTTTTGAGATTGTGTTGGCTTGTTACCCTAGCCTTAGTAACAATTTCTGACACAAACACAAACCAATACTGAATTTTGGTCTCTTTGACCCCTATTCACCCCTTCTCTCTACATCTTTCCTCCCTCTGTGATCAGTGAGTCCTCTGGGTCTGCAGCACCCCTGAAAAATTCAAATATTTTTCAAAAGTTGCACTTTTTTTTCCATCCTTAGCAGCAGTACCGCGCCCCCATTACTAATTATAGAGCGGTAGTACCGCGTACCCAGCGCTCATCCCAGCGCGGTAGTGTACCATTACCATGCCTCAGCCATTAGAAGACATGCGGTAGTGCCTGCATTTTTTTACTTTTTCTTTCCTGTTTGGTTTCCTAGGTCATTTTTTGATCTTCTCTGCATCAGATTGGTGTTTCCTGTTGCTTACTAGCATCATGTCCTTTGCACAATCATTTGTGGCTTGTTTGTTTCTTGGTGTGACCTTGATTATGTTCGAGTTAACGACACTATTTGTACACTTGGTCACCCCTTCACTTTGATTGCATTGGCTTGATCCTTTCATCATAACCAAGTTGTTATTACCATCCTCTTCTACTGGATTATGTAATCTTTTAAATCACATGGTTCTTACAAATATTATCGTTTCCATTATCATCATTAAAATCTATATTGGAAATTGTCATTGGAGAACATTTGTGTTGTTTGGATTGAAACGATCTAGCTGTATTATTGTGCATTAGGAAGTGAACCATTCAATTTGCCACATAAATTCTCATTTTGAAGAATTATAGTTGTAGATCAGTGAATTTGAAAGAAGTGTTTATTTCAGTTTGGCTTTACTTAGAAAAAGAAAACAAAAAGTTTGTTTTGAAGTGGTTTTTCATTTTTTGTGAAAGTTTCATGCATTTATGATCGAAGAACTCTCTCTTTCCCATAGCTAGTTTTCATCGAATATAAGGCTCATTTCGATTCATTCTCACTTGCATGGTTTGGGTTGTCACACCATCACCAAGTTTCATGTCCATTTACCCGATTGAGTAATGCAACCACTAAAATTAATCTCCCTAACTAAACCAACATTAACCTCACTTGAGGAAATCAAAAGAACTTGGTAGTTACGTAGGACACCAGGGATAGGCATCCAAATAATTCCCCCTTGTCATTATCATCCGAGACATAGTTGTTGTCCTCTAGGGAACTAAAATCCTCTAGTATTTGTTGACACGGTCATACACCAGTTTGTGGAGGGTCCTCCTATTGTTTCAGTGTTAGGAACCTATGTCAACCCTTCTCTTTACTATGTTAGTATATTGTTGTTGGACGCATATGCTTTGTAAGTCGTCCCGTAGTATTTGTTCATCCGTAGTTTATATTAGCCCATAGTATTGGACGCATATGCTTTGTAAGTTGTCCTGTAGTATTATATGTCCCATGGTTTTGACTCATAGTATTGGGCATAGACTTAGTATATAAGTTTGTGTTGAGGTCATTGAAGGCACCGTGAAGTTAATTGTATTGAGCTTGCTCAAAGGAGGTTGCCCCCTCGAAGTGGCCCGTGATCAATATAAAAGTGATTATGTTCTGTTATTTATGATATCTTGTGTATTTGCATTAATTAATTATTGCAGGTTCATCACATCTGGTATCAGAGCAACCACCCAGGTTCAAGTCACAGAGCGGGTGGAAACGCCGACATTGCAGTGTTCGCCCGAGGCTCGTACGGCGCAAAGGGGACACCACCGTACGGGTGCACATCCAGCCCAAAGTCTGGACTGCGGAGCATGGTGGGATGTTAAGATCCTAGTGGGAAGCCTTCACTAACACCTCGAGGTTTTGGTGTAACGGTTCGTATCATCTGGTATCAGAGCACTTTCCTTGGCACAAGTGGGAAATTTTTTTTCTTTTTTTGGGCGGTGACTTTTAGATAAATTTCTGAAACTTTCTGCACAAAATAAGAAGAAATTGATTGCATATCTGAATTCCTCTTTCAAAAATACGCAGTTTAAAAAAAAAAATCATCTCATTTGGAGTTCTAAAAGTGGAGATATCGCGGATTTAAAATCAGCAATTTTTCAGAATTTCGGTGACGGCCGCGAAAATTGCGGTGAGAAAATCTTTTGACCGAGTGCCCAGATTTCTATTCCGCTTTCATGGGTAGAAGCAGAGTGGTTGTTCCTGTTCCAGAAACATGCTATAATAGCGATTCTGAGCAATATAGATCCGGTTTTTGAACATTGGGTGGAATTTCTGCCTAAATTTTTTCTGTTGCAGGTTCGGATTTGGGAATAATCCCTATCCGCTTAACTGTGGGAAGTACTTGGGCATAAGCCCTAAAACTCATTGTGAGGAGTACCACAGGAACCCCGAAGTAGCTGGCCCATTGAGAGGACTTGCCAGCGAAAAGGGCAATGACCCCTACCTGATTGACTAGTACTCACCCGTGAGGTAAACCAAGAGCTATCGTTTGTGGCAAAGCGGTTATCAGTTTTACCTGAGCCGTGGAGTGAGAGGTACTACCCCAATACGCAAGCCGTCAGACAGCATTGGTGGCCGAGTGAAAACCCTGAACTGTTAGAAAGCCGCACATACCTGGGGTCCATATCTACTTTCAGCTGAACTATTGTCGATCACTGCTGCGCCGTTTTAGATCCATTTTGCAAGCCGTTCCAGATCCATCCGTTCAGCATTGTTCCAGATTCCTTCTGAGCCATAGCCGCTCCAGTCTGTTTAAAAAAAAAAAAAAAAAAAAAATTCAGTTTTTCCTCCATATCTCCCTTGTTTTACCTCTGTTTCCCTTGAAATTTTCAGGGAACCCCTGTCATTCCATTCTGCATATTTCATTCCTGAGGACCCTATCCTCAATTCCCCTTCCTACAGCCCGAAATCTCACATTTGCCTATTTTTAGGGTTTGCCATAACTTCCTCAGATTTCACCCAATCACCTTCAAATTTTACCACAGAGTTCCTTTCTGAATTCTGCTTCTTTGTTCCCCTCTGCCAAAATTTTCCATTCTTTCACCCCGCTTCTGAAATCATCATTTTTGCTTCCCTGTCTATCCAACAGTGTCCAAAACCTAGTCAAACCCCAATTATCCTTCTAATTTTTTTCCAAATCCAACTTTTCCCTTACTGAAGTAGTTCATGTTTTTGTTTTCCTACCCAGTCAACCAAAAAAAAAAAAAAAAAAACCTGGTTATGGTTGTCACCTGTGCAGGAGCACACACCATGGAGGAAGCACTAGCAGCCATCCAAACCAAACTCCAAGATCTGGATGAAAAATTTCTCAGCCTCCATCTGCAGCATTCAGCCATGAGCAATACCAGACAGCTAAAATCTTTTGCAGCCACCAGGTTCTCTGCTTCTAGCAATTTTCGTGGGTCGAAGCTTGATTTTCCTTGCTTCAATGGTACTGATCCGACTGGATGGATATACCGAGCAGAACAATATTTCAGTCTGCATAATACTTTTGATGTTCAGAAAGTTCCACTTGCATCCTTTCATTTGGAACAGGAAGCCCTTCAATGGTACCGTTGGTACATCAAAGCTCATCCCGAGCCAAACTGGACAGATTTTTTCCAACTCATTTTGCCACGATTTGGTCCTAGTGCTTTTGACAACTTCACAGGAGCACTCACTAAACTTCACCAAACTGGCACAGTGAGAGAGTATCAGATGTAATTTGAGAAACTAGCCAATCACACAGAAGGATTGTCTGGTGAATTCTACAAGAGTTGTTTTATCAGTGGTCTCAAGGATGAAATCCGCTCAGAGGTCAAAATGTTTTGTCCCAACACAATGATGGAAGTCCTAGGGTTGGTTAAGTTGGCCGAGGACAAGATCGCAGCTCAACAATGCTCCAAACCCACCTTTGTTCCCTTCAGAAATATGGGTTCCCAACGACCTCCCATCACGCCTGCTCCTCAACCAACTCCTATCAAGCATTTGTCTGAAATAGAAATGCAGGCACGCCGAGAAAAAGGGATTTGCTATAATTGTGATGAGAAATTCACTCGGGGACATAGATGTGTTCAACAAAAGCTCTATCTCTTGGATGTCGATTCTCCGCCTGCCTTAGAACTTGGTGAAGAAGCTACAGATACAGTAGATGATCCGGTCGACATGCAACACCCGCCTGTTGACACCCCATCTCAGGACGACCCACCCGAGATCTCTCTCCATGCTGTAACCGGCGTCACCACCCCACAAACAATGCGGGTTAGGGGATACTTCAAGAAGCTCCCTCTTACCATACTCATTGATTCTGGTAGCACTCATAACTTCATTGATCCTCGAATTGCCAAACAGGCTGATTGTTTTGTCCATCCTTGCTCCAACTTTGAAGTCATGGTTGCCAATGGGGGCACCTTACCTTGCAAGGGGAAGTGTCACAATGTGCTTATCTATGGAAGATTATAACCTACGCTCTGACATGTTTGCCTTGCCCTTAGGCGGATGTGATGTGGTTTTGGGCGTTCAATGGTTACGCACACTTGGCCCCATCTTATGGGATTTTGCTGAACTTTGGATGCAGTTTAAAGTCAATGGGGCACAACACAAATTTAGGGGCTTACAACCAGGGTCTCTCTGCATCATCAGTTCACATCACTTGGAAAAAATCCTTAAGAAGAATTCACATGGTGTCATCGCTCAAGTTAATTCCATTCAGATGCACCCATCAACAGTCTCCACTACTCCCTTGGATAGATATGCAGGTATCTTTGTTGAACCAATGAGCTTGCTACCTTCAAGAGACCTTTCCGGTAAGAATGTAGCCACATCTACCTCTCAGCAGGAAATGATGGCTATTTTGCATGCAGTACAGAAGTGGCAGCCATACCTATTAGGCAATTATTTCTGCATCAAGACTGATCTCCTGAGTCTGAAAAATTTTCTGGAACAATGGGTCTCCTCCCCAACACACCTGTAATGGGTTATCCAACTCATGGGTTATCCCTATGTGATCACTTACAAGAAGGGTAAGGACAATATGGTGGAAGATGCTCCTTCTCGCACAATTGATGACCCAATTTCTCTTACAGCTCTTTCTCTGCTTATTCCAAATTGGTTGCAATCTGTTCAACAGGGCTATCTCTTCTATGAACTCCATGCTTCTTCATCAACAGGGCACTCTGGGTTCTGCAAAATGTATGACCAGGAACAATGTAACTTCTTTTGGCTGGGACTAAAAAGGACAATTCAACAGATGGTGGCTAACGATGATACTTTCCAAGTCAACAAGGGGGAACCGACACTCCTTTCGGGATTGATCAAACCCTTGCCCATCCCTACACAGCTTTGGCCAACTATTTCTATGGATTTCCTAGCAGCACTCTGGTGGTACAATACCACATCTCAAAGGACACCATATGAAGCAGTCTATGGACAAACATCGCCAGTTCTTCTTCCATACACCCTTAGCAGCTCCCCAGTTCAGGAAATTGACTCGGTTCTTCGAAACCGCGATCAGATTCTTCTCATTCTGCAGGACAATCTTCACATGGCCAGAATTCGCCAGAAACAACAAGCCGATCAGCACCATTCTGAGTGCATTTTCCACGCAGCTAACAGGGTTCTTCTTCATCTACAGCCTTCCAAGTAATCCTCCTTGACACTCCAAAGGCGTCAGTGGCCCGAAATGCAAACTGAGGATGCTACCGGGGAACCACTCCTTCAGATTCTGCAGCAATTTCTCCAACCAAAGCTTTGAGGACAAAGCTTTTTCTAAGGGAGAGGGGATGTTAGGAACCTATGTCAACCCTTCTCTTTACTATGTTATTATATTGTTGTTTGATGCATATGCTTTTTAAGTCGTCCCATAGTATTTGTTGATCCGTAGTTTATATTAGCCCATAGTATTGACCCATAGTATTGGACACATATGTTTTGTAAGTCATCCTGTAGTATTATATGTCCCATGGTTTTGACTCATAGTATTGGGCATAGACTTAGTATATAAGTGTGTGTTGAGGTCATTGAAGGCACCGTGAAGTTAATTGTATTGAGCTTGCTCAAAGGAGGTTGCCCCCTCGAAGTGGCCCGTGATCAATATAAAAGTGATTATGTTCTGTTATTTATGATATCTTGTGTATTTGCATTAATTAATTATTGCAGGTTCATCACATTCAGGGGTTAAACCACCGCGAGATCGAGAACCGGACGGACTCTGTGGAATGCCGCACTCCACTTATCCCTAAGGCAACATCGATCATTGTCTTCCTTGTGTTATACGGCCACCATTATGATAATAAAAGGGTGATAAGGCAGAAGCGCCGAAAACCTTTTCCAACGTGTCATGAACGAGGTAGCTTAGTGACTTTTCTACTAGGGCTCTTTTACCCAGGATCCCTTTCTGTAGAGGGATATCCTTCTCTTATTGGTCTCTCACGTTGTATTGTTTGACTTGGATTTCATCACCTTGCGAAGGATACAACTTGTTGAGGTATCTAGCTCTTAGCTAGGAGGTTTTGCTTGTTATCTCATCTTCATAGAGGGTCATTTTTTCTTTTAGTGATTGCTTGTTGGCATTCAGGCCATTGTTTTTCTCAGCTCGCTTACTGTGACACCGGTCTCAGTATAGTTTTTAGAGCTTGCTTTTTGGCCAGAGAGCCTTTCTTTTTCTAGCTCCCCTTTTGCACACTCGGCTGCATTAGGGTTTTTGAGTTCTTTTTCATGAGACTGCCCTCGGATTTTGTATATCTACCATCATGTCAGAACCACCACGGAGATCATGGAGAGTACAGGGACGAAGCCCACCACCACCACAACCGCCAGGGACCTCTGGTCCACCTCCATAACGTATTCCTGCCCCTCCTGGCCGTGGTGCCGGCCAAGGGAATGTTCCATTGTCGATCCGCACTACATCTTCAGTTCGGCCTGTAACTGTTACTCACAGTACGGTCTCAGAACCCCTTGCAGTTTCTGCAACCACTGATACACCTGAGAATCCCACTGTCACTTCACCCACTGTTATTCTAGATATATCTACCACAGTGGAAAACACTACAGCGGATGAAACTAGTACTGCCCAAGATACTAGACCGGAGGCCATCATCCTCCCCGATTTCAGCACTACCCTTCCACCAGAGACTTTCTACGATGTTACGGAAGGATCTGTTGGCACCACCGAAGGATCCGACCAAGATATATCTGAAATTATTCCAGTCCCGGGAAGATACGTCGAAGTTATCGAAGAAACCCAACTTCATGATACACCTTTTGAACCTGACTATGGCTTTATCACTTCCCAAGTGGAACCTCCGCCTGCTACCACTGCGCCATCCAGTGTTCATCCACAAGAAACCAGTTCTTCCAGCAACATACCTCGTACGGTACCCCTCCCTAATATCCCTTCGGGACACAAGATCATGGCCTCAATCCAGTCTAGTATGGTTAGTCTAGCTAAGTCCCCTTTAGCGTCGGCACAGTTTAAACGTGATACAAAGAAAATGCTCTCGACGGCTTCTAGATATCCCCTTACTACCCGTCCTCCCGACTATCGGGCTCCCAACGTTCTGTCTAGCACAGAGCTTCATCACTCCTATGCAGATGGTTCTATACCTTCAGATATCACTTTACATCTGTTCCCTCCGGACCCTAAAACCCTTTCCAGGATACAAACCCGAACCTAGTCCTCGATGGTCCTCCTATTGTTGAAGACGCTATGGACGAAACCCCCGACACCCCTTGGTTAAATTCCCCACATTTATTTCCGTCACGTATGTTTGGCGCACATTCTATGAGGGATAACCCAGTATTTTCTCCGTCCCCACCCGTCACATGTGGAAGACCCCCTCCACAAATCAACACCTTTGGCGTCGTTGGACAATCGACATTATCTCACCTTTCTAGTGTTGGAAGAACATCAAGTCATACTGCTGGATCATCCATACTGACCAGAGGTTCACCTTCGACCATTATCTACACCATTTCAGGAGGTGGACAACTGACTGTTGCAACCACTAATCCCAACAACCAACCCCCTCTAGGCAGGCCATCAACCTAGCCTACAGGAGGACAACCCGTTGTTGGGAACCCCGCTCCTAGTCACCAAACTCCTCCCATCGGGCCATGAACCCAACCTACTGGAGGACAATCCTTTGCTGGGAACCCCGTTCCTAGTCAACAACCTCCTCCCATAGGACCATCCAACCCATCTGCTGGAGGGAAAACCATCACCACCATCCAATAGCCCTCCCAACCAGCAGCATCTGCTCAGTTTGGTATGTACAAAACACCTGGCAGTGGACAACCTTATACCAATTTTCCAACAGGACTCATCTTCAACATCCCGCGTTAGGCACGCTTCCTTCTTGGGGATCTCAAATCCCACAGAGCGGGGGGTACTCATTGTTTGGAAACTGGAACCCAGCTAGGGGGCAATCTCAAATTCCCCCGAACTTGAATTCCGGCCTCCCCTACTCTTCGGCTACAACAAATCCATGGAACCCATCCCTTCAATTCCCACCTCTTCATCAAGGTGCAACCCATATTCCATGGACACCACTATTACAGCCACCCCCCAACCCTGCTACGGGAAACCCTCCACTTACTCAAAGTAGTGGTAACATTCTTGGGATTCAATAACCCCAGGGAACCATTCCCCAACAAGGAGCAGCA
The DNA here is from genome assembly GCA_027924585.1 of Larix kaempferi. Classification (NCBI taxonomy): domain Eukaryota; kingdom Viridiplantae; phylum Streptophyta; class Pinopsida; order Pinales; family Pinaceae; genus Larix; species Larix kaempferi. The sequence goes on along the minus strand of BSBM01000103.1, from coordinate 14,342,281 downwards.
ACCATTCCTGGGACATAACAACCCCAGGGTACAATACCCACCATCCCCACTCAGCAGAACGTTCAACAACTGGTTACCACTATGATTCCCAGTCAAGTAATGACTTCCAATGCACAACAGGTTAACCAGATGGCCTACTACCCCCAGAACTTCCAGCAGTATCCTGCGGGTAACACATATGGGTATAATATGTAGCAATATGTTGTGCAGGGCCCCCCAGGTTTCTCTGCACCATACAGTTATTAATCATACCCACAGACCAATCATCAACTTCCTTTCTTGGCCACGCTAGATTTACCTGATTTGTCGAGGCTCATCAACGATCCTATATGGCATGAACCTCACTGGCCACCTATTCCAGCCAAAATTCCATCGGACATCCCTAAGTTCGATGCCAAGCCCGGGGAAGACCCCAAGAACCACGTGATGACCTTCCATCTTTGGTGTTCATCCAACTCATTGATGGATGACTCCATTCGACTACGGCTCTTCCAGCGCACGCTTACCGGCACGGCATCAAAATGGTACATCGAGTTACCACAACACTCCTTTCATGATTTTAACACCTTGGCTATGTAGTTTCTGACCCATTTCCAGCTCCCCATCTGGTATGAGACTGGTACAAAACTATTAACCTCGTTGCGTCAAACCACTTCTACGCATATCTCGGATCACATCTATGAGTGATGTCGACGTCGTAGGCTAATCAAGGCACCCATTCCAGATCAGCTACTCGCTGATTGGTTCACAAAGTCATTTTTGCCTCCCATAGCCAGGGACATTGCTATGCGCGGGCCGTTCATGGAAGAACAAGCCATCTTGGCTTCCTAGTACATGGATTTGGTATATACCCAATCCGACACTTTACATGAACTTCTTCCCCACGCCACCCACATCACTACTGATCCAACTAAGCCTGCCATTGAACCGCCTATCGATGGTATTGTTGGTTCAGTCAAGGCCCACCCTACCATCAAATCGATGGGGCAACAAACTCCTGCTTCCCCCACTCCACCCCAGACTGCTCCAAAACCTTCTACTTCAAATGTTGTCTCCTCCGAAGTGAATGCAGTTCAATCTACATCACAACCATCCGGAGGAAAGAAGAAGAGAAATCGTGGCCAATTCAAGAAAACTTCTAACCAGTAGGAGAATCCCAAGCCACAACCCACCCACAACAACCCAAAACCATGTCGGAAGGCTAAGTTTCCTTGCCTCATTTGTCAAGATGATCACTACACGCGTGACTGTCCCTACAAGGATGAATTCAACAAACTCGTTAAAGGATCCTCTCATCCAGTAGTGTTAACCGACTCTTTCCCTCAACAGCAACAGTAGATGGTTTCCCAAGAATCCCTACAAGGGGGCAACCCAAACAACCAAGCTTGCGGAGAGACGTCCACAAACCGAAAAATCCTGATGACAAGTAATGAGGAGATTCACATAACCACTCATTCAAAGACGTACGAAAACCCCCCAAGTTCAAACAAACGGTCATAGACAGCTAAAGGAGAGTCTCCTGTTGAAGATCCTGCTCCCACCCTTCCCCCTAACGACCATCTCCACATCGAGAGACCGCTCATAGACATAGTGCTACGCACACCCAAGGGCACCATACGAAAGGTGACATTTAATCCCAACGCGTGAGCTGCCCAGAATTACAACATTGTTGAGGATTTAGCTCAAGCACCATGCACCATGTCGACTCTCGAGGTTCTCCAACACTGCCCTACGCAGCGCAAAACCTTACTTTCAGCACTGGGGGTAGTGGACCCGGATACTTCAAACACCATCATGTTTTACTTGGAGTATGTCAAACCTCGGCTTTCCCACCAGTTAGCCTTCCAGGTTCATACAGAAATTCATGGAATCAACATCCATCGCACTGTCTTAGATGAAGGTGCCTCCATGTCAATTATGTCTTTGAACTGTTGGAGAGCCTTAGGCTCACCCGAAGTCACGTCGTCTCCCACTACTCTCAGAGCATTTGATGGACACGATTTTCAACCTTATGGACTCATTCCTGCGATTGGTGTTGAACTAGGGGGAAAAATAGTATCTGTACACATCGAAGTCATGGATGTGCCATTAGATTACAATCTTCTACTTGGTCGGAACTAGTTTTATGCCATGACTGCCATAGCATCTACTGTCTTTCGAATTGTGCAATTTCCTCATGAAGGGAAAATTGTCACCATAGATTAGCTAGACTACTGTATCCCAGACTCTCATCCAAACTCCTCCAACATCGTCCCATTATTGGATCAACCTCGGTACCGTTTCCAAGACGTCGACGTTGGTCTTATGAAGGATTCTTCCCTTATTGGAGTTTTCCCAGAGCTGGGGTCCCCCGTTCAGCCAGTCAACATGATATCATCAAACATCACCCCCATCAATGATTCTTGGGTGATACTGAGTCCTACTGAGATTGAAAACTACGGCAACTCCATGCCATTAAATGGGAACCTCACAGCGCATGAAGCGATCTAGTCAGCCACCGATTGGTTCAATTCTTCTACCCATCACACAGTGGCATAGCTCTTGTCTGAGACCCATTCATCCCCACCACTTATCGATCCTCTCACATTGATTTTTCCCACTGACGAATCAATTATGGAGGTTATGTGCGGTGATGAACCACCATGGGGGAATTTCCATCATCGATCTTCTTTCCCCACCATCCAGATGATTGAGCTCGATACAAAATCTAGAACTTCACTTGGAATGGTTCAAACCAAGTTTCCCACTTCGCTCGATGAAGTATTTTCCAAAGGAAACTTGGCCAACCTTATGGAAACCACTCCCATTGACATTTCAGTGAAGCCTGGTGTCGTGGAAAATATTCATATTGTCAAGACATGCACTCCCACCGAAATGGAGTTCTACACTGCCTACTTTAAAACTTTCCACAACATTTTTGCCTGGAGTTATGAAGAAATGCCAAGAATAGACCTGTCTATCGTGGTCAATGAGATTCCAACCTTTCCTGGTGCCTGACCTGTTCGGTAGAAACCCTGACCCGTCTACCCCCATAAGGCAGCCGCTATCAAGCAGAAGTTGAAAAACTTTTGCGCGCTAGTTTTATCTATCTGGTCCCACTGACATAATGGGTATCTAATATCGTTCCCATAGCTGAGAAATAGGGAATGATTAGAGTCTGTTTCGATTAGCATGACTTGAGCAAAGCTTGTCCAAAGGACAACTACCCAACTCCGTTCATCGACTAGATCATCGATAACTATGCCGGGAGTGTCATCTTTTCATTTATGGATGGCTTTTCCGGCTATAATCAGATCGAGATACTCCCAACGAACCAGCATAAAACAACCTTTATCTGCCAATGGGGAATCTTTGCACATCGAAAGCTACCTTTCAACCTGAAAAATGCCGGGGATACTTTCCAATGGGCGATGTCGTACGCATTTCACGATATCAAACATATTGCAGAGCCATATCTTGATGACCTTCCCACTCATTCTCAGACCAGGGAAGATCATCCTGATCACTTAGGCGCCGTCTTTGCAAGGTGTTGTCGCTACAATATTCGTTTGAATCCGCACAAATGCATCTTTTGTGTTGAAGCCAGAAATTTTTTAGGATTCATAATCTCCAAAAACGGCATACGATTGGACCCTGTGAAGGTAGAAGCTATTCTAGCCTTGCCTTCTCCCACGAGCATACCAGAACTTCAAAGTTTGCAAGGGCACGCAAACTTTCTACGCCGTTTTATTTTCAATTTCACTGAGATAACAAAAGGCTATATGATGCTTCTAAAGAAGAACACCCCCTTCTTATGGGACGGCGAAGCCCAACGCTCCTTTAATCATCTAAAGGTAGCCTTAACTAAAGGTCCTGTCATTCAACCCCCCAACTACACACAGGATTACATTCTTTATCTCGCAGCTTCGATTTCCACCATTGGTATGGCGTTAGTCCAAGAAGATACTAATGGCATAGAACATGTGGTATACTATCTTAGCAAGAGTCTTCCTGGTTCCGAAACGCGATACTCACATGTTGAAAAACTGGCTCTGGCAACAGTCTTTGCTGTCCAGAGGTTTCGTCATTACATTCTACTCTGCCAGACCACTGTCATAGTGGATTTCAATCCAATGTACTATATCCTCACATGTCAAGTGCTTGGGGGCAAATATTCCCGTTGGATTGTCATCCTACAAGAGTTTGACTTGGAATTTGCCTAAGACAAATCCAAGAAATCTTTGGTCTTTGCCGAGTTGATTTGTAACTTGCCCCATGCTACTGAGCAAACTGAGCCCATCGATTCTCTTCCCGATGAATCGTTGTTCCTCATTAGCACATCCAACCCATGGTACGGGGATATTTTACTATACCTCCAAACCCAACGTTTCCGCCCCGACCTGACCCACGATGAACGTCGACATATCCGACATCAGGCCAAGTACTACCTCATAGTCAACGATACCCTTTACTGGCGTGGTGTTGATACTGTTCTTCGATGCTGTTTGAATTTAGATGAGGCCGAACACGTTCTTAACGATTTCCACACTAGAGCATGTGTGGTCATCTTTTTGGGATGGCTACGGCCCAGAAGATATTACGAGCGGGATATTTCTAGGCCTCGATTTTCAAAGACTGCATTGAAATGGATAAGAAATGTCCACCCTGTCAATTTTTTCATAGTAAGACACGCTCGCATCCTGCTCCACTCCATCCTTTTATTGCCGTCGGCCCCTTTTCCAAATGGGGCATAGATTTCATGCACTGTAAGCCCACTTCAGCCGGGGGGAATAGCTATGGCATAGTAGCTGTCGACTATTTCACAAAATGGGTTGAAGCGATGCCTACTTATGCTGAAGACGACAAAATAGAAGCACAGTTCATATTCAACTACATCATAGCTAGGTTTGGAGTCCCACAATCTATGGTGACCGATCATGGCTCCCACTTCAGAAACCATATGATTGAGGAACTGAGTGCCAACTTGGGTTTTCGTCATGAAAACTCAACCCCATACTACCCACAGGCTAATGGCCAAGTCGAAGCCATTAACAAAGTTCTGAAACGTATGATTTAGCGCATTGTGGGTACTCACAAGTCCAATTGGCACTCAGCTCTATTTTCGGCATTATGGGCATACCGAACCTCAGTGAAAAGTGCTATCGGGTTTACACCATTCCAACTAGCATATGGCCTAGAAGCCATCTTACCAATTGAATGTGAAATCCTGTCACTTAAGATAGCCATAGAGCTACTTCCCCATAGCACTTCCAAAGAGGAACGGTTTCTATACCTAGCCAAGCTAGATGAAACTCGTCGAGACACTGCTTTAGCCAACAAAGCTCATAAAAAACGCGTCAAAGCATAGTATGACAAATCCGTTCAACCTCGGGTTTTCAATGAAGGTGACCTCGTACTCACATACAACCAAATGCATGACAAACTTGGAAAAGGAAAGATAGAGTCTATGTGGTACGACCCTTTCATTGTAAAACATGTTTTGGAGAAAGGAGCCTATGAACTTGTCGATTGTGATGGCACACCGTTGGCACGGCCCAGCAACGGGCTGTACCTCAAACGTTTCTACGCGTAGGTTCATCCTACCGCAGACATTTTTTGTACAGAATGTACCTAGTTTGTTTTCAATTATCTTTTTTGTATGCACACACGGATCTCATGTATCCATACTTAACTTGACTTGTGCTTTTATGCGCAGATGTCTGCCTATTACGGATTCACCGACGGTGCAAGCCGACATACCTGGAACCTCGCTTCTGCAGCATGGGTAATTTATTCCCCTACTGGCGAGTTGTTATCTTTAGGAGCCACTTGTTTGGGTCCTGCAACCAACAATATTGCAGAGTACAATGCAGTCATTGGACTCTTGACAGAGGTTGCTTCCCTTGGAATTGACTCCCTATCGATATTTTTAGACTCCCAACTCATGGTTTCCCATTTGAATCGTATCTACGCAGTCCGCGATCCTATCCTACTTCGCTTATTTTGAAGGGTACACCACTTGGAACGATCTTTTAATTATATTTCATATCAACACATACCAAGGAAATCCAATTGTGTAGTTGATTCATTAGCTAATTACATTTTGGATTGGCATCTAGCCCATACATAAAAATACATCATAAAATGAACACACAAGTCATTGTAAATAAATATATCATAAAAGTAGGTCCATGTATATATATCACTGCATATAAAAATGTTATTTTTTCAAATACATAAAGTTTGTGTTCAAAAGACAAAATTTGGGATCCAATCCCATACAAAAATTTGGCTCTCAAAGCCTACATATCGTGTACTTTCCGCAAAGAGTAGAATACTGCTATCTAAGGAGACCTAGGAGATCTATCACGATCCTCCTCAGATTCCTCGTGCTGCTAGTGGTAACAGACTATGGCTCTGGCCACCCTACGAAGGAGAAGACCAATACGTCTAGGCACACCTACAGTATACCGCTGAAGATGCAGAGGAACATCATCCATCCTCATAGCTGGAACCCCGTGGGGTAAACCTTGTAGGTTCTTCTCTATGTATTGAACCCCTCCTGCCTCTTCTTCCTCTTCTTCTTCTCCCTCCGAAGCAACCTGGCGATCGACACCGCCTCGGTGTAATGGCGAATAGCCTGTAGGTCTCTGTTGTCCACGATCTGTGACATGCACATATACGTATATTAAAATCTTTTTTACACATTCTAAAAAACAATTAAAAATCATATATTTAAAAAATAAAAAAATACATTAATGAAGGCCATACCTGAGTTATCCCAATCCTCATCCTCGCGTAGTTCCAAGTCTATGTCCTCGCGGAAGTCCACCCTTGCATAGGGGTAGTCCTCGATCATCATGATCTGTTCCTCGAGCCATGAGAAGAAGTCCTCACCAAAAGCCAAATGCTGTGGCCCTCCGAGCCATCCTGCATACTCACTCCATCGAGCCATCCGTGGCTCGGTAGGTAGATGGGGGGGCATGGTTAGCTGTGGATGCAACAGCGACACCCTCTCCAAGAAGAAGGTGACCAAAATGCTCCCATAACCAAATTGAGATTTCTCTCCAATTCTGCACTTGTTCACTTGCTCCTTGAGGTTGGTCAATAATGCTTCACACCAGTTGAATAGTGTTGGTGCCATACAATCCACAACGAGATTAATTTGTGTACGAGATTCCTAATGAGGACTCATACTACCTGCTACAGGTGTGATGGTAAACAACACGATTTTCAAAGGAAGTTCCACAATATCCTTGATTACCACCTTACCACTTTTCTTCCCGGAACCTTGATGACAGTAGCGAGCAATCAAAGCATCAATGCTCGCCTCCGAGGCCGTGAAACCTGTCAAGTTCACCCGGGCCCCTCTCTTTGAGAGACCCATGAGAAAATAGATGTCCTCGAGCTCAATCTCGAGGGTATGCACTCAAACCCAAAAGGATTGAATGTCAGGGTCCCACATTTGTATAATATGAGTGAGGAGTTTTGCTTGCTTGCGGATACCTTTGGTTTTGAAGAATTTCAATAACCCACATTCCCGCAGTGCAGTTAAAGTCTCTTGGTCATCTTCAGCCAATAAATCATCTGCTTCATGCTCCCTTTCTTTGCGGCTGACCATTTTTCCCCAAACAAGTTGCAAACACCTGCAAAAGGTCACAATAAGCATTCATTAACAAATTAATAACCTGATCTCAGGAAAACTTTGAGGAAAAATCCTACTTTTCTTCCCTAATGCTCGCCACTACCGTGCTTGGGGGAAACATGACTGCGCGGTATTCCACACTACCATGCCCCCATTTAGCACTATAGTGCGGCACTGTTACACAGTACCGCGCTTCCCGATACATCGACCACGCGGTACTGTCAGGGGTGAAAAAAGCCTCTTAGGGCCTATCTAAAAATTAATTTTTACCTACTGAAATCAAAGTTTTTACCTATGAAATGAGAGAGAGGCTTGAAATCTCTTACCTGGTGTAGACGATTGTTGAAATGGTGCTCCGGATCTCCAGATATGGACTCTTGAAGTTTTTCCCTCCAATGGATGAAATTTCCTCTTTTAGCAAATGAACAAGTGAAATGGTAATTTTCCATATTTACCCCTTGCTTATATAACTTTTTCATTTGATTTTTTACTCATTATTTTATCCGGTTAGGTTAAAACTCATTTCACATTGCTAATATCTAGTTCCATGAGCCTTTTTTGACAGGGTCTCCTTTAAAGACGTTCACACTGGTGATTATTTATTTATTTCGACCTTCATTTTGAGCCTACTTTATCTTTTTCGTGCTCTGGATTAAAACTTCAAAAAGATTCCAAGCACTTTTTACACCTAGGTCGTGCTTGTCAAACTCAAGTAAACAGTGTCGAGCTTAGTCAACTTTACTCGTGCTCGTTAAACGATGAGGAAAGTATTATTTTGGTTGTATTTTATTCTTTTTTCGGACTAGAATAATTAAAAATGACGAAAAAGATCATTTTAGTTCTCTTTAAGCTCTTTTCAGACTCCCCTCGTTTCGAAAAGATTGCCAAGTGATCTTGTCTCTTTCACAATCATAAAAGTATTTGAAAGGTCGTCTATTCGGTGATAGGTTACCCCTTTTTCGGCCCATTTAGACTATTTATGAGAAAGGTATACCTCAGTCAACTTTCGATTGCGAGAGTTCTCTCAGGAATTGTTTTACACTTTTTCGAGATCGAGGGACTAAATTTACGAAAAAGTACACTTTGGAGCCTTCTTTAAGTTTTTCAGGCTCTCTAAATGTGAAAAACTACCGAGTTTTCCTTCCTTGGACTCGTTAAAATTTGATATCAAAAGACCCACCTTGGTACGAACCGCTCCTTTCTCAGGTTCGTAAAACATGTGAGATCGGACTCATCTATGAGATGAGCTATACCGAGCATCTGTTATCATCTTCAAGCTCGCAAAACAACAAAGAGGTACTCGTCCATCATGTCGGCGGAAAATGGGAAACAAGTCGAGTTTATTTTGTTGGCATCTTGTCAGTTGTTACCTTTGAACATGGCATGCGTCTGTCCCTTGTCTATTTTTGGGTATCTAGTCTCGCTGAGTTACGGTCATCATCCCGAGTCGTCTCTCTGGCCACGAGCCTACTTGTTCAGTGTCTATCCTCTGTTATCAATAATCCCTGCTGCCAGGTCCTACTTCATGCCGTTATATGTTCAAAGGGTTGTATTGTTTAAAGTCATTCATTGTGTCAGAATTTCGGTGTGTCAGTATAGGTCCTATTGTTTCATCATTCCATACTATCTTTCGTTTCGGTTTCGTGTCGATGATGTGGGAATCATTATGGCCCACCTTCGACGAGTCTATTCCTGTCGACGCCAAATCACTATCCAGGAATCAGACTTAGGAATCAACCACTAGTACCTTGGTACCTGCATGCCTCAATGGTAGGTTTCCTCATGTTCGACAGTAGGTTTACATCATTGGCCTCTGATCGAACAATCTCTCGAATGCTCGACATCAACTCATTCATTCACATTTCGTTGAGATGTACTATATATACCTTGGGGATCATCGTCATCATTGGTGATTTCCCTCGCATTTGTTAACGATTCACATCATTGATTGGTAATCAAATGGTTTCTACCATGTTTGACTTCAACACCTTGTAATCACATGGCTATATTCGTATTGTTTGCGATTGAGTAGAAGACCCTGGACGCACCTTTGTACTTTGATTGCGTCCAGGTTGCGATGGAGATGTCCTCTGTATTGTCGCACATATCCACTTTTGTATTGGTCGTGGCTGTGTCATTTCTGTCTCATGGATCTACACTTGTTCATAGTAGCCATGATTTGTCTGCAGTCTATATCATCTCAGTACTCATGGATCTGCAATGTATTGGTCGGCAACCATGCTTTCAGCCAATTGTTTCCGAGCATGGGGATGCCTGCCTCGGTGGTATATCTGACATTTTGTTTCTGTTTCAGCTCTTCGATGCTATCTCCGCACATTATTTGTAAAGTCTTTCGGCCATCAGTCTCTTCTAACCTCACACTTTAGGGGGGCATCTGCTATACCTCCATATTTCAGTGTCACATCTTCATAACAAAAACATTTGACGACACTTCCCCCTACTGCTGAAACCACCCAGAAGGAAAAATTAATGAATGACCCATAAAGACAAACTCTTCATGTCACCTGACAAACCCAACTGAGACCTATTTACTAACACTACCACTCCTTGCTCAGTGTTAGGGGCGCGGTAGTCCATACTATTGCACTATGCTTCTTGCCTGGAGCATGGTACTACTGCCCTATGCTCCGTTCTAGGGGTGCGGTAGTCTCTTTTTAGCCTTTTGCCATGACTTGTGGGATCTTGATATTTGAGAGATTTTTGAGGATTGGCATCTCTGATTCAATCCTAACTCACCTTCTTAGATTAGTGGGTCTGATCCACTAAACACTCCCAAGATCCATTCTTCTCTCTTGTTGGTTAGCCCTCCTACACACTATAAGAGAGAGGCCTTCCATGAGCAAAAGGGAGGACTCTTTGAGATATCAAACCTATGGTCTTAGATCTTTGTGGAGATAGCTAGAGGAGAAAGCACTTGGAGCTGGGAGTTGGCTTGGACATCAGGCAACCATTGTAAGTAACTTCAAGTTTTCAATACAAATATAACTTGTCTTGTTTCCCAAATTGTGTGTGTTGATCTTGTTTCAATCATATGATTTGTTTCTGTTACAGATTTAAATTCTAACATATATTTCAAGTTGCTAGAAAGATTGTATGTGCTTGTACATTGGTTCATTCTAACAGATTCATTCACGAGGACTTGAGGATTGAAGCAACAATTAGGATGATCAATTAAATCAAAGGTTAGTTAGATCTCTTCCATTTCTTCCAGCAATATGATCTTGAAGCATTTGTTTGAATCTAGGAATTCAAGGTAGTGTTAACACCCAAAAAGTGCTCATTAGCTCATTTCCTTATTCACATGACCCATTTGTCCACTTTTCCACCATTTGAGCCTCTAAATCCATCAAAAGGTCACCAAAAGACCATAATACACCCATTTTCCCCCTCAAAATGAATATTTTTCCTCAAAAAGCATAAAAAACCCTAAAAAAGGGTCCAAAATTCCCCAAAATATTAAAAAGGGAATACAAATATTCAAAATATTCGAAAAAGGAAAAAGGAGGGAAAATGTACCTAAACCATGTTGGTCAATACCATTGGTTTCCTCAAAACCATAATGGTATTCCTCACCACCAAAAACTATAAAAAGGTGGTAGGGGCTCCTCACTTTCCATCCATCCATCATCCTATCCTCATGCTGTCAAAATCTCTCATGAGACTTTTGGCCATTTTCAGCATCTTGGAGAAGAGACCTTTGGAGCTTGGAGCTACTCACCTTGGGAGTTGCTCAACACAAATCCTCACCATTTGAGGTATCTTAATACAAAACACTCATTCTTTTATTTCTTGTTCTTGAATTGTTTTAAAAATAAAAAATTATTTGTTATATTCACATGCTAGTTTAGATTTATATTTAATTTATAGTTGTTTTTGCTTTCAATATTGAAACTGCTATCACATTGTTGATAGGTGCCCATTGCACAAAGCTTGGTTTCAAAACCAAGCCAATAGTTTTTGGTGACTCCGTTGGCTTCGAATTCTTAGATCTCAGTTTTTTACTCTAGATCTTAGTTTTTGTTAGTTTTTATCATTTTAATTCATAGATCTGCCATCCTAGATAGCAGATCCATTGATGTTCTAGATCTTGGCCCTTTCTATTGCCATCAACAGCCTGAAATTTCCATTTTCGGGTTCGTTTTTTGGCATCCGTTTTTCGGCTTTCGCCTCGTGGCTTTTCGCCCGACAGTCGCGCGGCTCATTGCGACCTCGCGGCCTTTTTTCGTGCTGCGCGACATGACTTCGCGGCCTTTTTCCGTGCTGCACATTGCGGCTTTGTGGCCCTTTTCCGCGCTGCACATCGCAGCTTCGCGGCATTTCACCGCGCTACACATCGCGACTGTGCGCTCGAAACCTGCGATGCGCATCGCGACTTTTAGCCCGAAACCCATGATGTAATTTTTTGGCAGTGCGGCTCAACTTTCAAACAACCATATCTCCCTCTCCCGAACTCCGTTTGAAACGATTTGTTTTTTCAAATTGGGTGTTTTCGATCAAGAAATCCAAATATCCTATTAGATTTAAGAAATTGTTCATAGAAAGTTATCTAATATTTTATTTTAGTGTTATTTATCACTTCAGTTCACCCATTTTGGCCCATATTTTCTAGCATTTTTACAGCCATACTAAATCTTTTTCTATTTATATATGCTCCCTTAAAAGTCTTTTTAAAAAAATTTCAGTAATTGAAAGAAAGATTTTACTGCATTTTTTTTTTTAGATCAAGGTTTTACTGTTTATTTGCTCAATACTTTGCCCAAGCAACTTTTTAAGAGATCCATTTATTTCTTGAAATATTTATGTTATTTGCTTCCCTTTAAATTATTTCAAAGATCAATTATTTTTGAATAGTTTTTTCAAGCATTTACATTTCAAAAAACGCCTTTATTTTTTGCAAAACTGGAAGTGTCTTTTCTTTCATTTGTAATCAATCACCCAAGCGAGGCAAATCAATTTCAATTTAAATACCACACTTGCACCCACTCTGCCACATAATTTAAACTGAGCTTTAAAATTTACCTTAAACTCAACAAACTTTTAACCCCACTTGGGGAGCACTTAAAAGAATTTTGCAGTTAGGTAGAATTGAGGGGATAGGTGTTCCAATAACACCCCTCAATTATTACATTTGAGACATAGTGGTTGTCCTCTACGGTACCAAAATCCCTTATAATTTTGACACGGTTATCAACCAATTTATCGAGAAGGCCTCTCCCTTAGGAGGGTTGAAGTAGCCAAACTGGTTCCGGAAGTCTGAGTGGAATACCGCAATCCATTCAGTAACCGAAGGATACCTTTCGAAGTTCTCGGTGTACACCCAAGAGGGTGTACAATGGCGATAGAACCAAACTACAGATTCACCCAACCGATTGTGTCATGAATGGGGTATCCTAGTTGCCACTCTTTAGGATTGTCTACCCGGTATCCCTCCCGGTAGGGGGATATCTAGCCATTGATTCAACACTCTATATTGTCTGACTTGGATTTCATCACCTTGCAGAGGATATCGTTTGTTGACTCACAATACTTCTAGTTAGGTGTTTGCATGATACATTACACACCTTTGGTCTAGTAACACCCCTTTTTTCTAGGAACTGTTTGACTTTTGGTATTCTGACCAATTTTGTTGCATCCCTCCACTTATTATAGCACAACTGCTATAATAAGTGCTTTTTGAGGCTGGTTGTTGGCCTGAGAGCCTTTATTTTTTCACTCCCCTCTTGCACTCATTGTTGCATTAGGGTTTCAAGTTTTTTACATCACCACCTTACACTGAAATTTTTAAATATTTCTCACCATTGAGAATTTAAGACGATCTCGTCGTCTTCAGGGTCAACCCCCTTAGTTCGGTACACTTGGCTCTACACGTCATAGACGTAGAGCCTTATCCCTTGAATCGACACGTCATCGACCAAACACACAGTCATTCGATTCTGACACGCCTCACTTCACATCTGATTCTGAGGCTGAATCCGAAAACCCTACTGAAATATCACCAACCAACCCTATGGCTGGATCACCATACGATCCCCTTTTCACCGGTACTATTGGAGATACATCGACAAACCCTACTACTACTGTGCCACCCATGGTAACAACAACCCCATTAGGCATGCCTAATATAGGGGCCATTCCCCCTTTAGGTATGCCCAACACAGGGCCACCACCTGTTATGGGTATGCCCAACATAGAGGTCACACCCTGCTCATTACTACAACCCAAATCCCAGGAATTCTTGGCACTATTCTTAACCCCTCTGCAACCCATGTTGCACTTAGAAGCGCTGGCCTTTCCCACACCACATCGGTTGGAGCACACATACCTTCCATACCTAGCATACCCTTAGGGGCCACTGGACCACTACATAATGCTACCATAGTGGATGACTCCATTAGACTAAGACTGTTGCAACAAACGTTCACTGGCTCTGCAGCCAAGTGGTACATTGAACAACCACATGGGAACCACCATACATTTACGTCCCTCGCCTCCACTTTCCTTCAGTTTTTTCAGCTACCTATACGCTATGATGCAGGAGTTGAAATATTGTTGTCTTGTAGACAAAACACAGCTACCCACATCACCGACCATATCCATGAGTGTCGCAAGCGCCATAGCCTCTGTAAGATAAAACTGGACGACTGTATATTTTTGGATTGGTTTCTCAAATCACTCCTACCCCTTATAGCCAAGGATGTAGCTTCTGAATGACCCCAGTCGGAAGAAGAAGCCATTCTAAAATCCCAACAGTTTGATCTGATCTATGCCCAGTGTGGCTACCTGTATACCATTTTACTTGACGCTCCCTGCGGTGATTCCTCCCGGACTGATGCTCCGGGGGAATCCCACGCCGCCGACGGCATCATTGGACAAGTTGCATCCCACAACCAACCATTTTCCATTATGCGCAATAATAATGGACCCGATATTTCACGGGCCACATCTCACTCCGGAGCTACAGCTTCGTATGCTCCCATGGCACACCCCCACCAAACTCATGGACCCCCATGTCCACAACAGTGTTATGGTCACGCACCTTCAGCCTATCCACCTTTGGTTGCACCCCCTACGTATTACCATCAGCAAGCCACGCATGCTCCTGTTCACTCACAAGCCCCAACGGCTTATTTCCCACCACAGGTAGTCCTTGCTGCACCACAACCTCCAATCGCTCAGACTTATCCTCCAAACAACAACAATGCTACCCCCGCCAACCAAAACCCTGATCGACCACCGAAACAGGGTAAGAACCCCAATTTACGAATAAACCACCCATGTTCCATATGCGGGGTATATGGCCATTATACACACACTTGCCCCCATTTGGGGCGAGCACGCCAACTATGGTCTGATGATGTCCAACGCCAAGGGCACGCGGCACAACCAGCGCCACCTCGTCAACCACAACCCATGGTGCTTCAGAATCCTTTGCCCACACAAGGAGTGGTGAACATTCGTCCGTTGGATCCTCGTCAAGGAACCACAGCACCACAACAACAAATCACATATGCTGCACACACAAACCAACCGATGGATTCATGTAGTTATCATCTCCTTATGATGCCATCGTCCGACATGAATCTCCAAACGCGTCGAAACCAATACGCCCCCACTGCACCTAAAAATATTCTCCCTATGATTGAACAACCAGTTCAGAATGCACCTACATCGTTTGTCTCCACAGTTAGACCCGAATTATACTCAGAATCACCTATGACTTCCACATTCCAATCCATCCCACCCCCTTTGAATATAACCGAGATATCTGATTTGTGCACCCTCTCACAGAACACACAGGCACCAAACCAACAACCCCCTTTACTCCCGCAACCACCCTCAGTGCCAGCTCATGTAGGAGCCACACCAATTCATACTATCCCATTCTTATTTCCCCCTTTAGGCGCCATCAGCACACCAGTCATGGCTACACTTAATCTCCCAGGATTAACATTAGGACTACCTATGTGGTACCTACCTGCCCCAACCTCTCCTCCGACACCGAATGCCATTTTACAACCGGTGCAACCCATCAATACTTCTAACCGTCCACCCCCTGGTGTAGCAAACATCCAGAATCGACCACCTCCAACAACGGCCACCGCATCAACATCCAATTATACTCCCCCACCACTTCGAAACACTGGGGGCAGAGGTCCATAAACCTACACCACTGGACCCACAACTCGCACCCCCCCAGCGACCCCCAAGTTGGCGAAGAATCCCCCAACAAACCGCATACCCCCCAAGTGCTCTTTGTGTGACGACATAGGCCATGCCACCCATCAATGTCCATAGTTACCAGCACTTCAAGAACACATGAATATGTTGGATGAAGACACCAATGTTCCAATAGTCAAACTAGAACTCCCCCCTCAACCTCGTGATAAATCATTGCGCACAAACCATCCTTGTGCAATATGCGGAATCTACGACCATTATTCACATCACTGCCCTGATCTCCCAGATTACAGAGCAACACTGTACGAGTTGAATAACGTTGACCTAGAGATATCCCCTCTTCTCATTGAGGAAATTCATCCCCCACCATCTTCCTACTCTGAAGAAATTAACACCATTTACACGATTTCCACTTGATACCCCTCTGTCCGGTCGGCCCCTTCCATTGATCCCTTTGACACACATGTTCAACCCTTTCAAATTGATGAGGAAACCACATGTCCACAACATGGGGGCAGGCCCAAAACCTTGCCATCATCATCGTGGTTCTCATCGAAGATACTGGGGGCATCCACCCCATAAGGGGAATCACCCATCATCATATCATCACTTCAGTATGCCACCACGGTCCACAGCCTCATGGTACACCCCCCCTCTAGTAGTTGGTCAATGCCCTCTTGATCCCTCTCTAAGACAGGATTTGCACCGCATTGACACCTCTGAGTTCGGGGACATAAGAGATTACCTCGAACCTGGGATAGGGGGCATGATCAATCATTTTGACCCTACCCCATCACCTCTATCTCAACACCTCAATGAGCCCATCATTCAAACCAACACATACGTGATCCACAATCACAAACCCCATGCACATCATATGGGCGCAGGTCATTAACCCTGCTCACTTTTTCACATTCGTGATCTCAACCATTTTTTAGGTCACGTGTCACTTGTATATTTGAGTTGATCTGATACACATAGTATTTTTCCCCCGTGGGTCATCATTTCCCCCCACCACTACATCCTTGGCTTGGTGGGGTCACCTTCATTTGTAGCCATTTTTTAACCTAGTTATTTCCTTTGACCATTCCGGAGTCCTTATGACCTCCGTTTTTCACACCATTTGCACCATAGGATTCATATTTTCATGCCTGTGATGATGCTTGAGACTATTTCTCGCTCTCACACCCATAATTTTCGGGCATTTTTTCAAAATGCCACTTATCGCCTTGGTTTGCATGCCACATCGGTCGTCCTCCGTTGTTTATGAGTCTCATATCGCCGGATTCAGTTTTCCTCGCTCGTGATGACGCTTGAGATCATTTCTCGCTCTCACACCCAGATTTTTTGGGCATTTTTCCCATGCCCCCTCGTTGCCTCGGTTTGCGTGCCACATTGGCCGTTCTCCATTTTTTACGAGTCTTATATCACCGGGTTCAGTTTTCCGCACTCGTGATGACGCTTGAGATCATTTCCCGCTCTCACACCCAGATTTTTTGGGCATTTTTTCCATGCCCCCTTGTTGCCTCGATTTGCGTGCCACATCGACCGTTCTCCAGTTTTTTACGAGTCTTATATCGCCGGATTCAGTTTTCCACGCTCGTGATGACGCTTGAGATCATTTCTCGCTCTCACACCCAAATTTTTTGGGCATTTTTCCCATGCCCCCTTGTTGCCTCAATTTGCGTGCCACATTGGCCGTTCTCCATTTTTAACAAGTTTTGATATCGTCAGATTCAGTTTTCCTTGCTCGTGATGATGCTTGAGATCATTTCTCGCTCTCACCCCATACTTTTCGAGCATTTTTTCAAAATGCCACTCATCACCTCGGTTTGTGTACCACATTGGCCGTTGCCCCTTTTTGACAATCTTTATGTCACCGGATTCAGTATTCCGCACTCATGACGATGCTTGAGACCTTTTATCGCTCTCATCAATCCCTTTTTGTTCAGTATAGTTTTACCCCTTTTTCGGGTCGAGCAATCCATTTTACGAAAAAGACACTTAGGGAATTTCTGTTAAGCTCTTTTATGACTCCTAAAACAATGAAAAGATTGCCGA
Source organism: Larix kaempferi (assembly GCA_027924585.1). Taxonomy (NCBI): domain Eukaryota; kingdom Viridiplantae; phylum Streptophyta; class Pinopsida; order Pinales; family Pinaceae; genus Larix; species Larix kaempferi. Next base: position 14,324,397 of record BSBM01000103.1, on the reverse strand, counting down.
TCAACCTTGCTTCCTTTCATGCTCGCTAAACGTATCTGAAAGGGCATCTACCTGGTATAAGTTTACCCCTTTTCCGGACCTTGTAGACTATTTACGAAAAAGGAATACTCTAGCCACATCGGCTAGAAGAGTTCTCCATTTGCATCATTTTATGCTTTTTCGAGCCTTGGAGACTAACTTATGAAAAAGAAAACCAATGGAGTCCACTTACCGCTTTTAGACTCTCTAAACATGAAAGCGACCATGAGCAATCACCTTCCTGGGCTCATAAAAACCCACAGGACGGTACTCACAACCACTGCAGAGTCTTCTTATCGTTTTCAGACTCCTTAAAAATGAAAGCACCCATGAGCACGAATAGACCTGGGCTCACAAAATCCACAGGACAGTACCATTTCAGAGCACACTTTTATTCCTTCTTGGAGCTCATTAAAACTATGAAGAAGGACCCAATGGTGCTTCTTGGTGCAACAACAGATCACGTCTAATCATATGGAAGCTTCCCCATTTTGGTCGCCTTTGTTCACAGTATTCTACAGTATGTCACCCTGAGAATCCCTCGACAGCACCCAACAGCTTGACCCCCCAGAGTCAATACATACCCTTCAGTCCCTAAAAGATATGATCCCCACACCTACAAATCAGTTCCCTACGCTGCCAGGTCAACCATGTCATCATGATCTGAACAAAGGAAGTTTGAGTCTACCCACTCTATGACCCCAGTTACTTCCCATCCCCACAAGTATGTCAGTCCTACCATCAGTACTACCACACTTCAGTTCTACACCTCATGCTCCTATCAAGGAAACATCAATGCCTTATCAATTGTTGGTCTCCCTCTATTGACAACAACCAAATTTATTCCAGAGGATAGACCTAGAGGTCCCTATCTCTTGGACTCATCACCATTTATGATGAGTGCCTACGAATCATTTCGAGAAGAGTCCTTAGTACATCTCCAAATGATCGTTTCTCACATGCTCGACTTCAACACCTTGATCGCATCGTTGAGACTCACACAGGGTATTGGTCCTTTCAGTTATTGGTTGAAGACCCCAGATACCACCTGACTCTTCCACATTTGAGAGTCTACCTATGGAAACAACCAATTACATTTTTTCTATAGATATCCGAGTTGCGCATGGCGACAGTATTAAGATGTACCCCATTTTTATACTCCCTCAAGTATACAGTTACATATACTCCTCAGAGTTGACTCAGAGTCATTGAGTTCCTACAGATGTTGGACACCTTTAGATTCAACAGTTCATCAACCCTTCTGAGATCTTGTTTAGAAGGATTGTCGCTTTATTCCAGTGTATCAGTTATTGAGATCAATCATGTCATGATCATGAGTACATCCCAAAATAGTGTCCCCCTTTGGACCATCATGATGTACCAGCATATTTTTTATGTATTATTCAGGCCCCCCTTCTTGGGACTAATTGTTATGTATATGTCTTGATACGAGCATGGGTATGCCCGCCTCGTCCATTATCAGAGATTATTCCTCATTCATATTGAGGCCATGTAATATTGTTTGTTTTGCAGCTTCCAAGGGCCGTGGATCCAGTCTCCAACCGGTCTCTTCTCTTCCCCAAACCCCAGGAAAAAGACAAAAGAACTATGATGTCTATCGGCCATACGATGAGCTCCTGCCCTCACACATCAGGGGGCAATCTGTTAACACCCAAAAAGTACTCACTAGCTCATTTCCTTATTCACATGACCCATTTGTCCACTTTTCCACCATTGGAGCCTCTAAAGCCATCAAAAGGTCACCAAAAGACCATAATACACCCCTTTTTCCACTCAAAATGAATATTTTTCCTCAAAAAGGGTCCAAAATTCCCAAAAATATTCAAAAGGGAATAAAAATATTCAAAATATTCAAAAAAGGAAAAAGGAGGGAAAAGGTACCTAAACCATGTTGGTCAATACCATTGGTTTCCTCAAAACCATAATGGTATTCCCCACCACCAAAAACTATAAAAAGGTGGTAGGGGCTCCTCACTTTCCATCCATCCATCATCCTATCCTCACGCTGTCAAAATCTCTCATGAGACTTTTGGCCATTTTCAGCATCTTGGAGAAGAGACCTTTGGAGCTTGGAGCTATTCACCTTGGGAGTTGCTCAACACAAATCCTCACCATTTGAGGTATCTTAATACAAAATACTCATTCTTTTATTTCTTGTTCTTGAATCGTTTTAAAAAAAATAATTATTTGTTATATGCACATGCTATCGATTTAGATTTAATTATAGTTGTTTTTGCTTTCAATATTGAAACTGCTATCACATTGTTGATAGGTGCCCATTGCACAAAGCTTGGTTGCAAAACCAAGCCAACAGGTAGCATTTGTTATCTTTTTGTCTTAGTTTAGAGTCAGTTAAGTCTACTTTAACCTAAGAGAGTTTCTACCTATCTGTAGGGAGAAATATCTACAACAAGGTACATAGAATGCTGCCGTATCCAAAGTTCTTCATACTTCCAGATTTGCAATCCATGAGTTGAAGCTTCATATTTGCCAATAAACCAGTCCACCAATCGTACACATGTCCCTGCAAGCATCTAACACCAATATGCATGGAATGCATCGAAGCGAGGTGTTGTGTGGCACTCCCTGCCATCTGGTTTATCATACTCACAATAACCTTTAGAGGGAGGCTTTCAATGGTAGAAACAAGGATTTGACTTCCTGATTTCTCAGCTCCAGCCACACAGTATGCATTTAAATATTCTTGCACCGATGTTGCACCCACATTGCGAGAAGATCCCTTCAAATTTACTACATCTTCCCTCCTGGAGAGTCCAGTAATAAAGAAGATATCGTCGACAGTAAAGTCCAAGGTTTTCCCTCAGATAACAAATGCATTAGTATCTACGTCCCAGTATTGAATGAGTCTTCGAAGCAATCTATTGAGTGCCCTCATGTTCACGGTTCGGTAAAACTTTAACAAACCACATCTTTGGAGGGCATGGAGAGTGGCCGGGTCTTGCACTGGCACCCTATCCATATCCTCATGCTCTCTCTCCCTCCAAACAAGAACCATCCTACCACAAAAATGTCAAATTTTAGCATCTCGACAATTTTTTCATCATATTTAGGGGTGGGCGCTACTGTATATACCACACAGTCACGCATGGGTGCTACTGTGTGTAGGCAGAGTAGCGCACACCTCCTGGTATGCCCTACTATGCCTACTGCAGAGTAGCGCACACGCTCTTCACGTTGTGAACATAGCCTTAAAAGTGATGTTTTGCTCAAAAATTGACAAATGAACAACTGAAATTCAAGTTGGGATGATTTAAACTTACTTGGTGGAGGTTGAATGATGATTGGTCACTTGATTTGATCGCCACAGAGGATTGAAAGGCAAGGTTTGCTCCCAAATTGTTTTCCCTACAAAACCAAAATGAAATTTGAGTTCTAATTTTGAAATTACATATATGAATTTAATTTGATCTTTTACCCACTTTGGTGAAATGTCTATAGTTTTAAATTCTACCAAAATTGTTCTATTTAATCAATTAATAACTACATGTGGTACTATGCTAATTTCACCCAATGGTCCTCATTTTTTCACTAAAATTTTGTAAGATAAATCCTTTAAGACTAAATTTCTTAATGGTAGACCTTTTTAACTAGCTCATGGTTAGAATTACTTATCATTTAAGATTTTTTGTTGCGATCACTAATAATTTTGTTGAAGAACTGGTTTTGGCAGATTATGAGTCATGATCCTAGAAGTTGTCTTTCAAGTCATTTTAAGCTCTTGTTTGGACTATTTAAACCTAAACAAGATTGCCGAGCAAACTTGTCCTCTTCAAGCTCGTTAAAGGAACTGAAGGCTCATCCAGTCAGGTATAGAATTACCCCTTTTTCGAGCCTTGGTGGATAATTTACGGAAAAGGTATACTCTAGGTATACTCCTGTATGCGCTAGAAGAGTTCTTCTTCCATTTTTTTATACTTTTTCGGGGGAGGAGACTAACTTTATTAAAAAGGACCTTTTGGAGCCTTTCTTTAGGGTTTTCAGGCTCTCTAAACATGAAAACACCAAGCGAGCATTCACCTACTCGAGCTCGATGTGAAATCCACGAAAACACCATCGAGCACAAACCAATCCGGGCTCGATATAAAATCCACGGATAGGTGTAAAGAGGATTGTTTAAGTTTTTCAGACTCTATAAATAGGAAAACACCGAGGAGCATTAACCTACTTGGGCTCGATATTAAAATCCACAAGTAGGTGTATGGATTTATTGTTTAAGTTTTTCAGACTCCTTAAAATTGAAAACACCGGCGAGCAGGAATAGATCTCGGCTCGATATTAAAATCCAGAGATCAGTAATATAGAGTAATCTTCTATCTCTTCTTCGAACTCTGTAAATAATGAAGAAGGTCCTGAGTCTTCCTCCCATGGGATTGTTAAACTTTTTACATGGTTGGATCTATTGACTTTTCATTCTTTCTTGGACTCATTAAAACAACAAGAAAGGTATTCTTTTATCTAAAAAGAATAAGGGATGAGAAAGATGTATCGTATCTTCAGTGTCAAAGACAGTTCAGTCAGTTCTATCCTTGAACATAGCACCTACTTGAGTCTATCATGTCGGTTGGGATTAGTTTTTGACCTTAGGGTGAACTTGATCTCCGAGTTGTTTACTTCCCCGGTTGGTTATTCTTCCAATCATATGGAGGGTCTGTTAATGTCTCCTACGTTACAGGCTTATATCATTTTCCCCATTATGTTGAAAACTGCCTAAGTCACTTTGTGTCGTGCTCACTGTTCAAGGATATACCCTGTGTCGGCCATTCTATAGTTTACCTTGACCTCATGTGTTGGCCATCCTAGTGTCAGCCTTGTTACATATATTACTCCATATTAGCTCCTACCAGTTGAGTGTCCCTCGTGTTGGATGATGGAGGATGCCTTAAGGCCTCCCTTCCAACGGACTTCTTCCATCGACATCAACTCATTTTACTTTGGGAATGAAGTTTAGAGTTTCAGTTAGTACCTTGGAGATTGCAGTCACCAGTGGAAATTTTCCTCACTGTTGAATTATGAGAATACATCAATGTCTCTTATTTGACAGGATCCTCAAGTGTTTGAATTCAGTCCACTTATTCACACTTGTTGGATCGTACCAGGTACCTTGGGCCCCATCATCATTATCGGCGGAAGTCCTCGCATTTGTTAATGGTATACAGCTGTTGACCGAATCGAGACCTCACAGTCGATAGGGATCCATAGATTGTCAACCCATAGCACAGTCTCCCTAGGCACTGGCCCGGGCAAGTTTGAGCCCCCCGCAGAGCAGATGAGGTCTCACCCAAGGCGACCAGGAAGAGAAGACGGAACCATGTTTCCGCTGAGGGAGGAGGCAAGTTGCAGCACTATGATACCAACATTAATTCAAACATTCATCATGAAGTTCTAGCATATCACAGCATTTAACACTATCAGAAACAAAGATTGCATATTACTTCAATCGCAGCATGTTCACGTGGACAGATAACATATTATCGCAGCATTCACATTATAGCAATAGAAAACATACAACTGCATTAAGGATAAATAACATGAACATCCAGCAACATTATTCATAGATTGCACCAAATCATCATCCTTATATTACTCAGCAAACCAAAAACAATACATAAACATCCGCATTATCTCTGTCAATCTCCGCATATAGCACTTATCTTTCTTTCTTCTTTTTATCTTTCTCGCTCTCTCCTTCTTCTCTAACACTTACAATTCTCCTCTATTTATAGGCTTTCGCTTATTACAATACTTGTCCACTTTCCTAACCTACACTATGGACAAACTATTAATTGACATGGCCTAATGACCCAAAAACCTGCATACCGTGGTACAATGACTCGATATTACAAAATATATGACCAAAAACCCACCAACTGCGGTATTCTTGACTCAATATTACAAAATATGTGGTCCAAGTGACCCAAAACCCACTAAGTGCGGTATCCTTTGGCCCAAGATGCTCCTTTCACGCCTTCATCCAACGTGTCATAGCGTTGGTGGTACCGCAATACATCCTCATCAAATTGCCTGCCAACAGGCCCCCAACACAATCTTGTGGCTCTCCCTCGAGCCACGTCAACTACATCTGTTCTTGCTGTCTGGATCACGAAATGTTGTTCCCTTCGTTCAGCTGTACAGATCCTCGCCTACCAATTCTGTAAGCTCTCCACGAGAGTAGGAAACCCCTTCCATGCGGTCAAGGACATCATGAACTCATCCTCCAGTCGCATGGAATCGTGCAAACTGAGAGAAAAAGAGCACGAATAGTACCAAGGGGTGAGAACGACAGACAACTCTGGCACATCTATTTCGCGCCAGCGTCCGTCTTCTACTGAGGTCAGGGGGATACCGCCCCAACCAGCCTGCTGATAAAAAATGGCACAACCCTTCGATCGACTACTACATACTGAAACATGTGGGACCGGCTAAGGGTCCTTTTCACTGTCGACACATCCCATAGCCGCCCTGGCACCGGCCCAGGTATACACAGCGTAAGTGCACCTGTGGTGTCAAGACGCTCAGGGAAACTCATCGTTCGAGCTTGCAGTGCCTGTGGGGTACTACCATGGGAAACGAAGCAGATCATTTCCACAGCCTCCTTGGAATTTCTCACAACTCAACTTGCACAGGGAGTAAACAGCGTAACTATTCGGGGTCAGAACACTTATGTATAGCAAACTACCAACTGCCTTGGTTAGTTATAGCTGGGCTCTCCTCTGTCGTGACGGGGGGAATGATGCCCCGGTACCTCTCATCTATGTGGATGTGCCGGTCGACTGTCACAGTGGAGGGGACGACCATGCTGTCAGCACAGATCTCACGGGCCACCACATGAACAACCCCGCTGCTCATCCCAGCCCAGCGTGCCATGTGCAAAACATGTCATCGTCATGTGTGAACCCAGCCAAATCGGTCATGTGCAATCATGTGTAGAGATGGTGGCTAGTAATCACATCACATCGCCATACTCTCCCGAAATCGTCGTACAAAATCCATCATCTAGTCGGAGTGCAATACTGTCATGAGTCTCTGACTACGCTAACCTAGCGGTGCAAGCCTTTTCTGCTGGCACATACCTTCTACTGTTGGTGCGTCATCTGCCACCAAGCAACCTGCAATCATCATTTATCTCTTTTTTCTTTAAACTAATGCGACTTAGACATCGCACTGCTCCGATCCCACGTGATAGGGCTTCAACTTGTGACCATTTATCAGCTTGGGGAGCATCCCCCCATCCAATCGCTGCAATATCTGCACCTGCTCATGCGGGAAAACACATCTATGCGAAATCTCATCAACACCCAACTTATACAACTCTCCCAAAATCAGTTGAAAGTCTACAGCCTTGACGACCAATTGCTTCTTCTGCGAAGTGGTTAAACCATCAGGTGCGGTGCCGATCACCAAAAACTGAAGAATGCCATCAAAGTAGTGATCGACAGCGGTTACATGGAACAGCTGGGCATCCGGCAACCCATCTTCGATATTGGTTGGATCTTCCCCTGTGTAAATCCGCGACAGATGGTCTGGTGCAACATTCAATCACCCCGGCTTCACAATGACTTCGAAATCAAAATCTTGAAACAATAGTAGCCATCGGTAGATCTCCCCCCCCAACACATGCTTATTGACCAAGTATTTTAATGCAGAATGATCAGTAAACATTTTAAAATGGCCACCCAACAAATAATGCCTGAATTTCTGCATCGCATTAACCATGGCCAGGACTTCGCGTTCTGTGGTAGTGTAGTTGTGTTCTACAGACGACAGCTTCTGACTAGAAAAAGAAATAGGATGATCAATGTCTCCTTCGCCTGGTTGAGCCAATACAACACCTAGCGCAACCGATGAAGCATCAACATGGACATGGAATTCCTTGCTCCAGTCTGGAAAAACCAAAATTGGAGCCGACGCCATCTTTGCTTTGAGTGTTTCAAAACTTTCCTAACATTCTAGATTCCACTAGAAGGCCGCATCCTTTTTCAACAACTTCTCCATAGGGGCCGTAATTGCAACATACCCCCTAATGAACTTGCGATAATATCCCGTGTGACCCAAGCTCGCACGCAACTGCTTAACCGTAGTTGGCAGTTGCAACCCCAAAATAAGCGCAATCTTGGCTGGATCGACCAACAATCCTTGCTTACACACAATATTCCCCAGCAATATCCCAAACAGAGCACAAAAAATACATTTTTTTAAGTTCAGTGATATCTAGTGTTATCGGCATCGCTCAAGCATTAACCAAAGGTTGGCCAAGTGATCACAAATCAATCCATAAACAATCCAATCATCCATATATACCTGCAGAAACTTCTGAATAAAATCTTTGAACGTGGCAACAATGACCCGGGAAAATATGGCAGGTGCATTCTTCAATCCGAACGGCATGACCGTGTATTGAAAACAACCCCACTCAGTAACAAAAGTTGTCTTATGGCGATCCTCCTTGGCGATGCGAATCTGATGATAGCCAGAGAATCCATCAGTGAAAGAGTACATCTCCTAGCCACTTACTCCTTCAAGTACTTCATCAGTAAACGGTGTCGGAAAGGGATCATTGAATCAAGCATCGTTCAACTTCTGCAATTCGACACAAATGCGCACTTTGCCTGTTTTCTTGTCTTGCACCACCATAGGACTGATCCATTCTGACTCTTCTACAGGTTCGATGATACAAGCATCCAACATCCGATCAAGTTTCGCCTTGAATTTTTCTTTATGTCGTGGGTTGAGTCGATAAGGTCGCTGCCGGACTGGCTTAGTGTCTAGTTTTAATGGAATCCGCATCTCCCCTAAGTCACCCAGGATTCCCTTCATTTCGGAAAACTTCGTAGGAAACACATCATGGAATTCATGCAGTAACTCGGTAACTTTACTCATCATTTCATCATCCCAATAATCCCCTACATTAGTAAACTTGGGAGTAGCTTCAGTGCCGATATTTGTTTTGTAAAGCTGCAACGGCTGATTGAACAGGTTACTTGGTGCAACAGGTGGTACTACATTGCGACTTCCTTCAGATTCGGGAATGTTAATATCCCGAGGGTCGTCATCATCCTCTGGCCCTCCACTGACGTTAAAAACTCCATGAGAGACTGCATCTGACTGTGTGTGTGTGGTTCAATAGTGTATTTCACCAGAACAACCTAAAATATCACATCGCGGATGAGCTGCAGGGCATTATGAACATAAGGGTTGGCATCCGCAAACATGAAGGTATGAGTGAAACAGATCGTTAACTCCCCCCAGGTGGTAATATCTCGGCGCAATTCAGCTGTAGTATACCACGAGCGCGGTATATCCTCCAAAGTGTGGACAAAAGCATGAACCCACTCATCTCTGGGTCACATTACCCACAATCGTTGGCATTCCATCAGATGATCACCGGGATCAGTTCGGCCATCATACTTGCCAGTGTGATAAACCTCCGTATTGCCAAATCGAACCATCATCAACCTGCGACATTGTGACCAATCTTTGATAAATTTCTTATGCATCACCCACCAGTATGCTGGAGTAGCCTTCAGTGCTTCTTCTAAGGCCAGCAGTCGTTGTGGTTCTGGAACACGGTCTTCAAATTCTGCTACAAAAGTGTCTAAGCTAGGAAACCCCTCATAGATAGGCAATGTGATCGTTTCTGTCGCAACCCAACATAAAGATTGCGTAACTAAACCGCACTTCCGGACTGAGACTTCATGCATGTGATTCTGCCAATGTTCTAATGCATCATCAGAATCGAAAGACGCGGAGCTCTCAGTACGCCACTCCAGCTCACTGTGGATAGTGGGATGAATGTAATCCTCAGAAATATTAAATGCATGATCCCAACCAGTGTGATCATTGTCTTTGACGGGCTCAACATATCGGCGTCCTTTAGCTGGATCCAACGGAGCGATAACTCAAAAATCGCGGTTCTCAAAAGTCATCATGCGATTCTTGAAGTTGATTACAGCTCCACTATCATTATCCCATCCTATCCCCAATAGCACAGGATAGGAGCTTCCTCCATCAACTACCTCTATGACATCAAATTCGGCATGGGTCTTCATTCTTTCAATATCAATCGTGAGTCGTGTAACTCGCCCAATAGGTCTAACCTTCACATGGTTAGCCAACCAGATCTATACGGGGGACCAGCTCAATGGGGGAATCCCCATTTTCTGCCATTCCTGCTTAGTTAAGATGTTAACATCCGAACCAAGATCAAGGATCACAAAATCAACATCATAATCCCCGATTTGAATATTCATTCACATTTTCTTGCCAGTCTTCCTTCACTGTAAGGAGCTTACTACTGACTCCTGCCGTCCTTTCAAAAGTCACTGCAGCCATCCCTCTGTCTCAACCAGGGAAATCGGATCTTGTACTAATGACAGACAGCTTTCAAGGAACTTCTGCAGTATTCCTGGTGGTGGACGATCAACGTCTGACGTAGCATCAAAGATAGGTGGCATATCACAAACAACAGCCTTACCGCGATCTTTCTCCAAAGTGCGACGTGCCTCCATGAACATCTCCCGCTCCGCATCAATATCAAAATTTATCGTCTTTTGACCAGCCAAGCGAATGAGCGATCGTGAGCCATCTTCCCCAGTCGTTTTACCTCCACGAGTGACAATGACCACCGAATCATCTTGCAGTCACGGTTCTACAGAAATAGTCACAATATTAGCACCTTGTGCCTGGTTCTGCTGCAGATTTCCTGGTTGATTTACATTCGGGTTGGCGTTCGGCAGTGGTCGCGGGGGCTGGTTCTACACTGGTTGCTGCACCGGGTTCTGCACTGGTTGCTGTACTGGGTTCTATAGCTGCGAAGTGTTCCCAGCCTGCAATATGGCAATCAACTGCAGACAATTCTTGACTGTATGATCATTACCAGAACAAAATGTACACTGATTCTGTAGCAGTGGGAAGTCACACTGATAATTCCCCCATACCGCACAGTGGTAACATTGAACAGGTCCTCGACCACCTTGGCCTCCTCCTCCACGCCCAAATCCGCCACCGCGTCCGCCCCTGTAGACTCCCCGATAGTCGCCCTACTGCTGACACTGAGGTTGGTTAAACTGTTGTTGCATGGGTGCTGGCGGCATCCCTTGCCCTTGTGGTGTATACTGTGGTTGTTGCACATACTGAGGTTGCGGGGGGTTCACCAGTGTATATTGTGGTATAAACTGCTGCGGTTGCTGCTGCTGCAGTACAAACTGCATCTGTGCTTGAGGCATCGGCTGAGCTACCTGTGGCTGTAGCGGTGTAGTACACTGATCATCTTTGACATAGAATGCATCACACATTCTCTCCTATAGCAACCCATATGCACGGTAATCTTTGTCATCATGTCCTACTGACTTACAGAAGCTGCAATACAAATTCCGTGGAGTTGTGACCATTTTCTGCATATACGGGCAAGTATCATGACTATGCCCAAACACCGAACAAACACGACACCACGGCATACTGCCGCCATTCAAAGGGTTTGGTGCACCTGACACCAAATAATTATGGAAATCTGGACAACCATCTTTCGTACGCCCTTCTCTTCTGCAACGCGTACACCGTGCTTCATCACGTGGTTCTTTGTTCTTCTTTAGATCTTGCAACTGTATCGTTAGGTTAGCGAGTTTGTAATGTCCCTTATTATGAATTTTATTAAAATTGCAATTTTCCACTTTTTTTCCTTGGTTCGACCTTTGACTAGTTTTGATCTCTAGGTCCCAAATTTGCCCCAAATGATCCCAAATCTTCTGAGAAGGTATATTAATGATATTAGAACATAAATATGTGTTTCAGGGATGCCTTTGGACCTTTAAAATATTTCTTCAAATCCTCTTTCAATTCTGGTCAATGTAGGTAACTTTACTAGTGATTTCCCTTTGACTAGTATTGGTCTCTAGGTCTCAAATTGACTCCAAATCCCTTCAAATATTCAAGGAAGGTGTATGAATGATATTGTTACTTGAATATGATGTTTATAGATGACATATGGTCACCAAAATACCTCTGCAAACTCTCTTAAGATTCTGGACCAAGTATGCAATTTTACTAGTAATTTGGGGTTCAAATCCCCCTGGGGTAAGTACTGAAAATGGCTTCCCAAATGCCTCCACACCCACTCAAATTTATGAACAGAGGTATGTAATGTGTTAAGTATTCTATTAAAGTCTCATATGCACCATTAATGGATTATTAAAACTGTTCTCACCCTCTCCCATTCAACTGCAAAAATCCCCAATTCGACCCTTGGGGAAATGGCACTATTTCTTCTCCCAATGCAATTAAACTGAGTAAAAATGCTTCAAATGATCAAGTACAGTACATGAAACGTGTATAATAAATCCATGGCAATATATTTATCACAAATATATCAGAGAATCATCCATTCATTCGAAATCATCATCAATACATTGGCTCACAACAAGGTAGTGGGGAAATGGCATTGTTCTTCCATTAAAAATGAGATTTATACATTTCTACTTGGAATTTCGACCTGAAACTTTTTGGATATGAATAACAGAGTATTTACTTCATATTACAAAATAAATGGGGCATTAGAAGCTCCCCCAAAAAGTACAATAGCTCACCAAAAACGCCCTCCCTCAAGGATCAAGAATATGCCATCAAAACTGGAAATGGTTGAAGGAGCGAGCTGCAATAGAAGAAACCATGAGCTTCCCTGTAGATTACACCTGCAAATAAAGACTCCATTAAAGCTCCAAATGAAAGTTCTGAATGGCCTATCCAATTGCCAACTTAGATGGGAATCTTTCACCCTCGAAATTGGCTAAGGCAAGAAACTAGTCATCCACTAGCTCTCCCTCTTCACAAATGCAATTGCAAATTCTACAAATGATCAAAATCTGGTTTCATTATTTGTTATTGACATTTATAAACTTATAATGTCCTCCATGGGTCGAATTCCTTCCAAGAGACTCATGCCAACTCAAGTTGGGAAGAGATTCCAAAGAACGCCACTTGTACAACAATTCCTAGTCTCCCACTTCCACCAAATCACATGTGGAAGCATCTTAGCTGCCCTAACACCCTTGAGCGCCCTCTTGGAGTCTATTTTTAGCCCTGACATGTCATATATGTCATATGTCAGCCTTCAGGTCTGATTTGTGTCATAGGTGTCATAGCATCTTCATCATTTTTGTCATAGAGCTAGGGAATCTAGCCCAAGTGTCTCACTAGCTCCAAATTGCCTCTTCCTCTTCCATGGGAGTTACTCTTCCTCTATATTTCGACCTTGGATGAGTCATGCAATGAATAATACCTTTTGGACTCCCCCAAATATGATACCATTCACCTTGAATTCGAATTGGTGAGAGAATGATGCCAAGTGTAGTGGGGAAATCTAGCCATATGTGGGTCCCACTTTCTCCATGTGTCTTCATGATCAAATGCCACTTTGAATTTCACTTGTATATATTTATTTAGCTCCTCTATTAAATATTTATTCCATTCTAATGTTCAAACATCATTTATTATCCCCATTATTCCAAATCCCAAAGCTTCCACCCCAAACCTAGGAAACTAGTAATTTTCCTCCTTGGCAATTATTTGACCTTTAGCATCAATTTGAAAAACTCTAGTGAATAGGGCAAATGTGATTAGGCCATTGTGACCCAATGCCAAATTTGGGACATGAAAAATCCTCCCTTCCCAATATTGCTTGTCCTCAAGCAATTTTAAACATGGGTGTTGAAGAACCTGCTTTCTATATAATTCTTTGAAGTTGCCATTGAATTGCCCAACCTTGAGTCTTTGAGTTTCCATGAAGATTTTAGAGAGGAACCACCATGCTTGATGTTGCACTACTCTGATAAAATTCACTTTATTAAGTGGGAAATCCATCTCCCATACTGCTTGTTTCCCAAAAAAAAAATCAAACCAATGAGACAAAAATTATTCCAGGGTCCCATTGCTTGTATTGCACCCCAACAATTAAAAGTGCTCTCCAACCCATACCATCAGATAAGAGGATTCCTGGATCCCATTTTCTTGTATGCATTCTTCCAAACATCATGAGTACAAAATATATATCATCAAAGTACATAGCAACATAATGAAAATGTACATCAAGAAGATGCTTCATCAAAGAATCATGAAAGTGTTTATACCTCCAAGTAAGTAGACCACCATTTGCTAGGTGCATACAATCTTCAAGTGACCAATCAAATATGCTCCAATGACATAGGTGAGGATCCCATGTCCGATAGTGATGCTCCAAAAGAACGTGATATGCATCAAAATATTCAGCCATGCATTCTTTCATCCAAGAAGTGAATGAAGAATGTCCACTAAAATTTGAACCAAATAATGAGCAGGAAAAACAAGGAGACTTCAAAGGACTCAAAGAAGTCTCATCCATACATCCATGAGGATATGTATCATCATAAGGTAAAGCAATATGCCGCTGCAATTCTAAATAATGAGGTGCTCTATTCATGTCATCATCAAAAGGAGAGGTAGAAGTTTCATACCCCTCATGTGGCACCACTAGAAAAAAACCTTTCACCCAATTTTCATCCCATAGCGATGTGGTTGGAAAAGAAGTGTGGGGTGAGGAATTATGAACCAACTTTAATTCTTTACAACTCTTACTCATTGAAATATTTAATTCATCTTCTCCATAATTGCTTGGTCCAACTATTGTGAGATCATGTACCTCTTCCAAGGCTTTGCAACTCTCTCCATGAGGCAACTCATAATCCCTTTGAACAAGGACAAGTTCTTGTCCTTCTTCTTGTTTTAGTGTAGCATCTTCAAGAACCTGCATATCAACATGTACCTCATGTTCCACAATTAAATTAGGTTCCTCTTTTGTGGCATAAACTATTTCATCCTTTTCCTTGAAAAGAGAACCATTGCTCATTATTTTTTCCGAGTTGCTTCCAATTTCACTAAGAAACAATTTGAACTCTTGAAAGTATTGCCTCCACTTGTCTTCAAAGGAAGGTTCCAATAATTTTCTAAACTCCTCATTCTCCTCTGAGGTTCCTTTCTCATCCTTACTCATGGTGACCAATGAATGCACTTCTTCTCCTATTTCTTCCCTTTCACCAAAGTACATCCAGTTTCAGTTTCTAAGGGTGGTGGCTTATTTCTTTGACTCCTGGTCTTCATTAATGTTCTACCACATCAGGTGCCAAGACCATGCTCTGATACCACTGTAATGTCCCTTATTATGAATTTTATTAAAATTGCAATTTTCCACTTTTTTTCCTTGGTTCGACCTTTGACTAGTTTTGATCTCTAGGTCCCAAATTTGCCCCAAATGATCCCAAATCTTCTGAGAAGGTATATTAATAATATTAGAACATAAATATGTGTTTCAGGGATGCCTTTGGACCTTTAAAATACTTCTGCAAATCCTCTTTCAATTCTGGTCAATGTAGGTAACTTTACTAGTGATTTCCCTTTGACTAGTATTGGTCTCTAGGTCTCAAATTGACTCCAAATCCCTTCAAATATTCAAGGAAGGTGTATGAATGATATTATTACTTGAATATGATGTTTATAGATGACATATGGTCACCAAAATACCTCTGAAAACTCTCTTAAGATTCTGGACCAAGTATGCAATTTTACTAGTAATTTGGGGTTCAAATCCCCCTGGGGTAAGTACTGAAAATGGCTTCCCAAATGCCTCCAAACCCACTCAAATTTATGAAAAGAGGTATGTAATGTGTTAAGTATTCTATTAAAGTCTCATATGCACCATTAATGGATTATTACAACTGTTCTCACCCTCTCCCATTCAACTGCAAAAATCCCCAATTCGACCCTTGGGGAAATGGCACTATTTCTTCTCCCAATGCAATTAAACTGAGTAAAAATGCTTCAAATGATCAAGTACAGTACATGAAACTTGTATAAGAAATCCATGGCAATATATTTATCACAAATATATCATAGAATCATCCATTCATTCGAAATCATCATCAATACATTGGCTCACAACAAGGTAGTGGGGAAATGGCATTGTTCTTCCATTAAAAATGAGATTTATACATTTCTACTTGGAATTTCGACCTGAAAATTTTTGGATATGAATAACAGAGTATTTAATTCATATTAAGAAATAAATGGGGCATTAGAAGCTCCCCCAAAAAGTACAATAGCTCACCAAAAACGCCCTCCCTCAAGGATCAAGAATATGCCATCAAAACTGGAAATGGTTGAAGGAGCGAGCTGCAATAGAAGAAACCATGAGCTGCCCTGTAGCTTACACCTGCAAATAAAGACTCCATTAAATCTCCAAATGAAAGTTCTGAATGGCCTTTCCAATTGCCAACTTGGTTGGGAATCTTTCACCCTCGAAATTGGCTAAGGCAAGAAACTAGTCATCCACTAGCTCTCCCTCTTCACAAATGCAATTGCAAATTCTACAAATGATCAAAAGCTGGTTTCATTCTTTGTTATTGACATTTATAAACTTCTAATGTCCTCCATGGGTCGAATTCCTTCCAAGAGACTCATGCCAACTCAAGTTGGGAAGAGATTCCAAAGAACGCCACTTGTACAACAATTCCTAGTCTCCCACTTCCACCAAATCACATGTGGAAGCATCTTAGCTGCCCTAAAACCCTTGAGCGCCCTCTTGGAGTCTAATTTTAGCCCTGACATGTCATATATGTCATTTGTCAGCCTTCAGGTCTGATTTGTGTCATAGGTGTCATAGCATCTTCATCATTGTTGTCATAGAGCTAGGGAATCTAGCCCAAGTGTCTCACTAGCTCCAAATTGCCTCTTCCTCTTCCATGGGAGTTACTCTTCCTCTATATTTCGACCTTGGATGAGTCATGCAATGAATAATACCTTTTGGAATCCCCCAAATATGCTACCATTCACCTTGAATTCGAATTGGTGAGAGAATGATGCCAAGTGTAGTGGGGAAATCAAGCCATATGTGGGTCCCACTTTCTCCATGTGTCTTCATGATCAAATGCCACTTTGAATTTCACTTGTATATATTTATTTAGATCCTATATTAAATATTTATTCCATTCTAATGTTCAAACATCATTTATTATCCCCATTATTCCAAATCCCAAAGCTTCCACCCCAAACCTAGGAAACTAGTAATTTTCCTCCTTGGCAATTATTTGACCTTTAGCATCAATTTGAAAAACTCTAATGAATAGGGCCAATGTGATTAGGCCATTGTGACCCAATGCCAAATTTGGGACATGACAGAGTTGTGTCTGTATCTACGACATTCCAGCTGCATTATCACCAATCGGGGACGCTTCCAACCGCATTGCGATCTCTAGAGCCTCACTAGGCGTCGAAATGTTTTGCTGCATCAACGGCAGCCGAATGTGGGGTAGCAGTTCCACAATGAACCATTCTTTATGTTGGACAACACTCATATCAAAACTAACCTTTTCCATCAACGTCTTGAATCGTTGGTCGAAGTCCCATACCGTCTCATTGGGATACTGCTTAATTTCCTTTAATTCAGTAATATACTGGGCCTCTGACTTAGGTTGTCTAAATTCAGCAATCAACCCATCCCGGATCTCATTCAATGACTTATCTGGAGTCCCTGTAGGGACTAAGACAAATTTAATGAACCAATCTAATGCACGACCTCGCAGGTTCATGGCCAACTGCCCTTTTTTTTACATCATCATCAGTGATCTGTTTCACAGTCCAGACCGCTTCATGCAAAAACCAATACTGCTCTGGGTTGTCTATCGCACTGCCATGAAGCAACGGTAGCTTAGAATCATTGCCCTCCATCTTGGGCTTTCTTCCTCCTATCACTTTACTACTACTACCAATTAACTTTTGCGGTGTCAACGTACTCGACAGGGTTGAAGTAGTTTTCCTTGCTGGTTGAGAGCTAGTGAGCGGAGGTGTGGGCACGCTAGTGCTGGGGTTCGGTCCTTCCTCTATCCTGGGCGTAGCCTGGTCATTCCTATCAGGACTGTGAGGTCACTTCGTCCTATGTGTCCTTCCTTCACGGTCTTGCAGTCCGATCATAGTAGGACCTTCTCCTAGCCTCTGCCTCTTTTCCTATCGGAACCTTGCTCCTCCCCTCATAAGGCCACTTTCTTCCTCAGCTTCACTCATAGTCTCCTCATGGTCTGCACCCATCTACCCCTTGACCATTTCATGCGTCATTCCCCAACAGTCGTGGTACCCATGGCCTCCACTCACCAGGCTGTCTATTGATCAAGGTGCATCTTTAATATGCCTTTTTCACAGATCAACATCTTAATCGACAGTTGGAGTGATAGCAGAAACCTTCCCCTCGGTCCATCGAAGAAGTATCTTTCAGCTTCACTATAGGATTTCTTCGTATCAACCAAAAATTCTGTAATGTATCCTTCCAAGATGTTATCAAGCCAAACCTCGACAGCCCGTGATGCCTTATTATTGACTTTCTACAATTCCTGAATCAGTTCCGGGGTCTAGGTCGTCGACTCACCATCCTGGAAATTCCGCTTCTGAAAGGTCAGTTTTGACAACCATTCATACAAAATGACGGGGAATTCACAGAAAAACCATTCATGAGGACTGTCGTGAATATATCTTCCCACCCACTGATCTATCGTAAGTCACATGTTCCAACTTTCTTCTTAAAGAACTCCTGCAACCTTTGATTGAACCATTTTTCTCTCTCTGGCTTCGTCGGGTGCCACAACATGGCCTCTTCCTGCTCTGCACACGGTCCTGGCAACGGAACCATTTTTTGACCGAATCGCGACCTCATAGTCGACAGGGGTCCACAGACTGTCGACCCATACCACAGTCTCCCTAGGCACTGGCCCGGGCAGGTTTGAGCCCACCCAACAACACCCGCAGAGCGGATGAGGTCTCACCCGAGGCGACCAGGAAGAGCAAACGGAACCATGTTTCCGCCGAGGGAGGAGGCAAGTTGCGGCACTATGATACCAACATTAATTCAAACATTCATCATGAAGTTCTAGTATATCACAGCATTTAACACTATCAGAAACAAAGATTGCATATTACTTCAATTGCAGCATGTTCACGTGGACAGATAACAGATTATCGTAGCATTCACATTATAGCAATAGAAAACAGACAACTGCATTAAGGATAAATAACATGAACATCCAGCAACATTATTCATAGATTGCACCAAATCATCATCCTTATATTACTTGGCAAACCAAAAACAGTACATAAACATCTGCATTATCTCTGTCAATCTCTGCATATAACACTTATCTTTCTTTCTTCTTTTTCTCTTTCTTGCTCTCTCCTTCTTCTCTAACACTTACAATTCTCTCTATTTATAGGCTTCCACTGATTACAATACTTGTCCACTTTCCTAACCAACACTATGGACAATCTATTAACTAACTTGGCCTAATGACCCAAAAACCCGCATACCGCGGTACAATGACTCGATATTACAAAATATATGACCAAAAACCCACCAACTGCAGTATACTTGACTCAATATTACAAAATATGTGGTCCAAGTGACCCAAAACCCACCAAGTGCAGTATCCTTTGGCCCAAGATGCTCCTTTTCGCACCTTCATCCAACGTGTCACGGCGTCGGCGGTACCGCAATACATCCTCATCAAACCGCCTGCCAACAACATCAATGACCGGTAATCAAATGATACCCCCCATGTTTGACTGTAAGCTCATCTATTCACATGGTTAGGGTTTGCACCTTGGGTTGTTTTGGATGAAGACCTTGGGATGTTGATGACATTACCTCATTATGTTATCACCCAAGTTGCGCAAGACTGAGCCTCACCTATATTCGGCTCTCTATGAGACATAGATCCAGTTTGTTGTTATGGCTATGATTTCTCAATTTGACATGGATCCACGCTTGTATTTCAAGTGGCCATGCTATATATACATCTCCTCGTTATGTATTGGAGATCATGATTGTATCACACTGCACATCTATATGATGTCAAGAATGTAATTGCTCTTTGACCTTGATCTTTGTTTCAGGTGTTTCTGTGACTTGGTCCTATGGTTCCTCGCTCCTCCTCTGGCTTTGGATTATAATGTATTTCGGCCATCGATTCCCTCTGACCTCACACATTAGGGGGCATCTATTATAGGTCAAATCTACATCTCCGTCCATGATCACCTTGAACTGTCGATCACACAAAAGGACAACTTGGATTGAAGAGCATGATGACCTCAGATGAGACTTTGACTTGATTCACCTTCCTACAAGCTGACAAAACCCTAAAAAATATCATGTTTTGGCATGAACGCTACTCTATTTGAACAAACCAACGCATATGCGCTAGTCCACAAGGCAATAGTAGCGCACACCTGCTCTTGGGCGCGAATCCACTTCAGAAAACTAGAGCATAGCATCCAAAAAGTGGCAAACACTAGTTGTTAAACACTGTAGCTGCGCCCTGGGCACTACTCCACTGTGAAATAGTAGCGCACATCTTAAAATGATCAAAAAAATATTAATTTGATGAATGGAGATTAGTTGTAGCTGGTTCCTCAACTTCCCCAACTTCTCCTTCAACCACCTCTCGACCTGATCTTCCTACCTTGTCATATAAATACAAGGAGGATTGAAGAGAGGGGTTAGACATAGAGAGACTCTTCTATATGAGAATCTTGTATTGAAGGAGGTTATGCTGGAGGAAATTTGAAGTTAGATAGGAGAAGGAGCCCAGGATCAGGTTGCATGAGCATGCTGCAAAGTCAGGTATACTTTGTATCATTCATATGTTTTTGACAATAAAAGGATGAATCATCTTTCTCATCCCAAATCAAGTGCTTATTGGATTATGTATTTGTTTGGATCAATGTTGGTTAATGCTTAATGTTTGAATTACTTTCAATTCCATCATTATTATATTGGCCAAGATACATTGAGAAAGGTCTTTGTGTTGCAGGTTTATCAAATGGGAGATTGAGTTGAGGATTGAGCACAAGGTTGGACAAAAGCTAGGATCAAACTTCGATCATACGGTATGTCCTCAAGGTCTCTAATCTATCTCCATTTATAAACGCTTCTATAATGCAATCAATATGTTTACCTGTCACCCCCTTAAGTGGATAGTGTCTATTTCCTCACTATAGGGTAGTATTTCCCGCCAACACTAGGAAGAAAGATCTAACAAAAACCTGTTTGGTTCTACCTGCACCATGGGAAAAAAGTTCAAATAGGACATTGTTGGGTATGCATAGTTCATATTAGAAAATTACAAGGCATTAAGCATTTTCCACTATCATCATACATACTTACCATGCCTCCCCCAAGCTTGAAAATGCATTTGTGGATTAGTAAGGGATTTTTCCTTTAATTGTCTTGCATGTTCAAAAATAAAAAATAAAAAATGCCAAAATTAATTTTTGAATGCCTCGAGTTCGTATAAGAAGGAATCATCAAACTTTAGATCCTATGGGTTGATAAAATATGTGATACATACTTTTAAATATAATGGAATATTCTTTGATATTTGGATATAAAAAGTGGACATAAACTAATGGAATATGTTTTAAGATTTGGATATAAAAAAGTGGAAAGTTGATCCCAATTCTAAAAGCGGAACAAGACGAAGGCACACTGCAATATAAAAGCACCATGAGGAACGTCCGAGATAGAGTGTTATAATTATGCCAAAATACGTGGGAGGAGATAACTGTACTCAAAAGAGAAAAACATCACTCTCCATAAGGCCTAAAAATTTCTCTATACAAATCACAATTGTATGTGGACACTATCAAAAGATTGGCCTAAGATTTAGATTCCCACTTTTGCTACACCCCACTCCATCATGGAAATATATTAATCATATAATTGACTTAGACAGAGAGAATAAGAAGAGATGGAATACAATGGAAAATGAATTAGGATATCATCAAAAAGACACCATTATACACTTTGTTCCATATTAAGAACATAGGGAGATATGCAAGCAACAACAACTTGAAGATGAAGAATTATTAAAGAACAACACTACCTTTGGGTTATTTTAATTCTATATTGCATATATGTATGCAACGTTCCAATTGGGGGGGGGTATGATGAGCCCTTGGCTTACCATATATTTCCCATCTTTTTTCTGTATATTATTGTTATATTATCCTCAAAGAGGTAAGAATTTAATAAGCACTCAAATTTTAATGGTCCATCTAGATATTGTTGACATATGTTTTTTGAAATGAATTTGCATGGCTTGTTTTCAAAACGGTATGATAAATGCATGGTGTCTTAAGTATTTTGAGTTGATTATGTTGATTTCTCCAAAATGGAGTTAAATCATCCCACCCCCTAGCACTCAAGTGAGACTGAAAATTTTGATTATTACTTTATTAATGTGTTTGAACTTTTATTTTTTATTGAAATTATCATATGAACCACATTGACATTCCCAATATGATGAGATAACCATGACCTTTATAATATTGTGGAAATATGAAATAGATATAAATATTCCTAATATGGTTAGGGAGCATTGTATATGGAAGTGATTCCATATTGTTATTATCTCCCTTTGTTGTATTAGTTTCATGCATATGCACATATTTTCATTTGTATGTGCATGTACATACACATATGCAACTATTACCATGAAACATGGAATTCCCAACACTCTAGGGATTTCCTTCTCTTTAATACATTCCAACCACCCAATTCATTCCATGTTTCCTTATAAAAAGTAATCACACAACTATTTCCAAGTTAAAATATCATTTCAACTCTTCCAACAATAGCGTGGACGTTTACAACTTGTATTCAAGAGGAGGGACGAACTTTAGTGTAGCATGCACTTGATGTTATGATATTTGAAAAGTAATTGATGTATAAGTCTTTGTTTTCTAATTGAGATATTATCACCTTTTTTTTACCAGCAAGCATTATAGATACGTATATTTATTGAAATTTGAAATCTTTTATCCACATTTTCTTAATTTTTGGTAGAGTTAGGTTTTTATGTAGAAGAATAAAAAAATCAATAAACTTTAATACAACATTACATCTAATAAACAAGTACTGAAACTAAATAGTGCAACAATAACAAAACATAATTTTCATCTCTTTTGACTTTTCCACTTTAACACTACCAGTTGGCTCACTGTGTTAAAGTAATCTTCAGTAACATGTAATTACTAACAATAGTTAATCAACATTAACATGAGTAAAGAAGATAGGTTTAGGGTACTTACCTGTAATGTGGAACCTTCCTATTTCATACTCAAAAATATTACTTTCAGTCAAAACTGTACCTCTCAGAGGTCAGCCAAAACTAGGAACCCACTGACCCTACTAAAGGGTAAGTACAAACCAGAGAGAGAGAGAGATAAAGGTTGTATGCAATAGTAGTAAGACAAAGACAGTTACATTCATAACAGAAGTTAAATAAAGCACAAAGAATGATTACAAAAAAATTCTTGGTGCAAGTAATATCTTAACAAAAAAACACTGATCTGATCACCAACAATTTTGTCTGACAGGACAAGTCTTAATAGAATAGATTTGGGAAAAGATAACCTTCAACATTAACAAAAACAAAGAGAAATCATTCCAATCTAAGTATAAAAACTTCTCAAATAAGAAGTCAACAGAAAGATTAAAATTCAAAGGAGCATGTAGTAGGCTAGGATAAAACTTAAGGCTTCACAGCCCTCCTCAATCATGCTTACGACCTTCATCAAAGAGGTAGATCTAGGGTTACAATCTACCTAAACAAAATATTGAGTTCACACAAGCATGCCCCAGGTGAACGAACTTCAAGTCACGGCTTTAAATAACATATCATATTTCTTAGAATAAAAAAAAACCCTTAAATAGTAGATCAGGTTTATCCACAGGTAAAACAACAGATCAGTCTTAAGTTATCCTTCAAGCAAGCATATTAGACTTCCATAAGATTTAGGATAACAATCCCATAACTGCCACGCCTTCCTTCAGTCAGACCAGTCAACAAAAGAATAGGGTTCCATTAAAGTCCAAAAAATAGGGTTCCATTAAAATAGGAAGGAACCACTTAATACAAAAAATATCAAATAAAATAAAATAAAATATTAAAAATTAAAAATTAAAAATTAAAAGTAAAATAATAAAATAACAAATAAATAAAAAAGATTCATAAATAATAACATAAATCATAAGTGGTGTTCTAGGGTCATTTAGAGGACAAACAACCATAGTACCCAAAGGACCAAAAACACGAAAGGGTGGTACAAACAACTCAAGATGGGAGAAATGACCCTACTAACCACACGCCAAGGACAAGGTACCACAAGAAAAAATAAACAACAAGGTGTAAGGACCAAAAGTAAATCAACCAAGGTGGGGAAGGTACAACCAGTCATCTCGCTCTCAAATGTACAAATGTTCCATATAACTTTAAAGTTAATCATCACTATATGAAGAAGGGTCAACACGGATCATGTGGTCATCATGAGGTATATGTGTGAACATGGACTAATGATGGAATCCCACACATCATGATGATAAGACATTTCCAAAGAGAAAGGAAATGTGTTGTTATAGGGATCCCACAAGGGGCTCCTAAAAAAGCTTTTACTTAAAAGCTTGAGTTACTAATAAAAGTGATAAGTCCCCTATAACATACTAGTGGCCTTTTACAGGAGTTTAGAAATGATACAATATGCATATACATACAAAAAAAAAATACATAAAGTATAAAAACCAATAAATATTTCATGGTTAAGTACACAACATGCCCCCCTAAAAAATATTTGCCCCTGGAGTTGAAAACTAGAAAAATAAAGGCCAATTTTATAAATAAACATTGGAATAATTGAAAAGACGCTTTTTTGCTCAAGTTTAAAGTATGTTAATATACATAACTTGAAAGATGCAAAACATGCCCCTTTATTTAGAGGAAGCATTACATTGCACAAATTTGGTAATGGTACCCACCTTTTGGCCTCATCATTGATTTTCACGGAGGATGTGCAAAGAAGAGATGGATGCACTTTATGATTAAGTCATATGAATAATAGAAAGAGATTTTTTGGGGAAAATAGAGACCACCTAACCCACTTTTCGTGCACTATATATCGGCCATGGGAATGAATTTGATGCTCAACAAAGAAATCTCATACATTAATTTATATAATAGACATTTAATCCCCATTGCTAGTAAATGCACAACAATGGAAAATAATTTAGACAGTTTGGTAAAGGAATTCTCATAATTGTTGGCACACAATTTGGAAAATAATTACGGTTTGAGTCTATCAAGATCACCCGATATTTCGAGTATGAGCAATATAACATACATTCTCTACTTTGTGGGAGTTGTTATAAGCTCCTTATT
Organism: Larix kaempferi; assembly: GCA_027924585.1. NCBI lineage: Eukaryota > Viridiplantae > Streptophyta > Pinopsida > Pinales > Pinaceae > Larix > Larix kaempferi. The sequence goes on along the minus strand of BSBM01000103.1, from coordinate 14,299,066 downwards.
ACTAGTGAAATGAAATCGATGAGAATTGAAGATAAGGAGATCAATTGATATAGTGTATGCCCATAAGAGATAAATATTTTAGGATTTACCCTCATGATAGTATGAATAAATGGGATAGTAGTATGAAAAAATGGGCTTGATTATGAAGGATTCAATTTGTGAAATACAAGGAATGGTATTACAAGTGATGTAGCAGTTTCATTGACAACATCTAAACTAGCATATTGGATGCCAATTTTATATAAAATCATGAAAATGTGGAGCTAAGATATATATAAACATGAGAAATATCTATGGTTATTGAAGACTTGTTGAATTCTAATGGAATCAACAAGCTTAGCAAGGAAAAAACAACAAAATATAACCTACATCGAGGCCTAAAAATGTGTTATTGGCCTTAACATTTAGATGAAGTATGGGTAGTCAACAACTGTGTAGCATATGGGCCAACCCATAAATAGCTATGAGTACATGAATAACTTAGGTATCCTTGTGAATTTACAATCCCTTATTTTAATTTTATATTGTCTTTTAAGATTATGTGGATCCACTAATCCTCACGAGGGTTTAAACTAGGTTTTCATTCCTAAATCGAGTTAACCTTGCAATGGTTGGAAACTGACCCATCACATGTAACCATGCATCCATGCAATAGCTCCTTGTAACTACCTCTTATTTGACCTTGCCAACCCCGTTTGACACAATGTCACCCCTCAATCCACATTAAACTCTACATACGTGAAGCTTAGGAAGTTGTTTCCACATTCATCTTTGTTCATAGTTTTCATGTTTTCTTGAATTCTCTCTGTAAATTCGAATAAATTTTGAGTATATAACTATGAAGCAAATTTCCAACCCTGCAGGCCTTCAAGTATTTTGCTACGAAATCAAAAGAAAATTGTCACATATATTCTAGACTATTTAAATGGTTTCTTTTTTCAATTTTGGCTCTTTACTTAAATAAATTTGCAATATAGGATTTCATGCATTCTAATTAAGGTCTGGAACTACATAAACACATGAAAATGATCACATATTCACCTATTTTGAGTCTCTTAAAATACACTAGTCATCCTCCCTTTTTTCATGTTTTTTGGAATTTTCACAACAAACTCTAAAAAATCATTGGTAATTTAATTCGATGTTCCATATTCTCTGTGATTTTATTTCAAGAGACTATTGGCTAGTCAAATGAAAGAAATAATCTGAAGAACGAGCAGTGTGTTAACTATGAACTCAAGCGGTTTAGACTTTAGATGACAGTAATGGAGGAAGTGGAAAAATCCCATCGGAGTGGTAAACCTGGAAGAGTAGGCACAGTGAAGGAACATGGCAGAAAATAACCTAGTAAGGTTGTAATTTGCAAATTATCTCCATTCCCGAATTTTTCCACATTTTATGTTTGCGTTTACGTTTGATAAATATTCAACACTTATACCATACAAGACCCAGAGATGGTACGGACCAAAGATAATAAGTTCAAAATTCAGTTAAAGTGCCAGCCCCTCGCATAACAAAGGCATAGATGGGAGCAGAAGCAAGGGTGGAAGTATTACCCAGTGGAACCAATCAGTACCTTATATGATCTTCGTTTAAGTTAGTGCTAAATATAATGTAGGCAAGCACTCCTAAGGAGGTGTTCGTTCGGTAGGACCCTTAGACATGAGACATAAAACACATTAGGGAGGGTGGCTCGTGCCTATTGTTCCTATCTACTGCTGTAGGTGAATGGATTTTTGAGGTGACTGGATGGGTCTTCTCACTTACTATAAATAAAGTCCCAACCTAGGAAAGATGCTCCCTGCATAGGAGGAAATATATATATATATACATATATATGTTTTTTCTTTATTTCTAAGAACCCTCCCAAAGAATTCGTGGCCAAAGGAGAGAGATGGGGTTCAAATATGAATCAATTTGGCATTTATATTGATTTCTAAGGGAAAAAGAACATATACAACAATGAAATCAACCATTCAAACTATGAATTTGACCCCATAAAATTTAGGGCTTGGTATTCATAGACTTGGGAGGCATTGCCTCTTCTCAGAGCATGGAAACTTTTAGGGGCTAATCTTAGACCATGGGCTAAATTTAGGGGTTTTAAATTTTTAATGGGCTAATTTTTTATTAAGCACCTGTTAGGTATGATTAGCCCACATTTTATTTACTTATTTTTAATGAATAGGAGGTTAGCCCCATTAAATTTAAAAAGGGTGTTAACACCCAAAAAGTGCTCACTAGCTCATTTACCACATTATATGGCTCATTTGTCCATTTTCCTACCATATTTCCATTAAAAATCCCAAAAAATCCCATTAAAAAGCCTCCAAAAGGCCTAAAATGCCTTCAAAAGGCCAAAAAAAACCCTCAAAATAGCCTAAAAAAGGCTAAAAAACCCCCTTTTCCTCCAAAAATAGCAAAAATCCCCTAAAAAGGGAATAAAAAATATAAAATAATGAGGAAAAGGAGGAAAAAACCCTATACAGCTGCCCAAAACCATGTGTTTCCTAAAACCATGGGTCAGCACTCCACCACCAAAAAACTATAAATAGGTGATGGAGATCCCTTATTCCATATCCACAATCACAAGCACCCTTACTCTGCCAAAATCTCTCTCGAAACCCTAGTTCACCATTGAACTACTTTCACCTTGAGAGCCACCTTTGGCCCATTCCCATCATAGGAGAAGGAGAAGGAGCATATTGAAGCTTGGAGCATCCTCTTGGACACTGCAAAGGGCTTCATCAAACCTTTACATTGAAGGTAACATCAATACAAAAAGTCATTCTTTAAATTTGATGTTTATGTTTCATGCTTGTTTTAGAATTCATTTAATTTCTGTTTTAAGCTTAATTAGTTTAATTTACTGAACTGCTACTAAGGAGTCCATTCTCCTTAGTAGGTGCTCATTTGCACAAGCTAGGGGTAAAACCCTAGCTACAGTTTTGGCGACTCCCCTAGATTTTGAATTTCTGGTTTCCGTTTTTTAAATTTTTTCCTTTCGGCTGTCCCTTTCGGCCGCCGCATACCGCGTTTTTTCTCTCTGCAGTCGCGTCCCGACCGCGCCTTTCAGCCCTTTACCTGTGATCCGACCGCGGCTCTCAGACTGCTTCCGACGCCCTGCCGGCGGATTCAAGTCTGTTACCTGCGATCCAACCGTGGCTAATCAGCCTGTTTGCCGCGATCTGACTGCGCCTGTCGGCCTTTTTCCCGCGTCCCGACTGCGGCTTTCTGCCTCTTTCATGCGTCCCGACTGCGCCTGTTAGCCTTTTTGCCGCGACCCGACTGCGTCTTTTTCCTTGTTTCCTGCGTCCCGACTGCCTCTGTTGGCCCGATAGCCGCGACCTGACCGCCGCTGTTTCCCTCAAACCCGCGGTCGGCCTGTTCCAATTCGCCACAGACCCGCGGTCTGATTTCTGTTCTTTTCCTATCTTGAGACCAGCCCCTTTTGCTGCAATATTTTCTGCATCTGAACAGCCCTCTGTCCCACCTGCAGCCTCACTACCTTCCAGCCTTTCTGCAATATAATTTCTGTTCCCTTTACAGAATTCTTTTAAAATTTCAGTATTTTTAATTCAGAAAATTTTGCAAGTTAAACTTTCAATTTCAGTATTATTGATAGATTGGAAGTTGCCCCCCCTTGTGGCACTTCTATTTTTGGGATCATTACCTCACGAGCACACACTCTGTCACATAATCCAAGTGAGCCTTAAAAAGTACCTAATTGAACCAACATTCTAACCCCACTTGGGGAACACAAAAGAATCATTGTAGTTAGGTAGGGTCGGGGGGATAGGCTTCCAATAACACCCCTCGGTCACTTTCACTTGAGACATAGTTGTTGTCCAAATAGGGAACCAAAATCCCCTAGTACTTTTTGGCACGGTCACGACCAGTTTATCAGAGGGCCTCTCCCTTAGGAGGGTTGAAGTCGGGAGACTGGTTCCGGAGGCCTGAGTGGAATACCGCACTCCATTCAGTAACTGAAGGGCTACCTTTCGCGGTTCGCGGGATATCCCTGTATAGGGGTATTGCGGTCAACGAACTAAATGGCAGATTCACCTTTCTGGACGTGTCATGAACGGGGTATCTTAGTTTCCATTCTTCTAGGATTGACTACCCGGTGTCCCTCCCGGTAGGGGGATATCATAGCCACTTGGCTTTCCTACTCATATTGTTTGACTTGGATTTCATCACCTTGCAGAGGATATGTTTAGTTGAGTCAGAATACTTTTAGTTAGGTGTTTGCATGCTCCTTTACCTCCCTTTGGTCTAGTGAGTCCACCATTTTTTCTTTTTAGGAAACCTGCTGCTTGTTGGTATTCTGACCATCTTTGTTGTTACTCCACCTATTGTAGCACAGCTGCTGCAGTGGGTGTTTTGAGTTGTTTGTTGGCCTGAGTGCCTTGCTTTTTAGCTCTCCTTCTGCACACTCGGTTGCATTAGGATTTTTTGAGCTGTTTTTATACTCACCTCAACCCACAGAGATTTGACACCATCTGTCACCATTGAGTCCCCGAGACATTCTCGGCGCCTCAGGGGTGAGCCCCCACAGCACGGTTCTCTCGACACCACCCGTCATAGATTCCGATCATTGTCCGTTGATACCACTCATCACAGATCTAGAGCCTTGTCACTTGACTCCACTCGTCAGCGACGTAGGACTCCGTCACCAGACAGTGACGCCCCTTACTTTACCTCCGATTCTGACGAAGAGTCTGAGAACCCTATTTACACTGCCCCTACTAGCCCCATGGCTGGCACGACTTCCACTCCGTTTGTCATAGGGACCGTTGGTGGCACATCCACCACTACACCAGTTACTACACCTATTTTTGGTATGCCCTCCATGGGGCACCCATCTACCGTTCCCCTCACGGTACCTATTCCCACAGTGGGAATACCTATCCCCACTACATCAGTGGCTCACACTACCCATAGTGGTGCTGGACCATCCTCCACTACCTCAGTTCCCCCACTTGGGGGCACCACCCTAAATCTTGTCCCTCCACTTGGGGGCACTGGCCCCAACTTGGTCCAACCCACTACTGTGTCACATCCTTCTTCCAGTTTTCCATTCATGGCTAGCCTAAACCTACCTGACCTGGCCAGATTGACCAACGATCCTATTCGACACGACCCTACATGGCCTCATATGCCTACCAAACTTCCCTCTGACATCCCTAAGTTCGAGGGCAAGGCCGGTGAGGACCCACAAAACCATATCATGTCTTTCCACCTATGGTGTTCTTCTAACTCCATCGTGGATGACTCTGTTCACCTCCGTCTCTTACAGCGCACCTTCACTGGCTCTGCAGCCAAGTGGTATATTGAGCAGCCTCATGGGACCCACGCCACCTTTGCTTCCCTAGCCTCGACCTTCCTGTAGTTCTTCCAGTTGCCTGTCCGCTATGACGCGGGCATTGAGATCCTTCTATCTTGTAGACAAAACACGGCTACCCATATCACGGACCAAATCCATGAGTGGCGTCGACGCCGTAGCTTATGCAAGATCAAACTTGACGATCGTATCTTCCTAGATTGGTTCCTTAAATCCCTTCTCCCTGTTATTGCTAAGGATGTGGCCTCAGAAAGACCCCAGTCTGAAGAAGAAGCCATCCTCAAGGCTCAACAGTTCGACCTCATTTACGCCCAATCGGGTTACCTTTATACCATTATACCTGACGCCCCTCGCGGCGAGTCCTCCCATCATGATGCGCCGGGGGCATCCCACGCTGCAGATGGTATCATTGGCCGTGTTTCTTCGCATCCCCAACCATTTTCTATAGCACGTCCTACCCCTGGCCCCGACCTGTCGCGGGCTACTTCACAGTCGGGAGCAACCAACTCGTATGCTCCCATGACACATTCCCATGGACCCTCATGTCCACCTCAGTGCTTCAGGTATGCGCCTCCTGCTTATGCTCCTCCAGTCGCCCCTCAGCCTTACTACCATCAGCAGGATGCCTCTGGTCCTGCGCCTTCACATGCACCACCCGCTTATTATCCGCCCCAGGCAGCCCCTGCGGCACATCCACAACCTGCTCCGTAGTCCTATCAGCAACCCCCTCAAGTTGCTGCACTTGCTCAGCCTCAACCTACATATCATCCTCCGCAGCCTGCTCCAGCACCTGCGCAACCTCAAAATCCACCTGCTTCCCAAGGGCAAGTTTACACCCAACAGAACCCGCATCAAAACCAGAACAACCAACGTAACCAGGGCCAACAGAACCGCGGCAAGGGCCGTAATCGGGGGAACAACCAACCTGCAGACCAAGCTGGTCAACCGGCTAATCCCCCCGACAACAACAATGCAGCCCCCGCTAACCAGAACCCTGATCGCCCGCCCAAGCAGGCTAAAAACCCCAATCTGCGAACAAACCACCCTTGTTCTATTTGCGGGGTCTATGGACATTACACACACGCTTGCCCACACTTGTAGCGAGCTCGGCAACTCTGGGTTGATGAGGCCCATCGCCAAGGGCATGCGGCTCCCCAAGCACCACCCAACCCTCCCCAACCTCAACAACCCCCTTTGGTGCTGCAAAACCCCTTACCGACCCAAGGCGTAGTGAACACTCAGCCGTTGGCTCCCCATCAAGCCAATGCGCCCCAACAACAACAGATCACTTACGCTGCTCCTAATCAACCCATGTTTGACTCAGGTACCCACCACTTGCTGATGATGTCATCTGCTGACGTCAACCTCCAGACCCGTCGGAACCAATATGGCTCCACCTCTGAAGCCACTCCCATGGATAAACCTACTAACGCCCATCCCACTGATCAGGCGTTACGTATACCTCCGCCTCCCGTAGATGGTGCTGCGAAAGCACCTCGTTTCCCACTTCGCCGAATCAATAATAACCCTACTGCGCGCGCTGCGTCAAACTACAACATCGTAGACGACCTAGCCCAATCTCCCGCAGCCATGTCTATGTTAGAATTCTTGAAGAACTGCCCTTCCCAGCGCAAGACTTTACTTTCCGCCATTGGGGGGATTGACCCAAATGATTCGCATTTGATGGCATTTGATTTAGACCAGTCTAAACCACGCCTACCTTCCAGCTTAGCATTCCAAGTTACTGTCTCCGTTAGGAATCTTTTCATCCATCGGTGCATCATCGATGAGGGGGCCTCCACATGCGTTATGTCTACATTTGTATGGCAGAAGCTAGGATCCCCTCCTCTCCAGCAGTCCACCACTGCGTTACGCGCCTACGACGGTCGTTCGGCCAAGCCCCAAGGCCTCCTACCCAACGTTCCTGTCCAGTTAGGTGGTAAAACAGTCCTTATTGACATAGAAGTAATCAATGCCCAATTGGATTACAACCTTTTACTTGGCCGCAGCTACATGTATGCCATGCAGGTGATTGCCTCTTCCATCTTTCGCACCATGATGTTCCCCCATGAGGGACACGTGGTTAAAATTGACCAGCTCACCTACTATGATCCTAGTGCTCCCGCGGCACCTGAAAATGTTCTACCCATGGTCGAACAACCTGTTTCTCCTGCCACCACCTCGTTTGTTTCCTCTACGGGGCCTGGAGTCTACTCAGACGCGCCGATGACTTCCACCTTTCAATCCATTCCTCCCCCTTCATCTACGCCCGAAGTCTCTGACTTATGTACCTTGTCCCACGACAACCTACCACCTAATACTCAACCACCCTTGTTGCCAAAACCACCATTGGTACCTAGCCACATTGGTGTTACACCTATCCAGGTTGCGATGTGCTTCCTGGATTACCTGTTCTTGAACTCATATTCATCCTTGGTCCCTATGCATGCTTATTAGTATCATGATTAAATCATACATATATTATTAAAGCACAATAATATCAAGCATGTATAGTCATGATCATTTCAAACAGAAATAATAATCATTAGCATTCAAGGTTTATGTAGGATTCTTATGGTTAGTCAAATCATAAGAAACATAACGTGTCTAAACCTATAATTACTCAAAGCTATGACTCTTCGGGTTAGTCATATCATCAATCAAGAGAAGAGATATAATATGCATAAATCCATGACTATTCAAACCTATGGTTTCATGATTCTTCTGGTTAGTCAAATCAATCAATATAAGAGACATATTATTTTACTTATATTCCTATTTGACCATAGGACTTTTCTGGTTAGTCATATCATTAAACAAAGTAAAAAGCATAATATGCCTAAACCCATGATTACTAACTTCAATGAATAATCATAATCAATCATGCCAAATATACTTATATAAAGGATCTTATCACAAGATGAGATTGTAACTTGATATAGGAAAAAACATACCTGGATTAGCATGCTAGCTAGTTATGTCTAACATACTCACATGATGTCTTCTTGTTCTTCTTCAATGACTTGTGCTAGTAACCTGTATATCTCATAGGTTAGCCATTATAAAACCAAGTTATACATACCTCGTAAATGGATCTTCTATGAGATCCATGACAATGGATGAATCTTTGTCCTCATATTATCATGATCATATGTTCTTGGACCAGAACATGATTTGTCTTTCTTGGTGTACCTTTCATGTTAGTAAACCTCATACAACACCATAATGCATTAGTACAATCATAAGTGTCAACACCTTAATCAATGAATATTTTCTTATCATGCATTCATAATTTTGTTAAGGTGATACGACAAATCTAAAATCAAGATTGTACTAACCGTAATAACATGAAGACAAACATACCATAAAATTAATCATGAACAAATATGGAAACATACCTCGATGAGTCATACCTGTCGAGATCGCTTGTAATATTCTTATGTAAGGCCTTAGCCTCATCTCCCTCTGAGACAGGAACTTCTTCACTTATGCAGGTGATCAATCCATCTTCTTCTAGGATTAATCCAATCCACTTGATTTGCAAGAACTGGACCTGGAGCTGGATATGGGTTTGTCAGAGAAACCCCAAAAATTCAAACTTTGAATTTCAAACTTCTGACAGGATAGAAATATGCGCCTTGATGAGCTGATCAAACTGGTATATTAAGAATTTGAAAACTGCAAAGTTTCACTCCTCAATTTTGCTTTTGAAACTTCTGGATTCACTGGACGTGACCCTGAACTGGGGTTTGATGAAGCCCACTCTTCTGTCCAATCAAAATGTTTGATCCAAAGCTCTAAGCTTCTATTTTTCTGAGGAGCTTCCAGCCGTGGTCACAGAATTCAAAAATTCCCATTTTTACAAAAGCCCTAATTTTCCACTTTTCTGATCAAAGTCTCGAACTAGGGTCTAATCAATCCCGGCCTTCTGCCCAACCAAAAAATCTGATCTTGGTCTCTAAATTTCTATTTTGATGAGTAGCATCCAGCCGTGGTCTCCGATTACAAAAATTCCAACTTTCTCCAAAGCCCTAAATTCCGGAAGCCATGAATGAAGGTACCAAAAAATAATTCTGTTTTGACAGAAATATGTACCTGATTGTTTCTGGTGTAACTCCAAAATTTTTGATCCATAGGGTCTGAAAAAAGTTTCCTGAGATAGCCTGACCTATTATCTTTCCATCCTGACAGGTCTGACCTCAATTGGATTCTCTGAGAGAGAGATATGCCAAATGTCGCAACGTGACCTGTTTTGGGATAAAACAGGAGAGCGAATTGGTACGGCGTGCCACGTGTCACTGTTTTAACTTCGGCCTCTGAACACGTTTCTTGAGATAGCTCGGCCTTCTACCTTTCCATCTTGACAGGTCTGACCTCAATTGGACTCTCTTAGAGAGAGTTATGCCAAATGTCGCAACATGACCTGTTTATGGAATAATACAGGAGAGCGCACTTGTACGGAGTGCCACGTGTCACTGGTTCAACTTCGGCCTCTGAAAACGTTTTCAGAGATAGTACATACTGTGTACTACCTTTCACGTTTTACGAAATTTCATTTGGAGCTTCCTAGACCAAGATATGACCTTTTTCCCAAGGTCACCTGATTTTGACTCAAATCTGGAAGAGGCAGAAACCCTATATTGTACAGATCATAAATCACAAAGTACAACGAATTAGAGGTTTTCCTTTGGACAAAAGATACCTGGAGATCTTATATTAGGCCTGTAACAATTTCAGATCCGAAAAATTTTCCAAAACGGATTTATAGCGAAAGTACTACGATGACTGGTTTTTGCTATATCAAGCCCTAGCATCGTAAGTGCAACAAGTGTCATACATGCCATATCATGCCTTCTTTCAGGCTAGCTCTGATACCATGTTAAATTTTCAGAATTTACTTCAATATGATCTAGGATCTTAACTGAGAGAACAACATGTACAGCATATCTACAGCATATCAATCATGGAGACAATAATGGAAGCACACAAGAGACACAAAGATTTGCTTGGGGAAAACCATAAAGGTGAAAAACCCCAATAACTTCCTCAGAGATAGATAGAGCAATGATACAACCAACCAAGAGAGATATCCATAACCTAACAGCAGATCCTCCTCCTCCATAAGTGCGCCTCTCCTCCTTGAGAGCATGTGTAAGAAGCGAGTGAGTTAATAGAGTGCCTCCCGCACTCTATTTATACTTGACTTGACTTGCCTTTTTACCTAACTCATGTAGGCTCGAACTTAACCACATAACATAATGCTGACTGGGCCGACCCCCAATAGGGTGGTCTAATAACCCTTAGACCCACATGGACGACCCCCAATAGGGTGGTCTAATAACCCTTTGACCCACATGACTTATACAGGGCCGACCCCCAAATAAGGTGGTCTAATAACCCATCAAGTATAAGTTACGACACTTACAATATAAATGACGACACTTCCTTATAGAGGAATAATACCATCTCTATAGGAATACAATATACATATATGTGAAATACATTCCGAAGTTACATATACATCAACATGTTAAATTTTCAGAATTTACTTCAATCTGATCTAGGATCTTAACTGAGAGAACAACATGTACAGCATATCTACAGCATATCAATCATGGAGACAATAATGGAAGCACACAAGAGACACAAAGATTTACTTGGGGAAAACCATAAAGGTGAAAAACCCCAATAACTTCCTCAGAGATAGATAGAGCAATGATACAACCAACCAAGAGAGATATCCATAACCTAACAGCAGATCCTCCTCCTCCATAAGTGCGCCTCTCCTCCTTGAGAGCATGTGTAAGAAGTGAGTGAGTAAATAGAGTGCCTCCCGCACTCTATTTATACTTGACTTGACTTGCCTTTTTACCTAACTCATGTAGGCTCGAACTTAACCACATAACATAATGCTGACTGCGCCGACCGCCAATAGGGTGGTCTAATAACCCTTAGACCCACATGGCCGACCCCCAATAGGGTGGTCTAATAACCCTTTGACCCACATGACTTATACAGGGCCGACCCCAAATAAGGTGGTCTAATAACCCATCAAGTATAAGTTACGACACTTACAATATAAATGACGACACTTCCTTATAGAGGAATAATACCATCTCTATAGGAATACAATATACATATATGTGAAATACATTCCAAAGTTACATATACATCAACACTCCCTCTTAACTAGGAAGGTATTTCTCAGCATAGTTCTTCTAGCACAAGTCATCTTCTCTGGATCATCGTCACTGGATAATCGTCATCGAGTCATCATCATCATCGTCACTGCTGCTGCTATCTCAATCAATCTCTGAATCTACTCGTCATAGGAAGTTCTACAGAGACAGTCCTTTTTCATACTGGATGTAGGCCCACCACCTGCAGGTCTTCGTCATCACTGGCCATACTGTGGAATCCTCAGGACTTTTACGTGCATCACAAAACCTCGAAAGAGCATTTTCCAGATGTCCGAGGGCACAGATTACATGCCATAGGCAAAACCTCGAAAGACCATCTGCAAATCTCCCAGGGCACAAATTATATGTGACCTCACCACAAAACCGCGCAAGAGCATCCCAGGACTGATTACGAGCACACAGCTCAACCTATCGGATCTCCCAGGGCACAAATTATATGTGGTCACCACAAAACCTCGCAAGAGCATCCCAGGACTGATTACGAGCACACAGCTCAACCTATCGGATCTCCCAGGGCATAAATTACATGTGGTCATGGCAAAACCTCGCAAGAGCATCCCAGGACTGATTACGAGCACACAGCTCAACCTATCGGATCTCCCAGGGCACAAATTACATGCCATAGGACAAAACCTCGAAAGAGCATCTGCCAGATATCCCAGGGCACAAATTACATGCCATAGGAAAAACCTCGAAAGACTATCTGCAGATCTCCTAGGGCACCGAATTACATGTCCTCCCAGAGCAAAACCTCGAAAGAGCATTTGCCAGATGTCCCAGGGCACAAATTACATGCCATAGGCAAAACCTCGAAAGACCATCTGCAAATCTCCCAGGGCACAAATTACATGCTTATCTGCACAACCTGATCCACGGCCACAGAGTATCAATCTGATACTCACCATACATCATCCTGATGTATCCATGATCATCCTGATCATCATCACTGCAACATCCTGCTGCATGTCATCTGGAGCAACATCCTGAAGCTCGTCATCTATGATCATCCTGATCATCAATGCATCTACCTGATGCATACCATCTGGAGAAACATCCTGAAGCTCGTCATCTATGATCATCCTGATCATCAATGCATCTACCTGATGCATACCAAGTATCATACATGATCCTCCTGATCATCAATGTATCCACCTGATACAAATACATGATACATATCATCATACATGATCCTCCTGATCATCAATGCATCTACCTGATGCATACCATGTATCTACCTGATACATATCATACATGATCCAAGCATCCAACATGATGCATACATACATACATAAAATGATCCAACTGATCATATCCAGCATCCACATGATGCGTACATACATACATAAAATGATCCAACTGATCATATCCAAGCAGAAACCAGAACATCATCCTGATGCTCATCATCCGGTGCTTACATCCACAGCCATGTGAAGGATCCTCCTTCCAACATGCTTGGAATGGATTCAGCAAATGTCTCCATCACTTCTTCCTCGAAGTGTCCTCGATCTGAAGAACGCCAAGCCTCTCTCTGAAGTACTCGAACTTCACTCTGGCTAGTGGCTTCGTCAGCACATCTGCAATCTGCTCGTCCGTCGCAACATATAGGAGCTTCACAGCTCCTCTCTGCACCATATCCCTGATATAGTGATATTTGATCTCTATGTGTTTCGACCTGTCATGAAACACTGGGTTCTCGGACAGCTTCACACAACTCTGGTTATCACAGAAGATACCAGTAGCTTCCAGCGGGAGATCAAATAACTCAGACAGTAGCTTCCATAGCCATACTGCCTCACAACTAGCTGAACAGGTTGCAACATACTCTGCCTCAGCTGTACTCAGTGCTACACAGGACTGCTTCCTGCTAAACCAAGAGATCACACCTGATCCCATACTGAAGCAACACCCAGATGTGCTCTTCCTGTCTGCAGCACTGCCAGCCCAATCTGAATCGACATAACCCTGCAGGTTAAACTTTCGATTCGCCTCATATCTGAGCCCATAATCCACTGTACCCTTCAGGTACCTCAGAACATGCTTTACAGCAACCAGGTGAACACTCCTCGGATCCGTCAGGAACTGGCTCAATGTGTTCACAGCAAAGCAAATGTATGGTCTCGTGTTCGTCAGGTACATCAAGGACCCAATCATCTGACGATACATAGAGACATCAATCGGCTCAGATGAAGCATCACATAGAAGCTTCAAATTCGATGCCATCGGTGTGGCCATGGCCTTGCAATCCATCATCCCGAATCTCTTCAGGATATCTACTGCATACTTCCCTTGTCCAAGGAAGATTCTATCTGCACTCTGCCACACCTCCATGCCAAAAAACAAATAGTGCATCATCCCCAAGTTCTTCATCTCGAACTCGGTAGTAAGCTTCCGCTGCGTGTCGGCAATCAATCTATCTTCACCATACCAAGTTCTGCACATATATGATTTCCTATCTTGTGTCTCAGAACCAAGTGGTTGCTCTACATACACTTCTTCTTCAACTACACCATTCAAGGAAGCTGTCTTGAATCCATCTGGTGTATCTTCTATTTCATCACTTTTATATTTCTCAATGCTGCCATCTGCAACATGCTTGATCTGATAGTTCCATTTGGAAGTCATAGCAAACTTCCCTTCATGTCTTGGGATTACATCCCAAACATCATTCTTCATGATCGACGGATCATGGCATTTCATTTCTTCATCCCAGATCCTGGGAACTTCAATATCTTCAATATCTTCAATAGATATCTTTGTTGCTGGAACAAATGTTGTAGTTCTTCTTTTGTAGGAGATGGCATACGATCTTTCCTACACAACAAGTTAAATTGCATGATTAGAAAACATCTCATAGTTTTCAAAACAAATTCTTACACATAAAGAAATATGCCATACAGTCATGCAATTATCTTAGCCAATGCTTCAATACAACATTTATCCATATTCCGTAACTTTCTAGATGCCTTCCAATCTCTACCAGAACATTGTTAAGAGTGTGCACAACTCCCAACATGTCAGCAAAGAGGTTTCATTCTAGATAAGTAGCAATGGAATGTGGTACAGTGCCATAGGCCACTTACCCATGCATATTAGGAGTATATTGTTCATCAATGCAATTATTCTAATATGCATAATACACAACCTAATTCTAGGAACATCAGTATATACATTATTGAACAGTATTATTTAAGAAATGACAATTCAAATACTTATCTTTGTTTGTTCGTTGGGTGGACTCCCTCTGAGTCTTCGCTTCCTTGCAGGAGCTAATGGAGTCCTAAATACGAAGAGTCATTAACTAATAACTTCATTAACTAATAACTGGAATGGCTTCAGCAAATGTGTAGGAGAAGCTCGTCATCCACGATCATCGTAACAGCCTGGGATGCTTCAGCCAGGTTTTGTGATGGGTCACATGAAATGTGCTCCTGGGAGATCCTACAGGTAGAGCTGTGTGCTCGTAATAGCCTGGGATGCTGCAGCCAGGTTTTGTGACGCACGTAATAAGTCCTGAGGTTTCCACAGTATGGCCAGTGATGATGAAGACCTGCAGGTGGTGGGCCTACATCCAGTATGAAAAAGGAACTTCCCATGACGAGTAGATTCAGAGATTGATTGAGATAGAAACAACAGTGACGATGATGATGACTCGTATTTGAAATATTCATCCTGTTCTACCTGTCATACCTGTCGAGATCGCTTGTAATCTTCTTATGTAAGACCTTAGCCTTATCTCCCTCTGAAACAGGAACTTCTTCACTCATGCAGATGATCAATCCATCTTCTTCTAGGATTAACCCAATCCACTTGATTTGCAAGAACTCGACCTGGAGCTGGATATGGGTTTGTCAGAGAAACCCCAAAAATTCAAACTTTGAATTTCAAACTTCCGAAAGGATAGGAATATGTGCCTTGATGAGATGATCAAACTGGTATATTCAGAATTTGAAAACTGCAAAGTTTCACTCCTCAATTTTGCCTTTGAAACTTCCGGAATCACTGTACATGACCCTGAACTGGGGTTTGATGAAGCCCATTCTTTTGCCCCATCAAAATGTTTGATCCAAAGCTCTAAGCTTCTATTTTTCTGAGGAGCTTCCAGCCGTGGTCACAGATTTCAAAAATTCCCATTTTTACAGAAGCCCTAATTTTCCACTTTTCTGATCAAAGTCCCGAACTAGGGTCTAATCAAGCCCGGCCTTCTGCTCAACCAAAAATTCTGATCTTGGTCTCTAAATTTCTATTTTGATGAGTAGCATCCAGCCGTGGTCTCCGATTACAAAAATTCCAACTTTCTCCAAAGCCATAAATTCCGGAAGCCATGAATGAAGGTACAAAAAATAATTCTGTTTTGAAAGAAATATGTACCTGATTGTTTCTGGTGTAACTCAAAAAATTTTGATCCACAGGGTCTGAAAACGTTTCCTGAGATAGCCTGACCTGTTATCTTTCCATCCTGACAGGTCTGACCTCAATTGGATTCTCAGAGAGAGAGATATGCCAAATGTCGCAACGTGACCTGTTTTGGGATAAAACCGAAGAGCAAACTTGTACAACGTGCCACGTGTCACTGTTTTAACTTCGGCCTCTAAAAACGTTTTCTGAGATAGCTAGGCCTGTTACCTTTCCATCCTGACAGGTCTGACCTCAATTGGACACTCTGAGAGAGAGTTATGCCAAATGTCGCAACGTGACCTGTTTATGGGATAATACAGGAGAGCAAACTTGTACGGCGTGCCACGTGTCACTGGTTCAACTGCAGCCTCTGAAAACGTGTTTTGAGATAGTACAGACTGTGTACTACCTGTCACTTTTTACGAAATTTCATTTGGAGCTTCCTAGCCCAAGATATGACCTTTTTCCCAAGGTCACCTGATTTTGACTCAGATCTGGAAGAGGCTGAAACCCTATATTGTACAGATCATAAATCACAAAGTACAATGAATTAGAGGTTTTCCTTTGGACACAAGATACCTAGAGATCTTAGCTTCGGCCTGTAACAATTTCAGATCCGAAAAATTCGCCAAAACGGATTATAGCGAAAGTGCTACGATGACTGGTTTTTGCTATATCAAGCCCTAGCATCGTAAGTGCAACAAGTGTCATACATGCCATATCGTGCCTTCTTTCAGGCTAGCTCTGATACCATGTTAAATTTTCAGAATTTACTTCAATATGATCTAGGATCCTAACTGAGAGAACAACATGCACAGCATATCTACAGCATATCAATCATGGATACAATATTGCAAGCACACAAGAGACACAAAGATTTACTTGGGGAAAACCATAAAGGTGAAAAACCCCAATAACTTCCTCAGAGATAGATAGAGCAATGATACAAACAACCAATAGAGATAGCCATAACCTAGCAGCAATCCTCCTCCTCCATAAGTGTGCCTCTCCTCCTTGAGAGCATGTGTGAGAAGTGAGTGAGCAAATAGAGTGCCTCCCGCACTCTATTTATACTTGACTTGACTTGCCTTTTTACCTAACTCATGTCGGCTCGAACTTAACCACATAACATAATGCTGAGTGGGCCGACGCCCAATAGGGTGGTCTAATAACCCTTTGACCCACATGGCCGACCCCCAATAGGGTGGTCTAATAACCCTTTGACCCACATGACTTATACAGGGCCGACTTCAAATAAGGTGGTCTAATAACCCATCAAGTATAAGTTACGACACTTACAATATATATGACGACACTTCCTTATACAGGAATAATACCATCTCTATAGGAATACAATATACATATATGTGAAATACATTCCGAAGTTACATATACATCAACACTCCCTCTTAACTAGGAAGGTATTTCTCAGCACAGTTCTTCTAGCACAAGTCATCTTCTCTGGATCATCATCACTGGATAATCGTCATCGAGTCATCATCATCATCACTGCTGCTGCTATCTCAATCAATCTCTGAATCTACTCGTCATAGGAAGTTCTACAGAGCCAGTCCTTTTTCATACTGGATGTAGGCCCACCACCTGCAGGTCTTCATCATCACTGGCCATACTATGGAATCCTCAGGACTTATTACGTGCGTCACAAAACCTGGCTGTAGCATCCCAGGCTATTACGAGCACACAACTCTACCTGTAGGATCTCCCAGGAGCACATTACATGTGACCCATCACAAAACCTGGCTGAAGCATCCCAGGCTGTTACGAGGACCCGGCTCTACCTGTCGGATCTCCCAGGAGCACATTACATGTGATCTCACCACAAAACCTAGCTGAAGCATCCCAGGCTGTTACGAGCACATAGCTCTACCTGTCGGATCTCCCAGGAGCACATTACATGTGATCTCACCACAAAACCTGGCTGAAGCATCTGAGGCCTTTTTCATCCTGTCCAGATCTCCCAGGAGCAAATTACATGTGGTCCACCACAAAACTTGGCTGAAGCATCTGAGGCCTTTTTCATCCTGTCCAGATCTCCCAGGAGCAAATTACATGTGGTCATGGCAAAACCTGGCTGAAGCATCTGAGGCCTTTTTCATCCTGTCCAGATCTCCCAGGAGCAAATTACATGCCATAGGACAAAACCTCGCAAGAGCATCTGCCAGATATCCCAGGGCACCGAATTACATGCCATAGGAAAAACCTCGAAAGACTATCTGCAGATCTCCCAGGGCACAAATTACATGTCCTTCCAAGCAAAACCTCGCAAGAGCATTTGCTAGATGTCCCACGGCACCGAATTACATGCCATAGGCAAAACCTCGAAAGACCATCTGCAAATCTCCCAGGGCACAAATTACATGCTTTCCTGCACAACCTGATCCACGGCCACAAAGTATCATCTGATACTCATCATCATCACTGCAACATCCTGCTGCATGTCATCTGGAGAAGCTCGTCATCCACGATCATCCTAACAGCCTGGGATGCTTCAGCCAGGTTTTGTGATGGGTCACATGTAATGTGCTCCTGGGAGATCCTACAGGTAGAGCTGTGTGCTCGTAATAGCCTGGGATGCTACAGCCAGGTTTTGTGACGCACGTAATAAGTCCTGAGGATTCCACAGTATGGCCAGTGATGATGAAGACCTACAGGTGGTGGGCCTACATCTAGTATGAAAAAGGAATGGCTCTGTAGAACTTCCCATGACGAGTAGATTCAGATATTGATTGAGATAGAAACAACAGTGACGATGATGATGACTCGATGACGATTATCTAGTGACGATGATCCAGAGAAGATGACTTGTGCTAGAAGAACTGTGCTGAGAAATACCTTCCTAGTTAAGAGGGAGTGTTGATGTATATGTAACTTCGGAATGTATTTCACATATATGTATATTGTATTCCTATAGAGATGGTATTATTTCTGTATAAGGAAGTGTCGTCATTTATATTCTAAGTGTCGTAACTTATACTTGATGGGTTATTAGACCACCTTATTTGGGGTCGGCCCTGTATAAGTCATGTGGGTCAAAGGGTTATTAGACCACCCTATTGGGGGTCGGCCATGTGGGTCAAAGGGTTATTAGACCACCCTATTGGGGGTCGGCCCACTCAGCATTATGTTATGTTGTTAAGTTCGAGCCGACATGAGTTAGGTAAAAAGGCAAGTCAAGTCAAGTATAAATAGAGTGCGGGAGGCACTCTATTTGCTCACTCACTTCTCACACATGCTCTCAAGGAGGAGAGGCACACTTATGGAGGAGGAGGATTGCTGCTAGGTTATGGATATCTCTATTGGTTGGTTGTATCATTGCTCTATCTATCTCTGAGGAAGTTATTGGGGTTTTTCACCTTTATGGTTTTCCCCAAGTAAATCTTTGTGTCTCTTGTGTGCTTGCAATATTGTATCCATGATTGATATGCTGTAGATATGCTGTGCATGTTGTTCTCTCAGTTAGGATCCTAGATCATATTGAAGTAAATTCTGAAAATTTAACATGGTATCAGAGCTAGCCTGAAAGAAGGCATGATATGGCATGTATGACACTTGTTGCACTTACGATGCTAGGGCTTGATATAGCAAAAACCAGTCATCGTAGCACTTTCGCTATAAATCCGTTTTGGCGAAGTTTTAGGATCTGAAATTGTTACAGGCCAAAGCTAAGATCTCCAGGTACCTTGTATCCAAAGGACAACCTCTAATGCATTGTACTTTGTGATTTATGATCTGTACAATATAGGGTTTCAGCCTCTTCCAGATCTGAGTCAAAATCAGGTGACCTTGGGAAAAAGGTCATATCTTGGGCTAGGAAGCTCCAAATGAAATTTTGTAAAAAGTGACAGGTAGTAAATAGTCTGTACTATCTCAAAAAACGTTTTCAGAGGCCGAAGTGTAACCAGTGACACGCGGCACGCCGTACAAGTTCGCTCTCCTGTATTATCCCATAAACAGGTCACGTTGCGACATTTGGCATAAATCTCTCTCAGAGAGTCCAATTGAGGTCAGACCTGTCAGGATGGAAAGGTAACAGGCCGATATATCTCAGAAAACGTTTTCAGAGGCCGAAGTTAAAACAGTGACACGTGGCACACTGTACAAGTTTGCTCTCCTGTTTTATCCCAAAACAGGTCACGTTGCGACATTTGGCATATCTCTCTCTCAGAGAATCCAATTGAGGTCAGACCTGTCAGGATGGAAAGATAACAGGTCAGGCTATCTTAGGAAAATTTTTCAGACCCTGTGGATCAAAAATTTCGGAGTTACACCAGAAACAATCAGGTACATATTTCTGTCAAAACAGAATTATTTTTTGTACCTTCATTCATGGCTTCCAGAATTTAGGGCTTTGGAGAAAGTTGGAATTTTTGTAATCGGAGACCACGGCTGGATGCTACTCATCAAAATAGAAATTTAGAGACCAAGATCAGAATTTTTGGTTGAGCAGAAGGCCGGGCTTGATTAGACCCTAGTTCGGGACTTTGATCAGAAAAGTGGAAAATTAGGGCTTCTGTAAAAATGGGAATTTTTGAAATCTGTGACCACGGCTGGAAGCTCCTCAGAAAAATAGAAGCTTAGAGCTTTGGATCAAACATTTTGATGGGGAAAAAGAATGGGATTCATCAAACCCCAGTTCAGGGTCATGTACAGTGATTCCGGAAGTTTCAAAGGCAAAATTGAGGAGTGAAACTTTGCAGTTTTCAAATTCTGAATATACCAGTTTGATCATCTCATCATGGCGCATATTCCTATCCTTTCGGAAGTTTGAAATTCAAAGTTTGAATTTTTGGGGTTTCTCTGACAAACCCATATCTAGCTCCAGGTCCAGTTCTTGCAAATCAAGTGGATTGGGTTAATCCTAGAAGAAGATGGATTGATCATCTGCATGAGTGAAGAAGTTCTAGTTTCAGAGGGAGATAAGGCTAAGGTCTTACATAAGAAGATTACAAGCGATCTCGACAGGTATGACTCATCGAGGTATGTTTCGATATTTGTCCATGATTAAGTTTATGATATGTTTGTCTTCATGTTATTACGGTTAGTACAATTTTGATTTTAGATTTGTCGTTTCACCTTAACAAAATTATGAATGCATGATAGAAGATATTCATTGGTTAGGGTGTTGACACTTATGATTGTACTAATGCATTATGGTGTTGTATGAGGTTTATGTTGTCTACTAACATGAAAGGTACACCAAGAAAGACAAAGCATGTTCCAGTTCAAGAACATATGATCATGATGACATGAGGATAAAGACTCATCCATTGTCATGGATCTCATAGAAGATCCATTTACGAGGTATGTATAACTTGGTTTTATAATGGCTAACCTATGAGATATACAGGTTACTAGCACAAGTCATTGAAGAAGAACAAGAAGACATCATGTGAGTATGTTAGACATAACTGACTAGCATGCTAATCCAGGTATGTTTTTACTATATCAAGATAGAATCCTACTTTGTGTTAGGATCTTATACTGTTGTTGATAATGATTATTCATGAAGTCATAGGTTTGAATAATCATGGTTATATGTATATTATGTGTCTTACCATAATTGATGATATGACTAACCAGAAGAATCATGAAGGTAATCACAGGATTTATGCATATTATATCTCTTCTCTTAATTGATGATTCAACTAACCCGAACAGTCATAGGTTTTAGTAATTATAGGTTTAGACATGTTATGCTTCTTGTGATTTGACTAACCATAAGAATCCTACATAAATCTTGAATGCTAATGCTTATTATTTCTAATTGAAATGATCATGAGTATACATGCTTGAGATTATTGTGTTTTTAATAGTATACTAATGAATGTATGATTTTATATGAATCATGATACTAATAAGCATGCATAGGGACCAAGGATGAATATGAGTTCAAGAACAGGTAATTCAAGAAGCAAAGATCAAGAGGGAGCACACTCCAGTTGCTCCTGCCAGAAAGCAAAGGAGCACACTCCAGTTGTTCCTGCAATAAAGAAAAGGAGCACACTTCAGTAGTTTATGCAAGGATGCATATATTCAGAGGGAGTTGACCATCTTTCTACATTCCACAACAGAAAGGTATAGAAGAAGCTACTTCAGTTTAGGACTCCAACAGCTCCTGCAAGGAAGCAAAGACTCAGAGGGAGTCCACCCAACGAACAAAGAAAGATAAGTATTTTAATTATCATTTCTTGCATATGTGTTTGTTTAAATAAAATTGTTCAATGATGTATATGCTCATGATATGTATTGTGCATATTAGAATAATTTCATTGATGAACAGTATACTACTAATATGCATGGGTAAGTGGCCTATGGCACTGTACAACATTCCATTGCTACTTATCTAGAATTAAACCTCTTTGCTGACATGTTGGGAGTTGTGCACACTCTTAACAATGTTCTGGTAGAGATTGGAAGGCATCTAGAAAGTTACGGGATATGGATAAATGTTGTATTGAAGCATTGGCTAAGATAATTGCATGACTGTATGACATATTTCTTTATGTGTAAGAATTTGTTCTGAAAATTATGAGATGTTTCTAATCATGCAATTTAACCTGTTTTGTAGGATAGACCGTATATCTTCACCTACAAAAGGACTACAACATTTGTTCCAGCAACAAAGATATCTATTGAAGATATTGAAGTTCCCAGGATCTGGGATAAAGAAATGGAATGCCATGATCCGTCGATCATGAAGAATGATGTTTGGGATGTAGTCCCAAGACCTGAAGGGAAGTTTGTTATGACTTCCAAATAGAACTATCAGATCAAGCATGTTGCAGATGGCAGCATTGATAAATACAAAAGTGATGAAATAGAAGATGCACAAGATGGATTTCAAGACAGCATGGTGTAGTCATATATGTGGTAGGATAGACAGCTTTCTATCCAGTTTGGGATTTACCAAGAGTAAAGCGGATTCCAACCTTTACTACAAGGTTGAGGAAGGAAATCCAGTGATACTACTTTTGTATGCGGATAACCTGTTTGTTACAGGTGAAGATAGATTGATTGCTGACATGCAGCGGAAGCTTACTGCCGAGTTCAAGATGAAGAACTTGGGGTTGATGCACCATTTGTTTTTGGCATGGAGGTGTGGCGGAGTGATGGAATCTTCCTTGGTCAAGGGAAGTATGCAGTAGAAATCTTGAAGAGGTTCGGAATGATGGATTGCAAGGCCATGGCCACACCAATGGCATCGAATCTGAAGCTTCTATGAGATGCTGCATCTGAGCTAGTTGATGTCTCTATGTATCGTCAGATGATTGGGTCCTTGATGTACCTGACGAACACAGACATTTGCTTTGTTGTGAACACATTGAGCCAGTTCCTGACGGATCCGAGGAGTGTTCACCTGGTTGCTGTAAAGCATGTTCTGAGGTACCTGAAGGGTACAGTGGATTATGGGCTCAGGTATGAGGTGAATCAAAAGTTTAACCCGC
Organism: Larix kaempferi; assembly: GCA_027924585.1. Classification (NCBI taxonomy): domain Eukaryota; kingdom Viridiplantae; phylum Streptophyta; class Pinopsida; order Pinales; family Pinaceae; genus Larix; species Larix kaempferi. The sequence goes on along the minus strand of BSBM01000103.1, from coordinate 14,275,661 downwards.
AGGGTTATGTTGATTCAGATTGGGCTGGCAGTGCTGCAGATAGGAAGAGCACATCTGGGTGCTGCTTCAGTATGGGATCAGAAGTGATCTCTTGGTTTAGCAAGAATCAATCCTACGTAGCACTGAGTACAGCTGAGGCAGAGTATGTTGCAGCCTGTTCAGCTAGTTGTGAGGCAGTATGGCTACGGAAGCTACTGTCTGAGTTATTTGATCTCCTATTGGATGCTACTGGTATCTTCTGTGATAACCAGAGTTGTGTGAAGCTGTCCGAGAACCCAGTGTTTCATGACAGGTCGAAACACATAGAGATCAAATATCACTATATCAGGGATATGGTGCAGAGAGGAGCCAAGATAGGTGTCCAGGAGAAACATTAAATTTAAAAAGGGGAGCCAAGATAAAATAATTTATCCCTTCTAAAAATGGATTTAAACCTCTTTTATTCCACAAAAATCTATAGGTAGCTCCCATTTTTCCCTAATTTCTAGAAATGGCAGTTGCTATGGGCTCTTTCACCTTCTATCGATCATGGAAATCGAAGTCCAAGTTACATTCGTCTAGATTTTATGGGTTGAATATGGTTTTGGAAGTTGCATAATGTACACACGATAAGGGAAGTTGATATTTACTATAAGGTATTATAGTGACCCATTTTCATCTAGGAGAGTTCTAAATACCATTACCTCAGATCCAAAGTTTCCCTAAGAAACATGGGGATTGTGAAGCTTGCGATTGGCGATGCGGAAATAAATTTTTTCTGGGTGTTTGGGGAACATGCTTGGGGAATGGGAATTCATTTATATCCCTGTAATTGGGGATGTATAAGTCCATGAATTTCCAAGGAGAAACTTGCCGAAAGATTCACCAAGACTTCACAAGGTTTTATAATTTAGTAAAAGCTTCGCCAATATTTTACAAGGTTTTATTATTTAGTGAAATATTCACCAATAATTTACAAAGTTATATAATTCAATGAGAGATTTGTCAAAAAATTATATATACATAATACAACATCGATAAAATAGGCTTCCTATTTTCCTATTTATCATGGGGATTCACCCATTGATTATACATAGAAATTTAGGGGGGGTTCTTAAAATTTTCCCTGTGTCAGAGTTTCTCCACTCGAGATCTCTCTGTTGATGTATATGTAACTTCATAATGTATTTCATATATGTATATTGTATCCCTACAAAGATGTTATTATTCCTCTGTATGGAAGTGTCGTCATTTGTATTTACAAGTGTCACAAGTTGCATTTCATGTACCACAACTTGTATGTGATAGGTTATTAGACTACCAAGTGTGGGGTCAGCCCTGAGTTGAGTTACGATGGGTTATTAGACTCTCCTAGAGAAGTCGGTTCTGTTAGGTTATTAGGAAATTCAAGTCAGTGTATAAATAGAGTGAGGATGTCACTCTATTTGATCATTCACTTACTCATCTATTCACTCACTTGAGTGATGCGCACTAGTGAAGGAGGAGAAGCTGCTAAGGAGACTATCTCTTGTACTTGGGTTTTGTATCATTGCTCTTTCTATCTCTGAGGAAGTTGCAGGGTTTTTCACCTTCTTGGTTTTCCCCGAGGAAACTATGTGTCTATTGTCTCTTGTTCTTGTCTCTTGTGATCGCTATGCTGTACATGTTATTTTCTCAGATAAGATCCTAGATCATTTTTTAATTAATGCTCAAAAGCTAACATGGTATCAGAGCTAACCTGAGAAGAAGACACTCTGCAGCTGCGGAAGCTAGGGCTTCTTGATTTTTGGGTTTATCTCCATATATATTCAAATGCAGTAGGCTAGATTGACTCTCCTAGCAAGGGCGCATCTTTCCGTCGAGACAAAATTCAATTTTGAGCTTTTTCAATTTTTGACCTAACAATTAGGGTTTCTGTAAAAATTGGAATTTTTTAAATCTGAGACCACGGCTGGAAGCTCCTCTGAAAAATCAAATTTTAGAGCCTTGGATCGAACTTTTTGGTTGGGTGAAGTTCCAGGAAAATCAAACCTTAATTCAGGGTCCTGTCTAGTGAATCTAGAAGTTTCAAGAGTAATTTTGAGGGCTGACAATTTGCAGATTTCAAAATCTGAGTATACTAGCTTGACCAGCTCAGCAAGGCGCATCTTTCTATGCTTTCAGAAAGTTGAAATTAAAAGTTTGAATTTTTAGGGTTTCTCTGACAAACCCTAATCCAGCTCCATATCCAGTTTTCAGCAAGTCAAGTGGTAAGACCTAATAACTTTTCTATTTCCATTTGAAGTACTCTCTAAAATGTCTCACCACACAAAGCTTGAGGATAAGCTTGAAGGGGCTGATAACTTCCAAGCATAGAAGTATAGGATTGGGTTAATCCTAGAAGAAAATGAATTGGACACCTACATAAGGGAAGATGTTCCAATTCCAAAGGGAGATGAGGCTAGGGCCTTAGACAAGAGGAACTTGGTCAAAGCTAAGAGAATCATTGCTGATTCTATCAAGGACCATCTCATACCACATGTGTCATCTCTAAATACACCTAAGAGATGTTTGAATCTTTGACCAAGTTATTTGAAGGGAAGAACATAAATCGGAAGATGACCTTGAGGAATCAACTAAAGAATGTCAAGATCCAGAATGCGGAAACTATGCAGTATTATTTCTCAAGGGTCTCCCAGATAAAAGAACAACTTGAAGTTGTGGGAGAAGATATAGAGAATGGAGAAGTGGTAATGACCACTCTTAATGGCCTTCCTAGGTCATGGGATTCCTTCATCCAAGGAATTTGTGCTAGGAAGAAACTTATCACTTTCAGTAGACTGTGGTAAGAATGCTCACAGGAAGAAGCTCGAATTATAGCTCGAGAAGAGAAGATGGGGAATCAAAACCAAGCTCTCATGGCACACTCCAAGAAGTATGATAATAGAAAGGGACATCACTATAGTAAGAAACAAAAGCATCATCATCAGAACCAGAGGGGTAACCTTAGATCTCGAAGAAACATATCCAATGACCGATGTTTTACATGTGATGAAAAGGGACACTATTCCAGGGATTGTCCTAGAAACAATAACGATAGTTCCCACAAGAAGAAGAACATCAAAAGAAGACATCATGCTCACACTGCAGACGATGATGAACCTCCCAGGAAGAGGGATAGGGAAGAAAGTGAAGATTCTTCAAGTGATGAAGAGTATGTTTTGATTTATGCCCTCATCGGTACTATTGCTCACGGAAGCAATGATTGGATTATAGATAGTGGGGCTTCCAAACATATGACAGGATTCAAAGGATCCTTTGTAAACCTATCTGAACATGAATCACCCCATAAGGTGAAACTTGGGGATGACTATCAGTATCCCATAAAAGGAAGTGGTGATGCCTCCTATAATCTAGACTATGGAAAGTCTATGAAGATGAAAGATGTACTATATGTTCCAGGTCTCAAGAAGAATCTTCTCTCCATATCTGCTTTGGATGCAAAAGGCATAATGGTTGCATTTATAGATGGCCAAGTTCTTATGTCGCCAAAAGGTAAAACCATTGATGATGCAGTAGTGATTGGAGAGCAAGAGGGAGGATTATACAAATTGAAGGGCCAACCAGAACAAGCCTTGGTTCATGAATCAGTAGAACCAAGTGAACTTTGGCATAGAAGGCTTTCACATGTGCACTATAGGGCATTACCTATTGCAAACAAAGCAGTTGAAGTTCTTCTTGAAATCAAGACAAAGCATGAAGGCATTTGCAAAGGTTGTGCAAAAGGAAAGAATACAAAGAAGACATTTCCAAGTAGTGAAAGCAAGGCAAAAGGAATATTGGAGATTATCCACTCTGATGTATGCGGTCCGATGTCTTCCAGTTCTCTGAGTGGGTATGTATACTATGTTTCTTTCATTGATGATTTATCTAGGAAGACTTGGGTTTATTTCTTAAAGAATAAAGATGAAGTGTTTGATAAGTTCAAGGAATTCAAAACCTTGATAGAAAATCAAATGATAAGAAGATAAAGATCTTTAGATCCGACAATGGTGGAGAATTTACTTCAGGAGACTTCAAGAAGCTATGCACTGATTCAAGGATTAAGAGGGAGTTGACTACTCCTTACAATCCACAACAAAATGGGGTTGCAGAAAGAAATAATAGAACCATCATGGAAGCAGTTAGGGGAATGCTTCATGATCAAGATCTACCTATGCACCTCTGGGAAGAAGCAGCAAGGACAGTTGTATATGTGCAAAACAAAACACCTCATAAGATACTTGACAACAAAACACCAGAAGAAGTGTTCACTGGAAAGAAGTCAGAAGTTAGCCATCTCAGAATATTTGGTTGTCCAATGTACACACACATTCCAAAGGAAAAGAGGACAAAGCTAGATCCTTTAGGAAAGAAGGGAAACTTTGTGGGTTACAGTGAAAGCTCGAAGGCATACATAATCTACTTTCCAGGGTTCAAGAAGATTGATATCAGTAGGGATGTAACTTTTGATGAAGACTTGGCATACATCAAATCAAGGAAGACACCTGCTGAAGACAATGAAGAACCAAGAATGTCCAGAACACAAGACACCACCATGAATGAAGTTATTCCAGAAGAAGATCGTGAAATATTGTAGATCCACCCCATGAGAAGAACTCTCACAAGAGGAAACCAGCATGGGCTAGAGAGCTCATCCAAGATGCAGAAAGGTATGGTATTCTAGAGGAGGAACAAAGAGAAAGAAAAAGGACTAGGTCACATACCAACTATGTTGCCTTACTTTGTGATATTATGAACAAATAACCTTCCAGTTATGAAAAAGCAGCGGAAATGAAAGAATGGAAGGATACCATGGTCGAGGAATATCAGTTGATCATGAAGAATGATGTTTGGGATTTGGTCCCAATACCTAAAGGGAATTCTATTGTGACTTCCAAGTGGATCTATAAGATCAAGCATGTTGCAGATGGTAGCATAGAAAAATACAAGGCAAGGTTTGTAGCTCCTGGCTTCTCCCAGAAAGAGGGGATAGATTATGAAGAGAATTTTTCTCCTATAGCCAGATACACTTCCATCATAACAATACTTTCTCTGGCTGTAGTGATGAAATGGAAGATACACCAGATGGATGTCAAGACTGCTTTCTTGAATGGTGTAGTCGAAGAGGAAGTGTATGTGGAGCAGCCACTTGGTTTTGACACACATGACAGGGAGTCATATGTGTGCAAGTTGAATAAAGCCTTGTATGGCTTAAAGCAAGCTCCTAGGACTTGGTATGGTAGGATAGACAGCTTTCTATCCAGCTTGGGCTTTACTAAGAGTAAAGCAGATTCCAATATTTACTACAAGGTTGAGGAAGGCAATCCAGTGATACTACTATTGTATGTCGATGACCTGTTTGTAACAGGTGAGGATAGATTGATTTCCGAAACAAAGAGGAAGCTTGCTACCGAGTTTGAGATGAAGGACTTGGGGATGATGCACTACTTTCTAAGCATGGAGGTGTGGCAGAGTGCAGATGGAATCTTCCTTGGACAAGGGAAGTATGCAGTAGCGATCCTGAAGTGGTTCAGGACGATGGACTGCAAGGCCATGGCCACACCTATGGCATCGAACCTGAAGCTTCTATGTGATGCTTCATCTGAGCCGGTTGATTCCATGATGTATCATGATATGATTGGGTTCTTGATGTACCTGACGAATACGAGACCATATATTTTCTTTGCTGTGAACACCTTGAGCCAATTCCTGACAAATCTGAGACATGTTCACCTGATTGCTGCAAAGCATATTCTGAGGTACCTAAAGGGCACAGTTGACTATGGGCTCAAGTATGATGCGAATCAAAAGTATGTTGCAATTTGTTCGGCTAGTTGTGAGGAAATATGGCTTAGGAAGCTACTATCTGAATTATTTGATCTCTAATTGAGTGCTACTTGTATATATTGTGATAACTAGAGTTGTGTGAAGTTGTCAGAGAACCCGGTGTTCCATGACAAGTCGAAGCACATTGAGATCAAGTATCACTATATCAGGGATATGGTGTAGAGAGGAGTAGTGAAGCTCCTGTATGTTGCAAGGGATGAGCATATAGCCGATGTGTTGACCAAGCCATTGGGAAGAGTGAAGTTTGAATACTTCAGAAAGAGACTTGGTGTACTTTAGATCGAGATTCCCTCCAGAGGGAAGTGATGAGTACAGAGGCACAGATGCACATGAGCCATTCTCACATAGTGGTAGGTAGGTCCTCCTATGGTGCAGATATAAGGGATGGGGCCATTCTCACATGGTGGTAGGTATGTCCTCCCATGGTGCAGATGTAAGGGTCGGGCCATTCTCACATGGTGGTAGGTATGTCCTCCCATGGTGACATGTAAGGGTTGGGCATGGCTTTTCCGACATGGTGGTAGGTGTGTCCTCCCATGGTCGTTGATGTAATTTTCGAGCCTTTCCGACATGGTGGCAAGTGTGTCCTCTTATGGTCGTTGTAAGTGTTGTGCCTTTCTGACATGGTTGTAGGTGTGTCCTCCCATGGTCGTGATGTAAGTACTGATCCCTTCCTAGATGGTGGTAGGTAGGTCATCCCGTGCCGATGTATGTAAGTGTTGTGTGATGTGCATCTGGGTTGTGCTTTGTGGACTATAAGGTGATATGAAGACGATGATGTGACAATATGGTACACAGGTTTTACAGAGGCATATAATCAGTCCTGATATGCTCTTGCCGGTTTTGCAGAGGCAGTATAATCAGTCCTGAGAGATCTTGCAAATTTTGCAGAGGCAGTATAATCAGTCCTTAGGTGTACCTACTTGATGGCTTGCTCACAGAGATGATGAAGACCTACATGGAGGCTAGGCCTGCATCCAACATAAAAAAGGATTGTCTCTGTACAACTTCCTATGATGAGTAGAATGGAGATTAATTGAGATAGCAGCAGCAGTAACGATGACGATGATCCAATGAAGATGATTCAATGACGATGATCCAGTGACGATGATCCAAGAAGAAGACTTGTGCTAGAAGACCTGTGTCAAGAAATACCTTCCTAGTTAAGAGGGAGTGTTGATGTATATGTAACTTCAGAATGTATTTCATATATGTATATTGTATCCCTACAGAGATGTTATTATCCCTCTATACATAAGTGTCGTCATTTGTATTTACAAGTGTCACAAGTTGCATTGCATGTACCATAACTTGTATGTGATGGGTTATTGGACCACCAAGTGTGGGGTCAGCCTTGAGTTGAGTTACGATGGGTTATTAGACTCTCCTAGAGAAGTCGGCCCTATTAGGTTATTAGGAAATTCAAGTCAGTGTATAAATAGAGTGAGGGTGTCACTCTATTTGATCATTCACTTACTTATCTATTCACTCACTTGAGTGATGCGCACTAGTGGAGGAGGAGAAGCTTCTAAGGAGACTATCTCTTGTACTTGGGTTTGTTATCATTTCTCTTTCTATCTTTGAGGAAGTTGCGGGGTTTTTCACCTTCTTGGTTTTCCCCAAGGAAAATCTATGTCTATTGTCTCTTGTGATTGATATGTTGTACATGTTATTCTCTTAGATAAGATCCTAGATCATTTTTAATTAATGCTCAAAATCTATCACCCTCTCCCTTACACGGCTACAATCCAACTTTGGTCTCATCTCACAACTCACCGAGCTCAATGGGTGCACAGAATACCTGGCCGGAATCCTTTGCTCACAGCATACCAAACTCAATGGGTGCACACGCAAGAGGATGAAGATGCACGGCCACAATCCAAATTTGCTCACAGCTCACAACTAAGTTAAATAAATGGTTGCAAAGAAGCCCTAGCCACAATGCTCTACTCATAGCTCACTGAACTCAAAGGTTGCATGCGCGAGAGGCTAAAGATTACAATGAAACATGTTTGGCACGAGAGGTAGAAAGGTGAGGTTATGTTGTTTGTTTTTTTTTGTATTGTTATTTTTAGTTGTTTTATTTTTTTATGTATTTAATATATATATATATATATATAGGTAGAAAGGTAAGGTTTTGTTGTTTGTAATTTTTTTGTATTATTTTTTATGTATTTAATATATATATATATATATATATATATATATTGAAATAAAATAAATAAATAAATTTAAAATAAGATTTTATTTAAAAAATTGATGAAAAATTTTAAATTAAAAATTTAACGACAATCTTAGTGATGATGACGTTGATGAAATCGGTGTCGATGATGATGATCATCATCACCATTACCACCATCCTGATCATCATCATCATCAACATTGAGAACATCATTGTCATCATAAGCATCATCCTTAATGTCATTGTCATCGTCAATCATCATCATCATCATCATAAACAACACCATCGTCATTGTCATCATCATCATCATAAACATCGATGTCATCACTATTCATTAGCACAATCATCATAAACAACAACATCGTCATCATCATAATCTTCATTATCATCATCATCACCATCATTATCATCATCATCATCATCATTATCATCATCATCATCAACAACAAGAACATCATCAACATCATCATCATCATCGCCAGCCCCATCATAATTTTCATCATAACTATTCATCATCACAATCACCATAAGCAACAACATCATCATCGTCACCATCATCGTCATCATCATCATCGTTTTCATCATCATCATCATCATCATCATAAGAATCATGATTACTTTTTTTGTCGCCATTAATCATCATCACCGTCATCATCATCATAAGCATCATCATTACCGTCGTTGTTGTCATTAACCATCATCATCATCACCATAAACAACACCATTATCGTCATCATCATCATCGTCATCGTCGACATAATCACTATTAAACATATCAATCATCATAAACAAAAACATTGTCATCGTTGTTAACACCCAAAAAGTGCTCACTAGCTCATTTCCCTATTCACATGACCCATTTGTCCACTTTTTCACCATCTGAGCCTCCGAAACCAACAAAAGGTCACCAAAAGACCTTAGTACACCCCTTTTTCCATTAAAAAAGATTATTTTTCCAAGAAAATCATAAAAAACCCTCAAAAAGGGTCCAAATTCCCAAAAATATTAAAAAGGGAATTAAAATATTATTTTTATTCAAAAAAGGAAAAAGGAGGGAAAAGTACCTAAACCATGTTGGTCAATACCATTTGGTTTCCACAAAACCACAAATGGTATTCCCCACCACCAAAACCTATAAAAAGGTGGTAGGGGCTCCTCATTTCACATCCATCCATTATCTCATCCTTATGCTGCTGAAATCTCCCCTGAGCATTTTGGCCATTGCAAACCACATTGGAGAAGAGACCATTGGAGATTGGAGTTGCTCATCCTTGGAGCCATTCAACCTCACCATTAGAGGTATTGATTCCGCAAGCACTTGCTTGCCCCATTCTTTCAATACAAATTCTTTATTTTATATGTTCTTGTTCTTGATTTTAAATTACTTTTGTTATTTGCTTAATATCTTTGCTTAGATCCATGAATAGTCTTGTTTAATTAGTTTATTGTTATTTATTTCCATTGAAACTGCTGCTACTAGTTAGCAGGTGCCCATAGCACTAAGCCTGGTTGCAAAACTGGGCCAACAGTTTATCGTCTGTTTGAGTCACAATACTTTTAGATTAGGTGTTTGCATGATTTCAACCTACCTGTGGTCTAGTTACACCTATTTTTTCTAGGAGCCGCTTGCATGTTGGTATTCTGACCAGTTGTTGCATTCCTCCACTTATTGTAGCACAGCTGCTAGAATAAGTGCCTTTTTTTAGGATTGATTTTTTGGCCTGAGAGCCTTCTTTTTTCACTCCCCTTCTTGCACCCTTGGTTGCAATAGGGTTTTGAGTCTTTTTATATATATCACCACCTGATACTTAAATAATTTTTTTTTTTTACCCAAACACATATTCTCACCATTGAGAATTTTAGACGCTCTCGTCGTCTACAGGGCGAACTCCCAGAGTTTAGTCCACTTGGCTCTCCACGTCACGGACGCAGAGCCTTATCCCTTGATTCGACACATCGTCAATCAATTAGACAGTCATCCGATTCTGACATACCCCACTTCACCTTTGATTTGGAGGTAGAATCCGAAAACCCCACAGAGTTACCACCAACCACAATTATGTCTGGAACACCATTTGATCCACTATTTACAACTAGACCCATCACGTTCATGGACCCTCTTGTCCACAACATTGTTATGGCCAAGCGCCATCCGCATATGTACCTCCTACATACTATGCTCAACCTACGGTACAGACCCCCATGCAGTTCCCACAACAGCCCATGCATTACCCACAACCGGTTGCACCAGCTAACCTCACACCTCCACCAGCTCAGGGGTACCAACAACCCCAACAGGCAACTGGACCACCTCCAGCTCCACCTGCATACTATCCACCGCAACCTGCTCCCGCACCTGCGGCTCCTCAGAATCCCCCCAATGCTCAAGGGCATGTGTACACACAACAACATCAGCCCCAATACCAAAATAACCAACGCAACCAGGGTGGGCAACCAAACCGCGGAAGAGGACGCAACCGTGGAAACACTCAAAACCGTAACCAAGCTCCACAACCTACCCATCCTCCGCAAAACAATAATGCGGCGCCTGCTCATCAGAATCCTGATCGACCACCTAAGCAAGCCAAAAATGCTAATTTACGAACAAACCATCCTTGTTCCATTTGCGGTGTCTATGGCCACTATACCCACGCTTGCCCACATCTGGAGCGAGCTCGACAACTATGGACAAATGACGCCCATCGTCAAGGGCAGGCGGCTCCTCAGCCGCCACTCAACCCCCCACCACCTCCACAACAACCTTTGGTATTACAAAACCCTTTTCCAACACAAGGAGTGGTGAACACTCAGCCATTAGCCCCCCCACAGGGCAATGTGCAACCACAACAAATTACTTACGCAACTCCTGACCAACCCATGTTTGATTCAGGCACCCACCACTTATTGATGATGTCCACTGCCGACGTCAATATCCAAACCCGTCGGAACCAATACGGACCGACTTCTGAAGCCCCCCCTACCGAAAAGGATACTAATGCTCATCCCACTTATCAGACATTACGTATACCTCAGGTTCCACTCGATGGCGCTTCTAAAGCACCTCGCTTCCCCCTTCGCCGAATCAACAACAACCCCAATGCACGGGCTGCGTCCAATTACAACATTATAGATGACTTAGCTCAATCTCCCACAGCCATGTCTGTGTTAGAAGTCTTAAAAAACTGTCCTACGCAGTGCAAGACTTTACTTTCCGCCATTGGGGCGATCGACCCAAATGATTTGAAATTGATGACCTTTGATTTAGACCAGTCTGAACCACGTCTGCCTTCCACCATAGCAGTCCAAGTTTCTGTTTCTATTCGGAATCTTGTCATCCATCGATGTATCATCGACGAGGGTGCCTCCACATGCGTCATGTCCACATTTGTTTGGCAGAAGTTGGGATCCCCTACTCTCCAGCAAACCACCACAGCATTGCGGGCCTACGACGGCCGGTCAGCTCAACCCCAAGGTCTTTTAGCCAATGTCCCTGTCCAGCTGGCGGGTAAAACCGTGCTCATTGACATTGAGGTCATCAATGCCCAACTAGACTATAACCTTTTACTTGGTCGCAGCTACATGTACGCCATGCGGGCTATTGCCTCATCCGTATTTCGCACCATGCAGTTCCCCCATGAGGGACGCGTGGTCAAGGTTGATCAACTCACCTACTATGATCCCAATGCCCCTGCAGCACCCAAAAATGTTCTCCCCATGGTTGAACAACCCGCTTCTAGTGCAACTACCTCCTTTGTTTCTTTTGTGGGACCCGGACTTTACTCAGATACACCAATGACCTCTACATTCCAGGCCATTCCACCACCGTCACCGGAGACCCACGTCGCAAACCTCTGTACTCTTTCACAGAATACACAAACACCTGGTAGTCAACCACCATTGGTCCCTAGTCACATCGGTTTTACACCTATCCACACAATCCCCTTTCTATTTCCTCCTTCGGGTGTAGTAAGCGCCCCGGTTATGGCTACCCTTAGTCTCCCCGGGTTAACATTGGGATTACCCGTGTGGTATATTACACCTCCCGTTCCTCCACCAACACCAAATGTCATCCTACAACCGGTGCAACCCATTGTTACTTCTACCCAACCACCTCCCGGTATCACGACTCCTTCATCGTCGACGAATCCCCCTCCATTAGTCAGGCCCACTGGGGGCAGAGGCCCACAACCATACACTGCGGTTCCCCCACCCAAGGCAGTTAAACCTCCCCCCGTATTTCGTGCTCCTCCAAAATGCTCGCTGTGTGATGAGTTAGGCCATCCAACCCATCAGTGTCCACAGTTATCTGCATTGCAGGAACACATGCAAATGTTGGACGACGACCCCAACATCCCGGTGGTTAAACTAGATCCAAACCCCATGCCTCGCGATAAATCACTGCGTACCAACCACCCATGTGCGATATGCGGTATTTACGGCCACTACTCCCATAACTGTCCTGCCATCCCAGATTACAGAGCAGCCCTCTACGAGATGAACAATTTGGACCTTGAAACGGCACCCCCTACTTAATCGAGGAGATATACCCTCTCGCATCATCCTCATCCGGAGATATTAACACCATTTACACGGTTTCCACTGGATACCCCTCTGTCCGGTCGGCCCCTTCAATTGATCCCTTAGACACACATGTTCAACCCTTTCAAATCGACGAGGAAACCACATGTCCACAACATGGGGGCAGGCCCAAAATCTTGCTTACTCATCATCATCGTGATTCTCGTCGGAGATACTGGAAACATCCACCCCACAAAGGGAATCCCCCATCATCATATCATCACTTCAGTATGCCACCACAGCCCACAGCCTCATGGTATAACACCCTGCTAGCAGTTGCTCAATGCCCTATTGATCTCTCTCTGAGACAACATCTGCACCACATTGACACCTCTGAGTTAGGGGGCATAATAGATTACCTCGACCCCAGGATAGGGGGCATGATCAATCATTTTGAACCTTCCCCATCATCTCTATCTCAACACCTCAATGAGCCCATCGTTCAAACCAACACACATGTGATCCACAATCACAAACCCCATGCAAATAGCATGGGGGCAGGTCATTAACCTTGCTCACTTTTTCATATTCGTGATCTCAACCTTTTTTGAGGTCACGTGTCACTTGTATATTTGAGTTGATTTTATACACATAGTATTTCCCCCTACGGGTCATCATTTCTCCCCACCACTGCATCATTGGCTTGGTGGGCTCACCTTTATTTGTAGCAATTTTTAAACCTAGTTATTTGCTTTGACCATTCCGAAGTCCTTATGACCTCTGTTTTTCGCACCATTTGTATCGCCGGATTCAGTTTTTCCAAGCCCATGATGATGCTTGAGATCATTTCTCGCTCTCACGCCCAGATTTTTCGGGCATTTTTTACCATGCCCCCTCGTCGCCTCGGTTTGCATGCCACATCGGCCGTTATCCATTTTCGACGAGTTTTATATCGTCGGATCCAGTTTTCCACGCTCGTGATGATGCTTGAGATCATTTCTCGCTCTCACCTTTCAATTTTTCAGGGCATTTTTTCCATGCCCCCGCGTCACCTCGGTTTGCGCGCCACATCGGCCGTCCTCCATTTTCGACGTGCCTTATATCGTCGGAGCCAGTTTTCCGAACCGATGACGATGCTTGAGACCTTTTCTCACCCTCATCAATCCACTTTTGTTCGGTATAATTTTACCCCTTTTTCGGGCCGAGCAACCCCTTTTACGAAAAAGGCACTTAGGGAGTTTCTGTTAAGCTCTTTTCTGACTCTTAAAAACAATGAAAAGATTGCCGAGCAACCTTGCTTCCTTTCATGCTCTCTAAACGTATCTGAAAGGGCGTCTACATGGTATAAGTTTACCCCTTTTCCGGACCTTGTAGACTAATTACGAAAAAGGTATACTCTAGTCACATCGGCTAGAAGAGTTCTCCATCCGCATCATTTTATGCTTTTTCGGGACTTGGAGACTAAACTACGAAAAAGAACACCAATAGAGTCCACTTACCGCTTTCAGACTCTCTAAACATGAAAGCAACCATGAGCATGAGCCATCCTGGGCTCACAAAATCCACAGGACCGTACCATTTCAGAGCACACTTTTATCCCTTCTTGGAGCTCATTAAAACTACGAAGAAGGAATCAATGGTGCCTCTTGGCACCACGACAGATCACATCTACTCATTAGGCAGCTTCCCCATTTTGGTCGCCTTTGTTCAGAGTATTCTGCAGTATGTCACCTTGATAATCCCTCGACAGCACCTATCAGCTCGTCCTCCCCCCCAGAGTCAATACATACCATTCAGTCAAAGCAATGATCCCCACACCTACAAGACAGTTCACCACGCTACCAGGTCAACCATCTCATCATGCTCTGAACAAAGGAAGTTTGAGTCTACCCATTTTTTGACCCATTAATTTCCCATTCCCACAAGTATATCAGACCTACCATCAGTACTACAACACTTCAGTTTTACACCTCGTGCTCCTATCAAGGAAACATCATTGCCTTGTTAGTTGCTGGTCTCCCTCTGTCGACGACAACCACATTGATTCCAAAGGATAGACCTAGAGGTCCCTTTGTCTTGGACTCATTACCATTTATGATGAGTGCCTACGAATCATTTCGAGAGGAATCCTCAGTGCCTCTCCGAATGGTTGTTTCTCACATGCTCGACTTCAACACCTTGATCGCATCGTTGAGACTCGCACAGGGTATGGTCCGTTCAGTTATTAGTCGAAGACCCCGTATACCACCTGACTCCTCCACATTTGAGAGTCTACCTATGGATACAACCAGTTACATTTTTTCTATAGATATCCGGGTTGCGTATGGCGACAGTATTCAGATGTACCCCAGTTTTATACTCCCTCGAGTATACAGATACAAATACTTCCCAGAGATGGCTCACAGTCATTAAGTCCATACAGATGATTGAACACCTTCAGTTTCAGCAGTTCAACAGTTATTCCAGTGTATCAGTTATTGAGATCAGCCATGATCATGAGTATATCCCACAATAATGTCCCCTCTGGACCATTATGATGTACCAGTATATTTCTTTACGTATTAGATCCCCCTTCTTGGGACTAATTGTTTTGTATATGTCTTGATACGAGCATGGGAATGCCCGCCTCGTCCTTCATCAGAGATTATACCTCATTCATATTGAGGCCATGTAATATTTTTTGTTTTTGCAGCTTCCAAGGGCCGTGTCTCCAGTCTCCAACCGGTCTCTTCTCTCCCCTAAAACCCCAGAAAAAGACAAAGAACTATGATGTCTATCGGCCATACGATGAGCTCCTGCCCTCACACATCAGGGGGCAATCTGTTAACACCCAAAAAGTGCTCACTAGCTCATTTCCCTATTCACATGACCCATTTGTCCACTTTTTCACCATCTGAGCCTCCGAAACCAACAAAAGGTCACCAAAAGACCTTAGTACACCCCTTTTTCCATTAAAAAAGATTATTTTTCCAAGCAAATCATAAAAAACCCTCAAAAAGGGTCCAAATTCCCAAAAATATTAAAAAGGGAATTAAAATATTATTTTTATTCAAAAAAGGAAAAAGGAGGGAAAAGTACCTAAACCATGTTGGTCAATACCATTTGGTTTCCACAAAACCACAAATGGTATTCCCCACCACCAAAACCTATAAAAAGGTGGTAGGGGCTCCTCATTTCACATCCATCCATTATCTCATCCTTATGCTGCTGAAATCTCCCCTGAGCATTTTGGCCATTGCAAACCACATTGGAGAAGAGACCATTGGAGATTGGAGTTGCTCATCCTTGGAGCTATTCAACCTCACCATTAGAGGTATTGATTCCGCAAGCACTTGCTTTCCCCATTCTTTCAATACAAATTCTTTATTTTATATGTTCTTGTTCTTGATTTTAAATTACTTTTGTTATTTGCTTAATATCTTTGCTTAGATCCATGAATAGTCTTGTTTAATTAGTTTATTGTTATTTATTTCCATTGAAACTGCTGCTACTAGTTAGCAGGTGCCCATAGCACTAAGCCTGGTTGCAAAACCGGGCCAACAGTCGTCATCATGATAATCATTCTCATCGGAATCAACATAAACATCAAGAACATCATTTCTGTCGTAGTCATCAAAAACATCATCATCGTTGTCATCGCGACCATCATTGTTGTCGTAGATATGATCATCATTATCATCATCATCGTCATCATTAGATTCAAAAACATCATCATAAACAACAGCAACATCATCATCATCAACATCGCCATCATCAAGAACATCATTGTCATCATAATTTTCATCATCATCGTCGTCATCAATTGTTGATGTAATTGTAACTTCGGAACGTATTTAACCTATATATATTGTATTCCTATAGAGATGTTATTATTCCTCTATACGGAAGTGTCGTCATTTATATTGTAAGTGTCGTAACTTATACTTGATGGGTTATTAGACCACCTTGTTGGGGTTGGCCCTGTATAAGTCATGTGGGTTAAAGGGTTATTAGACCACCCTATTGGGGGTCGGCCCTATCAGCATTATGTTCTGTGGTTAAGTTAAGTCCGACCTAGTAAAGCTTATTAGGCAAGTCAAGTCAAGTATAAATAGAGCGCGGGAGGCACTCTATTTGATCATTCACTTTCTCACTCACACACTCATTGGAGAGTGGCGCACTAGTGGAGGAGGATAAGTTGTTGCTAGGAGGACTATCTCTTGTACTTGGGTTGTATCATTTCTATATCTATCTCTGAGGAAGTTGCGGGGTTTTTCACCTTCTTGGTTTCCCTTAGTGAAACTCTATGTCTCTTGTGTGCTTGCATTATTGTGTCCATGTTTGATAGGCTGTAGATATGTTGTACATGTTATTCTCTTAGTTAAGATCTGTTAACACCCAAAAAGTGCTCACTACCTCATCTCCCTCATTACATGACTCATTTGTCCATATTTCCTACCATATTTGCCTCCAAAACCTTAAAAAAACATTAAAAAGCCTCCAAAAGGCCAAAAAACCCCCTTTTTTCCCCAAAATAATTTAAATTCCTCCAAAAATAGCAAAAAACCCTCGAAAAGGGCCATAAATTCCCAAAAATCAAATAAAAGGGAATAAAAAATATTAAAAAACAGTAAAAATAGGGAAAAATCCCTATACAATTGACCTAAACCGTATGGTACCCAAAACCATGGGTCAACACTCCACCACTAAAAAACCTATAAATAAGTGATGGAGGCTCCCCATTTCATATCCCCAATTCCTCCCATCCTTATGCTACCAAAAATTCTCTTGAAACCCTAGATCTCCACTTAGAGCTAATTTCCCACATGAGAACCCCTTTGGCCCATATCCAAAACACCTTGGAAGAAGGAGAAGGAACAACACTGGAGCATTGGAGCAGCCCCTGGACTACTGCAAAGGCTCCACCAACCTCACATTTGAGGTAAACTTAATACAAAACAATTTTTCATTATCTTGTCATTTCTTTTTTATGCACATGCTTAGAGTAGTTTACTATTTTTATTTACTGTCTTGTTTTTACCATTTTTATTGAACTGTTACTAAGGAGTCCCTTCTCCTTAGTAGGTGTTCATTTGCACAAGCTAGGGTGAAAACCCTAGCTACAGTTTTGGCAACTCCCCTAGTGTTCCTTTGAGTTTCTAGTTATAATTTTTAGAAGTTTTTAGTTTTCTGCAATAATTTTTCTGTTTTCCTCTTTCGGCTGTCCCTTTCGGCAGTTGGGTTTGCTGCCAAAAATCGCATATTTTTTCCCCATAGCTGCGATCCGACCGCGGCTTTCAACCTGTTTCATGCGATACGACCGCGGCTCTTAGACTGTTTCCTGCGATCTCCCTACGTATTTCAGTCTGTTTCCTACGATCCGATCGCGACTTTCAATCTGTTTCCAGCAATCCGACCGTGGCTCTCAGCCTGTTTCCTGCGATCTCCCCGCGGCTTCCAGCCTGTTTCCTGCGATCTACCCGTGAATTTTAGATTGTTTCCTGCGATCTCCCTGCGGCTTGCAGCCTGTTTCCTGTGATCTCCCCGCGGCTTTCAGCCTATTTTCTACGATCTCCCCACGGCTTTCAGCCTGTTTTCTGCGATCTCCCCGCAGCTTCCATCATGTTTCCTGTGATCTCCCCATAGCTTTCATCCTGTTTCCTGTGATCTCCTCACCACTTTTAGCCAATTTCCCGCGATCCACCCACGCAGTTTCGCCACAGACCCGCGATCCTTTTTCTGCACTTTTTTACCCTGTTTTGAACCCAGCACTTTGCTGCAATATTTTCTGCACTTGCACAACCACCTGTTCTGTCTGCAGCCATACTTACTTATATCCTTTTTTTCTGCAGTTTGCTTTTTGTTCCATTTACTGAATTTTTTAAAGTTTAAGCATTTCAATTGAAAAAGAAAATTTTGCATTACAAGTTTAATTTCTGCATTATTATTATTAGTTAGAAAGTTTCCCACCCTGTGGCACTTTTGATTGGGTTCATTACCTCACACGCACATACTCTGTCACCTAATTCAAATGAGCCCTAAAATACTACTTAACACAACCAACATTCTAACCCCACTTGGGGAACACATAAGAATATTGTAGTTAGGTAGGACAGGGGGTATAGGCATCCAAATAACACCCCTCAGTTGCTTACACTTGAGACATAGTTGTTGTCCATTAGGGAACCAAAATCTCCTAGTATTTTTTGGCTCGGTCACAACCATTTTATCAGAGGGCCTCTCCCTTAGGAGGGTTGAAGTAGCCAAAATGGTTCCAGAGGCCTGAGTGGAATACCGCAATCCATTCAGTAACCGAAGGCTACGTACTCGTTGGTCTGCGTGTGGTGTTCTCTTTGGGCCCACATGGTGATAGGACCGGAGCTGCAAATTCACCTTTTCTGGATGTGTCATGAACGGGGTATCTTAGTTTCCTTTCTTTTAGGATTGTCTTACCCGGTGTCCCTCCCGGTAGGGGGATATCTTTAGCCACTTGGCTCTACTATCCATATTGTCTGACTTGGATTTCATCACCTTGCAGAGGATATGTCTGGTTGAGTCAAAATAGTATTTAGTTAGGTGTTTGCATGCTCCCTTACCTCCCTTTGGTCTAGCGAGTCCACTATTTTTATTTTTAGGAAACCTGCTGCTTGTTGGTATTCTGACCATTGTTGTTGATGCTCCGCTTATTGTAGCACATCTGTTACAGTGAGTGTTTTGAGCTGGTTGTTGGCCTGAGTGCCATATTTTTTGCGCTCTCCTTCTGCACACTCGGCTACATTAGGGTTTTTGAGCTATTTTTCACTTGACACAACCCCCAAATACTTGACACCATCTATCACCATTAAGTCCACGAGACATTCTTGGTGCCTCCGGGGCGATCCCCCATAGCACGGTTCACTTGACATCACCCGTCATAGTAGTAGATCTTCATCACTTGATACCACTCATCATAGATCTTGAGCTTTGTCACTTGACTCTACTCGTCGACGACATAGAGCTCCGTCACCCGATCCGGACGCCCCTTATTTCACATCTGATTCTGAGGCAGAGTCCGAGAACCCCACTTATACTACACCAACCAGCCCCATGGCTGGCATGAATTCCAACCCTTTCTTTGTAGGAACCATTGGTGGAGCATCCACCACCACCCTAACTACCACACTCGCTTTGGATATGCCCTCGATGGGACCCACACCCACCATTCTGATCACTATTCCCATCCCGATGGCTAGCATACCCAACCCAACTCCACCAGTGACTCACACTACCCTTGGTGGCACGGGACCATCCCATACCACCTTTGTTCCCCCCCCTGGGGAAACATCCCCAACCTGAACCCAGCCCCTCCACTTGGGGGCATTGGCCCCAACGTGGCCATGACCACCAGTATGTCACATCCTTCTACTAGTTTTCCATTCATGGCTAGTCTCAACCTTCTTGATCTGGCTAGACTGACCAACGATCCCATCAGACATGACCTTGCATGGCCTCACATGCCCACCAAGCTCCCATCAGACATCCCTAAATTTGAGGGCAAGGAATGTGAGGACCCCCAGAACCATATTATGTCCTTCCATCTATGATGTTCCTCCAACTCCATAGTGGACAACTTTGTTCGACTCTATCTGTTACAACGCACCCTCACTAGCTCTATAGCCAAATTTGTACATCGAGCAGCCCCATGGGACCCATGCCACCTTTACTTCCCTCGCCTCGACCTTCTTGCAGTTCTTTCAGTTACCTGTCTGCTATGACGCGGGAGTTGAGATCCTACTATATTGCAGACATAATATGACCACCCACATCATTGACCACATTCATGAGTGGCGACGACGCCGAAGCCTGTGCAAAATCAAATTAGATGACCATATCTTCTTAGATTGGTTTCTAAAATCTCTCCTTCCTGTTGTATGGTTGATAATGATTATTCATGAAGTTAGAAATGTAAGTAATCAAGGGTTTATGCATATTATGTCTCTTACCTTGATTGACGATATGACTAATCAGAAAAGTCCTTTGGTCAAATAAGAATATGCATGAGTAAAAGAAGTATTCCCCGAAACCTTGAATACTAATGTTTATTATCTGTTTTTGAAATGATCTTGACCATACATGTTTAAGATTACTTAGAATCATAATGTATTTTATAGTATTAAGATTATACTGATGAATGTATGTATGAGACCTCGAGGATAACACAATGATGATACTAGTAAGTATGCATAGTGATCGAGGATGGATATAAGTTCAAAGATAGGTAATCCAGGAAGCAAAGATCAAGAGGGAGCACACTCCAGTAGTTCCTGCAAGGAATCAAATATTGAGAGGGAGTCAACCCAACAAACAAACAAAGATAAGTATTTGAATTGTCATTTCTTGTATATTTGTTTGTTTAAATAATATTGTTCAATGATGTATATGCTTATGTTTTTAGACTTAGGGTATGTATTATGCATATTAGAAAAATTGCATTAATGAACAGTATACTACTAATATGCATGTGATGGGTAAGTGGCCTATGGCACTGTACAACATTCCATTGCTACTTATCTAGAATGAAACCTCTTTGCTGACATGTTGGGAGTTGTGCACACTCTTAACAATGTTCTGGTAGAGATTGGAAGGCATCTAGAAAGTTACAGGATATGGATAAATGTTGTATTGAAGCATTGGCTAAGATAATTGCATGACTGCATGACATATTTATTTATGTGTAAGAATTTGTTCTGAAAACTATGAGATGTTTCTAATCATGCAATTTAACTAGTTTTGTATGAAAGATCATATATCATCACCTACAAAAGAAGGACTACAACATTTGTTCAGCAACAAAGTTATCTATTGAAGATATTGAAGTTCCCAGGATTCGGGAAGAATGCCATGATCAAGGAGTACCAGTCGATCATGAAGAATGATGTTTGGGATGTGGTCCCAAGACCTGAAGGGCAGTCTATTGTGACTTCCAAGTGGATCTATAAGATCAAGCATGCTGCAGAAGGCAACATGGAGAAATACAAAGCAAGTGATGAAATGGAAGATACACCAGATCGATGTCAAGATAGCTTTCTTGCTTGGTGCTCTTTAGATTGACGACACTTCGAGGAAGAAATGATGGACACATTTGCTGGAAGCCATTCCAAACATGGTGAGAGGTGGATCCTTCCCATGGATGTGGATGTAAGCATTGTGTGATGAGCATCAGGATGATGCTCCAATTACTGCTTTGTATATGCATCATGTTCAATGCTGGATATGATCAGTTGGATCATGTATTTGTATATGCATCATGTTGGATGTTGGATATGATCAGTTGGATCATGTATTTGTATATGCATCATGTTGGATGCTGGATATGATTAGTTGGATCATGTATTTGTATATGTATCAAGTGGATACATTGTATGATCAGGTGGATCATGTACTTGTATATGTATCAAGTCGATACATTGTATGATCAGGTGGATCATGTATGATGACATGTATCAGGCAGATACTTTGTATGCATCAGGATGATGCTATGATGATGATTAGGATGATCATGTGATGATGTATAGTCAGACGATTGGGTCCTTGATGTACCTAACGAATACAAGACCAGATATCTGCTTTGCGAAGAACCCCTTGAGCCAGTACTTGAAAGATCTGAGATATGTTCACCTGATAGCTGTAAAGCATATTCTGAGGTACCTGAAGGGTACAGTTGACTATGGGCTCAAGTATGAGGTGAATCAAAAGTTTAACCTGGAGGGTTATGTTGATTCGGATTGGGCAAACAGTGCCATTGATCAGAAGAGCACTTCGGGGTGCTGCTTCAGTATGGGATCTGGTATGATCTCTTGGTTTAGCAGGAAGCAGTCCTGTGTGGCACTGAGTACAGCTGAAGCAGAGTATGTCGCAGCTTGTTCGACTAGTTGTGAGCCAGTATGGCTTGGGAAGCTACTGTCTGATTGATTTTGATCTCCAGTTGAGTGCTACGTGTATATATTGTGACAACCAAAGTTGTGTGAAGTTGTTAGAAAACCCGGTGTTCCATGACAAGTCGAAGCACATTGAGATCAAGTTCCACTATATCAGGGATATGGTGCAGAGAGGAGCAGTGAAGCTCTTGTATGTTGTGATGGACGAGCAGATAGCTGATGTTTTGACCAAGCCACTAGCCAGAGTGAAGTTTGAATACTTCAGAGGGAGACTTTGTGTACTTCAGATCGAGATACCTTCCAAGAGGAAGTGGTGAGTCCGGAGACACAGATGCACATGAGCCATTCTCACATAGTGGTAGGTTCATCCTCCTATGGTGTATATGTAAGGGCTCGTCCATTCTCACATAGTGGTAGGTTCATCCTCCTATGGTGCAGATGTAAGGGCTGGGCCATTCTCACATGGTGGTAGGTTCGCCCTCCCATGGTGAGTTGTAAGGGCTAAGTGGGATTTTCCGACATGGTGGTAGGTTCGTCCTCCCATGGTCGTTGATGTAATTGCCAGGATTTTCTGACATGGTGGTAGGTTCATCCTCCCATGGTGGTTGATGTAATTGTTGATCCGTTCCGACATGGTGGTAGGTTCATCCTCCCATGGTCATTGATATTGTTAAATTTTGAGCATTAATTCACAATACTCTAGGATCTTTACTGATAGAATAACATGTACAGTTTATGAATGCATATTAGTCATAACAAGCATGTCAATCATCACAAGAAGCAAAAGCATGAGAGACAATAGACACATAGAGTTTTCGTGGGGAAAAACCTAAGCTGAAAAACCCCACAACTTTCTCAGAGATAGATAGAGCATTAGCACAATCAAAGTACAACCAAAGTACAAGAGATAGACTCGTCTTAGCAGCTGATCCTCCTCCTCACATGTGCACCACTTTTCGAGTGAAGGAAGTGTGTGTTCTGAAGTGATCCAAATATAGATCTCCCAATCGCTATTTATACTTGTCCTGTTTGCCCAATAACCTTATGGGGCCGACTTGTCTAGATAGGTACAATAACTTCATATTACATTATATCGGGCCGACCCCTTACAAGCTGGTCTAATAACCCATTGGCAAGTTAACATACTTGAGACACTTGTCAATACAAATGACGACACTTCCGTATAGAGGAATAATACATCTCTATAGGCGTACAATAAATATATAAATGAAATACATTCCGAAGTTACATATACATCAACACTCCCTCTTAACTAGGAAGGTATTTCTCGACACAGATCTATTCATGCCTCGAAGATCGTAGCATCAAGCAGAAAGGGATTCTCCCCGGTAGATTATCCCAATTAGATTGTCCACCGTTTGGTGTGGGGAATCTGTCCGGTTAATGGTTATGGCAACCGTTAGATTTAAAGATTTGCTTCAATTACACTGGTTATGGCCCGATCCACCATTCTTTTTTGATTTTATGGTTTAAAATGATATGCAAGTGCCTAAGCTAACTTAATCTAAATGCAGAACTTGAAACAAACCTGTATCTAAAACTGAAATAAACCTAAACTATCCGTGCAAGGAGCAAAATTATAAGTATGAGTAATGTGCTGGAAAAAGTATCTGAAGATCAACAGACAACCATGAAATCATCAAGATACATCTATAGCAAGAAGGCAAAAGATATTAAAAGATAGCTTCCAATTTACATATAATGCATTCCATTACTCATGTAGGAGAAAAATCATTTGCACAAAACATAACAAGATCATTCAATACATAGAAATAATTCAAGGTAGCAAAGAAAGATGTCACTATAGAATATGAAAGACACAAGAATAATCCAGCATGCATCCAATATCCATTTCCATGCAAAAGACGTCCTCTCTAGGCTCTTATTAGGAAAAATTCATTTTCTTGGAGCAAGTGCAAGATAGCTCGTACAAGTTAAGAAAATCCTTTTGCCTGCCAAAAGTCCCCCTTTTACACTATTCCCTAAGCTTCTATTTATATCTTTACAAAATGCCTCTTGGGATGCCACCTGGCTCTTTACACTTGTCCTCTAAAGACTTTCCCTCTAAGTAAACAAATCGTGGCCCTTTTCTTAAAACAGAAAATTTCTCAAAAATAGAAAAGGACAGCTGTCTAGTGATTCTATGCTCTAAACATAGGGAGAACAAATGAAAATAGGAACAACGCCTCAGGATCAGTGTGTTCACCCTTGGGGAGGCGCTTCTGCTGGGAGGGAGGTGCTTGGACTGGTTGCTACTGCTACTACTGCTTTCTTTTCCTCCTCTACAATGTAACTAAACCAGATGCCAGTGTCTCTGATAACCACATTTGCTGGTCAAGGGAGAAAGATCTTCTGAGAAGTTACATTCTTACCAAGCTCTGCTTCAATATTGTGAATTTCTGCAATTGCTGCTTGGTGGATTTCTTTCAGCAAATGGCTGTATACTGATGATAGCCCAATATAGTGATGGAGATCATTAGTGGCTAGGACGTCAATCTTCTTTACATATTATATTTGGATTTCTAGCTCTCCCTTCAAGTCTGATAGACGTTGCTCTTTGCTTGGAAACTCATCAAGGGACTGAGGGAAACTCAACTTACACTTATCATGCACTTCATGAATCTTTTGATATCGGCTGTTACTCTTATCAATTGTTCCCTGGATCTTAGCCATTAGCTTCAGGCCACAGTTCCTGCAGAATTCCATGAGGGCCACATCTTCTTTAAAATCATCTACCGACTTGAATGGGAGATGCTTGGGGAAATCAACCTTCCTTCTCTCCATTCCATTTGGCTTAGGATGTTTGATTTAACCCGAGTGTACTTTCCCTTAATCCTATTGGCCTCTGCATTGAATTCCTTCAATCTAACCATCATGGCTTTGAGCCTGCACACTTCCTCAGAAATAAGCTCCTGTGTGTCGTGCATTTGTCTCAGAATGTCACAAGACAGCTCATGAAAGGGAGACATATCTATTGCTCTGCTTTTTGCATGCTCTAATTGTTCAACCATTGCATGCTTATCTGCTTCCAGATGAAAAACTCTAGCTTCAAAATCGTTCTTTTCCGCTTCTAGAACCATCATCTGGATTTCCAGGTGCTCCTTTTCTTCTTCTAAATGGAAATACTCATCTGACAACTCCTTGTGATCAACAGACAGGAAATTATATTTATTCACTACAAGATCCCTGTAAGCCTGCTCATTAGCCACAGTATGTTGCAACATGCAAGCTCTCCTCTTTGTTGACTCAAATTCTCTAACCATATCGACCACATTGTCCTTTGTTTCTTTTGCTGCTGACACAGCGGCGTATGCCATGGATATGGGAGCCTTATTTGTATTTTTCATCACCGTGGTCTCGCGCTGGGTAACAATATCTTCTTGGAAGAGTCTCTTTATCCTCTATTCCGACTTCAAGACCACCGCCTTCATCTTCTTATAATACACAAATTCGTCCCATCGAGACACAGTATGATCTTATGATGGGGTGTAAGGGATGATCGGGAGGTCTATTACATGCACTTCTATCTCTATGGGTGGGGTCTGTACTGCTTGAGATGTGTCTGTTTCCACATTTTAGGTGCAGGAGCCACCTGCCTGAGATGTGTCTATTTCCATATCTTGGGTGTCGGAGCCACCTGCCTGGGCATCTTCATTGGTCTTAATTTTTTCCTCCGTCTTTTGTTCCTCTTCTGTTTTATGCCTTCTTTCTTCTTCTTCATCTTGCTACTGATTTTCACTTTCCTCCCTCAGATCTCGATCTTCTGCTTCCTTCTGCTGTCTTGCTTCCTCAGCTTCTTTCTGCAACCTTGCATCTTCAGCTTCTCTCTGCATCCTTGCTTCTTCAGCTTCTTGTTGCAGTCTTGCTTCTTCTTTCAATCTTTGTTCTTCACGGGCTAGGGCCTTAGCTGCTTCTCTCTATTTCTGCAGACTGGCTTCCCGGGATGGGGCAGAGCTAGAGCTAGCTCCACTGCCTTGACGACAAATATGCAACTCAGTCATGTTGCTGATGCCTCTGAACACTTCTTCCTCTACATCATAGTAATGAGCATATTAAAAATGAGCATATACCTCCTTGCAGTGCTCGCCAACCTTGCTTCGCCTATCATTTCTATGGAAGATCATTTCACCAAAGTGGAAAGCTTTTAGCTCTTGAACGTATTCCTCCGCTGTTGCAACCCCTGAGAATTTGTAGGCTCCTATGCAAAAGGGCAAAGGAGGGAAGGAAGCCTTATGTTGCTTGTTAAGCACCCCTCCTACTCCATCAAGGAAAACTTGCATGACTGCTTCCTTGAGGACTACATAATCAGTAGCGTATTTTGGAAAAATGTATGGTGCTTTCATACCTCCAAACATCCTGATGTAGGTGCCCTGCTTTGAGAAATAAAAATCGCCATAGTTTTCCAGGACCTCCATGGCATTTTCTGATAGACAATTGGTCTCTTCCTTGAACATCTGCTCATACAGAGGCATGATGAACTCTTCGCAGATGAGCTTATAGTTTTCTCTGTAATTTTGAGCCCACATTATTTTATAGGTACTGTAGACCGGGGTGTTGGCCTTATCCCATGTGCAACTTAGCCTGGGGAAAGAGAGCTTGGCCAAAATGCAGTCAATAAGATAGGAAGACATGTAAAATTCTGACTTTTTTAAGGCCAGACCTTCTCTTGCAGCGACCACTGTGGATGCCAAACTGTCCGAAAGGATAGTAGCCCAATCAAACACAGTTCCTTTGAATGCTATGAAGTGGATGATGGGAGCCCACTGTATCCTATATACAGTGCCATTGGGCATGCCAAAAATGCTGCATAACATCAGGGCGATTAATCTAAAAGGAGGTCTTAGGCTCTGAACATCATATTCATCATTATCTCTTTTCCAAGCTGCTTTCCTGTGACCAATAACTTTTTGGCCACCTCAGTATTATTCATCTTATCCAACCATTCATCACTTAGAGCTTGCTGGGCACATGATAATTTGTAGGCTTCTGCAATATACGATGGATCCAATGAAGTGAAAGGATCTCCATTGCTGTCATGCAACACTCTTGTTTGCGGGTTGGTATCTTCCAGTATCCATCCGATCACTTCAGAGCATGGAAACAATTCAGGGCGAGTAGAAGCCTTGGCTATGCTGGAAGTACTTATGTTGAGGTACATTTGTTCTTCTTCCAATAATACATATGGGATATCCTGGTTCCTGATCATCCGGTAAACATCTCCCCAACGGACCTCACGAGGAACACCGGTGGTACACTTAGTGTCTTGGAAAATAGTTTCAGTTCTTAGTTGCACTGGTTCAGGTTCCATCACTTTAGCTTTCTTTCTACCACCTTTTGGCATCGTGGCTTATCCCTGTCAGCAACCAAATGTGAATGATTACAAAATTTGCAACACATTATGAGAGTGTGACATAGAGTAGGACAATTTTAGCATGCTAATGGTAAATATAGACAAAATTATAAAGTTGCATGCTGGGGAAGCAAACTAAACATAGATCATTCCAGAAAACAAAATATGGTCCTCAGACTTGATTATTCTAGGGAGACAATGCCTAGTCAGGAACTTTTGGAATGCTTCCGAAAAGGTAAGCATACGACGTGAAAAAAAAACCTACTTCCTTCCTAGTCCTTGGAGACAGGATGCCCTTCATCATAGCACTTCTAATGGTCAATGGTGGGTTGGCCTGGAGTGGAAAATCCTATGAGGAAACAATAAAAACAAGGAACCATTTTCCACAGTCATTAACCGAGCTGAATAGGTGAGTGGTTGAGTATCTCAGCCGACCACTACTGTCATTGATAATACTTGCGAAATGGTATGCAGCCGGTATGAAGTTTGGGTTTGAGTAAATCTGGGTAGGAAAATGACCGAAACGTGGCTAGTGAAAAAAAAAAAAGTTCGGATGACTCAGAAATAAGGGGCCAACTGGGACCGACTTGGTCATCGCTACGACTCCTAGTTGGTAGCAATCAGAAACCTATGTGGCCACGTCGGCCGTAAATTCTCTAAAATGATATATGCTACCAATGTCTACCGGCGACGTTATGAAACGGGAAAACCCAAGAAATAACTCAACGTAAAGATAAGACAAAGATGATGGTTAAAAATCCTACCTGGAGACGAAACAGTGGTGGAGTGAGGTGGACATGGTGGTGGATGCGCTGACCTGGAGCGAGCTGATGCAGTCTTCTCAACGACGTTCTTTGAATAACAAACTAACAATGGGACCAATGAAGCCCCACTGCCCTTATATAAAGTTAGACACGAGCGGGCATTTAAATGGATAGGTGACGATTTAAAACGGGGTTTAATACTCGTATGGCGCGGTCATTTCAAAACAATTCGGCATTTAACGCGTGATTGTCGGTTGCGGTGAGGACTCACAAGTTTCATCCGTGGTTGCGGCCAAAAATTATGAGTTCCTATCGAAAGGCGGGAAACTTTGTTGCGGGAAAGACAAAAATACGCTTCGCAGTGGCAGGAAAAAAAATGGCGAGTCGTTCCGACGTTTCGGGAGAATTTTGTGAGTTCTTCCGAAATTCACTCTCTCGAAAGCTTATCGCGGCCGGCTTTGCCGAGTCATCCTGAATTTTCAGAAAGACTCAGTAAGTCCTTCCGCAATTCACGAATAACTTTGTTAAGTTTTTTATCGAAATATGAATGGTCAAGAAACCTGGGGACAAGACCAACTTACTGCGGCAACACTTGGCGAAAGCTTCTGCAATTTCGGGAGATAATCCCAAGTTCCTCCGCAGTTTCAGGCGATCTCACTGAGTTCTTCCCAGTTTCGAGAGAGAATTTTAAGTTCTTCTGAAACTTTAAAAAACGCTAAGTGTTTTCGATGTTTTGGGAATTAACTTTGAGTCCTTTCCGCAGTTTCGGGAGAG
This sequence comes from Larix kaempferi, assembly GCA_027924585.1. Taxonomy (NCBI): domain Eukaryota; kingdom Viridiplantae; phylum Streptophyta; class Pinopsida; order Pinales; family Pinaceae; genus Larix; species Larix kaempferi. Next base: position 14,246,309 of record BSBM01000103.1, on the reverse strand, counting down.
AATCCTGAGTTCTTCCGCAGTTTCAGGAGAGAATCCTAAGTTCTTCCCCAATTGTGAGTTTTGACTTAGAAGAAAAACTTCAAATTTCAAGCAGATTCCTCAGTTGAAACAAAAACTAAGTCAAATTTTTTTCAAAGGAGACTTAACTTTTTTAGGCAATCTTTCTAATAAAATGAAAAGGAGGGCCCCAAATATCTATAAAATTTGGGGGGGATGTTGCTAGAACAACAATTGGCAAGTCGCTGGCGAACACAGATCTCTAAAAATATCCCTCTTGTTGATCTGAAACCTTCTTAAAAGATATCCATCTTATATGCAATATTCAGCTGAGCACTTGAATCTTGGCGAAGGAAGAAGTCATTTTATCTGTTGGCCATTGGGGAAAGGGGAGCTTTGATAGAGACATCTTTAAAACTTTGAAAGGGCCAACATATGGGGTTCATTTTAGAAGATTCATCTTTCAGATGGCTACTGCTATTAGACTCCACAGGATTTGCAACACCTTCTCATGGACATTATTGTTCTTGTTCCTCATTCCCATGCCGCTTGCATCCTTTTTGGATGTTTATACTTTTGACAGCTTTGCTGTTTGGGCCTTCCAGAAATATTTCTTTAGACATGATCTTTGATTTTGGCTCCTCAATCCATAATGTCCTTTTGTGTGAGTGAGAGATTTTATTGATTTGATCATGCCTCACGGACGGAGAGGAGACTAGCTTGAGTTGAGTCTTTTGGGCAGCCTTCTTGACTTACACGCTTTGCTTTTGTCTCAACTATGCTTCAATTGAGGTGAGAATATCTGGAAAACAGACCCTTGATTACAAGCCATTTTGGCTGTTAGGTTTGCAGCATGGAGTTATTTCAGTACCCTTTGCCCTCGGAATGTGCTACTCTCTGTGGGTCCAACTTCAGTGACCTTCTTGAGATGCCTTTAAGTGTGAGAGTGGATGGAGCCCGAAGATAGTAATAAATATAGTCATAGATCTATGCTATTTAAACAAGGTTAGTGTGACTAACAGAATAGGCTTCCTTCCTTCTAGAGAACGTTTAGCAAGAGCAAAATACATAGATAAACTTTCTTTCGAGGGTAATTTCGGCTTCATGAGTTGTGATATTTCTTTGAGAGATCTATGTTGATGAGAAACCCGACCGCAGGTGTTTTCAGAAAACAAACTTTGTACAAAAGATTCAAATGATGATAAAAGAAACAACATAGCTGAAAACAATGAAAACAAAGGGCTAAAGCAACATAAAAGAAAAGTTTTATTTATGTACAGAAAGTCTCAGTGAGACTACGCAAAGTATTGTTTCAAGGCAAGGCCATTGAGAGGAAGGGTTACTTCCTCTCCCTGGAGGTCCATCAACTTATAAGTGGATGGGCCGATCTTTGCTGAAATTTGGTAAGGGCCTATCCATAAATGTTGGAATTTCGTGTGCATCCCTTTGCCTTCATGATTATGATCCCATTTCAGGACTAAATCCCCAACTTCAAAACTCCTTTTACCGGACTTCCTCTTATCGAACCATCTCTTGACTATGTCTTGGTGCTGATGGAATTGGTCTTTAGCTTTCTGTCGAGCTTCTTCAAGTTGAAGCAAGGTATTGATTCTGGATTGTAAGACTTGGCTACCAGACCCTCGAGAGGCTTGGGACAACTGTAAGGATGGAAGAAAGATGTTGGGGGGAAGGATGGATTCCTTTCCATAGACAAGAGTGAAAGGGGAAACCCCTAATGCGTTCTTTGGACTCACCCTATCTGCCCATAAGGCGTTTGGGAGAGCTATATGCCAGCTTCGCTAATTTTCTATCACAGTCTTCTTGAGAATTCGAATGAGGTTTTTGTTTGAAGATTCAGCTAAGTTGTTTCCTTAAGGGTAATAATTGGATGAATAATGTAGTTTAATCCCCCATTCATAAACAAATTCATTTATCTTAAAAGATGAGAAATAGGGAGCACTATTAAAAACAAGGGAAATTGGAACCCCAAACCTAGTTATGATGTTTTCCTTCAAGAAACTGATGACTGTATCTTCATTGATCTTGCGCAACGGGATAGCCTCCGTCCATCTGGTGAAGTAGTCGGTATCCATCAATATGTATCGATGTTGTAAAGAAGAATTTGGATTTATCTCTCCAATAACATCTATACCCTACTGTTCAAAAGGTTCAGATATAATAACCGGCTGCAAGGGTCCTGCTGCCTTAGGTAATTTTCCAACACTTCTGTTAACACCCAAAAAGTGCTCACTAGCTCATTTCCCTATTCACATGACCCATTTGTCCACTTTTTCACCATCTGAGCCTCCGAAACCAACAAAAGGTCACCAAAAGACCTTAGTACACCCCTTTTTCCATTAAAAAAGATTATTTTTCCAAGAAAATCATAAAAAACTCATACTCATGGGCATCTCGGAATAGAGTGGGCCAATAATATCCAGCTCTAAGTATCTTGTGAGTTGTTGTCTCCCCTGAATAATGTCCACCAGCGGGACCATCATATAATTCTTTGACAACTTTACTTGCATCTTCCTTTTCTATACATCTAAGAAAAATTCCATTGTAATTCTTTTTGAAAAGTATCCCATCAATGATTTGATAAGTTGTTGACTTCAAACGGAGCGCCCTTCTTTGCTTAGAGTTCCAGTGCTCAGGTAGGTATCCTTGTTGCAAATAATGCACCAGATCCCTATACCATGATTTGTTCGGGTACACAGGGTACTACCAAAGGACCGAACACCAAGAGCAACCACTTCACACAAACAGATCACAGATCAACACACTGATGTTTTGACATGGTTTAAACCCTCTTGAGGGAAACACTCCACAGCCCCGGCCAAATAAATTCTACGGGACAATTTATTATTCAAAGAGAGAAAGTTAAAAATGAGCTTCTCATAATCGATCAACTAAACAATGACCCTCCATGCTCTTTAAATAGAGATCATGGACCAATCGGGTGTTAATCCATGGATCAAGGTTAGGTTTGATCTAAGAGAATTTGAGCCGTCGGATCACTCTATGTCGGGAACATATCGTGACTGCCGGATTAAGTATTTACAAATGCATACTAATGCATACTAAATAAACACACTATCCCTAACGGATATATTACACAAGTTGATCTTAACTAACTCCTAAGTGTCTAAATATCCTAACATGATTGAGGAGCTGTGAAGACAAAACATACCTCAACTGAGTTTAGCTCAGCTTCATTTTTCCAATGCTGCTCTTTATCAGTTGAATTTTCCGAAAGCAATTTGCACAGGACTTGTCCTTTGATGATAGTGGCCGGTTTAAATTCTAAATCATATTCTTGAAGAGCTGTGACCCAGTTTCCCCTCCTTTCTCCTAGTTCCTTCTGAACGAAGAGGGATCTAACAGCTGGGTGGGGAACTATAACTTTAGTTCTGTTCTTAAGAATATATGGTCTGAACTGTTTGACTGCTTTGAATATAGCATACGCATGCTTGTCAACCACGGGATAATTTAGTTCAGCCCCTTGCAGACCAGTGCTCATAAATGAGATTGGGTATTCGTCCCCTAGCTCCACCTTTTGCGTGAGTACAGCCGCGAGAGAGTCATCTGAAGCAAAGGCATATAGGATAAAATCCTTGTCAAAATCTGGGCTTGTTAAGGAAGGAGCTTTAGATATGGCTACCTTAATGTCTCTGAACGCATCCTTTTCTAAATCTGTCCACTTGAACTATATGCCTTGTTTGACTATTTGTTGTAAAGGTTTAATAATTTGTGCGAAATCTGGAACAAATCTTCGGACAAAATTGATAGTGCCCATAAAGGACTGCAAGGATTCTCTGTTAGGAGGCATTGGAATTCTATTGATAGCTTGTACTCTTTCCTGATCTATTGACACTCCTCTTTTGGAAATGATATGGCCCAAAATTTTACCTTCGGGAACAATGAACACACTCTTCTTGGGATTCAATGAGATACCATATTTCCGACAACGATAAAAAATATGCTTCAAATGGACAACATGAACATGATCTTCCATTTTCTTCGAAAAAACTGTCACATCATCTAGATAGACAACAACACATTGACCACCCAATCCTCGGAAGGCGATATCCATTGCTTGCTGGAATGTAGCTCCTGCATTTATCAGGCCGAATGGAATCCTTCTATATGCGAAAGTTCCCCACTTAGTGCGGAAAGTAGTCTTAAGAAGATCTTCTTCGGCTACTAATACTTGATTGTAGCCAAAGAAACCATCGAGAAGAGAAAATAGCTCAAATCCTGACACCATTTGAAGAATTTGTTCCATTGAAGGGATGGGATAGTTGTCTTTATCTGAAGCTCTGTTTAAATTTCTGAAGTCAACGCATAGTCTTATCTCTCCTGACTTCTTTCTTACGGGAACTAAGTTAGCAACCCACTCAGAATGCCGGACCTTAAAGATTATTTTAGTGTCCAGTAGCTTCTTCAATTCCTTTTGAATCAGAGGTTCCAGAGTAGGATGCATCCTTCTTAATTGCTGCTGAAATGGCTTGACACCCGCTTTCATTGGTATGACGTGCTGAATAATGTGGACGTCATATGTTTTCAGATCCTCATAAGTCCATGCAAAAACATCCTTATATTGTCGAAAAAGTTTGATGAACCTATCTCTTTCTCCCGGTGAACAACATTTGCCAAGGTTGACAAATTTTGGTTCAGCCTCGGTGCCCAAATTAACTAACTCATGTTGCATTGATGAACTGTTGGTTTTGGTATTCCCTGGCCTTTTGAACTTACTTTGAAGATCAAACAGCATTTCGAGTGACCTTACCCCTTTGGGGATGAAATTTCCTTTAGTTGCATCCTTCTTTTGTAAAACAGAATCGTGTTCTTCTTCATCTATCACAGCTCCTTGAAAAATGTCTTTGTTTGTCAGAAAACTGATAATCTGTTCGTCATCATCGAAGACCCTGAAGTTTGTGACATTGTCAGGGACAAAAGGCCTGAAAATTAATTCAATTGAGCATTTGTTATTAGATGGCACCAATCTAGAAGCAAATGTTGCTAACAAATCAGCTGCATAATTTTGCAATCTAGGAATAGACTTTATATTGAAAGCATCAAAATGCATAATTGTTGAAATATTGTAACTTCAAAGAATATTATATTTGTATATTATTTATTCCGGAGATGTTCCATACCTCCGATGTGATTATACTATAAATCCGGAGATGTTTAATCCTCCGAGTTGGATGTGGTAACTAGGGTTATTAGACCCACCATGTGGGGGTCGGCCCAGTCAGTTATAATGGGGTATTTAACCTAATGGTTAAATACGAGCCTACATGTACTTGTGTAAAATACATATCAGAGTAGTGTATAAATAGAGGAGGTGTGTTCCTCATTTGACACACTCACTCACTTGAGAAAGGCGCATTTGTGGAGGAGAGGTCTGCTATGGAGGAGAAGGAGCTTATGCTCAGGGTTTGCATCTTTGTATATTGCTGGTCATCTATATTGAGGAAGCTTTACTGGGTTTTCTACCCCATGAGGGTTTCCCAGGATAAATCTCTGTCTCTTGTGTTTATGCTATGCTTGTTGTTTCTTCAGTGATCCTGTATATGCTATTATTGTGAAATGGAATGTAATGCTGCTATTTTCTGTCTTAGCATATTGAATTTTAACATGGTATCAGAGCTAACCTGAAGGAAGACAAGGTATGGCACTAAAGACACTTGCTTTACTTACGACAATTTGAAGGTTAGGGTTTTACATAGCAAAAACCAGTCATCGTAGCACTTTCGCTATAAATCCGTTTTGGCAAAGTTTTCGGATCTGAAATTGTTACAGGACGAAGCGAACATCTCCAGGTACCTTGTGTCCAAAGGACAACCTCTAATTCGTTGTACTTTGTGATTTATGATCTGTACAATATAGGGTTTCTGCCTCTTCCAGATCTGAGTCAAAATCAGGTGACCTTGGGAAAAAGGTCATAACTTGGGCTAGGAAGCTCCAAATGAAATTTCGTAAAAAGTGACAGGTAGTACACAGACTGTACTATCTCATAAAAATTTTTCAGAGGCCGAAGTTGAACCAGTGACACGTGGCATGCCGTACAAGTTTGCTCTCCTGTATTATCCCATAAACAGGTCACGTTGCGACACTTGGCATAACTCTCTCTCAGAGAATCCAATTGAGGTCAGACCTGTCAGTATGGAAATATAACAGGCTGAGCTATCTCAGAAAACTTTTTCAGAGGCCGAAGGTCAAACAGTGACACGTGGCACGCCGTACAATTTCGCTCTCCTGTATTTTCCCAAAACAGGTCACGTTGCGACACTTGGCATAACTCTCTCTCAGAGAATCCAATTGAGGTCAGACCTGTCAGTATGGAAATATAACAGGCAGAGATATCTCAGAAAACTTTTTCAGAGGCCGAAGGTCAAACAGTGACACGTGGCACGCCGTACAAGTTCGCTCTCCTGTATTTTCCCAAAACAGGTCACGTTGCGACATTTGGTGTAACTCTCTCTCAGAACATCCAATTGAGGTCAGACCTGTCAGGATGGAAAGCTAACAGGTCAGGATATCTCAGAAAACTTTTTCAGACCCTGTGGATCAAAAATTTCAGAGTTACATCAGAAACAATCAGGTACATATTTCTGTCAAAACAGAATTATTTTTTTGGTACCTTCATTCATGGCTTCCGGAATTTAGGGCTTTGAAGAAAGTTGGAATTTTTGTAATCGGAGACCACGGCTGGATGCTACTCATCAAAATAGAAATTTAGAGACCAAGATCAGAATTTTTGGTTGGGCAGAAGGCCGGGCTTGATTAGACCCTAGGTCGGGACTTTGATCAGAAAAGCGGAAAATTAGGGCTTCTGTAAAAATGGGAATTTTTGAAATCTGTGACCACGGCTGGAAGCTCCTCAGAAAAATAGAAGCTTAGAACTTTGGATCAAACTTTTTGATGGGACAAAAGAGTGGGCTTCATCAAACCCCAGTTCAGGGTCACGTCCAGTGAATCCGAAAGTTTCAAAGGCAAAATTAAGGAGTAAAACTTTGCAGTTTTCAAATTCTGAATATATCAGTTTGATCAACTCATCAAGGCGCATATCTCTATCCTTTCGGAAGTTTGAAATTCAAAGTTTGAATTTTTGGGGTTTCTCTGACAAACCCTCATCCAGCTCCAGGTCCAGTTCTTGCAAATCAAGTGGATAGGGTTAATCCTAGAAGAAGATGGATTGGTCACCTACATAAGTGAAGGAGTTCATGTTTCAGAGGGAGATGAGGCTAAGGCTTTACATAAGGAGATTACAAGCGATCTCGATAGGTATGACTCATCGAGGTATGTTTTGAGATTTGTTCATGATTAAGTTTATGGTATGTTTGTCTTCATGTTATTACAGTTAGTACAATCTTGATTTTAGATTTGTTGTATCACCTTAACAAAATTATGAATGCTTGATAGAAGATATTCATTGGTTAGGGTACTGACACTTATGATTGTACTAATGCATTATGGTGTTGTGTGAGGTTGATGTTGTCTGCTAACAAGATACAGGTACATCACAAAAGACAAATCAGGCTCCATGACCATGAAAACATGAAAACAAAGACTCATCCATAATCTTTGTTCTACTTACAAGGTATGTATGACTTTGTTATATTATGCTTAACCTATGAGTCATGCAGGTTCTAGCTCAGGATCTCTAAATCATTGAAGAGATTGTTTAGGTATGTTGTACATAACCAAGTAGGTATACTAATCCAGGTATGTTTCCCATGAATCTTACCTTGTGTTAGGATCCCTTATATAAGTATACTTGGAATGATTGGTTATGCTTATTCATAAAGTTAGTAATCAAGGGATTATGCATATTATATCTTTTATCAATGATATGCACGAGTAAAAGAAGACTTCCCTGAAATCTTGAATACTAATGTTTATTAACTATAATCATGACTATACATTTTCAAGATTATTTAGTGCTATAATGTTTTGATAGCATTTAGAATATACTAATGAGTGTATGTTTGTGTATGAGATCATGAGGATGACTCTTGAGCATGCACAGTGGTACAGAATGAATAAAAGTTCAAAAGACATACAGAAGATCAAGCGGGAGGTAGCCACACAAACATAAAAGATAAGTATTTGAAATAGTAATGATATTGCCTGTAATAGGTTGTATGCATATTTGTATTCCTAGAAAATATATAATGCTGAGTGTAAATATTCATAGAACATTGAATAATATACTACTAATATGCATATGATTGGTAAGCTGGACAAACATTCCATTGTTGCTTGTCTAGAATGAAACCTCTTTGCTGACATGCTGAGAGTTGTGCACACTCTCGATAGTATGTTCTGGTAGAGATGGAAGGCATCTAGATAGCCACTGTATGCATACAGGATATGGGAAAGTGTTGTGCCAAAGTATTGGTCAAAATAGTTGCATCACTATATAAATGATATCTGTATGCATAATAGGTTATCATGTCAATATGATTTGATGATTATGAAGTATTACTAATCATGTACTTAATTTTGATTTGTAGGAAAGGTCATGAAGAATGATGGACACCATACAAGTGGTGGATGTTCAAACAAGAAGATTTACAAATCAAACAAAATATAGAAGGCTCATGGCTAGAAGATTCTCTTAGAAAGGGGAAGAGAATCACGACAAGATGTTTGCTCCAAGTATGGTGTAATCAAAGAAGAAGTGTGATTTAGGTTCTGTATGGGTACCTAGGATCGATAATAAATTGGTAAGCTTAAAGATCACCATGGGTGATGTGGATCTTAAACCTTTGCTACAAGGTTGAATATGATTTCTATACACATATGACATGGATGCAAGAAGGAACTCACCACAGAGTTCAAATAATATTGAAGCTCATATCAGTAGACCCATCTATCGAGAGATGGCACAGATAGATATGCAGAAAATCATTCAATGCAAAGTGTGAATGATGTTCAGTCACAAAGGGAGAATTGACAGTTTCTTAATAAGCTTGGGCTTTACCAAAAGTAAAGTTGTTTCTAACCTTTACCTTAAGGCTATGGATCATACTATTATTATAATATCTTTCTTATAAGAAATGAAAAATGAAAGATCTCAGATTGATGCATTACTTCCTAAGTCTGGAAGTATGGCAAGGCTTAGAAGGAATCTTTCTCAACCAGAGAAAGTGTGCTGAGAAATATTAAAAGGAATTGATGTGTTGGAATGGCCACTCTCATGAATTCCAACCTGAAGTCCTTAGCAGATGACTCATTAGAGTTAGTGGATATAACTCTGGACAAACAAATTATTGGGTCTTTGATATATCTAACATATACTTGGTTAGATATATGCTTTGTTATGATCACCTTGAGTTAGTATCTAGTGGAAACTAAATGTGTTTACCTGATAGTTGCAAAGTATGTGATGAGGCACATAAAGGACACGATAGAATTTGATCTATGCTATCTTGAAGATCATGACTTCAGATGGCTATTCAGATTCTGTTTGGGCAGGAAGTGTATCAGACAAGAAGAACACATCGAGAGGATGTTATTGTCTGGGATTAGCCATGATCTCGTGGTTTAGCTGGAAGCAGTCTAGTGTGGCTCTCAGCACAAGCGGAATATATGGCTGCTTTCTCTGCTAGTTGTGAAGAAGTTTGGCTTTAGGATTGTTTGACTTAGAGATAGAACCAACTGAGATCCTATGTGATATTTAGAGTTGTATCAAGATGACATAGAATCTAGTGTTCCATGATAAGTCAAAGAACATAGGGAACTAACAAGTTATGACACAGAAAGGAACTCTAAAAGTTTGAATTTGTAACAGGTTACCGTTGTACTAACCAAGCCTCTACGTCAAGTGAAGAAGTTACCAACCAAACCTTTGTCTCGAGTAAAGTTTGAATACTTCCGAGACAAGCTTGGTGTAGTTCAAAAGGACCCTCCTCGAAAGGGGGAGTAGTATAGTCACTACTGATGAGATTGTCTCATCAAACAACAAGGTCGTTGATGAGGTAACCTGTTCTCTACACCCAGTTACTTAGAATTATTTAGATTTAGGACTCTCTTACTTAGAATACTTAGTTTTACTTATACATGCTTTTGATGTTAGATGTATTAGTAAGAATACATGCTAGTTGTGATGTATACATGTTTTGATGTATTGGTGAGAATACATACTAATGTGATAACTGCTCTTGTATAGGTGAGAATACATTGAGGGGATTGGATCATCCCTGGACTTTCAGTCCTAAAGAGATCCGTAGACGTGAAGTCTCCGAGAATGAAGTCCTTAGTGGACAGTTGAGGGGATTGGATCATCCCTGGACTTTCAGTCCTAAAGAGAGCCGTAGACGTGAGGTCTCCGAGAATGAAGTCCTTAGTGGACAGTTGAGGGGATTGGATCATCCCTGGACTTTCAGTCCTAAAGAGAGCCGTAGACGTGAGGTCTCCGAGAATGAAGTCCTTAGTGGACAGTTGAGGGGATTGGATCATCCCTGGACTTTCAGTCCTAAAGAGAACCGTAGACGTAAGGTCTCCGAGAATGAAGTCCTTAGTGGACAGTTGAGGGGATTGGATCATCCCTGGACTTTCAGTCCTAAAGAGAACCGTAGACGTAAGGTCTCCGAGAATGAAGTCCTTAGTGGACAGTTGAGGGGATTGGATCATCCCTGGACTTTCAGTTCTAAAGAGAACCGTAGACGTAAGGTCTCCGAGAATGAAGTCCTTGATGGACTTGAGGGGATTGGATCATCCCTGGAATGTCAGTCCTGAAGAGAGCCGTAGACGTATGGTCTCCGAAAAGTGGGGATTGTATCATCCCCGGACATAGGTCCCTGAATTGATCCGTAGACGTGAGGTCTCCGAGAAGTGGGGATTGTATCATCCCCGGACATAGGTCCCTGAATTGATCCGTAGACGTGAGGTCTCCGAGAAGTGGGGATTGTATCATCCCCGGACTTAGGTCCCTGAATTGATCCGTAGACGTGAGGTCTCCGAGAAGTGGGGATTGTATCATCCCCGGACTTAGGTCCCTGAATTGATCCGTAGACGTGAGGTCTCCGAGAAGTGGGGATTGTATCATCCCCGGACTTAGGTCCCTGAATTGATCCGTAGACGTGAGGTCTCCGAGAAGTGGGGATTGTATCATCCCCGGACTTAGGTCCCTGAATTGATCCGTAGACGTGAGGTCTCCGAGAAGTGGGGATTGTATCATCCCCGGACTGCAGTCCCTGAATTGATCCGTAGACGTATGGTCTCCGAGAAGTGGGGATTGTATCATCCCCGGACTTCGGTCCCTGAATTGATCCGTAGACGTATGGTCTCTGAGAAAGTGATTTTTGATGTGGTTACTTGTATCGGTAGGATACTTGTATTGATGATGTGGTTACTTGTATCGGTAGGATACTTGTATTGATGATGTGGTTACTTGTATCGGTAGGATACTTGTATTGATGATGTGGTTACTTGTATCGGTAGGATACTTGTATTGATGATGTGGTTACTTGTATCGATAGGATACTAGTATTGTTGACGTGGTTACTTGTATCGGTATGGATACTTGTATTGATGATGTGGTTACTTATATCGGTAGGATACATGTATTGATGACATGATTACTTGTATCAGTATGGATACTTGTATTGATGATATGTATACTTGTATTGGCATGAATACTTGTACTAATGATGTGGATACTTGTATTGTTATGGATACCTGTGTTGATGACGATGCTGACGATCGTGTGATGACGATGCTGATGATCGTGTGATGACGATGCTGATGATCGTGTGATGACGATGCTGATGATCGTGTGATGACGATGCTGATGATCATGAGATGACGATGCTGATGATCGTGTGATGACGATGCTGATGATCGTGTGATGACGATGCTGATGATCGTGTGATGACGATGCTGATGATCGTGTGATGACGATGCTGATGATCGTGAGATGACGATGCTGATGATCGTGTGATGACGATGCTGATGATCGTGAGATGACGATGCTGATGATCGTGTGATGACGATGCTGATGATCGTGTGATGACGATGCTGATGATCGTGTGATGACGATGCTAATGATCGTGAGATGACGATACTGATGATCGTGAGGATCCAGATGTTGATGTTGTTGTAGTTATTCGAGTGCTGCAGAAGATAAAGACTCAGTACTGAAGATGTTGATGTTCCAGTATTGAAGATGTTCCAGTAACTGCTTGAGTTACTGATGATGTTGAGAAAGCTTCCAATGATTTATAGATGTATCATGTATGATGTTGATGACTCCTTGCTCGTGCAGATACTGTTATAATATCCTTCTCGTTAAGGGGGAGTGTTGAAATATTGTAACTTCAAAGAATATTATATTTGTATATTATTTATTCCGGAGATGTTCCATACCTCCGATGTGATTATACTATAAATCCGGAGATGTTTAATCCTCCGAGTTGGATGTGGTAACTAGGGTTATTAGACCCACCATGTGGGGGTCGGCCCAGTCAGTTATAATGGGGTATTTAACCTAATGGTTAAATACGAGCCTACATGTACTTGTGTAAAATACATATCAGAGTAGTGTATAAATAGAGGAGGTGTGTTCCTCATTTGACACACTCACTCACTTGAGAAAGGCTCATTTGTGGAGGAGAGGTCTGCTATGGAGGAGAAGGAGCTTATGCTCAGGGTTTGCATCTTTGTATATTGCTGGTCATCTATATTGAGGAAGCTTTACTGGGTTTTCTACCCCATGAGGGTTTCCCAGGATAAATCTCTGTCTCTTGTGTTTATGCTATGCTTGTTGTTTCTTCAGTGATACTGTATATGCTATTATTGTGAAATGGAATGTAATGCTGCTATTTTCTGTCTTAGCATATTGAATTTTAACAATAATTAAATCCCATACCTCAGCCTGATAACCTTTCAAATGAGGTGAGAGACAGTGAATGGTATCTCTTACCTGTCTCACAGCTATTTCTTAGTCACCAAAAACCTTCAGGCATTTGACATTTAAACCGATGGCCTTCTTCAATCCGTGTACCAAGGCTTCATATTCAGCAGTGTTGTTCGTACAATCAAATTCTAACCTACAGGACAAAAAATGCTTATTTATTTCCGGATACATAAGAACACAACCGGCTCCGGATCCTTCCAAAGTTTTAGAACCGTCAAAGTATAATGTCCAAAACAGATCTTTTGATTCAGCTAAGTTAGTATCTTTATGATCTAATTCATTGACTAAACTAACTATATTACAGTCAATATCATCAGTCCGAGAAAAATGAAGGAGATTGGACTGTTCATCTGAGTCATGGCTGATAGTTTTAGACTAATAATTTCCCGGATCAATTTCTAAGAAATAATTCCCCAGAACTGAGGATGAGAAGGTTACAGCCTCATTCTTTCCCTCTAGTTGGGTTACATTTTGTTTCATGTGCGGTTCTCTCAGGACCTTGATATGATTCTGTCTATTTTGATAAGGCAACCACAAATGAGACCAATCAGTTGCAAAGTAACCATTCAGCTTTGTGGACCAGTCCCTACTTAGGATCAAACCATAGGCCTCAGGAATATCAACTACCATTATGTCAATAAATTGACAGACTCTAGAATCGGCTGATAATCTAATGAGGACATCTTTCATTTCCCCAATAACTTTGACATCAGTTCTATCTAACTAAATAATTTGGGCCGGAGATGGAATAGGTTGCTCGTTAATTTTTTTACAAATTGACAGTGGCATGACATTTGAAGATGCTCCGGAATCTACCAGACAATTGTGAACATTATGATTGAAAATTTCAAAGGTTAATAGGAATGGCAATGTTTGAGATTTAGATTTCCCGCCGATACTAGCCTCATTAATTTCGGGATCTTCTTGAGTATATGTCAATGGAGTGCTAGGTCGGGATTGCAGAGCATGCAACAACTTATCTCGTTGCTGCGGAAAACTACACATATCAAATATTGATACATTTGCTTTTAATTTCTTTATATCCTCAATAATGTCATATCCGATATCAGATTCTTTTCCAATTCTAGTCGGATGGTCTGTTTTATTCATTGTGACCTTTGGCTGTTGAACTATGGTGTCAATGCTTGGTTGCTTGGCCGTTGTTGGGTTAGCTTTAGGCTGCGGTGGAATGATTGCTATATGTCTTCTAGGTAGTTCTTTAGAAACTTTAGGCTTGGGAATAGTCAAGTTTGGCACAGGATCTGTAATAGGACCTTTACTGTGAGTATTAATGTTCACAGCAGAGACTGAGCTTTCTACGGGATCTTCTTCTACTAATTCAGTTAAAGGTAAGCAATCCGATAGCACCATAGTGGTGTCTGGAGGTGGTTCTTCTAACTCAGGGCTCGATTCCTCTGGAGGATCGTCTTGATCTGGAATATGTGAATCCAGCATTTGGTTCATGACCAAACTCATAGAGTTATTCCATTGTGGGCAGCTCTTTTCTGAGTGTGGTTCTTGATGAAAGGTGCAGAAGTTTTCCATTCCTATTTCATTGAGATTTAAAACAGGGGAAGTGTTCATGGGTGGATGAGGTTGATCGTTGTCTTCTCTCTTCTTGTAAAATGGCTTGAAAGGTTTCCTAGATGTACTAGTAGCTTTATCTTTCTCGAGATCTACAATTTTATTGGACAACTTCTGCATCATCTTAACTACGTTCTCCATGTCTGTTGATGACTCTTCTTTACTTCTGGTGAGCAGCAAGGTTTTTTTACTGGCTGTTGGTTTTGTTTCTACATCTAAGGCATGTTTAGCAATGCTATTTGCTTCTTCTTCCACCTTTCTAGCTTCTTCAAAATTCTCTATCAGGGTGGTTTTCTTAGATCTTTTAACAAACATTGCTATGGGTCCTTCAAGAGCTGTTGTATAATATTCAACCAGAGATTCCTCTGTTGGTTTATTCACTTCGCTGAAATGATTTAAGAGTGTTGTGAACCTTTGGTTGAAGTCTTGAACCTTTTATTTCTTTTCTATTCTCATGGACAATAATTCTTTCATGAGCATAGCTACAGTCTTTTGGTTTCTATATTTATTTAAGAAACATTTTTCAAATTCATCCCAGCTTGAGATCGATCTAGGTTGTAAGCTAAAATACCAGGACGCGAATTTTGGCTCAAATGTGTATGGAAAAAGCCTACAAACTACATCTTCATGCTGCACATTTAAAAGATTCAGAGCTAAATAAAAACTCTTGAGATGATCTTTGGCGGAAATGGCTTTCCCTGGGTCGAATTTAGGCAAGACTTTCTTTGGATTTTTAGGAAGATTGTGGAATGGACTAGCTAGATTCAACGCTCCCCTCACTCTCCAAGCAGGTACAACCATGTCTCAATGTGGAGAATCAGGTGGAGAATTGTGTGGTGAATTCAATGGAGTGTTCTTTGGAGTAATAAGTTCTCCAAGACTTTCTTGATCTGAAATATTTTCTCGGTTTTCAAGATCGACTTTGTTCAAGGGTTCTGCAATTTCTTCCAAGGTTAAATTCACAAGTTCTTCAAAATTCTGCACAAGAATTGAATCACGGGTGTACTGTCGTTCTTTTCTAGGAGAACTTTTCATAGGGAGGAAATTTACTGCGTTTAAACCACCTAGCTGTCTAACATAAGATCGTGTATGTCTCCTTAAATATTCTATTTTTGTAAAAGGCACAGCATACAATACTTCTTGAGGTTCAGAATCAGAGATGAGGTTTTCTTGATTTGCTACTTCAAGATTTGGGCTATCTGAAATTCCTTTTTTAAGCGGGTTTTCAGTAACATTTTTGACAGTGGGAGACTTTCCTTTATCAGCCATGCAGTTTCAGGCCCTCCTTCTAGCGCCAAAAACTGTTGATGCCCCGAAGATCGCAGCATCAAGCAGAAAGGGATTCTCCCTGGTAGATTATCCCAATTAGATTGTCCACCGTTTGGTGTGGGGAATCCATCCGGTTAGCGGTTCCAGCAACTGTTAGATTTGGAGATTTGCTTCAATTACACTAGTTATGGCCCGATCCACCATTCTTTTTTGATTTTATGGTTTAAAATGATATGCAAGTGCCTAAGCTAACTTAATCTAAATGCAGAACTTGAAACAAACCTGTATCTAAAACTGAAATAAACCTAAATTATCCCTGCAAGGAGCAAAATTATAAGTATGAGTAATGTGCTGGAAGAAGTATCTAAAGATCAACAGACAGCCATTAAATCATGAAGATACATCTACAGCAAGAAGGAAAAAGATATTAAAAGATAGCTTCCAATTTACATATAACGCATTCCATTACTCATATAGGAGAAAAATCATTTGCACAAGAAATAACAAGATCATTCAATACATAGAAATAATTCAAGGTAGCAAAGAAAGATCTCACTGTAGAATATGAAATACACAAGAATAATCCAGCATGTATCCAACATCCATTTCCATGCAAAAGACATCCTCTCCAGGCCCTTATTAGGCAAAATTCATTTTCTTGGAGCAAGTGCAAGATAGCTCATACAAGTTAAGAAAATCCTTTTCCCTACCAAAAGTCCCCCTTTTACACTATTCCCTAAGCTTCTATTTATATGTTTACAAAATGCCTCTTGGGATACCACCTGGCTCTTTACACTTGTCCTCTAAAGACTTTTCCTCTAAATAAACAAATCGTGGCCCTTTTCTTAAAACAGAAAATTTCTCAAAAATATAAAAGGACAGTTGTCTAGTGATTCTACGCTCTAAACATAGGGAGAACAAATGAAAATAGGAACAACGCCTCAGGATCAGCGTGTTCATCCTTGGGGAGGTGCTTCTGCTGGGAGGGAGGTGATTGGACTGGCTACTACTGCTGCTGCTGCTTTCTTTTCCTCCTCTGCAATGTAACTAAACCAGATGCCAGTGTCTCTGATAACCACATTTGCTAGTCAAGGGACCAAGATCTTCTAAGAAGTTACATGCTTACCAAGATCTGATTCAATACTATGAATTTCTGCAAGTGCTGCTTGGTGGATTTCTTTTAGCAAATGGTTGTATACTGATGACAGCCCAATATAGTGATGGAGATTATCAGTGGCTAGGACGTCAATCTTCTTTACATATTCTATTTGAATTTCTAGCTCTCCCTTCAAGTCTGATAGACGTTGCTCTTTGCTTGGAAACTGATCAAGGGACTGAGGGAAACTCAGCTTACACTTATCATGCACTTCATGAATATTTTGATATAGGCTATTACTCTTATCAATTGTTCCCTGGATCTTAGCCATTAGCTTCAGGCCACAGTTCCTATAGAATTCTATGAGGGCCACATCTTCTTTAAAATCATCTACCGACTTGAATGGGAGATGCTTGGGGAAATCAACCTTCCCTTCTCTCCATTCCATTTGGCTCAGGATGTTTGCTTTAACCCGAGTGTACTTTCCCTTAAGCCTATTGGCCTCTACATTGACTTCCTTCAATCTAACCATCATGTCTTTGAGCCTGCACACTTCCTCAGAAATCAGCTCCTGTGTGGCGTGCATTTGTCTCAGAATGTCACAGGATAGCTCATGAAAGGGAGACATATCTATTGCCCTGCTTTCTACCTGCTCTAATTGTTTAACCATTGCTTGCTTATCGGCTTCCAGATGAAAAACTCTAGCTTCAGAATCGTTCTTTTATGCTTTTAGAACCATCATCTGGATTGGCAGGTGCTCCTTTTCTTCTTCTAAATGGAGATACTCATCTGAAAACTCCTTGTGATCAACAGACAGGCGATTATATTTATTCACTACAATATCCCTATAAGCCTTCTCATTAGCCATAGTATGTTGCAACATGCGAGCTCTCCTCTTTGTTGACTCAAATTCTCTAACCATATCGACCACATTATCCTTTGTTGCTTTTGCTGCTGACACAGCAGCGGATGCCATGGCTATGGGAGCCTTATTTGTATTTTGCATCACCGTGGTCTCCCGCTGGGTAACAATATCTTCTTGGAAGAGTCTCTTTATCCTCTCTTCCGACTTCAAGACCACCGCCTTCCTCTTCTTATAATAAACAAATTCGTCCCATTAGGACATAGTATGATCTTCTGATGGGGTGTAAGGGATGATCAGGAGATCTATTACATGCACTTCTGTCTCTATGGGTGGGGTTTGTACTGCTTGAGATGTGTCTGTTTCCACATTTTGGGTGCCAGAGCCACCTGCCTGAGATGTGTCTGTTTCCATATCTTGGGTGTCGGAGCCACCTGCTTGGGCATCTTCATTGGTCTTAAGTTCTTCCTCCGTCTTTTGTTCCTCTTCTATTTTACACCTTCTTTCTTCTTCTTCAGCTTGCTGCTGATTTTCACTTTCCTCCCTCTGCTCTTGATCTTCTGCTTCCTTTTGTTGTCTTACTTCCTCAACTTCTTTCTGCAACCTTGCATCTTCAACTTCTCTCTGCATCCTTGCTTCTTCAGCTTCTTGTTGCAGTCTTGCTTCTTCTTTCAATCTTTGTTCTTCACGGGCTAGGGCCTTAGCTGCTTCTCTCTCTTTCTGCAGACTGGCTTCTCGGGCTGGGGCAGAGCTAGAGCTAGCTCCACTGCCTTGACGACAAATCTGCAACTCAGTCATGTTGCTGATGCCTCTGAACACTTCTTCCTCTACATCATAGTAATGAGCATATTCAAAATGAGCATATACCTCCTGGAAATGCTCAGCAACCTTGCTCCACCTATCATTTCTATGTAAGATCATTTCACCGAAGTGGAAAGATTTCAACTCTTGAACGTATTCCTCGGCTGTTGCAACCCCTGAGAATTTGTAGGATCCTATGAAAAAGGGAAAAGGAGGGAAGGAAGCCTTATGTTGCTTGTTAAGCACCCCTCCTACTCCATCAAGGGAAAATTGCCTGACTGCTTCCTTGGGGACTACATAATCAGTAGCGTATTTTGGAAAAATGTATGGCGCTTTGGTACCTTCAAACATCTTGATGTAGGTGCCCTGCTTTGAGAAATAAAAATCGCCATAGTTTTCCAGGACCTCCACGGATTTTTCTGATAGACAATTGGGCTCTTCCTTGAACATCTGCTCATACAGAGGCATCATGAACTCTTCACAGATGAGCTTATAGTTTGCTCTGTAATTTTGTGCCCACATTATTTTATAGGCAGTCTAGACTGGGGTGTTGTCCTTATCCCATGTGAAACTTAGCCTGGGGAAAGAGAGCTTGGCAAAAATGCAGTCAATAAGATAGGAAGACATGTAAAATTCTGACTTTTTTAAGGCTAGACCTTCTCTTGCAGCGGCCACTATGGATGCCAAACTGTCCGAAAGGATAGTCGCCCAATCAAACACAGTTCCTTTGAATGCTATGAAGTGGATGATGGGAGCCCACTGTATCCTATATACAGTGCCATCGGGCATGCCAAAAATTCTGCATAACATCAGGGCGATTAATCTAAAAGGAGGTCTTAGGCTCTGAACATCATATTCATCATTATCTCTTTTCCTCAGTTGCTTGTCTGTGACCAATAAATTTTTGGCCATCTCAGTATTATTCATCTTATCCAACCATTCATCACTTAGAGCTTGTTGGGGACGTGAGAATTTGTAGGCTGCTGCAATATACACTGGATGGAATGAAGTGAAAGGCTCTCCCTTGCTGTCATGCAACACTCTTGTTTGCGGGTTGGCATGTTCCAGTATCCATCCGATCACTTCAGAGCATGGGAACAATTCAGGGCGAGTAGAAGCCCTGGCTATGCCGAAATTTCTGATGTTGAGGTAGATTTGTTCTTCTTCCAATAATACATCTGGGATATCCTGGATCCTAATCATCTGGTAAAAATATCCCCAACAGACCTCAAAAGGAACGCCGATGGTACACTTAGTGTCTTGGAAAATAGTTCCAGTTCTTAGTTGCACTGGTTCAGGTTCCATAACTTTAGCTTTCTTTCTACCACCTTTTGGCATCGTGGCTTATCCCTGTCAGCAACCAAATGTGAATGATTACAAAATTTGCAACACGTTATGAGAGTGTGACATAAAGTAGGACAATTTTAGCATGCTAAGGATAACTATAGACAAAATTATAAAGTTGCATGCTGGGGAAGCAAACTAAACATAGATCATTCCAGAAAAGAAAATATGGTCCTCAGACTTGATTATTCTAGGGAGACAATGCCTAGTCAGGAAATTTTGGAATGCTTCTGAAAAGGTAAGCATATGACTTGAAACAAAAACCTACTTCCTTCCTAGTCCTTGGAGACAGGATGCCCTTCATCATAGCACTTCTAATGGTCAATGGTGGGTTGGCCTGGAGTGGAAAATCCTATGAGGAAACAATGAAAACAAGGAACCATTTTCCACAGTCATTAACTGAGCCGAATAGGTGAGTGGTTGAGTATCTCAACCGACCACTACTGTCATTGATAATACTTGTGAAACGGTATGCAGCCGGTATGAAGTTTGGGTTTGAGTAAATCTGGGTAGGAAAATGACCGGAACGCGGCCAGTGAAAAAAAAAAAAAAGAAGTTCGGATGACTCAGAAACAAGGGGCCAACTGGGACCGACTTGGTCATGGCTACGACTCCTAGTTGGTAACATTGAGAAACCTATGGGGCCACGGTAGCCGTAAATTCTCTAAAACGAGATATGCTACCAATGTCTACCAGCCACGTTATGAAACGGGAAAACCCAAGAAATAACTCAACGTGAAGATAAGACAAAGATGACGGTTAAAAATCCTACCTGGAGAAGAATCAGTGGTGGAGTGAGGTGGACACAGTGGTGGATGCGCTGAGATGGAGCGAGTCGACGCGGTCTTCCCAACGGCATTCTTTGAATAACAAACTAACAATAGAACCAATGAAACCCCACTGCCCTTATATAAAGTTAGACACGTGCGGGCATTTAAACAAATAGGTGATGATTTAAAATGGGGTTCAATGCTCGTACGACGCGGTCATTTCAATACAATTCGGCATTTAACGCGTGACCGTCGGCTACGGCGAGGACTCACAAGTTTCGTCCGCGGTTGCGGCCAAAACTTATGAGTTCCTCTCGAAAGGCAGGGAACTTTGTTGCGGGAAAGACAAAAAGACGCTTCGCAGTGGCGAAAAAAAAATGGCGAGTCGTTCTGGCATTTCGGGAGCATTTTGTGAGTTCTTTCGAAATTTACTCTCTTGGAAGCTTATCGCAGTCGACTTTGCCGAGTCATCCCGAAGTTTCGGAAAGACTTAGTAAGTCCTTCTGCAATTCACAAATAACTTTGTTAAGTTTTTTATCGAAATATGAATGGTCGAGCAACCTGGGGACAAGACCAACTTACTGCGGCAACACTTGGCGAAAGCTTCTGCAATTTCAGGAGATAATCCCAAGTTCCTCCGTAGTTTTGGGTGAGCTCGCTGAGTTCTTCCCCAGTTTCAAGAGAAAATTTTAAGTTCTTCCGAAAATTTAAAAAAACGCTAAGTGTTTTCGATGTTTTGGGGAGTAACTTTGAGTCCTTTCCGCAGTTTCGGGAGAGAATCTTGAGTTCTTCAGCAGTTTCAGGAGAGAATCCCGAGTTCTTCCGCAGTTTCGGGAGAGAATCCTGAGTTCTTCCCCAGTTGTGAATTTTGACTTAGAAGAAAAACTTCAAATTTCAAGCAGATTCCTTAGTTGAAACAAAAACTAAGTCAAAAAGTTTTCAAAGGAGACTTAACTTTTTTAGGCAGTCTTTCTAATAAAATGAAAAGGAGGGCCCCAAATATCTACAAAATTTGGGGGGGATGTTGCTGCAATAACAAGATCATCTAGCACAAGTCTTCTCCTCTGGATCATCATCAGCGAATCATCATCGTCGAATCATCATCATCGTCACTGCTGCTGCTATCTCGATCAATCTCTGAATCTACTTGTCATAGGATGTTCTATAGAGCCAGTCCTTTTTCATACTCTATGTAGGCCCACCACCTGTAGGTCTTCATCATCAATGGCCATACTGTGGAACCTAGGACTAATTACGTGCGTCAACAAAACCTAGCGTAGACTATAGGTTCTTTTACATGTTGACCTTCACAAAACCTACTCAGAGCATCCCAGGATGTTACAAGCAAACCGCTCTACCTGTTTGGATCTCGATAGAGCATCCTAGGCTGTTAAGAGCACACCGCTCTACCTATCTAGATTTTAAAGGATCTTTTCTATGTGAGCTTTCGCAAAACCTAGTCAGAGCATCCCAGGATGTTACGATCACACCGCTCTACCTGTCTGGATCTCGATAGTGCATCCCAGGATGTTATGAGCACACTGCTCTACCTATCCAGATTTTAAAAGATCTTTTCTATGCAAAACTGTAGCAAAACCTACTCAGAGTATCCCAAGATGTTACGAGCACACCAATCTACCTGTCTGGATCTCGATAGAGCAACCTAGGATGTTACAAGCACACTGCTCTACCTGTCCAGTTTTTAAAGGGTCTTTTCTACGCTACCTGCACAACCTGTCCACGACCATAGAGTATCAAACCGATACTCATCATACATCATTCTGATTTACATCATCATATGATCAACCTGATCATCATCATAGCATCAACCTGATGCATATCATCTGGAGCAACATCCTAAAGCTTGTCATTTTTTATCATCCTGATCATCATCATAGCATCAACCTGATGCATATCATCTGGAGCAACATCCTGAAGCTCGCCATCTGTGATCATCCTGATCAAACAATATATCCATCTGATGCATACAAAGTATCTACCTGATACATATCATCATACATGATCTACCGTGGATCTACCTGATCATATAATGCATCCACTTAATATACATAATGCATCCACCTGATACATACATAAGTACATGATCACACTGATCATGCAAGTATCCACCTGATACAAATCCATGATCCAACTGATCATATCAAGCATCCAACATGATGCATATACAAATACATGATCACACTGATCAAGGCATCCAACATGATGCGTACATACATATAAATGATCCAACTAATCATATCCAGCATCCAACATGATGCGTACATACATATACATTTAAATGATCCAACCGATCATATCCAGCATCCAACATGATGCGTACATACAAATAAATGATCAAACTGATCAGAGCATTCAACTAATGCAAATGTAAAGCAGTAACTGGAGCATCGTCCTGATGCTCATCATCAAGCGCTTACATCCACAGCCATGGGAAGGATCCTCCTCTCACTATGCTTGGAATGGCTTCAGCAGATGTGTCCATCACTTCTTCCTCAAAGTGTCATCGATCTGAAAGACACCAAGCCTTTCTCTGAAGTACTCGAACTTCACTCTGGCTAGTGGATTCGTTAGCACATTTGCAATATGCTCATCTGTCGCAAAATACAAGAGCTTCACTGCTCCTCTCTGCACCATATCCCTGATATAGTGATATTTTATATCTATGTGTTTCGACTTGTCGTGGAACACCGGGTTCTCAAATAGATTCACACAACTCTGGTTGTCACAAAAGACACCAGTAGCCTCAAACGGGAGATCAAATAACTCAGACAGTAGCTTCCGGAGCCACACTGCCTCACAACTAGCCGAACAGGCTCCAACATACTCTACCTCGGTTGTACTTAGTGCTACGCGGGACTGCTTCCTGCAAAACCAAGAGATCACACCTGATCCCATACTGAAGCAACACCCAGATGTGCTCTTCCTATCTCCAGCACTGCCTGCCCAATCTGAATCAACATAACCCTGCAAGTTAAACTTTTGATTCTCTTCATACTTGAGCCCATAATCAACTGTACCCTTCAGGTACCCTCAGAATATGCTTTATAGCAACCAAGTGAACACTCCTTGGATCCATCAGGAACTGGCTCAATGTGTTCACCACAAAGAAAATATCTGGTCTCGTGTTCGTCAGGTACATCAAGGACCCAATCATCTGATGATAAATAGAGACATCAACTAGCTCAGATGAAGCATCACATAGAAGCTTCAGGTTTGATGCCATAGGTGTGGCCATGGCCTTGCAATCCATCATCCTAAACCTCTTCAGGATATCTACTATATACTTCCCTTTTCCAAGGAAGATCCCATATGCACTCTGCCACACCTCCATACCTAGAAAATAGTGCATCATCCCCAAGTCCTTCATATCGAACTCGGCAGCAAGCTTCCTTTTTGTATCAGCAATCAATCTGTCATCTCCTGTTACAAACAGGTCATCCACATACAGGAGTCGAATCACAGGATTTCCTTCCTCAACCTTGTAGTAAAGGTTGGAATCCGCTTTACTCTTGGTGAAGCCCAAACTAGATAGAAAACTGTCCATCCTACCATACCAAGTTTTAGGAGCTTGTTTTAAGCCATACAAGGCTTTCTTCAATCTGCACACATATGACTCCCTGTCATGTGTTTCAAAACCGAGTGTCTGCTCCACATACACTTCCTCTTGAACTACACCATTCAAGAAGGAAGTCTTGACATCCATCTGGTGTATCTTCCATTTCATAGTTGCAGCCAGAGAAAGTACTGTTCTGATGGAAGTGTACCTGGCTACATGAGAAAAAGTTTCTTTATAATCTATTCCCTCTTTCTGAGAGAAGCCACGAGCTACGAACCTTGCCTTGTATTTCTCTATGCTGCCATCTACAGCATGCTTGATTTTGTAGATCCATTTGGAAGTCACAACAGACTTCCCTTTAGGTCTTGGGACAACATCCCAGACATCATTCTTCATTATTGATTGGTATTCTTCGATCATGGAATCCTTCCATTCTTTCTTTTCCACTGCTTGTTCATAATTGGAAGGTTCTTTGTTCATGATATCACAAAGTAAAGCAACATATCTGGTATGTGATCTGGTTCTCTTCTTTGCTCTATGTTCTTCTTCTAGAATGCCATATCTTTCTGCATCTTGAATGAGCTCTCTAGCCCATGCAGGTTTTCTCTTGTGAGAGTTATTCTCACGGGGTGGATCTAGTGGTTGTTGCGGATCTTCAATCTCACGATCAACATCTGGAATTGCTTCAGTCATGGTAGTGTCTTGAAATCTAGTTTCCTTAGGTTCGTCATAAACTTCAATAGGTGTCTTCCTAGATTTGACGAATGCTGATTTTTCATCAAATCTTACATCCCGGCTGACATCAATCTTCTTGAACCCTGGAAAGTATATTATGTAAGCCTTCGAGCTTTCACTATAACCCACAAAGATACCCTTCTTTCCTAAAGGATCTAGCTTGGTCCTCTTTTCTTTTGGGACATGAGTGTATACTAGAAAACAAAATATTCTGAGATGGCTGACTTCAGGTTTCTTACGAGAGAAGACCTCATCTGGTGTCTTGTTGTCCAATATCTTGTGGGGTGTTTTGTTCTGCACATATACATCTATCCTAGCTGCTTCTGCCCATAGATGCATAGGTAGATCTTGGTCATGCAGCATTTCCCTTGCTACTTCCATGATTGTTTGATTCTTTCTTTCTGCAACTCCATTCTGTTGTGGATTGTAAGGAGCAGTCAACTCCCTCTTAATCCCTGAATCACTGCATAGCTTCTCAAAGTCACCTAAGTTGAATTCTCCACCATTGTTGGATCTGAATGTTTTGATCTTCTTATCAGTTTGGTTCTCCATCAAGGTTTTGACTTGAACTTATCCAACACTTCATCTTTGTTCTTCAAGAAGTAAACCCAAGTCTTCCTGGAGAAGTCATCAATGAAAAAGACATAGTAAACATACCCACTCAGAGAGTTGGATGACATCGGGCTGCATACATCAGAGTGGATAATTTCCAAGATACTTTTTTCCTTGATTTCACTGCTTGGAAATGCCTTCTTTATGTTCTTTCCTTTTGCACATCCTTTTCAAACACCTTCATGCTTGGTCTTAATTTCAGGAAGACCTTCTACAACCTTACTTGCAATTGGTAATGCTCTGTAGTGCATATGTGCAATTCTTCTATGCCAAAGTTCACTTGGCTCCATGGAATCATGCACCATGGCATGTTTAGGTTGTCCCTTCAATTTATACAATCCTCCCTCTTGCTCTCCAATCACCACTACATCATCAATAGTTTTACCTTTTGGCCACATTAGGACTTGGCCATCTACAAATGCAACCCTCATACCTTTCGCATCTAATGCAAAGATGGAGAGTAGATTCTTCTTGAGCCCAGGTACAAATAGGACATCTTTCATCTTTAAGGACTTTCCAGATTCTAGGTTTTAGGAGGCTTCCCCACTTCCTTTGATAGGGTATTGATAATCATCCCCAAGTTTCACCTTATGGGGTGATTCATGTTCAGATAGGTTTACAAAAGATTCTTTAAACCCAGTTATGTGTTTGGAAGCCCCACTGTCAATTAACCAATCATTACAACCATGAGAGATATTACTTGTGAGAGCAGAGATTAGAACATACTCTCTTTCGCTTGATGAGTCACCATCATCACTTTCTGCTCTAGCTTTCTTCCTGGGAGGTTCATCATCCTCAGCTGCATGAGCATGATATCTTCTTTTTTTATTCTTCTTCTTCTTGTTGAAGTTGTTGTCTTTCTTCTTATTGGGACAATTTGAAGCAAAGTGTCCCATTTCATTACATTCGCAACATCGAACATGAGATAGATCTTTCTTCTTGTGATAAGAGTGAGAATGTTTCTTGTTATGAGATTTCTCCCTCTTAACCTTGCTTCCCTTGGTGTGAGTTGTGAGAGCTTGATCTTCATTCCCCATATTTTCTTCTTATTCCACAAGCCTAGCTTCTTCTTGAGAGCATTCCTCCCATAGTCTATTGAAAGAGATCAATTTCTTTCTTGCACAGATTTCTTGAATAAAGGAGTCCCATGACCTAGGTAGTCCATTCAGAGTGGTCATAACAACTTCACCATTTTCCACTACTTTATCCACAGCTTCAAGTTGTTCCTTGATCTGAGAGACCTTGAAGAAGTAATATTGAATGGTCTCTCCATTCAACATCTTGACCCCTTTCAATTGATTCTATAGAGTCATCTTCCGATTTATTTTCTTCCCTTCAAATAACTTGGTCAGGGAGTCAAACATCTCCTTGGGTGTCTTTAGAGATGACACATGTGGTATAAGATGGTCTTTGATAGAATCAGCAATGATTCTCTTTGCTTTGACCAAGTTCTTCTTATGCAATACCTTAGCCTCTTCATCCTCTGGGATAGGGACCTCAGAGTTGATGTAGGAGTCCAATTCATTTTCTTCCAGGATTAACCCAATCCTATACTTCCAGGCTTGGAATTTATCAGCCCCTTCAAGCTTATCCTCAAGCTTGGTGTGGTGAGACATCTTAAAGAGTACTTCAAATGGAAATAGAAGAGATTTAGGTCTTACCACTTGCTTTGCTAAAAAATGGATCTGGTCCCGGATTAGGGTTTGTCGAAAAAACCCTAAAAATTCAAAAAGAGAATTTCAACTTTTTGAAAGGATAGAAAGATGCACCTTGATGATCTGATCAGCTTGGTGTATTCAGAATTTGAGATATGCAAGGCTTCACCCTTCATAAATGCCTTTTAGTCTTCTCAGGTTCACTAGGGAGGACCCTGAATTAGGGTTTGAGTTTCCCGGAGATTTACCAAGCCAAAAATCTCGATCCAAATCTCTAAAATTCGATTTTTCCAAGGCGCTTTTAGCTATGTCTTCAGATTCCAGAAATTCCTATTATTGTGGAAACCCTAATTTTTAGGGCCAAATCTGAAAATGCTCAGAATTGAATTCTGATTGGACAAATAGATTCTCCTTGATGAGTGGAGTCAATCTACTATACTGCTTTTCCAAAATCTGTGGAGAGAAACCCAATAAGCAAGAAACCCTAGTTTCTGTCACTGCACAATGTCTTCTTCTCAGGTTAGCTCTGATACCATGTTAAATTTTGAGCATTAATTCACAATACTCTAGGATATTTACTGAGAGAATAAAATGTACAGTATATCAATGCATATCAATCATAACAAACATGTCAATCATCACGAGAATCAAAAGCATGAGAGACAATAGACACACAGAGTTTCCGTGGGGAAAACCTTAAGGTGAAAAACCCCACAATTTCCTCAGAGATAGATAGAGCAATAGCACAACCAAAGTACAAGAGATAGACTCCTCTTAGGAGCTGATCCTCCTCCTCACATGTGGGCCACTTTCTGAGTGAAGGAAGTGTGTGTTCTGAAGTGATCCAAATAGAGATCTCCTGATCTCTATTTATACTTGTCCTGTTTTCCCAATAACCTTATGGGGCCGACTTGTCTAGCTAGGTACAATAACTTCATATTACATTATATTGGGCTGACCAAGGTGGTATAATAACCCATCGGCAAGTTAACATACTTGCGACACTTGTCAATACAAATGATGACACTTTCGTATAGAGGAATAATACATCTTTATAGGAGTACAATAAATATATAAATGAAATACATTCTGAGGTTACATATACATCAATAGATATAAGT
This sequence comes from Larix kaempferi, assembly GCA_027924585.1. Classification (NCBI taxonomy): domain Eukaryota; kingdom Viridiplantae; phylum Streptophyta; class Pinopsida; order Pinales; family Pinaceae; genus Larix; species Larix kaempferi. The sequence goes on along the minus strand of BSBM01000103.1, from coordinate 14,217,955 downwards.
GATGTGAGCCTTTCACAGATGGTAGTAGGTTAGTCCTCCCATGCTGGTGAGTGTAAGTGGTGTGTGTGTGCATATGGGTTGTGCTCCATGGATGATGATGATGATGATCTGAAGACGATGATGTGACAGTATCGTACACAGGTTTTGCAGAGGCATATGATCGGTCCTGAGATGCTCTTGCAGGTTTTGCAGAGGTAGTGTAATCAGTCCTGGGAGATCTTGCAGGTTTTGTAGAAGCAATATAATCAGTCCTATGTTGTACTTACCTGATGGCTTGCTCGCTGAGATGACATGATTAGTATGATCATGAGTATCAGGATGATACTCTGTGGTCGTGGATAGGTTGTGCAGTGGCATGTAAAAGGTCCTGGGAGATTCGATAGGTTGAGCAGTATGCTCGTAATCACTCCTGGGATGCTCTTTCAAGGTTTTGGCTTAACGCACGTAATCAGTCTTGAGGATTCCATAGTATGGCTAGTGATGATGGAGACCTACAGGTGGTGGGCCTACATCCAGTATGAAAAAGGACTGGCTCTATAGAACTTCCTATGATGAGTAGATGAGAGATTGATTGAGATAGCAGCAGTAGTGATTCGATGACGATGATCAATGACGATGATCCAGAGAAGAAGACTTGTGCTAGAAGACCTGTGTCGAGAAATACCTTCCTAGTTAAGAGGGAGTGTCGATGTAATTGTAACTTCGGAATGTATTTCACCTATGTATATTGTATTCCTATAGAGATGAAATTATTCCTCTATACGGAAGTGTTTGTATTCCTATAGAGATGTTACTTATTCCTCTATATGGAAGTGTTGTCATTTATATTGTAAGTGTCATAACTTATACTTGATGGGTTATTAGACCACCTTGTTGGGGTCGGCCCTGTATAAGTCATGTGGGTTAAAGGGTTATTAGACCACCCTATTGGGGGTCGGCCCTATCAGCATTATGTTATGTGGTTAAGTTAAGGCCGACCTAGTAAAGGTTATTAGGCAAGTCAAGTCAAGTATAAATATAGTGCGGGAGGAACTCTATTTGATCATTCACTTTCTCACTCACACACTCATTGGAGAGTGGCGCACTAGTGGAGGAGGAGAAGTTGCTGCTAGGAGGACTATCTCTTGTACTTGGGTTGTATCATTGCTCTATCTATCTCTGAGGAAGTTGCGGGGTTTTTCACCTTCTTGGTTTTCCCCGGTGAAACTTTGTGTCTCTTGTGTGCTTGCATTATTGTGTCCATGTTTGATATGCTGTAGATATGCTGTACATTTTATTCTCTCAGTTAATATCCTATATCAGATTGAAATTCTGAAAAAACTAACATCAATAATCATCATCATCTTCATAAACAACACCATTGTCATCATCATCGACATCACCTTCATCATAAGTGATTATTATGATGATGATGTTGATAACAAAATCATTGTCATCTTCATAGTCATCATGACCAGCGTCATCATCGTCATCATGGCCATCATTGTCATCATATGGATGATAATCATAGGTGTGAAGCACCTTATACCTCTATAACCACGATGAGTAGAGAGTAGGGGTTGGTACTAGGATGGATCACACATGTTTCCAACAATTCATAGATGAACTAGTGTATCTCATTTTTTTGTGTAATAGGATGTTGATATTGGTGCACATTGGGTGGTTAGATTCCTCACATGACGCGGCTACATGAAGTGACTCACATGGAACCCTACAAGTGACTAGTGAAAGGGGACAACTTTAAAAGTTTTGGAAAATGGCCTTGCATCATATGAAATTTGACCCAGTTAGATTTAACATATACTTTCCTAATATGAGATATTCTTATAACTCGAACATAATACTGGCATGGCCTCCCCAAAGGACACAATCTTAGGTGATTGAAACAAGTCAAACGAGGTCAAAATGAATCCAATTGCATGTCAACAAGATCTAGATGGGGTACATTATCAACAAATTCATGAGTTCTAAGGGATAGTGCCCTTAATGGTCTCTTATTGATTTTTTTGGGGTACAATGTGTACTACTCTCTGCCCACTACCATAGTGACATACAACAAAAAATGGGCTTATACCATCATATTCAAGAAAACGCCAATTTTGAAGAGAAAACCTAGGGTTTATAGGAAAGAGGTAGAGTCTCTCTTACTGTGATTGAGTTGGAGGAGTAGTAGGAGGTGACTAAATTCTAAGTAAATCTACACACAATCAACCAAGAAAAAATTCTCTCTCTTTGCATGGTAAATCCTTGATATACTTACTTAAACAATAAATAATTTGCCAAATCATCAATGAAGTAAAAGCTGTTAATTTTTTTGCATTAATTCAACATACTCTAGGATATTTACTGAGAGAATAACATATACATCATAGCAAGCATATCAATCACAACAAGCAATCACATGAGACAATAAACACACAGATTTTCCTTGGGGAAAACCAAGAAGGTGAAAAACCCCAATAACTTCCTCAGAGATAGATAAAGCAATGATACAAAACCCAAGCATAAGATATAGTCTCCTAGCAACAACTTCTCCTCCTCCACTAGTGCGCCACTCTCCAATGAGTGTATGAGTGAGAAAGTGAATGATCAAATAGAGTTCCTACCACACTCTATTTATACTTGACTTGACTTGCCTAATAACCTTACTAGGTCGGCCTCAACTTAACCACTTAACATAATGCTAACAGGGCCGACCCCCAATAGGGTGGTCTAATAACCCTTTAACCCACATGACTTATACAGGGTCGACCCCATTAAGGTGGTCTAATAACCCATCAAGTATAAGTTATGACACTTACAATATAAATGATGACACTTCCATATAGAGGAATAATAACATCTCTATAGGAATAATATACATATGTGAAATACATTCCAAAGTTACATATACATCAACACTCCCTCATAACTAGGAAGGTATTTCTCGACACAGATATTCTAGCACAAGTCTTCTTCTCTAGATCATCGTCACTAGATCATCGTCCTCAAATCATCGTCATTGTCTCTGTTGCTGCTATCTCAATCAATCTCTAATCTGCTCGTCATAGGAAGTTCTACAAAGCCAACCCTTTTTCATTCTGGATGTAGGCCCACCACCTGTAGGTCTTCATCATCACCAGCCATACTATGGAATCCTCAGGACTTATTACGTGCGTCACAAACCCTCGCAACAACATCCCAGGAATTATTACGGGCACATAGCCCAACCTATCGGATCTCTCAGGTATTACATGTGGTCATGGAGAAACCTCGAAAGAGCATCCCAAGACTTATTACGGGCACACAGCCCAACCTATCAGATCTCCTAAGTCACATTACATGCCATAGGACAAACCCTCGAAAGAGCATCCCAAGACTTATTATGGGCACATAGCCCAACCTATCGGATCTCTCAGGTCTTACATGTCCTCCCAAGCACAACCTGTCCACGGCCACAAAATATCAACCTGATACTCATGATCATACTGATCATAACATCATTCACGAAGCACAACCCAAATGCACATCACACAACACTTACATTCACCGGTATGGGAAGACACACTTCAACCATCCGTGAAAGGCTCAACACTTATATCTACGCCATGGGAAGACACAATTCAACCATGCAAGAATGGCATCTCACTTATATCCATAGCCATGGGAAGACACACTTCAACCATTCTAGGAATGGCACAACACTTATATCGTAGCCATGGGAAGACACACTTCAACCATGCTCGAATGGCACAACACTTATATCGCAGCCATGGGAAGAAACACTTCAACCATGCTCGAATGGCACAGCTCTTACATCAATGACCATGGGAAGACGCACTTCAACCATGTCGGAATGGCCCCAGCCCTTATATCTACACCATGGGAGGACACACCTACCACCATGAGAGGATGGCTCATGTGCATCTGTGTCTTTGGAACTCATCACACATAATACAACTGATTATGTAATGTATCCACCTGATACATATCATCACATATGATCATCTTGATCATCATCATAGCATCATCCTGATGCATATACATATACATGATCCAACTGATCATACCAAGCATCCAACTGATGCATACCGAGTAGTAACTGGAGCATCATCGTGATGCTCATCACACAGTGCTTACATCCATAGCCATGGGAAGAATCCTCCTCTCACCATGCTTGGAATGGCTTCTGCAAATGTGTCTTGTCACTTCTTCCTTGAAGTATCTTCAATTTGAAGAACACAAAGCCTCTCTCTGAAGTACTCAAACTTCACTTTGGCTAGTGGTTTCGTCAACACATCTGCAACCTGCTCATCCGTCGCAACATATAGGAGCTTTACTTCTCCTCTTTGCACCATATACCTGATATAGTGATATTTGATCTCAATGTGCTTCGACCTGTCTTGGAACACTGGATTCTTAGATAGCTTCACACAACTCTGGTTATCACAAAAGATACCAGTAGCCTCCAGTGGGAGATCAAATAACTCAGATAGTAGCTTCCGGAGCCATATTGCCTCACAACTAGCTGAACAAGCTGCAACATACTCTGCTTTGGCTATACTCAGTGCTATGCAAGATTGCTTCCTACTAAACCAAGAGATCACACCTGATCCCATACTGAAGCAGCACCCAGATGTGCTCTTCCTATCTGCAGCACTGCCTACCCAGTTCGAATCAACATAACCCTGCAAGTTAAGCTTTTGATTTGCATCATACTTAAGCCCATAATCAATTGTACCCTTCAGGTACCACAGAATATGCTTTACAGCAACTAGGTGAACACCTCTCGGATCCGTCAGGAACTGGCTCAATGTGTTCACCGCAAAGCAAATATCTGGTCTTATGTTCGTCAGGTACATCAAGGACCCAATCATCTGACGATACATAGTGACATCAATCAGATCAGATGAAGCATCACACAAAAGCTTCAGGTTCGATGCCATAGGTGTGGCCATGGCCTTGTAGTCCATCATCCCAAACCTCTTCAGGATCTCTATTGCATACTTCCCTTGTCCAAGGAAGATTCCATCTGCACTCTGCCACACCTCCATGCCTAGAAAATATTGCACCATCCCCAAGTCCTTCATATCGAACTCGGCAGCAAGCTACCTCTTGGTGTCGGCAATCAACCCAACCTCACATGTAACAGATAGCTCACCCACATACAAAAGTAGTATCAATGGATTGCCTTCCACAACCTTGTCGTAAAGGTTAGAATCCGCTTTACTCTTGGTAAATCCCAAACTGGATAGAAAGCTATCTATCTTACCATACCAAGTTCTAGGAGCTTGCTTCAAGCCATACAAGGCTTTCTTCAACCTGCACACATATGAGTCCTTGTCATGTGTCTCAAAACCAAGTGGCTTCTCCACATACACTTCCTCCTTGACTACACCATTCAAGAAAGCTGTCTTGACATCCATTTGGTGTATCTTCCATTTCATCACTGCATCCAGAGCAAGTACTATTCTGATGGAAGTGTATCTGGCTATAGGAGCAAAAGTCTCTTCACAGTCAATCCCTCTTTTTGGGAGAATCCATGAGATATAAACCTTGCTTTGTATTTCTCCATGCTACCATCTACAGCATGCTTGATCTTATAGATCCACTTGGAAGTCACAACAGACTTCCCTTCAGGTCTTGGGACCTCATCCCAAACATCATTCTTCATGATCGACTGGTATTCCTCGATCATAGCATTCTTCCATTACTGATCCTGAATCCTGGGAACTTTAGATTCTTCAATAGATAGCTTTGTTGTTGGAACAAATGTTGTAGTCCTTCTTTTGTAGGTGATGGTATACGATCTTTCCTACAAGACAAGTTAAATTGCATGATCAGAAACATCTCATAGTTTTCAAAACAAATTCTTACACATAAAGAAATATGTCATGCAATCATGCAATTATTTTAGCCAATGCTTCAATACAACATTTATCCATATCCCATAACTTTCTAGATGCCTTCCAATCTCTATCAGGACATTGTTAAGAGTGTGCACAACTCCCAACATGTTAGCAAAGAGGTTTCATTCTAGATAAGTAGCAATGGAATGTTGTACAGTGCCATAGGCCACTTACCCATCACTTCCATATTAGTAGTATACTATTTATTAATGCAATTATTAATACACAACATAAGTCTAGGAACATAAGCATATACATCATTGAACAATATTATTTAAACATTAAGAATTGATAAGTCAAACACTTATCTTTGTTTGTTTGCTGGGTGGACTCCCTCTCAATCTTTGCTTCCTTGCAGGAACTACTAGAGTGTGCTCCCTCTTGATCTTTGCTTCCTAGATTATCTATCATGTCCATCCTGGACCACTATGCATGCTTAATTGTGCACTAGTGTCATGATTATGCCATCCTCAAGATCTCATATATAATCATACATTCATTAGTATAATCTCAAAAACAAAATAATCTTAAACATGTATAGTCATGAATATTTCAAACACAGATAATAAGTATTAGTATTCAAGGTTTCATGGAAGACTTTCTCTTCTGGTTAGTCATATCATCAATCAAGGTAAGAGACATAACATGCATAAACCCTTGAATACTTAAATTTATAACTTCATGAATAATCATATATAAAAGTATAAGATCCTAACATAGGGTAGGATTCTAACTTGATGTAGGAAAAAATATACCTGGTCATCATATTTGCTAGTTATGTCTAGCAATGTTTTTCTTGTTCTCTTCAATGACCCGCATAACTCATAAGTTAACCATTGTAGAATCAAATTATACATACCTCTATGTGATCCATGACTATGGATGAGTCCTTGTCTTCATGTCACCATGGTCTTGATCTAGAAATTGATTTGTACCTTTCATGTTAGCGGATAACATTATCCTCATACAACACCATAGTGCATTAGTACAATCATCAAAGAATGTCTTCTATCATTCACCTGCATTCATACTTTTACTAAAGTGATAAGACAAGTCTAAGAATGATCAAGATTGTTACTAAAATCAATAAAATGAAGCATATCATAAACTTAATCATGAATAGATTTCAAAACATACCTATAAGTCATACCTGTCAGATTGCTTGTAGTAGTAGTTGTTGTTGTTCCTTTTGTTCTTACGACAATTGGAGGAAAAGTCTCCTCTTCTTGGTATGTGTTGTGAGAGCTTGATCTTGATTCCCCATCTCCTCTTCTCGATCTATAATCTGAGATTCTTCCTATGAGCATTCTTCCCACAGCCTACTGAAAGAGATAGGTTTCTTCCTAGCACAAATTCCTTGGATGAAGGAATCCCATGGCCTAGGAATGCCATTAAGAGTGGTCATTACCACTTCTCCATTTTCTATATCTTCTCCCATAGCTTCAAGTTGTTCTTTTTATCTGGGAGACCCTTGAGAAATAATACTGCATGGTCTCCGCATTTTGGATCTTGATGTTCTTCAATTGATTTCTCAAGGTCATCTTCCGATTTATATTCTTCCCTTCAAATAGCTTGGTCAATGAATCAAACATCTCCTTGGGTGTCTTAAGTGATGACACATGTGGTATGAGATGGTCTTTGATAGAATCAACAATGATCCTCTTAGCCTTGACCAAGTTCCTCTTGTGTAAGGCCTTAGTATCTTCTCCCTCTAAGACATGAACCCCTTCACTTATGTAGGTGTCCAACTCACTCTCTTCTAGAATTAACCCAATCCTATACTTCCATGTTCGGAAGTGATCAGCCCCTTCAAGCTTATCCTCAAGCTTGGTGTGGTGAGACATATTAAAGAGTACTTCAAATGAAATAGAAAATATTTAGGCCTTACCACTTGATTTGCAGAAATCTGGATCTGGAGCTGGATTAGGGTTTGTTAGAGAAACCCTAAAAATTCAAACATTGAATTTCAAACTTCTAAAAGGATAGAAAGATGTGCCTTGATGAGCTGATCAAGTTGGTATACTCAGAATTTGAAACCTGCAAAGTTTCACCCCTCAAATTTGCTTTTCAAACTTTGAGATTCACTAGGGAGGACCCTGAATTAGGGTTTGATTTTCCTAGAGCTTCACACATCCAAAAAGTTCGATCTTGGTCTCTAAACTTCGATTTTTCAAAGGAGCTTCCAGCCATGGTCTCAGATTTCAGAAATTCCAACTTTTGCATAAGCCCTAATTTTCGGCTTCACTTGAGAGGACCCCAAACTAGGGTTTGATTTTCCTGGAGCTTCACCCAACCAAAAAGTTCGATCCAAAGCTCTAAAATTCAATTTTTCCAAGGCACTTCTAGCTATGGTCTCAAAATTCAGAAATTCCTATTTTTGTGGAAACCCTAATTTTTAGGGCAGAAAATGAAAGTGCTCAGAATTGAATTCTGATTAGATAGAAAGATGCGCCTTGCCGAGGAGAGTCAAAATACCCTACTGCCTTTCAAGATATGTGGAGAGAAACCCAATAAACAAGAAGCCCTAGCTTCCGCAACTGCACAGTGTCTTTTTCTCAGGTTAGCTCTGATACCATGTTAATTTTTGAGCATTAATTCAACATACTCTAGGATCTTTATTGAGAGAATAACATGTACAGCATATCAAGCATATCAATCACAACAAACAATCACATGAGACAATAGACACACAGAGTTTCCTTGGGGAAAACCAAGAAGGTGAAAAACCCCAATAGCTTCCTGAGAGATAGATAGAGAAATGATACAAAACCCAAGCATAAGAGATAGTCTCCTAGCGACAACTTCTCCTCCTCCACTAGTGCGCCACTCTCCAATGAGTGTATGAGTGAGAAAGTGAATGATCAAATAGAGTGCCTCCCGCACTCTATTTATACTTGACTTGACTTGCCTAATAACCTCACTAGGTCGGCCTCAACTTAAGCACTTAACATAATGCTGACAGGGCCTACCCCCAGTAGGGTGGTCTAATAACCCTTTAACCCACATGACTTATACAGGGCCGACCCCATCAAGGTGGTCTAATAACCCATCAAGTATAAGTTACGACACTTACATTATAAATGACGACACTTCCGTATAGAGTAATAATAACATCTCTATAGGAATAATATACATATGTGAAATACATTCTGAAATTACATATACATCAACAAAAGCATGAACAACACAGGAATTAACAAAGTAATTTTTTATTTTTTTTTGTGGGGAGAAAGGAGACTCTATTGCAAGAAGTAAATTTTACATTAGTAGATCCATACCTTGCATGATAAGATAGTTCCAAATTCCTTCTACTTTGGGTGCATTGCTATTAAGTTTTTCTTTAAATTAATGCCTTCCCACAAGTTTTCAATATCTTCCTTCTCTTTGTCTTCCACAATTACGGAAAGAAAGTAGAAGCAAATGTACAAATTGGTCAACCCTTTGAATGATAGGAGAGAATCATAGTAGAATAAACTTAGCATACTTTAAATCCAAGATCCATAACAATATGAAAATGATGCCCTTATATAGGATTAGCGTTCCTCCTAGTGTTCTTCCATGAAGAATAGGTGCACATTATAGAACCATCTAGGAATATTTATGCTTTAGGCATGCCATCTGTGATCATAGTGGAATGTATAAAATATAGTGCACACCTTGATCCATTTTGACCATATCAACTAAACTGAATGGGTATTGACCTTCTTTGATCATGATCACACATCTTTTAAAAACAAATGCATGCAATTGATCATAACCAAATAAAAATTCTAATTAACTAAAGTTCTTGGACATTAACATCAATTCCATAGTAATTAGACCATACATAAATTCATTTTAGGATAACACAGTTTGGTGCATGCAATCCAATGTCGGTACTAACAATGCCCATCATTGTTGATGGGAAAGGTCAACATGAAACTACAATAAGGGGTTCTACCAACACCCCTAAACATCAACAATAATTGGTGGAAAAAACACTATGCTTGCTAACTTGCAACATCTACCTGCCTCAACAATCCCCAAACATACCTATGACCCCAACCATCACCATGACCATCATGGAATCCAACATTTGCATGTCAATAATAGCATGAATCATGCCAAAAAGATAAATAACTAAAGATAGCTATAAAAATAAAGCACATTCAATAATTGAATCTTGATCTTGTAAGTACAATGTAATCTTATATATATATATATATATATAAGCATAGAAAGGATACTCATTCTCTTTTATAGAAAACATTATATTTTCTTTTACAATAATACAAATATTGTTATATTTTAAATTGTTTTTGACACATTTTATTCATGTTTCTGTGTTCATATCTTAGTTAGTTTAATTATATTTTTATTTGCATCTTCAAAATTAAATTACCATATATGTACATTCTTCTATACAAATTATATTTATCATCTTGATATCTTCATTGAAATGAACAAACTCTTCACTTAGCAAATCAATGACATTGGTGAAATCTGGGTTATATTAAAACCATTGAAATGAACAAATTTCAATGATGTATTTATGATTAATGGACTGTAATTAATGAGATGTACAAGTTTCATGTTCATTACTTAAGCATTTGGACTCATCTTTCTAAGTTTTATATCATTTGAAGAATATTTAATGCCATTTCCCCCAAGGTTGAAACTAGTGATTTTGTAGTTGTTGGGAGAGGGATATAACAGACTTCACAAACTGAATAATGATTCACATTAGACCTTAATATTGTCCCTTGGAGATCCTATTCCTCTGTTCAGAATTTTGAATGGGATTGGAAGCTTTTGGAGAGCCATATTCAGCATTTACCCTGGGGGGATTTAAACCCCAAATTGCTAGTAGAAACTCCTACTTTGTCTAGAATCTAAAAGGGGTTTTCAGAAGTCTTTTTATGGTCCTAAATCATCCTTGAACATCATAATCAAGTCTTAATATCATTCATACACCTTCTCTAAATATTTGGGAGCATTTGGATCAATTTGGAGAACTAGACCTCAAAACTAGTCAAAGGTTGAATTAGAGAAAAAAGTTGAAAATTTCACTATTTTAATCAAAATCAGAAAATATACATTACAGCCGCCCCTCACTTCACTCTAAATCCCCCATAACCCAAAAAAATATATGTACAAAAAATAATTTATTATGTTTTTTGTCATACTTAAGAAGAAGTGTCTCTAATTATAACATATCCCAACATACAAGAAAATGGAAAAAACACTAAAAAACAGTTAATTTATACGCACCAATAAAATTAAATAATTCTATCGCAATATTAAATCAAAATATATAGAGTAGATATATTAAGGCATACCACATACACTTCAATGGACTTCATCATATTCTTCATCCAAGTCATCATCTGTATCATCCGATCTAGATTCAACATTGTAAGGATTGGTCATATCATCATCGTCATCGATGTCAGTTATGATCATCATGTCATCATCGATATCATCTTCATGGACATTGTCTACTACATCATCCTATTCAACTAATTCTTCGACATCTTCCTCTGGAACATGATCATCTAAGTCATGTTGATCATCTTCAACATTGTCTTCTTCTTTGAGACCCTCTTCATTACCTTCCTCTACATTATACTTTATCAGCCTTCCCCTTGGATTGTGTCTCACAAGAAATGACCAACCCCCTCTACCTAGAACCTCAGAGTAAAATACATGTTCACATTGGCTTGGAAGAACATAGGGCTCTATTCCTGGCTCAAACAACCTTGTATTAACCATGGTAAATCCATTATCATGTTCAATAATAGTTTGATTGAGATCACGTTGATTCAACCGTAACCTATACCATTTGACAATGGTTAGAACTACTTTGAATGATTTAAATTCACACTGAACAATATCTTCCAAATACCCATAGTATTGATTTTCTGATAGTTCTGGATTTCTGTCACTTCTAGAGGAAACATTGGTCACCTCAAATATTGCAGATATCCCACAATCCGATGTTTTCTTCCTTTCATCCAACATTTTGATGCGAAATTTACAATCATTGCACCACATAGCCTTATGATGTTTTTCCTACAACAAGCCATACACATAAATATTACATCATGATTAAATTATGATTAAGTGCATGTTTATGCCTGCAGGGAAAAAATAAACGTTTACATCAATATATTTGCAACAAAAATAAATAGTATGGCCGATTAATATGCTTTCCTGCTTATCTTTTAAACCATATGCTAAATCGATTTCCCTTCGTGTAATATTGGTATCTCCATTGCGAAGAGATGCTTTAACTAATGAAGCCACACCTTCCCATAATATTCCATGACCATATTGTTCACATAGTTCAATCCATACCTTCATCCAGTCAAGATTGTTTGTGATGTATAAATGAAGTGCATCCCACTCTCAACCAACTGCTTGATGAAAATAAAATTAAAATTCAATACAAATGTATATTCACTTAACATAATTTACACTTTTAATTGATGCATATTGAATATTAAAAATAGAATAAGTACGATATATACATAAAAATCAACAGTCAAATGTATTATATTAATTAATCTCCACTAACTAATATTTACCTTCCACCTTCCTCAATCTACCTTTCCCCTTCAGGTACTCCCCTTCAAAATTGTTATTGGAGTTTGGATCACAAATGCAACCTAAATTGAGCTTTGATGCTAATTTGGAAGATATTCACTAATATACATCATGTTTTGGTATACCATATATCCCTCCACCATAGAACCCTCAGGGCGTGCTCGTTGTCTAACCAAACCCTTCAAAAATTTCAAATGCCTCTCAACCATCGACATGGACCTTGAGTGTATAGGTCCACACAATTCAATCTCCTCAACTTGGTGTATGAGGTAGTGTTCTTGTGTATTGAAAAATGTTGAAGGTAGATGCTTCTACATTTCACACATGAGACATGGAATTTATCTCCTCCGTAACTTTATATCTTCTTTATGGATTTGTTTAGATGACAACCATCTACAAGTGATGCAAACCAATCATGGGATTTAACAAAAAAAACATTATATTACATAACAATTAGTGCACAAAAATCAAATATAAGTTCTACAATGAATTAAACAAATACTAAGTGCATGTAAAAAATCTCTACTTACCTCATGTATTTCCCAAGATTATATATAACTTGTTTGACATTATTGTTAAAGTTGTCCGGGAGAGAGAGAGGTAGAACATACTATAACAATATGCAAATCGTTTTAGTTTTTATACAAAAAGTAGAAAAAAGACCAACAATATGCAGTAGAATAAAAAAATGTAGAAATTATATGCATACCATAATAATTACATTCATAAAGATATGCCAATCATGCGTTTTCACCCCTGCAAAATCACCTTTCTTTGTTATGATATTCTTCATGTTCGAACAAAATCCGTTGGGAAATTTAATTTTTTGCATGACTTCTTTTACAACATTACTTTGTTGCTCCGTTAACAACCATGGAAGTGAGTTTATATTAATTTGGTCTCTGTTTCTATGATATTGAATGACTTCTTTCATTGCATGGTTGTATTCGTGAATGTCATTGCAAATTTTGACAATTTTTTCTTTCTCACTTCTTCCATCCAATATTCGCCATAATGTTTCAGTCCCATTCTTTCCGATATGCATTGTATCAAACATATGAGCAATTTGTAGGTGCTCATAGTAGGGAAACCTACTAAATTGTTGAGGATAACTTTTCATTCCTCGTGGAAGCCCATTAATGCCTTCATGATCACGACAGCCATCATGAATCATAGTTTATAAAAAAAATTACAGAAATCAATGTCAATTACAGTAAACAACACACAATAAAAAAAATTCATAACATTTCATATACAATGATAGATAGAAAATTTGATCCGTACGTACCTTGACCATTTCTATTATATTGCAACTTCCATAGGTGAGGTGTCATTCTTTGTGGTTTTAATGCAGTATCTTGCTTCCCATTGAAAAGATGTTTTTCGGTAGTTCGATACCTATGATTCTTAGAGAGGAAGTGCCTATACTCATCAAACACCTCCTTTCATAAACTTTTTGAACGACGAGATTTGATCTTAGGACCACAAACCGGACATGCAAATTTTCCCTTTGTCTGAAGACCTACATAAAGAGATGGATTAACTATGTCATTTATAATTATATATAAAATCAATGGATTATTTAAAAAAACATGCGTGCATAATATATTAACTAGTTCATAAAAATAAATGCAATCAAAGTGGAACTTATAATCACAAACCCCAAAAATGGGTTAACCCTAGGGAATCATGTATTGTCCATACAAACATTGCATGGAATTGAAATTGCCTTTGTCGTATTGGTCTAAATACATGATACATAGTGATGCCATTCCATAACTTTAGTAGCTCATCAATAAGAGGTTCGATATATACATTCATATCTTTAACTTGGTACTTACCTAATTGATTTGAACATATAAAATATATAATTATTACAACCATTTAGATATATAAACTATACACAAGAGAAAAATAAAAAATATATATATGACATTATGCAACAAAATACGACAAATGAGATGCCACTACATTAAAATAAAAGTTGTAGACACATACCTAGAATAATAATTGCCAACATTATGTGCTCCCTCTTTATTGAAAACCATGGAGGAATGTTATTGTTGATAAAAAAATAGGCCACACTGAGTAATTGGATCTCATCTCTGCAAATGGATTGACACCATCTACTGCCAAAGAAATCCTAAGATTACGAGGTTCTTCTTTAAAGTGAGGCTATTTTCCCTCCATATCTCTAAATGCAAACCCATCTACAGGTATTCGAATGATGTCATCTTGACTTTGATTTCGTGCATGGTAATCCATAAATTGCACTATGTTTTTTCACCTAAATAGTCATTGCAAACGTGGAATAATGGGAATATAACGAAGAACCTTGCGAGGCACCCTTTTTGTTACTTGATTTGTTCGATATCTACTGATATGACATTCCAGACATTCTGTTTCAAATTCATGTTGATTATAATATATAACATGGTCATCGGGGCATGCATCAATTGCTTCATATTGCATTCCAATTTATTTCATGATGGTAGATAAATATCGATATGTGCGAGGTAAAATATTTGATGGTGGTAACAAAAATTTAGCTATCAAGCTACAACAAATTAAAATAGAAAACTAGTTAATATAATATATAAATAATATTAATGAAACACATTTAATCTGTATTAATTTTACTTACGAATTAACAATAAAATTATTAGACGAACAATGATAACCTTTAGCGCGATGATATATATGTGATGGAATATATTGTTGGTCTATCCAGCAATACTGAGAGGGGGGGTGAATCAGTATTGCCTCCTTTTTATTTTATAAAAAAAATAGTATTGAAAAAAAAATATGCTATGAATCAAACAAGCAATGAAAGAGAATTTTATCGTGGAAACCTCAAAGAGAAAACCACAAAATCAAACTCATTAATAAAATTATTTCTACAAAATTATTTTTTTGCTACAACAGAAAGGATGCATCAACATCCCAGTTTTCTATCTGCACCAACAAATAAGGATGCTACAACACCCCTATTTTCCAACTACTACTGGAAGGAGGCTGCAACCTCCTTGAAATGATTCAACTTGCCCCCGACACCACCCTGCCTCCCTGATATTTATAATTTCAAAATATTTTCTTAATTCATCAATTATGCCTCTGGAAATTCTTCATGCTTCTTGGTCTCTTCTTTTCTTACTGCTGCTGCGATCTGCACTTTTGAGACACTTTCTTCTAATTCAAAACTTCATTTAAATACCTCTTATATTTCAGGTCGCACCTCTCCATTCCGTGTATTTCCACTTCATTCCTTTCCAAATATTTGTATTAACTTCTAATTTAAATCTATGTTTATTACTGATTTTTAATTAATTAATTAATTAAAACATTCGATCATTTCGTAGAGCCTATGGGCATGGATATGTGCCTGTGGGCATGTATATGAGCCTGCGGGCCTACTCTCAAGCCTACGAGCTTCTTCTATCCCAAGCTTGCGGGCCTCTCCTCCCTTGCGAGCTTCTCCTCCTTTGTGTGGGCTTCTCCTCCCTTGAACAGGATTCTCCTCTCTTGCGGGCTTCATTCTTATCTTACAGGCATAACCTATGCGGGATTCATCCTTGCATGCGGGAATCACCTTGCAGGAATCCCCCTTTTATTGCTTGTGGGCATCTCTTCCTTGCTTGCTTGCGGGGATCTCCCCTTTCTTGCTTGATGGCATTTCCCCTTGCTTGCTTATGCGGGAATCTCCCCTTGCTTTCTTGCGGGCATCTCTTTGGGCATATCTTTGAGCCCCTTTGCGGGCATATTGACATCAATGCCAACACATATTTTAACATTCTCCCCCTTTGGCATTGATGGAAACACCAAAGGTAGTCTCCCCCTTTGAAAGCAATGACAAGGGCCTCCTTTTGACAGCTCCCCCTCAATTAGAGGAAATTTGGGTAAAACATGGGCCTCCTAAGGAAAATAATAAGAAAATAATAAAATAATAGTAGAGAGAGAGTAAAAAAACTACTTTTTTGGATCGTATTTTCAACTTATCTCCTTGTAGGTTTACTCAAATTTCAAACGGGAGGACTTGTTGGATGCATAATTAAATTATGCATCCAACAAGTACCCATGTTGCATACTTTTAACAACATCCACACCATGAAAAATTGAAAATACATTAAAAAACGTGTTTCTAGTAGTAAACCTACAAGGAGATAAGTTGAAAATACGATCCAAAAAAGTAGTTTTTATTTTTTCCCTCCAATTTTTTTAGGTGCTCCATTTTTTAATTTTAAAGCATTTTGATTGGCTAATACATGATGACATGGAATTTGTATTATTTTTTGAAGGCCCATTTTAAATTGAAATTTCCTCTAATGGTCAACATGTCTCCCCCTGACAAGGTATTTTCTTCTTTTTATCTACTGTAAGAAGATTACTCCCAATTTTTGTCTAAGATACTCAAAGGCTTCTTTGGGTAATGTCTTAGTGAAGATATCAGCTATTTGTTCCTCTGTATCAATATATTCCATTTTGACAACCTTTTGTGACACTTGATCTCTTAGAAAGTGATATTTTATTGGAATGTGCTTAGTCTTAGAGTGCATGACAGGATTTTTTGATATGTTTATGGCACTGGTATTGTCACAATTTATCACTATGGGATGCTCATACTTCACAAGTATGTCTTCCAATGTCGGCTTCATCCAAATGACTTGAGTACAACATAATGCAGCAGCAATATATTCAGCTTCTGCTATATATAGTGCAATGGAGGGTTGTTTCTTGCTTAGCCATGATACCAAACAGTCTCCCAAGTAGAATGTTGCTCCACTGGTACTCTTTCATTCATCAACACTTCCTTCCCAATCTGCATCAGTGAAGGATGTTAAAGTGAAGTCTTGGAAATACTCCATAGTACCTTTCAAATATTTGAGAATTCTTTTTACTACTATTACATGTGTTTCATTGGGCGATGATTGGAATCTAGCAACCAATCCTACATCTTGCATCACATCTGGTCTTGTAGTTGTCACATATAGAAGACTACCTATCATAGATCTATACATAGCATGATCCACTTCCAAAGATTCATCATCTTTGATTAACTTATAGTCAGTGATCATGGGGGTACTAACAAGCTTGGAGTCTTCCATCTTAAATTTATTTAGCATCTATTTAATGTACTTGGTTTGATAAATGAAGATCCCTTTGTTTGATTGAGTGACTTGTAATCCTAAGAATAATGTTAGTTCTCTCAACAAAGACATTTCAAATTATTTCTTCATATCTGAAGCAAAGTTTACACTCAGGACTTATAGATCACTTCCAAATATGATGTCATCAACATAGATAACAACAATTATCATATTCTCATTTTCAAATTTTATGTAGATATTACTGTCACTGGTCCCTCTTATGTATCCCTGTTGCTTCAAGTTGTTTTCAAGTCTTGAGAACCATACCCTTGGATCTTGTTTGAGACCATAGAGTGCCCTTTTTAGTTTGCAAATATAATGCCAGTTTTTTTTATTATTAAGAGAAAACCTTCAAGTTGTTCAATATAGACTTCTTCTTCAAGATTTCCATTCAGAAATGCATATTTAACATCCATTTGATATACTTTGAAATTTTTGTAACATGAAAAAGCTAAGAACACCCTGATTTCTTCAAGTATTGCTATAGGGGAAAACGTTTCTTCAAAGTCAATACCTTCCACTTGAGCATATCCCTCGCATACTAGTCTGGCCTTGTTTTTTATTACTTTAGCATATTCATTTAACTTGTTCTTGAAGATCCACTTGGTCCCAATCACATTCTTGTCTTTAGGTCTTGGTACAATTTCCCAGGTTTAGTTCTTCTCTATTTGGTCCGGCTCCTCATTCATAGCTTTGATCCAATCATCACTTTTGCCAGCTTCTGCAAATGTTTTAGGATCTACTAGCGAAAGTAGTGCTTGTTTTTTATCATATATTAACCTTCTTCTTGTTTTAACTACAGTATTTATGTCACCAATAACTTGAATTTCATGATGATCTCTTTCAATTATTCTTGATGGTGCTCTTGTATCAGGTTTTGGAGAATCTTCTTTGTCATTTTCTTTAGATACATCATCTTCCTTTTCTTTCTGTTCAATTTCTTCTTCATCTTGTGAATACTCTTTCCTTTGTGAGTATTTTCCGTCCTTATCATTATTTTTTGTCTCATCGTCTTATGTTCTAGTTCTTCTTGGCTTTATGTCATCTATTCTTACATCTTCACTTTCTATGATGATGTGTAGTCTTTGATTGTAAAATCTGTATGCTTTCTTGGTGGATGAATATCCTAGAAATATTCCCTCATCGGTTCTGGAGTCAAACTTACCAAGATCATCCTCATTCCTATTTATGTAGCACTTACTACCAAACACTCTGAAAGATTTGATAGAGGCAGGTATTCCATACCATAGCTCATAAGGAGACTTTTCATAATTTACTCTGAGTTTTCCTCTATTGAGTATATAAATAGCTGTATATATTGCTTGTCTCCAATATGCATCTGAAAGTTTTGCTTCATTAAGCATTTTTTTGGATTCTTCTTGGACTATCCTATTTTTTCTTTCCACAACGCCATTTTGCTGAGGAGTTCCTTGAGCTGAAAATTGTCTTTTAATCCCATGGGTTTCACAAAACTCATTGAATTCATTTGAGGTAAACTCTCCTCCATTATCCGACCTTAAACAATTGATTTTCATATTTGTCTCATTCTCAACCATTGCTTTAAAAAATTTAAACTTCTCAAAAGATTCTGATTTTTCTTTGAGGAATGTCACCCAAGTCATCCTTTTATAATCATCAATGAACATGAAATAAGATTCTCCTTGCAAGCTTTTAGTTCTTGTTGGTCCACAAAGATTAGTGTGAACGATTTCAAATGGATGTGAGGATGTATATTCCTTGATTATGAAGCTGGTTTTAGTTTGTTTCCCATGTTGACAATGTTTACAGACTGAATTTTGAGGCTTCACAATATTTGGAAAGCCTCTTACAGCATCCTTCTTACTCACCTTTATAAGATTGTCAAAATTCAAGTGTCCCATCCTTGTATGCCATAGCCAACATTCATCAATCAGACTCATGTGGCATTGCTCTTCATTTTCTAGGATGTACACATTACTTGAATTCCTTACAGCAATCCCAATAATTTTTCCTGAGTTTTTCTTCCTGATTTCACATTTCTCGGAATCAAATATGTAGATGCAGCCTTGATCACATGTTTGACTCACACTGAGAATATTAGGCTTTAAATCTTCTACTAGCAACACATTTTCAGATCTGATAGCAACTGTACATTTTCCAATTATGTTAGAAGACATATTGTCTCCAAAGGTGACTTTTCCCTTTCTTAGGATTATGATTTTTTTTGGATCTACTGTCATGTGTTTTGAACATCCACTATCAACATGCCATATATTTTTCTTTTATGTTGCACATAGAGCTATCATGGATTCTGTCCTCTCTACTATTTCCTTTTTATTCCAGACCTTTCTCTACTCTTTGTCTTGAAACCTTTTTGCAGTATTCTTTTCTGTAGGATTCATCAGTTTGCATTCTCTAGCTATATGTCCATGGTTATTGCATTTGTAACATTCTATATCATAGCTTTGTAGAGGTGCAAAGGGGTTATGGTTTCCTCTTCTTTCTTTTGGATAATCTTTATATGCATTCTTCTTATGAAAATGAACCTTTCCATATGCTTTGCAATCCAGGGCTTTATGTCTAAAATTATTACATGAGTAGCAGTGACCCAAAAAGATTTGTTGATACCTACTTGTCATCGATTGTCTAGGCACTATATTTGTCTCATGTAAGCGAGGATTAGATTTATGACTATCCCCTGTTTTAGTTGGATTCATAAGTGAAGCAACATAACTCTTTTTGTTATATCCTAACCCACTTTTGTCACATGATGATATTTCGGCACTTAGGATGTCATCTAGAGTCTTCGAGCTCTTCCCAAATTTTGTTTTAATAGATTTCTCATAAAGTTTCCTTTTAAGCTGAATAATTTCTGCTTCAAGTCTTTTAGATTCTTGCATTCTTTCTTTGAGCAACAATTCTAGGTTCTCTTCAATCTTCTTATCCTCTTGGAGTTGGATCTTCAGATCTACAATGATTTGGCTTGCCTACTTATCTCTTGTCTTTTGTCCTTCTTCATAATCAGCTAGTTGTGTTCTTAAATATTTAATCTTCCTTTTACTTTTTCTCAATTCTTCAAGAGCACTTATGAGTTCGGACTTTAGGTCCACCTCTCCTTCCATATCTAATTCATCATCTAGAGCTTGAGTTTCTATTCCCATGAATAGAATTTATGTTTCCTAATCTTCTTCTTCTTCATCTTCACTACCCTCCATAGTGTAAAAGATCTTCTTCTTCCAATTAAAATTCTTCTTGTCTGATGTGGTGTTCTTCTTGACTTTCTTAGAGGTTTATCTATCATCACTATCATCTTGTTTGGGATAGGGACATTTCGAGGCAAAATTCCCAATTCTGTAATGTCCCCATTCAAATAAATCTCAAAAGAGAAAATTCCACGAATCTACTAGTTTCCTAGGTTGGGGTGGAAACATTAGATTTGCAATAAGGAGACTATAAAAACACAATTGGAAATTAGCTTGACATAAATATATTAGAAGGGGTTAAATAAATATTTATTATAGGAAAATAAGGTGGCACTTGGTCATGGAGACACATTGGTGGTGTGGGACCCACACAAAGCTAGATTACTCATGCCACATGGCATCCTATTCTCACCCATTCGAATCCAAGGTGGAGTCTAATGTTCTTGGGGATTTGGAAGTTCAATATACTTGGAATGACTCAATGAAGGTCGAATTGGAGTGGAATATTAACTTCCATGGAAGAGGAAGAGGAATTTGAGATATATTGAGACACTTGGGCTAGATTCCCTAGCTTCTATGACAACAATGATGAAGATGCTATGACACTTATGACACAAATCAAACCTGATTTCTGAAATATGACATATATGACATGTCAGGGCTAAAAATAGCCTCTAAGAGGGTGCACAAGGGATTTAGGGAAGCCAAAGAGTCATCCATTTGAATTGAGTGAAGGAGGAGGCTAGGAATGGAGGGACAAGTGGCACACATTGGGATCTATTCCCAATTCGAGTTGGCATGAATCTCATCGATGGAATTTTAGATAAGGAGGTATTTGGAAGTTTATAAAAGTCAAGAACAAAGAAGGAGAGTGGCTTTTGTTCATTTCTCATTTTGCATATTGGAGAGCATAGCTTGTCCATGCTTGTGGAGTGTTTACTCTACTTGCCTTAGTACCAATTTTGAACATGAAAGATTCCCATTCTAATTGTAAATTAGAGAGGCCATTCAGACCTTTCATTTGGATCTAAAATGGAGTCATTTGTTTCAGGTTGAAGCTGCAGGGAAGCTCGTTCCATTCTCTTCTTCAACTTGTTTCCACACCTTTCTCACTTTTCTCTTCATAATTTGGCTCTTGGAGAAAGGGCACACTTGGTGAGATGATGAGATATTTGGGGGAGATCTTGTGACCCCATTTATTTTTAAGCTGATGTATTTACTCTATATTTTCTTCTTAAAATATCCTCAGGTCGAAATACCAATTGAAACTATGTCAAAATACCAAACAATGTACAAATGGTGCCATTTTCCACATATCTTTTTATGAAAGATTGAAGTTGCTTTATTTCGACTTTTATCAGTTCATATACGTGATTTTTATGATTTATGGAGAGTCATTAATGTACTAAATAATTTTCATATACATTATATAATCCTTTGGAACATAAATCTCGAATTTCATAGCAAATGGTGAAGTTTCCTATCATTTCCCCCTAGGTGAAGACATGTCCACAAACCTCTGATTTATGGGAGTTGCAGAAGCCTTTAGGAACTGATTAATGATGCATTTGGGATCCCATTGAAGTCCTTTAACAATTACATTTATCTTTTCATAAATTTGGGAGGGTCTTACTGCATTTGGAAATCCATTTTTGTCCCCTACCCTTGGGGGTTTTGAACCTCGAATTGACTAGTAAATTTCCCTATTTTCTCCTAATTGTAAATGAATGTTGTAGAAGTATTTTGAGAGTTTCCAAGCATACATAAGCCTATTTTTTATGTATTAATACCTTTCAAACACCCCCATACCCAATTTGGAATCATTTGGAGCCATTTGGAAGCATTTGAGTCATTACTAGTCTAAGGGTCGAATTGGCCAAAAAGTGCAATTTTTCCAATTTTTCCAAATTCTTAAAAAGGGACACTACAAGTGGTATCAAAGCATGGTCCTTGCACCTATGAATCAATATCATACCTTGAAGAATAATTGGCAGTCATTGCTTACTATTATGATGAATCCTATGAGTATAATGCTTATGAGAAATATGAAGAAGAATGTCAATGGTATGAGGAAGAGGTGGCATCATGCAGAACTTATTACAATTTAATAAGGAATGAAGGTTATTATTATGACCTTGAATCTGATGAAGATGAGTGTGTAACACTACCAAAGGATAATTCTATGAATGAATTACAAAGATTGAGAGCAACATGTAAAACCTTGCCCCAACAATATCAGGCATATCTTGATGTGTACAAGGGAGATACACAAAAGGCCATTCCTTTTGAAGAATTTTCTTATTGGGTGTTTTAAAATAGGCCCAAAAATGAAGATGTGGAGTTAGTGAAGAAGGGTCTATTCCTTTCTTGCAAAAGACCTTGGAGATAAAATCATATGTGTGTGAGTGAAAAGAGTAGTGAAAAATATGAAGCTTCAGGGAATGCATGTATTTCCTACTTGAAGAGAGTTTTTGGTTTTTATTCAAAAAGAGATTCAAATATATTGATCTTAAGGAAACCAAGGGGAAAAATGCATCATATTGCTTGAAGGAGCGAAAGGAGGAGGCTGTAACATCCCAAAAATTCACAAAAAACTAAAATTTTTCTAAGTAGCATAAAATGCTACAATTGGTATGCGGAAGTATACTAAATGTTAATTTGTTTAATTAGACGAAAACCTGATGTCTACACTTCTTTGATTAGGGATCAATGTTATAAACATGTTACGTAAGTTACTTGCTATGTTTGTCAAGTAAAGTCTTACTGCATACAAATGAAAAGTCTTACTGCATACAAATGAATAGACGTGTGTGCTTATGTGATCATTTAATTGCTAGATGTTTTAAATACCATTTTATTTCTAAATGATTATGGTATAACATTATCTTTTATTATAGTACTGTTTTATCTACAAATACTAACTGTTGATTTTTCTGATGATGAAGGGGTCCTATGGGCACCCCGGGGCTTATTTAGTTATTTATAGCTAACGCTCTTAAACCTCTGTCGCAGATCACAGGTAAGAACGTTCCACCAAATGAAGTATTATCAACGTATGTCAAATGACTTTCAATCTGCCTCGATATTAATTTTATAAAGAACTTGATTTGTTCAAGGGTGAGATCTACCTTAGCTTTGATCATCGATTTTACAGGTTTATGATGCCACCTATATTTTTATATAGTTTGAAAGGCACAAATTCGAAATTCATTAAAGTCTTGTAACTACAAAGAATTTATGCCTCATGTTCAAAATCATGTTTAAATCATTATATTTGATTTGTATTAAGTCATTGTTTAATGTATTGAACTTCAATTACATTGTTATAGGCCACAAAACTCTACACTAGGATTGTATACCATGTAACCACTAAAAACTTATATATCATAACCAAAATCTTATATACCAATGCTAGTAGTTTTAACCCTTATACAACTATACTATCGTTTGATATTTATAACTACATGCACAAACTTTATGCTTTATGCATAGTATGGTATATTCAATTTACCAAGAGTCGAAACTAAGCATTATAAACTTAACAATATGCCTAACATACTATTCGGGATATTAGAATTAATCTAAATAGAAACTATATATTATGAGTTTGATTATAAGCCTAACATGCTACAGGTCGAAGCAATAGTGAAAACCATAACTAATGTCTCGGTGGAGCATGCGTTCGCAGGCACTCGAAATCCGGTAGTTATGGCATTTAAAGTTCATTAAACAAGTTTTGGTGGAATTCTTGTTGGCATCCCTTGTGGCAGGGCTCCACGTTAATTTTCTTTGTCTTTGTGCTTAAACCCTGCTGCACTTTGAACTACTCGATAAGACAACTGACTGGGGCATTCATTTTGCAAGGAAGGTGGGGGGGAGAGGCTGACAGGCTCTCAGTTTTCCAGGGTTTGTAACCCTTGTTTGCAGTTTTCTTCCGGGGATTCGATATCCTGACCTTGATGTCGATTTCATGACCTTTCTATCTGCATAAAATTCACAGGAAGTTATGTGAAATCGCATTCTCTGCAGAGTTTTTACTCTTTACAGACTTCGATGGTGAATATGTGCGCCTCCAAGGTTGATGTTGAAAGCCTTAAACATTGCAGAAGTGTTCATGCATACTACGATAGATTTTGCAGGTAATGTCATGGTCTCCCAATTGTATTTCGTCAAAGGTTTTAAGATTATTAAAGTTGTAGGTTTAAGTCTAAACTACGTCAAAGTTTAACCACCTGTTGTGTTGTTGTCCTAATAGGTTCATCCTCGGCATTGGTTTGAGGTTTAAACATACAGGGATAAGAGATTAAGTGCACTGGTAAGCCTCGATGACTCCCTTGTGGGCATCCACAGTACTCAGAATATTTTTGGTGAGACATTGGCACAATGCTAGTCTTCGTTTTGGTTGGCCGAGAGTTCGGTTTTTATTTTAAACTTTGGTTTCTCAGTTGTTTGTAACTCTATAAGTTGTATGGCATTTTTTTGTGTTACAGGGAGGGTTGAACCCTCGACTTGTCCTACGTTGTTTTCTCCACATTTTTCTGTGTAAACTTTTAATGAATAATATATAAGGTTTTTACTTGGAAATGATTTCAAAGGGTTTTTACCCTCGGCATTTTGATATTTTTGAAATGAAATGTGTTGATAAGACTTCATGGTGGTTAGGGTTTTAAAACCCGGTTCTGTTTATGAAGAAATAGTTATAGGGAGGGTTGAACCCTCGACTTTGTCACTCGTTGCTTCCTTTCGTAAATTTTGTGTATAAACTTTAAAAGATAATGAGTTAAGGTTTTTGCAATGATCACTAGAAGTTTTAGGATGGAAAACTTGAGAGAATGCTCTCGGCATTCATTGTTAATCTGTAATGTTGTTTGATAAAGAAAAGTTAGGGAAGAGCCCGACGCTATGGTTTGAATGCTTATAATGTTTAGATTTGCTTAGAAACAAAATTCATAAGGAAAAATGATAAACCCTACCTTAAAAGATTACTGTGTTTTCAAATGGCTTGAGGTTGTGCTAAGGGTTTCGAACCCTGGTCTTGTAATACTTCTTTGTTTTGGTAGATGAATGAAATATTATCTTAGTAATATTAAATGTAGCTTATGAACAAGGTTTTAACCCTGGGACAGTCGACAGACTAAAAGAGTCGTTATTTGTTTAGTAAATCTTTGTATATTTTAATGATTCGGACCAATGATATTTCTTTTTTAATTGTTTTACAAGACTTATGTGTAAGAGTTTTTAAGTGAATACTTAGGTGGGATACGATTAGGGTTTTGTATCATAAGTTGTTTACACTGAGAGCTAGACTTACAATATGCTTCTATAGCTGTTTTTAAACAATAATTTGATGAAGATATTTATAATACTAATGTTTATAATTGAGTTGTTTTTAAATTAATTTTCTTCATTTATGTATGAGTTATTTTGATTCTGATAATTGCATTACTGTCATTTATAGATCAAAAAGGAAATGAAATTCTATAATGATAAGCTTGTAAAAAGATCATGAAATTTATCCTATTTTATCATGTTTATAAAAATAGGTTTGCATTAGTATTCTATGCATAAATGAAGTATAAATTATGTACTATAAAGGATTATTCAGATGTACAAAGTTAGTATTTCTGTTACTAAGCTAAATACATAGTTACCTAGATCTCCTAGTTGAAGGTTCTGAAAGTGAAATAAAATAGTATAGTTGCACTGAAATAAAATAGATTCCCTATGACATACAATCATTTGAATTCTACCTAAGGTATGTCATTATTAAATCTATTTAAAATATGCCTTCCCTGTACTAGAGTACGGCACTAAAAACAGTGTGTGGAAAAATGCAGGGAAGCATTTTTATTCTATCAATCACCAATCTAACTTTAACTATCCATTTAGCATTTTAACCTAACAGCTATATGTATTTTCAGAGTAGATAAATTGCGGAAGTAAAACATTTATTAACAGTCCAGAATACCTAGGATTACATAGAAAACTGATAACATGAACTCATTCATTTGGCAGAAAGTAAATAAGATAATACAATTAGAACCCGGTAAATGTAGAAGAGACAAACAACCAAAGGAGCCTGTTCCACCCAACCTTTTCCTGAAGACAGCCAAGTTACTTTCCTTAGGACCCCCGAGCCTATTCATTGAACCACAAGGACAAAGATGATGTGTGGAGAAATGGAATAAATTCCTTTGCAACTCAGCAGTAGCACTTGACAGTAGTACTTATGCTTTTAGCAATATTGAACTCAACAATGTGGCTGCACTAGTTCAGAATGCAGTCTTAACTCACTCAATCACTTCTAACCTTCCCCTCATCGAATCTCTTGTGCTCTCTTGTCTTTTCAATTCAGAAATTATCACAAGGTAAGAATAAACAACCTCCTACTTAATTCAATGGGTAGATAAGCATGCCTAGGTCTTTTGGTCAGTTGTTTTTAGTTAATGAGCCACCTGCTCAATTCCACTTTCTTGGGGAACATGACCATAAAAATAGGGAAGTTGCCCCCTGCAACAGCTAGAAGTGAGTTGAGGATGTTGCCAAGTGTCAGTTTGCTCTCCACCCCAGTCCATTCCTCCTAGTGGGTCAGTGAACACTCATTCAACAATCTCCTTTGGATATTTGTATCCTCTTTTATTTATAAATAATAAAATATTCAGAGTCATCCTTGACCCCACTTGGTCAATAACATAAAAATTCATAACAACATAAAACATAATGTTTTTTCTGACAACATAGAATGTTCAGAATTTGGGTATGTGACAGAGACCCATGAGCCACCTAGTTCTGAAATAGGTGAAGTAGAAGAATCAGTACAGGAAGAGGAAATTTTTTCCCTTTTGGGGATTTGCATGATACTACCCTTATGGAGCCTGCAAATGATGACACTTTTGCATATTCTAATCATTTGGGTGAGTTGGTTCATTCTCCTACATCTTTCACTTCCCTATTTTGCAGCATTCATCCTAATGAAGTATGGGTGAAAAGTTTTTTTTTTATGGTGCCACATGAGGAGTGTGAAACTCCTACCTATCCTTTTGATGATGACATGACTAGAGCATCTCATTATTTACATTTGCAGCAGCACCCTTTTTTACCTTATGATGATACATATCTTCATGGATGCAGTTATGATGTTCACTTGAGTCACTTGAAGACTCATGATTTTCCTTGCTCCTTGCTTAGTTCAATTGATGTGGGAGGAACTTAATTAACTACTTGGGTGAAGAGATATATGATTGGAGCAAATGTTTATTAGAATCAACGTCCCTTGTTATTTATTGATGATACACATATCCATGGATGCATAAATGGTACTTATGTGAGCCCCTTGAAGGCTCATTGTTTTCTTTGCTCCCTACTTGGTTCAGATTTTAATGGAGATCATTCATTCACTTCTTGGATGAAAGAACACATGGATGATTATTTTGATGCATCCTACATATTTTTGGAGTAGCATTATAGGACATGGGATCCTCACCTATTTCATTGGAGCATATTTGATTGCTCACTTGATGGTTGTATGCACTTGGAAAATGGTGGTCTACTTGCTTGGAGGTATAAGCACTTTCATGATTCTTTGATGAGGCACCTCCTTGATGTACATTTTTATTATGTTTCTATGTACTTTGATGATATATATTTTGTACATATGAAGATTGGAATAATGCGTAAAAGGAAATGGTATCCGGGAATTCTCTTTCCTGATGGTATGGGTTGGAGAGCACTCCTAATTGTTGGAGTGCAATACAAGCAATGGGACACTGGAATAATTTTTATCTCATTGGTTTCAAAATGTTTTGGGAAAGAAAGTTTTGGAAGCAAAGTTTTGGAAAGGAAGCAGGTTCTTCAACATCCATGTTCGAAATTGCTTGAGGACATGAATTAATCTTGGGTGGGGAGGACTGTAATGTCTCCATTCAAATAAATCTTAAAAGAGAAAATTCCACCAATCTACTAGTTTCCTAGGTTGGGGTGGAAACATTAGATTTGAAATAAGGAAACTATAAAACCCAAAATGGAAATTATCTTGAAATAAATATATTAAAAGGGGTTAAATAAATATTTATGATAGGAAAATAAGGGTGGCACTTGGTCATGGAGACACATTGGTGGTGTGGGACCCACACAAAGCTAGATTCCTCATGCCACATGGCATCCTATTCTCACCCATTTGAATCCAAGGTGGATTCTAATGTTCTTGGGGAGTTGGAAGGTCAATATACTTGCAATGACTCAATGAAAGTCGAATTGGAGTGGAAGAGGAAGAGGCATTTGAGAGATATTGAGACACTTGGGCTAGATTCCCTAGCTTCTATGACAACAATGATGAAGATCCTATGACACTTATGACAGAAATCAGACCTGATTGCTGACATATGACATATATGACATGTGAGGGATAAAAATATCCTCCAAGAGGGAGCACAAGGGATTTAGGGCAGCCAAAGAGTCATCCATTTGAATTGAGTGAAGGAGGAGACTAGGAATGGAGGGACAAGTGGCACACATTGGAATCTCTTCCCAATTCGAGTTGGCATGAAGCTCATGGATGGAATTCGAGCTAAGGAGGTATTTGTAAGTTTATAAATGTAAATAACAAAGAAGGAGAGCAGATTTTGTTCATTTCTCATTTTTCATATTGGAGAGCATAGCTTGTCCATGCTTGTGGAGTGTTTACTCTACTTGCCTTAGTACCAATTTCGACGGTAAAACATTCCCATCCTAATTGGAAATTGGAGAGGCCATTCAGACCTTTCATTTGGATCTACAATGGATTCATTTGTTTCAGGTTGAATCTACAGGGAAGCTCGTGACATTCTCTTCTTCAACTTGTTTCCACACCTTTCTCACTTTTCTCTTCATAATTTGGCTCTTGGAGGAAGGGCACACTTGGTGAGATGATTATCTCTTTGGGGGAGCTCTTGTGGTCCCATTTATTTGTAATATTATGTATTTACTCTGTATTTTCTACTCAGAATATCCTCAGGTCAAAATACCAAGTGAAACTATGTCAAAATACCAAACAATGTATAAATGGTGCCATTTTCCTCATATATTATTATGAAATCTTGAAGTTGCTTTATTTCGACTTTTATAAATTCATATATGTGATTTTTATGATGTATGGAGAGTCATTAATGTCCTGGATAAGTTTCATATACATTACATAAGAATTTGGAACATAAATCTTGAATTTCATAGCAAATGGTGAAGTTTCATATCATTTTCCCCTAGGTGAAGACATGTCCACAAACCTCCGATTTATGGGAGTTGAAGCAACGTTTAGGAACTTATTAATGGTGAATTTGGGAGCCCATTTAATTACTTTAACAATTCCATGTCTCTTTTCATAAATTTGGGAGGGTCATACTGCATTTGGAAATCCATTTTTGTCCCCTACCCTTGGGGGTTTTGAACCTCAAATTGACTAGTAAATTTCCCTATTTTCTCCTGATTGTAAATGAATGCTGCATAAGTATTTTGAGAGTGTCCTGTTGGTTGTGGAGCCAGATCTTCTAGTCTCATAGATGATATTGTATCAGTCTTGTTTGTACCCCAGTTATATATGATATGTAGGTGGACTATACACTCGCCCCAGCGGGGGGGTGTGGGGGGTTTTCGCCAGCTGTTTTGCGGGCCCATGGTTTTGGGTATCCCGTGGTATTTTCCCATTGTATTTCCCTTATAAAAGAAAGACATTGTAATATGGCTAGGGTTGTTGATGTATTAGGTTTTATGCATTGTAAAGATCTTCGAGATCAGGAGAGAGACTATGAAACAGAGAAGAGGAAGTGCAGCGGTTGTGCTGCAGGTTGTATCCCTTCGACTTGCTAGACGGTAATAATAATAAGGACTGGAAAATTCAGTGTGGACATAGCCCAAGTTGGGTGAGCCACGATATATCTGTGTCTCTCTTCTAATGTGTATGTGTGATTATATTTGCATTTCTGTTTATTGTAATTGCTCTGCGATCCTGTTTTTCTAACAATTGGTATCGGAGCCAAAGGTCTATTTGGCAGTTAAACCCGCAGGAAGCTAGGGTTTCTGGTTCGAGTGGGAGCAATGGCAGAAGAAGGAAATTTTAAGGTCAAGAAGTTTAACGGCCAAAACTTCGGGTTATGGAAGATGCAAATGGAGGACTATCTGTACCAGAAGGATCTATTCCTACCGTTGGGAGGAAAAGCAAAGCAGTCGATGACTATGAAGGACGAAGAATGGGTGGTTCTTGACAGAAAGGCTCTGGGAACAATACGGTTGAGCCTGGCTTCGTCAGTGGCTTTCAATATCTCAAAAGAAACGACAACAGAGGACTTGATGAAAGCATTGGGTAAGCTGTATGAAAAACCCTCGGCTTCCAACAAGGTATTTCTAATGAAGCGTTTATTTAATATGAAGATGTCTGAAGGTGGATCTGTTACTGGTCATTTAAATGAGTTTAATACGGTTACAAATCAGCTAAGTTCTGTAAGTGTGAACTTTGATGATGAGGTTAGGGCTCTTCTAATCTTGTGTTCATTGCCAGAAAGCTGGAATAGCTTGGTCATGGCTGTAAGTAACTCTGTCTCTGGTTCAAACACCTTGAAATTTGATGATGTTATTGGTGTTATTCTTAGCGAGGAAATGCGAAGAAAAAGCACAGGTGAGACATCAGGTAATGCGTTGACCATGGAGAGCAGAGGAAGACAAAAGGAGAGAGGAAAGAGCCAAGGTAATCGTGGAAAGTCTAAAATGGGTAGATCCAAGTCCAGACTGGGAAAGATAGAGTGTTGGAACTGTGGAAAGAAAGGACATCTGAAGAAAGACTGCAAATCTCTAAAGAAGAAAGGAGATGCACAGAAGGAAACTACCCAGGAAGCAAATGTAGCAGGTGATGTGTTACAAGATGCTTTGATTCTTGCATTAGATAATACTAGTCATTATTGGGTAGTAGATTCAGGAGCTTCATGTCATGCTACACCCCATAGGAAATACTTTCATGAGTATGTTCCTGGTGATTTTGGACATGTTTTATTGGGTGATGATGAGCCATGTAAAATTGTTGGAATGGGTAAGGTATGGATAAAAGTTAAGAATGGAACTGATTAGTTGTTGAAAGATGTTAGGCATATTCCTGCTATGAAAAGAAATCTGATCTCAACAGGGCAGTTGGGAGATGGGGGCTGTCTATCTACGTTCGGAGAAAAGTGGTGGAAGATCACTAAAGGATCAATGGTGATAGCAAAAGGAGACAGAGTAGGTACGTTGTATTTATGTCCTCATAATACTGACCATTCTATCTCTTTAGCTTCCACAGGAACAGATACAGCATTGTGGCATCATAGGCTTGGCCACATGAGTGAGAAGGGGATGCAGATTCTCCACTCAAGGAAGTTGCTGCCAGATTTGAAGCAGGTAAGTTTGGAATTCTGTGAAAAATGTGTTTATGGAAAATAGAAGAGAGTCAGATTTCTCAGGGTTGGGAAATAGAAGAAGAATGAAAAATTAGAGCTTGTGCATACAGATGTATGGGGACCGGCTCAGGTACAATCTCTTGGTGGCTCTCATTATTATGTTACATTTATTGATGATGCAACTAGAAAAACTTGGGTTTATTGCATTATATAGAACTCTGATGTGTTTGCTACTTTTAAGAAGTGGAAAGCTTTGGTTGAGAATGAGACAGGAAAAAGGTTGAAGTGTCTCAGATCTGATAATGGAGGTGAGTACTGCGGCAAGGAGTTTGATAGTTACTGTTCATACCATGGGATTCGTAGAGAGAAGACAGTCCCAGGAACACCACAGGAAAATGGTGTGTTAGAAAGGATGAAAAGAACGATCATGGAGCGTGCAAGGTGTATGCGACTGCATGCAGGGTTGCCCTTACAGTTTTGGGCGGATGCTGTAAATACTACTGTTTATTTAATAAACAGAGGACCTTCAAGTGCTTTGGATGGTGGTATTCCAGAGGAAGCATGGACAGATAAAAAGGTAAACTACTCATTTCTGAGAACGTTTGGTTGTGAAGCATTTGTCCATATTGATAAAGAAAATAGAACAAAACTTGAAGCTAAATCCAAGAAATGTACCTTTATTGGATATGGGGTTGATGAATTTGGTTATCGTTTATGGGATTATGAAAATAACAAAATCATCACGAGTATAGATGTGATATTCAATGAAAAGGTCATGTATAAAGATCAGTTGCAGGGAAAGAAACAGGAAAAGGAAAGCACAGAGTACATAGTGCTTGATGAAGTTAAAGAAAATGAAGTTCTGAAAGTGCCAGAAAATCAAGAGCAACAGCAAGTACCTGAAACTCCTACAACTGTAAGAAGATCTACCAGGTTAAGTAGACTCCCTGAACGATACTCTCCTTCAATGTATTATTTATTGATGACTGATTCTGGTGAACCAGAATGTTATGAAGAAGCAATGCAGGTGGAAACTAGAAAGAAGTGGGAGCAAGGCATGAATGAGGAGATGGACTCATTGGTAGGAAACCAGACTTGGGATTTGGTTAAGTTTCCTGCTGGTAAAAGAGAATTGTAAAACAAATGGATTTATAGGTTGAAAGAAGAAGAAGGAGGTAAGAAGCGGTACAAGGCCATACTTGTTGTAAAGGGGTTTGCACAGAAGAAAGGTATAGATTTTGATGAAATATTTTCTCCTGTTGTAAAGATGACTTCAATTAGGACTATCTTAAGTCTAGTGGCGGTAGAAGATTTGCATCTTGAACAGTTAGATGTAAAAACAGCCTTCCTCCATGGGGATTTGGAGGAATAAATATATATGCAGCAGCCACAAGGGTATGAGGTCAAAGGTAAGGAGGATCTGGTATGCAGGTTGAAAAAGAGCTTGTATGGTTTGAAGCAAGCTCCAAGGCAGTGGTATCTAAAGTTTGATAGGTTTATGACAGAACAAGGTTATAGTAGATGTCATTCTGACCACTGTGTTTATTTCAAGAAGCTAGACAATGGAAGATATATTATCTTGTTATTGTATGTGGATGACATGCTTGTTGCAGGGTCTGACATGCAGGATATAAATGTACTCAAAAGGAAGCTAGCTAATTCATTTGTGATGAAGGATTTGGGTGCTGCAAAGCAAATCCTTGGTATGAGAATAATGAGAGATAGGAAAAATCACAAATTGACATTGTCTCAAAGTGAGTACATACAAAAGGTGTTGGAGAGGTTCATAATGCAGAACGCAAAACCTGTAAGTACACCTTTGGCTAGCCATTTCAGTCTAAGTAAGGAAATGTGTCCCAAGACACAAGAAGAGACAGATTACATGTCCAAGATTCCCCATCAATCAGCAGTTGGCAGTTTGATGTATGCCATGGTGTGCACAAGACCAGATATTGCACATGCAGTGGGAGTTGTGAGCAGATATATGAACAATCCAGGTAAAGAACATTGGAAGGCAGTACAGTGGATTCTCAGGTATTTGAGAGGTACTACTACTGAGGCATTATGTTTTGGAGGTTCAGACACTGTTCTACAGGGATATGTTGATGCAGATATGGCAGGCGACAAGGATAGCAGGAGGAGCACCACAGGGTATGTGTTTACTATAGGTGGAATAGCAGTAAGCTGGATTTCGAAACTACAGAAGGTTGTTGCACTTTCAACAACAGAAGCAAAGTGTAGCTAGGGTTTTACCCCTAGCTTGTGCCAATGAGCACCTACTAAGGAGAATGGACTCCTTAGTAGCAGTTCAATAATGATTAAATGATTAAGCTAAAAAAACAATTAACAAACTACTCTAAACATTGCATGAGACATAAATAAAAGATGTAAAAAATGGTTTTATATTAATGTTACCTTGAGTGTCAAGGTTGGTGAAGCCCTTTGCAGTGTCCAAGAGGATGCTCCAAGCTTCAAGAATGCTCCTTCTCCTTCTCCAATGTTGGGAATGGGCCAAAGGTGGCTCTCAAAGTGAAAATAGTTCAAAGGTGAACTAGGGTTTCGAGAGAGATTTTGGCAGAGTAAGGGTGCTTGTGATTGTGGATATGAAATAAGGGATCTCCATCACCTATTTATAGTATTTTGGTGGTGGAGTGCTGACCCATGGTTTTAGGCAGCTGTATAGGGTTTTTTCCTCCTTTTCCTCATTATTTTATATTTTTATTCCCTTTTTAGGGGATTTTTGCTATTTTTGGAGGAAAGGGGGGTTTTTTAGCCTTTTTTAGGCTATTTTGAGGGTTTTATGGCCTTTTGGAGGCATTTTAGGCCTTTTGGAGGCTTTTTAATGGGATTTTTTTGGATTTTTAATGGAAATATGGTAGGAAAATGGACAAATGAGCCATATAATGTGGTAAATGAGCTAGTGAGCACTTTTTGGGTGTTAACACAAAGTATGTTGCCATTACAGAGGCTAGTAAAGAGATGATTTGGTTGCAGAGGTTTATGGAGGAAGTGGGTAAGAAGCAGAAGGATAGCAGATTGTATAGTGACAGCCAGAGTGCCATTCACCTTGCAAAGAACTCAGCATTCCATTCCAGGACGAAACATATACAGCTCAAGTACCATTTCATACGCTCTGTTCTGGAAGATGAACTGTTAAAGCTGGAAAAGATACATACTAGCCAGAATCCTGCAGACATGTTCACAAAGGTAGTGACCAGAGAGAAACTGAGTTCGTGCTCGGTTTCAGTTGGCCTTCTAGCATGAAGGTGAAAAGGAGAAATTTGCCAAGTCCAAGTCCAGCAAGTGCAGCAGCGGTGGAGTTGTTGTGATCAGTCTCCAAGTGGGAGATTGTTGGTTGTGGATCCAGATCTTCTAGTCTCATAGATGATATTGTATCAGCCGTGTTTGTACCCCAGTTATATATGATATTTAGGTGGACTATACACTCGCCCCAACGGGGGGGTGTGGGGGGTTTTCGCCAGCTGTTTTGTGGGCCCATGGTTTTGGGTATCCCGTGGTATTTTCCCATTGTATTTCCCTTATAAAAGAAAGACATTGTAATACGGCTAGGGTTGTTGATGTATTAGGTTTTATGCATTGTAAATATCTTTGAGATCAGGAGAGAGACTGTGAAACAGAGAAGAGGAAGTGCAGCGGTTGTGCTGCAGGTTGTATCCCTTCGACTTGCTGGACGTTAATAATAATAAGGACTGGCAAATTCAGTGTGGACGTAGCCCAAGTTGGGTGAACCACGATATATCTGTGTCTCTCTTCTAATGTGTATGTGTGATTATATTTGCATTTCTGTTTATTGTAATTGCTCTGCGATCCTGTTTTTCTAACATGTCCAAGGATCCATAAGCCTAATTTTTATGTCTTAATACCTTTCAAACACCCTCAGACCCAATTCGGAAGCATTTGGAGCCATTTGGAAGCATTTGTGTCATTACTAATCTAAGGGTCGAACTAGCCAAAAAGTGCAATTTTACAATTTTTCCAAATTCTTAAAAAGGGACACTACAAATTGTTCCACAGTTAAAGCACTTCAAGGGTATCTTTCCTTCGTACTTTCCAGTACCTTTCTCAAGTTTCATGATGATGAGAGCTTCTTCATCATTTGAGTTCTCAAAGTGGTTTTTCGGTAATGCTTCAAATTTCTTTGACTCTTTCATGGCTTTAAATGCTGCCTCTTTTCTTGATGGTTTATTCTGTTATGTTCTCATCTCATAGGAAGTGAATATTCCATGTAAATCATCCACTGTTAGAAAGTCAAGATCATCTCGATCTTCTATAGTAGACACTGTTGAGTCATACTTCATTGGTAGTGTTCTTAGTACCTTTTCAACAACTTCTTTCTCGTGTATTTCTCCTCCCAGGCCTCTGATAGAATTGAAAATTTCACCTACTCTTAGAAGATATTTTGCACTGTTTTCCTCCTCTTTCAGTTTTAAAATTTTGAATTGTCATTTGAATGTTTGGAGTTTGGATTTTTTGAATTTGGTAGCTCCTTCACACACATTTTTTAATTTGTCCCAAGCATTTTCGGTTGTCTTACATTGCATGAATTTGACAAACACTGAATTTGAAAAGCCATTCAAAATTACATTCAATGCTTTTGCATTGGATTCATATTTATCTTGTTCATCTTTATCTGTAGGTGGACTGTATGGTATTTTATAACCCTTTTCAACAACATTCCAAACTTTGCATCCAAGAGACATTAGATGGCATCTCATTCTTACACTCCAATATACATAATTTTCTCCTGTCAATAATGGAGGTCTATTAGCAGCTAAACCTTCCTGTTGATCCATAGTGTTTTAATAGGATCTTCCTTCCAGTGATTAAACTGTAGTGAAGGATCCTACTCTTATACCAATTGTTGGCTTATCCAACAATACTGACAGGGGGGTGAATCAATATTGTCTTCTTTTTCTTTTATTAAAATAATTACTATTTAAAACAAAATATGCTATGAATCAAACAAGCAACGACAGAGAATTTTATAGTGGAAACCTCAAAGAGAAAACAACAAAATCAAACTCATTAATAAAATGATTTCTACAAAAAAAAAAATTATGCTACAACATAAAGGATGCATCAACATCCTAGTTTTATATCTGCATCAACAGATAAGGATTCTCCAACACCCCTGTTTTCCAGCTACTACTGGAAGGAGGCTACAACCTCCTTAACATGCTTCAACTTGCCCCCAACACCACCTTACCTCACTGATATTTATAACTTCACAATCTTTTCTTAATTCATCAATTCTACATATGGAAATTCTTCATTCTTCTTGGTCTCTTCTTTTCTTAATGTTGCTACGATCTGCCCTTTTGACACACTTTCGTCAGACATGACAAGTAGTACATAGAGTGTACTATCTCAATAAATGTTTTCAGAGGCCGAAGTTGAACCAATGAAACGTGGCACGCCGTACAAGTTCGCTCTCCTGTATTATCCCATTAACAGGTCACGTTGCGACACTTGGTATAAATCTCTCTCAAAGAATCCAATTGAGGTCAAACCTACCGGGATGGAAAGATAACAGGTCGGGATATCTCAATAAAAATGTTTAGAGGCCGAAGTTGAACCAGTGACACGTGGCATGCCGTATAAGTTCGCTCTCCTATATTATCCCATAAACAGGTCACATTGCGACACTTGGCATAACTCTCTCTCAGAGAATCCAATTGAGGTCAGACCTATTGGGATGGAAAGATAACAGGTCAGGATATCTTAGGAAAATTGTTTAGACCCTGTGGATCAAAAATTTTGGAGTTACACCAGAAACAATCAGGTACATATTTCTGTCAAAACATAATTATTTTTGAGTACCTTCATTCATGGCTTCCGGAATTTAGGGGTTCGGAGAAAGTTGTAATTTTTGTAATCAGAGACCACAGCTAGATGCTACTCATCAAAATTGAAATTTAGAGACCAAGATCATAGTTTTTGGTTGGGAAGAAGGCCGGGCTTGATCAAACCCCAGTTTGAGACTTTGATCGGAAAGATGGAAAATTAGGGCTTCTACAAAAAATGGAATTTTGGAAATCTGTGACCACGGCTGGAAGCTCCTAATAAAAATTGAAGCTTAGAGTTTTGAATCAAATATTTTGGTTGGGTGAAGCTTCGGGAAACTCAAACCCTTATTCAGGGTCCTCCCGAGTGAATCCGAAAATCTAAAAGGCAATTTCGAGGGGTGAAACTTTGCATTTTTCAAATTCTGAATATACCAACTTGATCAGCTCATCAAGGCGCATATTTCTATCCTTTCGGAAGTTTGAAATTCAAAGTTTGAATTTTTGGGGTTTCTTTGACAAACCCTAATCCAGCTCCAGGTCCAGTTCTTGCAAATCAAGTGGATTGGGTTAATCCTAGAAGAAGATGGATTGGTCACCTGCATAAGTGAAGAAGTTCCTGTCTCAAAGGGAGATGAGGCTAAGGCCTTCCATAAGAAGATTACAAGCAATCTTGATAGGTATGGCTTATAGGTATGTTTCATGGTTAAGTTTATCATATGTTTGTCTTCATATCATTACAGTAAAATCTTGATTAATTACTAGACTTGTCGTATCACTTTAATAGAAGATATTCATTGATTAAGGTTTTGACACTTATGATTGTACTAATGCATTGTGATGTTGTTTGTATGAGGTTTATGTTGTTTGCTAAGACAAAAGGTACACCAAGAAAGTCAAATCATGTTGTACTTCAAGAACATATGCTCATGGTGACATGAAGACAAAGATTCATCCATTGTCATGGATCACATAGAAGATCTACTTTCGAGGTATGTATAACTTGGTTCTACAATGGTTAACTTATGAGACATGCAGGTTACTAGCACAAGTCACTGAAGAGAACCAGAAGACATTATGCGGGTATGTTAGACATAACTAGCTAGCATGCTAATCCAGGTATGTTTTTCCTATATCAAGCTAGAATCCTACCTTGTGTTAGGATCTTATACTGTTGTGTTGTTGATAATGATTATTCATGAAGTCATAGGTTTGAATAATCATGGTTGTATTCATATTATGTTTCTTACCATAATTGATGATATGACTAACCAGAAGAATCATGAAGGTATAGGTTTGAATAATCACGAGTTTTATGCATATTATATCTCTTATCTTGATTGATGATTCAACTAACCAGAAGAGTCCTATGATCAAATAAGAATGTGCATGAGTAAAAGAATACTTCACTGAAACCTTGAATACTAATGTTTATTATCTGTGAATGATCATGAATATACATGTTTAAGATTATTGTGTTTTGATAGTATTAAGATTATACTAATAAATGTGTGATTGTGTATGAGACCTCAAGGATAACACAATGATGATACTAATAAGCATGCATAGTGATTAAGGATGGATGTAAGTTCAAGGACAGGTAATCCAGGAAGCAAAGATCAAGAGGGAGCACACTCCAGTTGTTCCTACAAGAAAGCAAAGGAGCACACTTCAGTAGTTTCTGCAAGGATGTAGATATTCAGAGGGAGTTGACCACTTCTCACAATCCACATAAGAATGGAGTTGCAGAAAAGAAGCAAAGACTGAGAGGGAGTCAACCCAACAAACAAACAAAGATAAGTATTTGAATTGTCATTACTTGCATATTTTATTGTTTAAATAATACTGTTTAATAATGTATATACTGATGTTCCTAGAATTAGGTTGTGTATTATGCATATTAGAATAGTTGCATTGATGAACAGTATACTACTAATATGCATGGGTAAGTGGCCTATGGCACTGTACAACATTCCATTTCTACTTATCTAGAATGAAACCTCTTTGCTGACATGTTGGGAGTTGTGCACACTCTTAACAATGTTCTGGTAGAGATTGGAAGGCATCTAGAAAGTTACGAGATATGGATAAATGTTGTATTGAAGCATTGGTTAAGATAATTGCATGACTGTATGACATATTTCTTTATGTGTAAGAATTTGTTCTGAAAACTATGAGAGGTTTTCTAATCATGCAATTTAACTTGTTGTGTAGGAAAGATCGTATGCCATCACCTACAAAAGAAGAACTACAACATTTGTCCAGCAACAAAATTATCCATTGAAGATATTGAAGTTCCCAGGATATGGGAAGAATGCCATGATCCGTCGATCATAAAGAACGATGTTTGGGATGCGGTCCCAAGAGCTGAAGGGAAGTCTGTTGTGACTTCCAAATGGAACTATCAGATCAAGCATGTTGCAGATGGCAGCATATAAAAGTGACGAAATAGAAGATACACCAGATGGATTTCAAGACAGCCTTCTTGAATGGTGTAGTTGAAGAAGAAGTGTATGTGGAGAAGCCACTTGGTTCAGAGACACATGACAGGGAGTCATATATGTGCAGAACTTGGTGAGGATAGATTGATTGCCGACACACAGCGGAAGCTTGCTGCCGAGTTCAAGATGAAGAACTTGGGGATGATGCACTATTTGTTTGGCATGGAGGTGTGGTAGAGTGCAGATGGAATCTTCCTTGGACAAGGGAAGTATCCAGTAGAGATCCTGAAGAGGTTTGGGATGATGCATTGCAAGTCCATGGCCACACCTATGGCATCGAACCTGAAGCTTCTATGTGATGCTTCATCTGATCCGGTTGATGTCACTGTGTATCGTCAAATGATTGGGTCCTTGATGTACCTGACAAACACGAGACCAAATATTTTCTTTGCGGTGAACACATTGAGCCAGTTCCTGACAGATCCGAGGAGTGTTCACCTGGTTGCTGTAAAGCATATTATGAGGTACCTAAAGGGTACAATTGATTATGGGCTCAAATATGAAGCGAATCAAAAGTTTAACCTGCAGGGTTATGTTGATTCAGATTGGGCAGGCAATGTTGCAGATAGGAAGAGCACTTCTGGGTGCTGCCTTAGTATGGGATCAGGTGTGATCTCTTGGTTTAGCAGGAAGCAGTTCTGCGTAGCACTGAGTACAGCCAAAGCAGAGTATGTTGCGATGGATGAGTAGGTTGCAAATGTATTAACCAAGCCATTGGCCAGAGTGCAGTTTGAGTACTTCAGAGAGAGGCTTGGTGCACTTTAGATCAAGGTTCCTTCCAAAGGGAAGTGATGAGTCCGGAAGATGCAGATCCACATGAGCTTTTCTGACATGGTTGATATGTTCTCCCTTGGTCGTGATGTAATTGCTGAGCCATTTTTCACATGGTGGTAGATGTGTTCTCCCATGGTGAAAAAGTAAGGGTTGGAGCCTTCCCCGAATGGTGGTAAATGTGTTCTCCCATGTCGGTGGTGTAAGTGTTGGATGATGTGAATCTAGGTTGTGCTTCATGGACGATGAGATGATCTGAAGAGGACGATGCTATGATGATCAGGAGGATCATGGATGATGAGCATCAGGATGATGCTCCAGTTACTACTCTGTATATGTATATGCATCATGTTGGATGCTTGTTATGATCAGTTGGATCATTTATATGTATATGTATGTACGCATCATGTTGGATGCTGGATATGATCAGTTGGATCATTTATATGTATATGTATGTATGCATCATGTTGGATGTTGGATATGATCGGTTGGATCATTTGTATGTATTTTGTATATGCATCATGTCGAATGCTTGGACCATGTATCTATATATGTATCAGGTGGATACATTGTATGATCAAATAGATCATGTATGTTGATATGTATCAGGTATGATCAGGTGGATCATGAATTTGTATTTGTATCAGGTGGATACACTGTATGATCAGGTGGATCATGTATTTGTATTTGTATCAGGTGGATACACTATATGATCATGTGGATCATGTATGATGATATGTATCAGGTAGATACTTGGTATGCATTAGGTGGATGCATTGTATGATCAGGATGATCATGATGATGAGCTTCAGGATGTTGCTCCAGATGATATGTATCAGGATGATACAATGATGATGATCAGTGTGATCATGAGCATCAGGATGATGCTTTGTGCGATGATGATCTGGTGGATCATGAGTATCAGGTTGATACTTGGAGGTCAGAGATGATATGTGGCAGGTTGTGCAAATAGCATGTAATCAGTCCTGGGAGATCTTGTCGGTCGTGTTGCGGCACATAAATGTTCCTGGGATACTCTTTCCGGTATTGCTATGTAGTATGTAATCAATCCTCAGATATATGATAGGTTGAGTTGTGTGCTCGTAATCAGTCCTGGGATGAGGTATTACTACGGAGACATGTAATCAGTCCTGGAGATCCGAGAGGTTGAGCTGTGTGCTCGTAATTAGTCCTAGGATGCTCTTTAGAGATCTTGTCGGTCGTGCTGCGGCACATAAATGTTCCTGGAATGCTCTTTAAAGGTTTTGTCTATCCACATGTAATCAATCCTGGATATCCAAGAGGTTGAGCTGTGTGCTTGTAATAAGTCCTGGGATGCTCTTTAGAGATCTTGCCGGTCGTCCTGCGGCACATAAATGTTCCTGGGATGCTCTTTAAAGGTATTGTGGAGGAGATGCATGTAATCAGTCCTGGGATATCT
Source organism: Larix kaempferi (assembly GCA_027924585.1). NCBI lineage: Eukaryota > Viridiplantae > Streptophyta > Pinopsida > Pinales > Pinaceae > Larix > Larix kaempferi. Next base: position 14,175,243 of record BSBM01000103.1, on the reverse strand, counting down.
TTTCGGTCGTGCTTAGGCACAGAAATGTTCCTGGGATACTCTTTCCGGTATTGCATCCGCACATAAAATTAGTCCTGAGAGGCCACCTCTATCAGACCGTTCACACAGATGATGAAGACCTATAGGTGGTGGGCTTACATCCAGTATGAAAAAGGACTGGCTCTGTAGAACTTCCTATGATGAGTAGATTCAGAGATTGTTTGAGATAGCAGTAGCAATGACGATGATGATGACACGATGACGATTATCTAGTGACGATGATCTAGAGAAGAAGACTTGTGCTAGAAGACCTGTGTCGAGAAATACCTTCCTATTTAAGATGGAGTGTTGATGTATATGTAACTTCGGAATGTATTTCACATATATGTATATTGTATTCCTATAGAGATGTTATTATTCCTATATACGGAAGTGTCGTAATTTATATTGTAAGTGTCGTAACTTATACTTGATGGGTCATTAGACCACCTTGTTGGGGTCGGCCCTGTATAAGTCATGTGGGTCAAAGGGTTATTAGACCACCCTATTGGGGGTCGGCCATGTGGGTCAAAGGGTTATTAGACCACCCTAGTGGGGGTCGGCCCAGTCAGCATTATGTTAAGTGCTTAAGTTGAGGCCGACCTAATTGAGTAAAGGTCAAGTCAAGTTAGTGTATAAATAGAGAGTGTGTCTCTCTCATTTTATACATTCTATTCTCTCACTCACACTTTGGAGATTGGCGCACTTGTGGAGGAGGAGGCTCTGCTGCTAGGAGAAGACTATCTCTTGTATTCTGTTTGTATCATTGCTCTATCTATGTCTGAGAAAGTTATTGGGGTTTTTCACCTTTATGGTTTTCCCCAAGTAAACTCTATGTCTCTTGTGTGCTTACATTATTGTGTCCATGATTGATATGCTGTAGATTTGATGTACATGTTGTTCTCTCAGTTAAGATCCTAGATCAGATTGAAGTAAGTTCTGAAAATTTAACACAATTCGTGCCTTTCCAAATATTTTTATTAAATTCTAATTTAAATCTCTGTTTATTACTAATTTTTAATTAATTAATTAATTAACAATTTTATTTGTTTCATAGAGCCTACAGGCATGGATATGTTCCTGCTGGCATGTATATGAGCCTGGGGGCTTCTCCTCCCTTGTGGGATTCTCCTCTTTTGCATGGGCTTCTCCTCCCTTGTGTGGGCTTCTCCTCCCTTGCGTGGGCTTCTCCTCTCTTGTGGGATTCTCCCCCTTTGCACGAGCTTCATTCTTATCTTACGACCATAACCTATGCGGGCTTCATCCTTGCATTCGGGCATCACCTTGCGGGTATCCCCCTTTGATTTCTTGCAGGCATCTCTTCCTTAATTTCTTGCGGGCATCTCCCCTTGATTTCTTGATAGCATTTCCTATTGCTTGCTTATGCAGGCATCTCCCATTGCTTGCTTGCAGGCATCTCTTCAGGCATATCCTTTATCCCCTTTGCAGGCATATTGACATCAATGCCAACACATATTTTAACATATATTACATACCTTAACATCCATGTGACTGATGTGTTTGAAAGGCCATTCATAATCTTCAAGTTCATTATCAACAATATAACAGAGAGAAGATTTGTGTTGGAGCCCTCATAAAGGGGTTCGTATGCCTTCTCAAGAAGAGGTAAATCATGAACATCATCAAATTCATTTTCATGGTCATCATCATCATCATCCATTCTAACATTAAATGTATCATGGATCAATGTATTTGTACCATCATCTTCAACTATGTTATCAGTATGATCATCTTCTTCAATATGATCATTAACTTATTCTCCATCATTCATAGCTCCATGTTCCTCTAGTACTTGTTCTGAAAGCACGTCCTCTGGGCGATATGTCGTAGGAGGTATTTCCTTTATAATTACATGAAACCATCAATAGATATTAGTTAAGATAATAAATATTAAAATAATACATACATTTAAAAAACCAATCAATATAAAGACATATATAATGCAAAAATTACAAATGGACTATATTCATGTCCCTCCTCAGCGTGCCCATGTTCCCTACAATGTTTTATGGTTGTTCTGATATTTATTCTTCTCCTTTTAAATCCCTTGCATTGACTACATGAACAATAACATTTCCCATCACCTTTCTTTTTAGTCCATCCCACAATTTAACAAGCAATTGTTGATTTTGTTCATCTTGATAAGGAATATTGTTATTTTACATTTTCTCATAAAGAGCTTGAATGAAGATTATCGATCTTAAAAAATCAAGCTCCACACTTCACTATTTTTAATCACAGAAACAATTGAAATAATTGTGTATTCTTTTACGGAAAACAGTCTGTGCGAAGAATATAATTTCTGCAAACCGTCGCTTGTATATCCAACATGTTAGAATGTTTCCAGAATTTAGAGTTTCTAAAATTTAAAGTTTGTCGGATCTCCGACGATATTATCATAGTTACCGTTATAATCTATACGTCGCATATCCAAAGACACTCGTTGGTTCTCTGATGACTTTCATCGGAGAACCAACAGGTGTCGAATATTTGACAATGTCAGGTATCAATTAAAAAAACTTTCATCAAGATTCGTAATTTTAAAGTTGAAATTCGACGACAAGGCCAATTTTGTTGGAATTCGTCGTATGTTCTCGTCAGATTTTGGGTTCAAATTTTGTTGTGCTACCTTTTGGAAACTAGAAGTTTCTTCGGCGTCCTTATCTAGGACTAATTATTAACAAACTTATAAACCTAAGTGTTTGCTCAGTGAACATCACAGTTCACTTCAAGTGCTTACGACACTAAGATGGCCACTGTCATAAAAAATCACAGCTACCAAGACATTCACCCTCTCCCCCTAATGGATTCCATGCCCATTTCGTTTCATTGCATCAAGTCTTTCAATGTCTTAAGTTTACAAATTCACTTTACAACTTAAGAAAACATAATCATACTTACAAAGTTTTACCTGCATATCTTCTACCCTAATCCCTAATCTCCTTGACATTGGCGGCTACCCAATTGTACTTTTTACTCATTATGGAAGGAATCACTACACAAACCATGCTTATTACAACATTACCTTTACAATTTTATATATATATATATATATATATATATATATATATATATATATAATTTATCATGAGTATTCTTGAGGGGTTATGTCACTACCCCTTATTATTATATTATTTCATCTAACTACCTAGTGGGCCTATTCCATAATTACACCGAGAGTAGTGAGGTTCTCTACAACCTAGTATGGGAGAGATGTTGTCACGTTACTAACATTATGCTACCAAAAATAATTAAAAAATAATTAAAAAATATTCATGTCGGCTCACAAATAAAATAAAAAAAACTAAATAAAAAGTAGGCTCATAAAATAATAATTTAAATCAAAATAAAAAGTTATTAAAAAAATCCATGTTGGCTCATAAAATAAAAAATTAAAAGGCATAAATCAATCTTAAACACGTACCTATCAAGCACGGAGAGAGATCAAATTTCTCGAGGTGTAATTTTTTTGTGGATGTGTAAAAAAATTAAGATTAAAAAATATTACACCTCAAGAAATTGGATCCCTCTCGATTCTTGATAGATCCAGGTTTAAGATGGATCTATGCTCATTATAACCACATTGCGTACATTATCCCCTTAGGTATGTACCTCATATTATCCTCCGTAAGTACATTACATAAGACCTAGATTGATGATCATAGTATCCATGGTCCTATTTATGATAAGCGCTATAAGATTCTTGGGTCCACTAAAAAGGTTATCTAGCAATTATACTAATGCAATTACAATCACACATGGAGTCCTTTAAAGTAGGTCTCCAATAATGGTACATCTAGGTCCACTATACTGACAGGGGGGTGAATCAATATTGTCTTCTTTTTCTTTTATTAAAATAATTAGTATTTAAAACAAAATATGCTATGAATCAAACAAGCAACGACAGAGAATTTTATCGTGGAAACCTCAAAGAGAAAACAACAAAATCAAACTCATTAATAAAATGATTTCTACAAAAAAAAATTATGCTACAACATAAAGGATGCATCAACATCCTAGTTTTATATCTGCATCAACAGATAAGGATTCTCGAACACCCCTGTCTTCCAGCTACTACTGGAAGGAGGATACAACCTCCTTAATATGCTTCAACTTGCCCCCAACACCACCTTACCTCCCTGATATTTATAACTTCACAATCTTTTCTTAATTCATCAATTCTGCCTATGGAAATTCTTCATTCTTCTTGGTCTCTTCTTTTCTTAATGCTGCTACGATCTGCACTTTTGACACACTTTCTTCTAATTAAAAACTTCATTTAAATACCTCTTATATTCCAGGTCGCATCTCTCCATTCTGTGTCTTTCCAATTTGTTGATGTATATGTAAATTCAGAATGTATTTCACATATATGTATATTGTATTCCTATAGATATGTTATTATTCCTCTATACAGAAGTGTCGTCATTTATATTGTAAGTGTCATAACTTATACTTGATGGGTTATTAGACCACCTTGTTGGGGTCGGCCCTGTATAAGTCATGTGGGTCAAAGGGTTATTAAACCACCCTATTGGGGGTAATCCATGTGGGTCAAAGGGTTATTAGACCACCTTAGTAGGGGTCAGACCAGTCAGCATTATGTTAAGTGGTTAAGTTGAGGTCGACCTAATTGAGTTAAGGTCAAGTCAAGTTAGTGTATAAATAGAGAGTGTGTCTCTCTCATTTTACACATTCTATTCTCACTCACACTTTGGAGAGTGGCGCACTTGTGGAGGAGGAGCCTCTGCTGCTAGGAGAAGATTATCTCTTGTATTCTGGTTGTATCATTGCTTTATCTATCTCTGAGGAAGTTATTGGGGTTTCTCACCTTTATGGTTTTCCCCAAGTAAACTCTATGTCTCTTGTGTGCTTACATTATTGTGTCCATGATTGATATGATGTAGATTTGATGTACATGTTGTTCTCTCAGTTACGATCCTAGATCAGATTGAAGTAAATTCTAAAAATTTAACATGGTATCAGAGCTAGCCTAAAAGAAGGCATGATATGGCATGTATGACACTTGTTGCACTTACAATGCTAGGGCTTGATATAGCAAAAACCAGTCATCGTAGCACTTCGCTATAAATCCGTTTTGGAGAAGTTTTCGGATATGAAACTTTTACAGGTCAAAGATCCAATCCCCATGTACCTTTTTTCCAAAGGAGAACCTCTAATTCATTGTACTTTGTGATTTATAATCTGTACAATATAGGGTTTCTGCCTCTTCCAGATCTGAGTCAAAATCAGGTGACCTTGGGTAAAAGGTCATAACTTGGGCTAGGAAGCTCCAAATGAAATTTTGTCAAATGTGACAAGTAGTACACAGACTGTAATATCTTAGGAAACATTTTCAGAGGCCGAAGTTGAACCAGTGACACGTGGCACGCTTTACAAGTTCGCTCTCCTGTATTATCCCATAAATAGGTCACGTTGCGACACTTGGCATAAATCTCTCTCAGAGAATCCAATTGAGGTCAGACCTATCGAGATGGAAAGATAACAGGTTGGGATATCTCAGGAAAATTTTTTAGAGGCCGAAGTTGAACCAGTGACACGTGGCACGCCGTACAAGTTCGCTCTCCTGTATTATCCCATAAACAGGTCACATTGGGACACTTGGCATACCTCTCTCTTAGAGAATCCAATTGAGGTCAAACCTCTTGGGATGGAAATATAACGGGTCAGGATAGATTAGAAAAAAATTTCACACCCTGTGGATAAAAAATTTCAGAGTTACACCAGAAACAATCAGGTACATATTTTTGTCAAATCAGAATTATTTTTTAGTACCTTCATTCATGGCTTCCGGAATTTAGGGCTTTGGAGAAAGTTGGAATTTTTGTAATCGGAGACCATGGCTGGATGCTACTCATCAAAATTGAAATTTAGAGACCAAGATCATATTTTTTGGTTCGGAAGAAGGCCGGGCTTGATCAAACCCCAATTTGAGACTTTGATCGGAAAGATGGAAAATTAGGGCTTCTGCAAAAATTGGAATTTTGGAAATCTGTGACCACAGTTGGAAGCTCCTAAGAAAAATCGAAGTTTAGAGTTTTGAATCAAATCTTTTGGTTGGGTGAAGCTCCGGGAAACTCAAACCCTTATTCAGGGTCCTCCCTAGTGAATCCGGAAATCTAAAAGGCAATTTCGAATATACCAACTTGATCAGCTCATCAAGGCGGATATTTCTATCCTTTCGGAAGTTTGAAATTCAAAGTTTGAATTTTTGGTGTTTCTTTGACAAACCCTAATCCAGCTCCAAGTCCAGTTCTTGCAAATCAAGTGGATTGGGTTAATCCTAGAAGAAGATGGATTGGTCACCTGCATAAGTGAAGAAGTTCCTGTCTCAGAGGGAGATGAGGCTAAGGCCTTCCATAAGAAGATTACAAGCAATCTTGATAGGTATGGCTTACAGGTATATTTCATGGTTAAGTTTATCATATGTTTGTCTTCATATCATTACAGTACAATCTTGATTAATTACTAGACTTGTCGTATCACCTTAATAGAAGATATTCATTGATTAAGGTTTTGACACTTATGATTGTACTAATGCATTGTGATGGTGTTTGTATGAGGTTTATGTTGTTTGCTAACACAAAAGGTACACCGAGAAAGTCAAATCATGTTCTACTTCAAGAACATATGCTCATGGTGACATGAAGACAAAGATTCATCCATTGTCATGGATCACATAGAAGATCTACTTTCGAGGTATGTATAACTTGGTTCTACAATGGTTAAGTTATGAGACATGCAGGTTACTAGCACAAGTCACTGAAGAGAACCAGAAGACATTATGCGGGTATGTTAGACATAACTAGCTAGCATGCTAATCCAGGTATGTTTTTCCTATATCAAGCTAGAATCCTACCTTGTGTTAGGATCTTATATTGTTGTGTTGTTGATAATGATTATTCATGAAGTCATAGGTTTGAATAATCATGGTTGTATGCATATTATGTTTCTTACCATAATTGATGATATGACTAACCAGAAGAATCATGAAGGTATAGGTTTTAATAATCACGAGTTTTATGCATATTATATCTCTTATCTTGATTGATGATTCAACTAACTAGAAGAGTCCTATGATCAAATAAGAATGTGTATGAGTAAAAGAAGACTTCCCTGAAACCTTGAATACTAATGTTTATTATCTGTGAATGATCATGAATATACATGTTTAAGATTATTGTTTTTTGATAGTATTAAGATTATACTAATAAATGTGTGATTGTGTATGAGACCTCAAGGATAACACAATGATGATACTAATAAGCATGCATAGTGATTAAGGATGGATGTAAGTTCAAGGAAAGGTAATCCAGGAAGCAAAGATCAAGAGGGAGCACACTCCGGTTGTTCCTGCAAGAAAGCAAAGGAGCACACTTCAGTAGTTTCTGCAAGGATGTAGATATTCAGAGGGAGTTGACCACTTCTCACAATCCACATAAGAATGGAGTTGCAGAAAAGAAGCAAAGATTGAGAGGGAGTCAACCCAACAAACAAACAAAGATAAGTATTTGAATTGTCATTACTTGCATATTTTATTGTTTAAATAATATTGTTCAATAATGTATATACTGATGTTCCTAGAATTAGGTTGTGTATTATGCATATTAGAATAGTTGCATTGATGAACAGTATACTACTAATATGCATGGGTAAGTGGCCTATGGCACTGTACAACATTCCATTGCTACTTATCTAGAATGAAACCTCTTTGTTGACATGTTGGGAGTTGTGCACACTCTTAACAATGTTCTGGTGGAGATTGGAAGGCATCTAGAAAGTTACGGGATATGGATAAATGTTGTATTGAAGCATTGGCTAAGATAATTGCATGAATGTATGACATATTTCTTTATGTGTAAGAATTTGTTTTGAAAACTATGAGATGTTTTCTAATCATGCAATTTAACTTGTTGTGTAGGAAAGATCGTATGCCATCACCTACAAAAGAAGAACTACAACATTTGTCCAGCAACAAAATTATGCATTGAAGATATTGAAGTTCCCAGGATATGGGAAGAATGCCATGATCCGTCGATCATGAAGAACGATGTTTGGGATGCGGTCCCAAGAGCTGAAGGGAAGTCTGTTGTGACTTCCAAATGGAACTATCAGATCAAGCATGTTGCAGATGGAAGCATATAAAAGTGATGAAATAGAAGATACACCAGATGGATTTCAAGACAGCCTTCTTGAATGGTGTATTTGAAGAATAAGTGTATGTGGAGAAGCCACTTGGTTCAGAGACACATGACAGGGAGTCATATATGTGTAGAACTTGGTGAGGATAGATTGATTGCCGACACACAGCGGAAGCTTGCTGCCGAGTTCGAGATGAAGAACTTGGGGATGATGCACTATTTGTTTGGCATGGAGGTGTGGTAGAGTGCAGATGGAATCTTCCTTGGACAAGGGAAGTATGCAGTAGAGATCCTGAAGAGGTTCGGGATGATGGATTGCAAGTCCATGGCCACACCTATGGCATCGAACCTGAAGATTCTATGTGATGCTTCATCTGATCCGGTTGATGTCACTGTGTATCGTTAGATGATTGGGTCCTTGATGTAACTGACGAACACGAGACCAAATATTTTCTTTGCGGTGAACACATTGAGCCAATTCCTGACAGATCCGAGGAGTGTTCACCTGGTTGCTCTAAAGCATATTCTGAGGTACCTAAAGGGTACAGTTGATTATGGGCTCAAATATGATGCGAACCAAAATTTTAACTTGCAGGGTTATGTTGATTCAGATTGGGCAGGAAGTGTTGTAGATAGGAAGAGCACTTCTGGGTGCTGCCTCAGTATGGGATCAGCTGTGATCTCTTGGTTTAGCAGGAAACAGTCCTGCGTAGCATTGAGTACAACCAAAGCAGAGTATGTTGCGACGGATGAGCAGGTTGCAGATGTATTGACCAAGCCGTTGGCCAGAGTGCAGTTTGAGTACTTTAGAGAGAGGCTTGGTGCACTTCAGATCAAGGTTCCTTCCAAAGGGAAGTGATGAGTCCGGAAGATGCAGATCCACATGAGCTTTTCTGACATGGTTGATATGTTATCCCTTGGTCGTGATGTAATTGCTGAGCCATTTTTCACATGGTGGTAGATGTGTTCTCCCATGGTGAAAAAGTAAGGGTTGGAGCCTTCCCCGAATGGTGGTAAATGTGTTCTCCCATGTCGGTGGTGTAAGTGTTGGATGATGTGCATCTAGGCTGTGCTTCGTGGACGATGAGATGATCTGAAGAGGACGATGCTATGATGATCAGGAGGATCATGGATGATGAGCATCAGGACGATGCTCCAGTTACTACTCTGTATATGTATATGCATCATGTTGGATGTTGGATATGATCAGTTGGATCATTTATATGTATATGTATGTACGCATCATGTTGGATGTTGGATATGATCAGTTGGATCATTTATATGTATATGTATGTACGCATCATGTTGGATATTGGATATGATTGGTTGGATCATTTGTATGTATTTTGTATATGCATCATGTCGAATGCTTGGACCATGTATCTGTATATGTATCAGGTGGATACATTGTATGATCAAATAGATCATGTATGTTGATATGTATCAGGTATGATCAGGTGGATCATGTATTTGTATTTGTATCAGGTGGATACACTGTATGATCAGGTGGATCATGCATTTGTATTTGTATCAGGTGGATACACTATATGATCAGGTGGATCATGTATGATGATATGTATCAGGTAGATACTTGGTATGCATTAGGTGGATGCATTGTATGATCAAGATGATCATGATGATGAGCTTCATGACGTTGCTCCAGATGATATGTATCAGGATGATACAATGATGATGATCAGTGTGATCATGAGCATCAGGATGATGCTTCGTGCGATGATGATCTGGTGGATCATGAGTATCAGGTTGATACTTGGAGGTCAGAGATGATATGTGGCAGGTTGTGCAAATAGCATGTAATCAGTCCTGTGAGATCTTGTCGATCGTGCTGCGGCACATAAATGTTCCTGGGATACTCTTTTCGGTATTATTATGTAGTATGTAATCAGTCCTCGGATATACGATAGGTTGATCTGTGTGCTCATAATTAGTCCTGGGATGAGGTATTACTACAGAGACATGTAATCAGTCCTGGAGATCCAAGAGGTTGAGCTGTGTGCTCGTAATTAGTCCTAGGATGCTCTTTAGAGATATTGCTGGTCGTTCTGCCGCACATAAATGTTCCTGGGATGCTCTTTAAAGGTTTTGTCTATCAACATGTAATCAGTCCTAGAGATCCAAGAGGTTGAGCTGTGTGCTTGTAATAAGTCCTGGGATGCTCTTTAGAGATCTTGCCGGTCGTGCTATGGCACATAAATGTTCCTGGGATGCTCTTTAAAGGTATTGTGGAGGAGATGCATGTAATCAATCCTGGGAGATCTTTCCGGTCGTGGGCACAAAAATGTTCCTGGGATACTCTTTCTGGTATTGCATCCGCACATAAAATTAGTCCTAAGAGGCCACCTCTATCAGACCGTTCGCACAGATGATGAAGACCTGCAGGTGGTGGGCCTACATCCAGTATGAAAAAGGACTGGCTCTGTAGAACTTCCTATGATGAGTAGATTCAGAGATTGATTGAGATAGCAGCAGCAATGACGATGATGATGACTTGATGATGATTATCCAGTGACGATGATCCAGAGAAGAAGACTTGTGCTAGAAGACCTGTGTCGAGAAATACATTCCTAGTTAAGAGGGAGTGTTGATGTATATGTAACTTCAAAATGTATTTCACATATATGTATATTGTATTCCTATAGAGATGTTATTATTCCTCTATACGGAAGTGTCGTCATTTATATTGTAAGTGTCGTAACTTATACTTGATGGGTTATTGGACCACCTTGTTGGGGTCGGCCCTGTATAAGTCATGTGGGTCAAAGGGTTATTAGACCACCCTAGTGGGGGTCGGCCCAGTCAGCATTATGTTAAGTGGTTATGTTGAGGCCGACCTAATTGAGTAAAGGTCAAGTCAAGTTAGTGTATAAATAGAGAGTGTGTCTCTCTCATTTTACACATTCTATTCTCTCACTCACACTTTGGAGATTGGCGCACTTGTGGAGGAGGAGGCTCTGCTTCTAGGAGAAGACTATCTCTTGTATTCTGGTTGTATCATTGCTCTATCTATCTCTGAGGAAGTTATTGGGGTTTTTCACCTTTATGGTTTTCCCCAAGTAAACTCTGTGTCTCTTGTGTGCTTGCATTATTGTGTCCATGATTGATATGCTGTAGATTTGTTGTACATGTTGTTCTCTCATTTAAGATCCTAGATCAGATTGAAGTAAGTTCTGAAAATTTAACACAATTCGTACCTTTCCAAATATTTTTATTAAATTCTAATTTAAATCTTTGTTTATTACTAATTTTTAATTAATTAATTAATTAACAATTTTATTTGTTTCATAGAGCCTAAAGGCATGGATATGTGCCTGCTGGCATGTATATGAGCCTGGGGGCTTCTCCTCCCTTGTGGGATTCTCCTCTTTTGCAAGGGCTTCTCCTCCCTTGCGTGGGCTTCTCCTCTCTTGTGGGATTCTCCCCCTTTGTGCGAGCTTCATTCTTATCTTACAACCATAACCTATGCGGGCTTCATCCTTGCATTCGGGCATCACCTTGCGGGCATCCCCCTTTGATTTCTTGTGGGCATCTCTTCCTTAATTTCTTGCGGGCATCTCCCCTTGATTTCTTGATAGCATTTCCCCTTGCTTGCTTATGCGGGCATCTCCCATTGCTTTCTTGCAGGCATCTCTTCGGGCATATCCTTGATCCCCTTTGCAGGCATATTGACATCAATGCCAACACATATTTTAACATATATTACATACCTTAACATCCATGTGACTGATGTGTTTGAAAGGCCATTCATAACCTTCAAGTTCATTATCAACAATATAACAGAGAGAAGATTTGTGTTGGAGCCCTCATAAAGGGGTTCGTATGCCTTCTCAAGAAGAGGTAAATCATGAACATCATCAAATTCATTTTCATGGTCATCATCATCATCATCATCCATTCTAACATTAAATGTATCATGGATCAATGTATTTGTACCATCATCTTCAACTATGTTATCAGTATGATCATCTTCTTCAATATGATCATTAACTTATTCTCCATTATTCATAGCTCCATGTTCCTCTAGTACTTGTTCTGAAAGCACGTCCTCTAGGCGATATGCCATAGGAGGTATTTCCTTTATAATTACATGAAACCGTCAATAGATATTAGTTAAGATAATAAATATTAAAATAATATATACATTTAAAAAACCAATCAATATAAAGACATATATAATGCAAAAATTACAAATGGACGATATTCATGTCCCCCCTCAGCGTGCCCATGTTCCCTACAATGTTTTATGGTTGTTCTGATCTTTATTCTTCTCCTTTTAAATCCCCTGCATTGACTACATGAACAATAACATTTCCCATCATCCTTTCTTTTTAGTCCATCCCACAATTTAACAAGCAATTGTTGATTTTGTTCATCTTGATAAGGAATATTGTTATTTTACATTTTCTCATAAAGAGCTTGAATGAAGATTATCGATCTTAAATAATCACGCTCCACACTTCACTATTTTTAATCACAGAAACAATTGAAATAATTGTGTATTCTTTTACGGAAAACAGTCTGTGCGAAGAATATAATTTCTGCAAACCATCGCTTGTATATCCAACATGTTAGAATGTTTCTAGAATTTAGTGTTTCTAAAATTTAAAGTTTGTCGGATCTCCGACGATATTATCATAGTTACCGTTATAATCTATATGTTGCATATCTGAAGACACTCGTTGGTTCTCCAATGACCTTCATCGGAGAACCGACAGGCGTCGGATATTCGATAATGTCAGGTATCAATTAAAAAAACTTTCATCAAGATTCGTAATTTTAAAGTTGAAATCTGTCGACAAGGCCAATTTTGTTGGAATTCATCGTATGTTCTCGTCAGATTTTGGGTTCAAATTTTGTTGTGCTACCTTTTGGAAACTAGAAGTTTCTTTTGCGTCCTTATCTAGGACTAATTATTAACACACTTATAAACCTAAGTGTTTGCTCAGTGAACATCACAGTTCACTTCAAGTGCTTACGACACTAAGATGACCATTGTCATCAAAAATCACAACTACCAAGACATTCACCCTCTCCCCCTAATGGATTCCATGCCCATTTCGTTTCGTTGCATCAAGTCTTTCAATGTATTAAGTTTACAAATTCACTTTACAACTTAAGAAAACATAATCATACTTACAAAGTTTTGCCTGCATATCTTCTACCCTAATCTCCTTGACATTGGCGGCTACCCAATTGTACGTTTTGTTGCAAACATCCTAGGGGAAGAAGAGAGATATTACAGATAGGATAACACCATTTTTACTCCTTATGGTAGGAATCACTACACAAACCATGCTTATTTCAACATTACCTTTACAATTATATATATATATATATATAATTTATCATGAGTATTCTTGAGGGATTATGTCGCTACCCCTTATTATTATATTATTTCATCTAACTACCTAGTGGGCCTATTCCATAATTACACCGAGAGTAGTGAGGTTCTCTACAACCTAGTATGGGAGAGATGTTGTCACGTTACTAACATTATGCTACAAAAAATAAAAAATAATTAAAAAATATTCACGTCGGCTCACAAAATAAAATAAAAATAAATAAATAAAAAGTAGTCTCATAAAATAATAATTTAAATCAAAATAAAAAGTTATTAAAAAATCCATGTTGGCTCATAAAATAAAAAATTAAAAGGCATAAATCAATCTTAAACACGTACCTATCAAGCACGAGAGAGATCAAATTTCTCGAGGTGTAATTTTTTTGTGGATGTGTAAAAAAATTAAGATTAAAAAATATTACACCTCAAGAAATTGGATCCCTCTCGATGCTTGATAGATACAGGTTTAAGATGGATCTATGCTCATTATGACCACATTGCATACATTATCCCCTTAGGTATGTACCTCATATTATCCTCCATAAGTACATTACATAAGACCTAGATTGATGATCATAGTATCCATGGTCCTATTTATGATAAGCGCTATAAGATTCTTGGGTCCACTAAAAATATTATCTAACAGTTAGACTAATGCAATTACAATCACACATGGAGTCCTTTAAAGTAGGTCTCCAATAATGGTACATCTAGGTCCACTATACGAAGTATTAGAGACCCAAAATGGTACTACGATTGGAATCTTTTTAATGTTGTCTCTTGGTCCCAATGTAGTAATGAATACAGTCAAGTCTCTACAAAGAAATCTACATAAAATTAGAGAAAATCCAATACTAAACCAAGTGAATAAGTACATGTAGCTATTTTTTTAATGATATATAAAAAATATATCATAACAAATAAAGTAACAAATAACGTAGCATTAAAAAAGAAAGAAAATTGTCAATCAAAGAAAAATAAGATATTGCTATTTACATCAATGTGGTAGATAACATGTATAATAATAAACAAGTAAAAATAGCTGCAAAGCAGCTAGTCCCTGTTCTAAAATAAAGTTTATAATTTGTTTAATTGTTTACAAAAATTCTAAAAAATTATTAGAAAAATTTAGTTTAGTGTTCATAATTGCTTCAAATATAAAAGAGAACATTTGAATTGTTCTATTATTCGATTTACTACATTAATGCAAAGTAAAAACAATTGTATGCTTGTTAAGGCATACAAGTTGTTAAGCAAGTTTCAAGTTCCAGTCTATAGAACCCGAACTCTTCCTGCCTGAGGTTTATAGTGGGAGGGTTAACAAAAAAAAAACTTATATCTCTATAATTTTATCAATTGGAGATATATACTAACAATCATACATTATCCATGTACTATAACAATTGTTATATATTAGTTCATAAAAATGTTTAAATATTTATGTGTTATTGGTTTCAACAATTATTATAATCTTGAATTACAAAATAAGATTTAAAATTATTAATAATTAATTTGAATAAAAAAATAGTTTCATAATCTTGGCTTTGATATAAGATTTGATTTCATTGAATAAAATATTGAGAGATCCTATCCTAGCATTGCCAATTTTGGACATAAAACTATAAAAATCCAACGACAATACTTTAAAAGAAGTGTTGTTTTTATTAGGTGTAGACATATCAATAGAAATAGCTATAGTCACATGCAGTGTCCTCTCATATTTTATATTTCTATTCATTGATTCGATCTCTAAAAGGATTGTGTGAAAGTGGGGCACCAAAATTGGGTTGTTTAAGAGAAAAAACAGTTAAATTGACAACTAGTTGAGGGCCCCTCAACAGAATGAATTCCACTAAATCCTTAGATGGCAGTTACTATGCTCATTGTCAATATGTATAGATTTCCTTAAATGTGTCGCAACTCTAATGTAGGAAAAATATCGAGAGGGTGCAATATCAATATTATCGAAAATAGTTAATTTCATAATTGCGAGCAGTATCTTTCCGTTTTACACGAGTCAAAGAGTGAGAAGCGTGGGGGAACACGTGTAATGACAAAACCATATATTTTATTTTATTTTTGCAAGTTCAAAAACCTACGGATAAAATTAGGATTTAAGCCCGAAGGACCAATAAGTTGGGAGAAAAATATATAATTTTACGAGTGACGTTTGGATACGGAGATCCATATTGGGAAATGTACTTTATTGTGGTGGTAAGATAAGTCTCCACATTAAATAAGATAAGTCTACACATTGGGAAATGTACTTTATTGTGGTGGTAAGATAAGTCTCCACGAACGTAGTAAGGAACCTTAGCTCATTCACCCATGTAAAATAATTAGTAATTAGTATATGTACTATCCAGGGTTATCTGTCAATTTGAGAATATTTTTTGATTAAAATATTTTTCAAATATTTTTTTAAAAAGTAATTATCACCTCCAAGCAAGGTTATTTTGTCAAATCAAGTTTTAGAATCAATAAAAAATAAAAAAAATAGTATTTTTTAATTTCAAAAATTAAAAACATATTTTATTATTTTAAAAAAATTAAAATTAAAAATTATTTTTTACATAATATTGGAAAAAAAAACTATTAAATTAATAGAATTAATAAAAAGTCAACTTAATTTTGATAATGAACCCATTACTATAATCCCTACCTTGACAGGAAATAATAAAAGCATGTAAACAATATATCATAATAAATAAAGTAGAAAATTTTCAATCAAAAATAAATAAGTTATTGTTATTTATATCAATGTGATAAATAATATGTCTACCGAAAAATGTGTCGGATTTAAGTGTCTATCAATATATGTCCCTTAACAAAGATAAATTAAATTTATTTGGTTTCACAATTGCAATAAAGAGGAAAAAAAAAAGCTTTAGGAAAAAAGTCTTCATAATAATAATACAACGCTTTTATCGGGTTTCACAACTGTACTAAAGAGGAAAAAGAAAGCTTCAGGAAAAAAGTCTTCATAATAATACAACGCTTGGTAGAAGTCTCATCACACGCTCACCAAATAATACAACTCTCGATAGAACTCTTATGGATGAGAATGACATTTTCAACAATGTTATGTAATTGCACGGACTAATAAAAGCATGTAAAAAATATATCATAATAAATAAAGTAGAAAATATTCAATCAAAATAAAATAAGTTATTGTTATTTATATCGATGTGATAGATAATATGTCTACGGAATGTGTCGGATTTAAGTGTCTATCAACATATGTCCCTTAACAAAGATAAATTAAATTTATTTGGTTTCACAATTGTAATAAAGAGGAAAAAGAAAAGCTTTAGGAAAAAAGTCTTCATAATAATAGTACAACGCTTTTATCTGGTTTCACAATTGTACTAAAGAGGAAGAAGAAAAGCTTCAGGAAAAAAGTCTTCATAATAATACAATGCTTGGTAGAAATCTCATCACACGTTCACCAAATAATACAACTTTCGATAGAACTCTTATGGATGAGAATGATATTTTCAACAATGTTATGTAAGTATATATTTATAAAACTTTTGAATAAACAAGTTAAGTGAAGTGTTTTTCATTGTCATTGATAAGGTGGTGGGGATAGTATGTGGGGAAGTTTGTTGGGATTTCCTGTGCTTGATTCCTTCAAAATAGCAGAAAGGTTATATTTTCAACATGAAAAAAGTGGTCTCCATTAAATATAGCTTGAATGATTGGGAGGAATAATTATTACCTCTCAAACCAGGTTCAAAGTGTTTTAATTATTCTAAGATTCATAAACCAAAAAACTAGTTTTCTGATCCATTGTTTTATGAATAAAGCTTTCTTAACAATAACTCACAAAGCTTGAATGTTGCGAGAAGATCGGTCTCTAATTCAAACTCAAGGTACGTGACAAAACATTTAAAAGATTCTTTGTAATCTTCAAAAGTTAACAAATACTTACGAATGCATTTTCATCTTTGTCATACCACCTAAACGTCTATAAACGAAGGGGCAAACGTTCTCCACGTTGCAGAGTTCGAATAATTAAAACTTGCGGCTGTTGAATCTGTGATCGACAGAGGTTAAACTTGTTACTTTGAATTATAAATCTTACAGATGCTGAATATGTGATTGATATCCTTTCCTTTTACCATCTGCATAGAATAGTTGGCAGCAACTAATTATAGAATATATAGAATGGCAGCCATGGCTTACAGTGGAATGGCAGCCATGGCTTACAGTTGTATATCAGCCATGCCATCTGCATAGAATAGTTGGCAGCAACTAATTATTGAATATATAGAATGGCAGCCATGGCTTACAGTTGTATATCAGCCATGGTTTACAGTGATATGGCCGGTAGTTGTCATACCCTGCATATGGTGCTTCAAGCTCAAAGGGGGTTTCTAAGAAAACCTGGGCTGGACGCTATTTGAAGAAAAGTTATAATATTCTGGTAGAGATTCTGTATCATCATCTAAACCCTCATTGGGAGTTTGTGCATATGGGGAGGATCTAGATGATGGCCTAGATGATGATACCGGATCTCTCTTACTAAAGAGAGCTTTCTCTTCGAATATCCTCCGAGGTCCAGATGCTCGCTATTAGAAGACCCCAATGGAGAAAGCTGCATATAAATGTTTGGTTCGAAACTCTTTTCATAGGAAGCAGGTGTAACAGGTAGCTGCCATACCACTGCAATCCATGTCGTCATTATATTTATTTTCTCATTAGTTCATTCTGTGTATACCCTAAATTCAAAGCAGGAATTATAATAAATGTTTTGGTTGGAAACTTTATATTAATTCTATGGTTAGTTCATGAATTCAAAGTATATAGATCTTTGAATACAAAAGAATGCAATTGAAGAATCACGCATATGAATTCATAGAATTTGGTATTTAAAAATCGATATCGGGTATAACCAATTGTTTGCAGGCATATCCTATCTTTTATCCTGAAAATTTGATTTGAGGTTGTAATTCTTTTGTTATGGGATGTTTTTATTATAGGATGATTTGTTAGAAGTAGTAACCTATTAGTTAAGTGTTATAGTTATTTTCGGTTATTCAGCTAGAGGATCTGTTAATTAGTTATTGTTTTGAACTGCCAAAGCATGTAATTATATATATTATAGTGCAATGTGAAATATACAATTCAGCAGCAGCAGTTTGTGGTTGTAACTCTTTTGTTTATGTTTCTGCCCATATTTTGAACATGGTATCAGAGCTATTGATCAATCCATTGGTCGATCCAAAGATGGATTTTGGAGCCTCTTCTTGATTGGAGGTTTTGTTGGCTGACGTTGAACCAGTCATTGGACAGCGTTTGAAAAGCCACCAATCGTTGGTTGGATCAGTGGTTGATAGCCCGTTGAAAACAGAATCGGGGCTAAAAGGAAGGCTGCTGCCCCAATTCTTACTGAAGAATTCCGCTGTTGTGAGGAATTTGGTTGTAAACAGAGAAAGAAATCGTTGCAAGGAAGAATTCGCTGGAGTTGTGAAGATGTAGAAAAATCCTTGTGTATAAAGTAGTTGATGAAATCCCGAAAGAATCGCTGCACGAGTGGAAAAAGAAGGTAAGTCAAATGACTGAAAATCTAGCATTTTGAAGTATTTAATTAATGGTGTGAGAAGTCGTATGAAAAGGAAATGTTATTACTTAAAAGGAGCCTTTTGAAAAGAGATTTCGATTTAAAGAAGGTTTATGTAACCTAAAATAAGAAAAGTTACGATTTTTAAGACTTATTTTTAACCTAAAATAAGAAAAGTGACGATTTTGGGTTTATGAAAAGGTTTTCATGTTGTTTAGATAGTTCCAAAAAGAAATTGATTTTGTTAAATTGGAATATGGAAACCTCTATGGGAGAAACCCTAGTTTTGTGATCTAGGAAAAGATTTTTGAAAGTGTTTTCAAAATATTTGCAAGAGGATAAAAAGGCACAAGAAGCTTATTTGTAAAGATGTATGGTGAGATTTCACTTGTAGTAGAAGAGCCCATAAATTGAGAAGATGATGAAGACAAGAATCAGATTATAGAGATTGAATTGATCAATGAAGATCTAGAGTAGAATAAACCTAATGAAGATGAAGATATAGATGGAAATTTGAGAAGATCAATGTGAATTTTGCCATTTTCGGGGAAAATAAAATGGAAGATTTGTTTTGTTTAGTAAATTTATGGCGTTTTGTTCAAAAAGATTTTGTAGATCCAAGAAGTTTTTGTGTCTGGATCAAAGAAAGAATATGAAGACAAGAAAGTCGAAGAACTCCTTGATAAAGTAGAGGAGAAGAATATTGAAGACCTAGATGCAGTTGCAAGACTTCATATTTTGTCAGCAGTGGATGAAAGCGTTTTTAATAGTGTTTTCTATAAATTTCATAAGTTGTTATTGCAAAATCTTTTTGGGATACTTTAGAGATGAGGTACAGTAAAAAGAGACTCGAAACATTAATACTTTGCAGCATATTGGTACATTAGAAGAATTTTTTGTGTCTGAAACAAAGAAAGAATACGAAGACAAGAAAGTCTAAGAACTCCTTGATAAAGTAGAGGAGAAGAATATTGAAGACCTAGTGTGTGCCACAGAGCATGAAGAGGAAGGTGAATCTCACTGTGTAGATACACCAGTGGATGATAAAGTGTTGGGTCCAGGAAATGCCCCTTTTTGGCCATCCTTATTTCATCATTTTGCCGTAATTACATCATATTTCCACAAGCCATATATATGCCTTTCCTCCAGATCAACCAATAATATCGACAGGTATAATTCATTATTTATTTCTTCATTTTATGCCTAAGATTGTTATAGTTCAGGATCCTAGCCTTTGAATTATGCTAACTTGTGTGGTTTCATTTAGTCAAAGCTCAAAGCACAAGTGTATCAGCTACCATGCCTTGGAAGAAATCATACGTGGCACCAACTGACACTCTTTTAGCTCGATTCCTCATATTTTCAAGGGACAGTGCATCTCTCCACGTGAGCTGTAACATGTAGCTGTAACAGATTGTTGTAACAGAGTGTAGTTGCGACAGACAGGTCTCTTTCTAAATTGCTAATCCGTTGATCTATTGCTTGCCAGCATAACAACATATTTTATGATTGAACAACCTCATTCAATGCGACTGTAACAGTTAGCTGTGACTCTGCAGCATGTCGATCATAGATCTTCATTGCTGCACAAGATTAGTGGATCACAAACTGCATTTTGTATGTATAAATATGGGAAGCATTTCCATGCCTGGGGTTGGTTAATCATCAATTGTTGTACAAGCTGTAACAGATATTGAGACTGTGAATTTCCATCTTTTAATGAAGAGCAGAGTTACTTCCATTTTTGTGTTTTAATTCGTGGTGATTCACGGCGTCTCTGTTAGAAGGCAAGGGCCCACCTTCTCACAAAGATTGTCGATTTAGTTAGATAGTTAGATTTATTCATTTCCCGTTGTGTGTTGTGGAATTGCATTAGGTGTATTTCTGATAGTTGCGACAGTGAGTTTATGATTGCATTCTTTATTGGTAGTTTATCTCCTGCATATGAATAGTTATAACTGCGTGGTGTGACAGTCGACTGTGTAGGTTAGTTTGAATAATGCATGTGTGTTCAACAGCTGTTACAGCCAAGCTCAGCTCCATTCCTTTCAGTCATTTATGCTTTCTAGGATTTCCACTAGTTGTCAATTTAGAGTTCAAGCTTATGTTTAATTTTCGGTTGCTGTTGTATCTTCAATTAATTCATTAGAGTAGTCAGATTGTGATTGAGTAACATTAGCTGCTAGATGGATCATTTTGGTAAAGATTGAACACTGTAGTTTGATCATTATAGGATTTAACTTCTTGCAAAAGTTATCTAGTTCATTTATATTCTTAGATCAATAATTGCTAGGTCGATTTCTGTAGGAAAGTAGCTGCACTTTGAATTCCTATATGTATGAGTTAGATTAGTTTTCTTATGGAATGCGTTTGGCTGAGAAGATAGGTAGAATTGTTATCTTCATTTATTCTATCAACTCCTAAAGATGTTTATGCATAGATTGTGCTTATTTCCATTGAAATAAAAGACCTCCCTGGGTTTGACAATTTATATTGAGCATTCTGTATGTTTGTTGTAATTAATTGACATATAGAGTGACCAACATTTTGGCATCGTTGCCGGGGATGGTAATAGATAGACATAGTTAGTAGTTGGTTTTATTTGATTTCATTTTAGTTTAATCATTTACAGCATGCATGAATACAAGAAAAATAAATTGAGAACCCCCTTTGAATACCACGGGGGGTTCACTAGTGAGGCAATATCATATCACGTCCATTCATATTGGGGGTTTGAATACTCTTAAAAACCTCAAAAATATATTGCCCCATATTAAGGGGTCAAGGGGTTTTTTTATTTGACATAGTAATATAAATATTGGGGGTTATTTTATTTGGGAGTGTTGAGGAATAACCTCCAAATCGTGGGATGGATTCATACGTCCAAATCACGGGCTCAATTCATACCCACCTAAGACTTAAGGACCAACCATTTTTATTTGATATTGCATATGATCCTAAGTTTTGAATAAATTTGATAATAGTGTACCAATGATAATATCGATGGAAGTCTCTTTGGATTATTGTCCTCGAGCAATGTAACATCCCGATAATTTCATAAAATTTAAAAAAAAAATTATACCAGCATTAAATTTTAAAATTGTGATTGCGGAAGTAATAAATGCTTGTTAAGGCAGTATTAAATAATAAAGTCATTAATGTATATAACAATTTAACTACTATGTCCTTTTAACTAATGATGCTTTAAGACAGTGATGTGTCTTACCTCCATAAAAATGATTACGACACTAATTTGTTTGTAGTTGTAATAACTGAAATTTCAAAACAATATAAGACGGAGTTCTCCTTGACAAGGTACTGACAGTTTTAATTTCGGGATGGTGATGAAAGGGTTCCTGCGAGGTGCCCCGAGACTTACTTAGCTAATTGGCTAAAGCATTTGTACCTGTCGTTCTTGCAAATATTTGCAGGTAAGGATAACAATGACAAAACAATGTTTAAGAGTATTTATATTTTCCAATTAGTCGTCTTATTTGGTTAAAGAAATTATAAGTACCTCCTTGTTTCAGGTATGGAATTCTATCCAAGTTCTAAATGTATTATTTCGAAAAAAAATACAAGTTGCAGAAGTTAATAATATTTAAACAGGGTTCAAAAGTACATTATCTTGGTAGAAATATC
Organism: Larix kaempferi; assembly: GCA_027924585.1. NCBI lineage: Eukaryota > Viridiplantae > Streptophyta > Pinopsida > Pinales > Pinaceae > Larix > Larix kaempferi. The sequence continues at coordinate 14,152,475 of BSBM01000103.1, read as the reverse complement.
TATGCTTAAAAATCTTAAGATTAATTACTAAATTTGAAGAATGAATTGCTAATGTGATTCTGCCAATATTTTCCAATTCATGAAACCTTTTACTACCAGGTGAAACGATTGATGGACAAATTCAATTTGAACTTTATTCCTTTATTACACTACTGCATCAAGGGTAATTTTAAGACGAATAATCATATCGTCTTTAACTTACCCACCAAATCATTTATTTAATATTTTATTATTAATTTCTAATCCCCACTTTGTTTATTTTTTTTATTATAATTTTTTATAATATTGTTTGCACTACATAGGTATTCCAGCCAAGTGGGCGCCCTTGTTGAGGTAGCGAGTAGCATAAGAATGCCACGAGTTCATGTGGGCTATGACCAGTTATAGAGATCCAGATGCAGATAAGCCGTTTATGGCCGGGTGGAAGCAGCAGTTAATTGCGATTAGCAGTTCCAGCCATTGCATTTGATCCTAAATTGCCTATTTGAAATCCTGCAGATGCAAAGACACTTCCTACTCTGAGGCGGGGATAGTTGATTCCGCGCAAGTCGAAGGAGAGGTAGGGAGATATTTTCCAGCAAGTTCATTCTGGTAGCAATAGATCTGCGATGCCCTAAAAATATTGTCCAAAAAAATGAAAAAAAATCCATAATATTTGATGACTAGAATATCGCAGAGTCCATGTCTCTTGGGGATTGTGGGCTTGTGAATCTCCGTGGTAGTTAAATTAGTGTGGTGGTCGTAGTGCAGACTAGATGGAAGAAGCGTGGTTTCTTTGGAAGAATGGGAAATAAAAGCCCTAGTTCATTGTCATCTTCTCTTTCCATTTTCAGTGCTCCCGTCCATCATTGCGGCCATCATTGCTGTGGACCAACTTTTCAATACTTGAAAATGGAATTGCTATTGTGTTTGTAAGCCTCCAACTGAGTGGATGGAAAGTGGAAGAAGGAACTGGGCAAGACCATGGTTGAGAAGGACTCCATAGCCATTTGGATTGATCTCGGAACTTTTTCTAAAGGGAATTCTGTGTTAATTTGAGCTCAAGGATAGAACGGAACAAGGGTTCAAGAGACACCATAAAATTTCTATTTCTCCTCTTCTCTAGAAGCAGTCCGTTGCTGCTTCCTCCTCTTCTGAAAAAAACTAGGTAAATATTATTTCTCTTTTCTTTCTTATATCAGTTAATGCTGCCTTTTCTCGCTCTGTTTTCCCTCTTCGTGCTCTAGATCTCTCTGAATCTTAGCAAGATATTATGAATGGTGTAAATTTGATTTCTTATGGTGGTCTCGGTTCAGGTATTGATTTGGGTTTTCTAAATTTTGGGTTTTTATTTTATTTTTTGGGTTGGGTTTTTTATTTTATTTTTTGGGTTAGGTTTTGTATTTTTATTTTGGGGATTTTAGGTTTAGGATGGATCTGAGAATAGCGGGGCCGATTTTCCCTCTTCCTGCTCTAGATTTCTCAGGATTAGTAAGAGCTTTTGAATGGTGTAAATTTGAGTTCTTATGGTGTCTCAGTTCATGTATTGATTTGGGTTTTCTAGATTTTGGGTTTTTATTTTAGTTTTTGGGTTGGGTTTTATATTTTTATTTTGGGGATTTTAGCTTTAGGATGGATCTCAGAATAGCGGGGCCGATGTGGTGACTATATTTCTCACAAATATGTATGACATGGCCAACTACAATAGACTTGATAGTGACTTCGAGTCTCGAGAATACAAGCTTCATTGTGGGAAACCCCTCGAATTTTCACAAGTTTATTGCCTAAGTACTTCAAGCACTACGATTTCTCCAGCTTTGTCAGCAGCTCAATACATATGTAAGTATAAATCATTTTCTTCAGCCTTTCCATGTATTTATTTCTTTGATTGTGCGAAACAGGGTTTTTGGGTTGTTAAACATGTGGGTCAATTTAAAATTCCTTTTTGAGGCTCTTGTTCACTATTGTTGATAGTTTTGGTACCTATGTCAATGTAGTGCCTTTACCTTCTTGCCATTTTTCTGTTTAGTTTTGATATTATATATTTAATTAATTTCCTGCAACATTTCGTTCCCTTCCTATATCATGTGGATCTGCTAGAACACCTCTTGGTAGTGGATAATTTTGTACTAGTTGGAATCGATAGACACATTGAAAAGGAAATCAATGAAGATATAAATTATGCTCACAGGTATAAATATAAATTTTAAAAGTTTACTCTCCTTCAATTCCATATTAATTCCTCTCTAAAATCCATTGATGAAAATTGTTGCACACAAGCATTGGAAAGAACGAGGAATTGGGTGGGGTAGACTGAATCCCATAACTAACCTTGAGATCACTTCTTTGGGGTTTCGACTCCTTTGGTTGCATCAGTACAATGTAACTCCAGGTGTGTTTTATATTTAAATCCATTCTTCCATTAAGATAAAATATACCAAAAACAATGCCTTGCACTGGTTTTTCAGACAACATATGTTGCACTGGTTTTTCAGACAACATATGATGAGCTATTCTATGTTTTGTTCTTATCATTGGACATTGTCTTATCAATGGTTTTTGAGAACTTCAAAGACTAAAATGGGAACTTATTTTACTCGGTTTTTGAATTCAACCAAGATGTAGCAAGCACGCTGAGCCATTATAGAGCTTCCTCGCTGGCAATTCTAGGAGAAAACATTTTGGATAAAGCTAAAATCTTCACTAGTAAATATTTAAATGAATCTTTTGAGAAAAGTGAGACTTACACTGAGTGAAACAAGAAAAAAAACCTAACTGAAGAGGTAACATAACACACTACCCAATGCCTATACATGTATGCCGCTTGTTTTCCCCATATAAGGGATTGGATTGGATGATTTTCTAATTTTGTTTGTCAATTCCGTGGCCATATTAAATACATGATGGAGAATTCTTGGCATGCTTGTGTTCGAGACTGGAAGAAAAGAAACATTGTCAAGTGTATTGCTCAAATGATGCATGCCTTGCTAAAAGTGTTTACCACTATGTGAGACCTCAAATCTTTCCTTTTTTAAAAATTTTAGCATAATTTGCACCTTCTTTCCTTTCTTTCCTTCCTTGCTAATAATAGTAATGGGTCTCATTGGGTGCTACATTTTGTCTAATTTCAGGCTTCCAAATGTGAAGAACCAAAATATTTTAGAGCTGGCGAAATTGGATTTCAACATTATCCAGGCCATCCATCAAAAAGAGATGAAGAATGTCACCAGGTAATTAACCAACCCTGATTATTTTGGCTATTATTCTAGAATCTAATTTGTATCCACTAAATGAAGACTCTAGTACATAACCACTATGTCATGAATCTCGATTGGCCTTTGAACATCTCCAAATCACTGTGATAGATAGATCCTGATGTTAACATAGCCCATTTGATTAAAGTTTGGGATTGTTTAAATTTTAATTTAAAGTAGAGCATAACAAATTCAATGAGCTTCTTGACTACCATGTTTGTAGTTTTTGCATTATTGTGTGATATTCTCAATTGTAATTTTTTATTTTTTTATCTTCTATAATTGCAAAAGTGCCATTTTGCTTTGGAAACATTCTAGGGAAGGTTTTTCTGGTTACAATTGGGAGTAGCGTACAAGATCATTAAGTTCAAATAAAAGGCAATATATAGTGTTGGGTCTTCCCTTCATTTTTTACTGTATTCAGGCACATTCATGCAGTGATTATGAAAATATGGAGATGTTCAGAATTAGAACTGCACTGATGTGTAATGTGTATTGTGTCTCTTTAGGTACTATTGAATTTTCAATCACTGACGAGCATGTATATTCCTCCTCTTAATACTATCTGTATATTGCCATTGTTTGCTCATCTAGTTTGATATTCATTATAATTTTGTGATTCTTGTAGATTGTTTGACCAGAGTCCTATATTTGCAGATTCTTCTTTCTTGGCCACATTCTATAGTAGGACGAGTTGTTTTTATACATTGATCCAGATGATCTTGGCAAAGGTTAGTGTCATTGATTGGAAAGCTTGTTGCAAATAGATTAGCATTTCTTTAGTGACTTACTTTCACTTGTAATCTTCATTTCCAGTACTTTGGTCATCAAAATTTCATATGGTTGTATATTACTGGAGTTTTAGACATTCAAATATTGTTATTTAATCCACTTACTTCACGAAGGCTTTTTTTGTTTGGTTAAATTTTAATCTTCCATGATATTTAACATATTTTTATGTCCATATATATATGGATATTTGATATTAGTGGAAAAACTTTACTAATTATGTTAATGTGATTATTTCATATAGATGTGTGGGTAATTGTGAAATCATTTGCGTATAATCATGTTCGGGGTTTTTGATTGGCTCTTGATGCAGGGTTGAGTATCTCATTCTAGATGAGTCGAATAAGCTATTTGAACTTGGATTTATTGAGCAAATTGATTCAGTAGAAAATGTTTGCTCGAGTCCCTCATTTGTACGTTCATTATTTAGTGCTACGTTGCATGATTCCATTGAGGAGCTTTCTCGCACCATCATGCATGATGCAGTACGAATAATTGTTGGTAGAAAGTGAGTTACATAAAATTCATTTTTTCCTACGCTATACCTTTCATTTCTATATTTTGATATTTACTAGGATTCTTAATGTCATGACAGGAGCAACTTTTGAATGCATTTAATATTCTATGTATTACACAGATTTCCAAGTATCTGCACTATTTTAACCAGGGGGTATATCTTCTTCTGTAAAAAGCATCATAGTTGATACAACATAAATTGAAGTTTGTTGGAAATGAGGAAGGAAAGCTGCTTGCTCTTCGTTAAATTTTTAGGGAGGTATGTTTGAAAAAATCCACAAGTATCTCTTGTCCTGCAACACTGCTATGTATTGTTTTTCATATATTATCTTTATATCTGGTGTGGTGTTGCTATTCTATCTTCAATATTGTATTTCATTGTTTTCATCTAAATTAATTTTAAATAAATTCTGAATTAAAAACTGTAAATTTATTTCAATACTCTGACCCCAACCCTTGACATTCCGCTGTGTTACCTTCATTGGAAAGTGGTAGTAGAAAAGTCCATATTGTCATTATGAACATTCATTAGCAGTGGAAGCTTTATCACAAACATTGTAGAGTCAAATATTTCGAAGTTTGGACCTTAGGTTTCTTTTCAACACCTTCAAGGGTTGAGATCACTTGGGGATTAATCGTATTATTTTGTTTAAATTTGAATTTATTTCGTTTGTTTAAAATTTGATAAGGAATTTTGTTTAATTTTAAAATATCAAAATTATCTAAAACTCAATTAAAGTTTAAAATTCTGATGCAACATTGAATTCCACAATAATATAAAATTAAATAAAATCTGTTAAATATAAACAAATTTTTTAATTATAAACAATAAAACTAAATAAAACAATTTTAAAATTAATATATGTTAATTATAATTAATAAATGTTTATTATAAAATAAAATTGATAGTTTTAACATTATAGTTATTTGTTTGCTAGAATTTCTCTAATTTGGCCTTTGGCTTAAGAAACCATGATGAGACCCACACCTTAACCAAACGAGCTACCGGGAATTGACAACATCATAATTATAATTATTTATTAATATTACTCTTTATTAATCCTCGTTCCAACTTGTGTTTAATGTGCCATGAAGTGATGGAGCTTACCTTTACATTTAACTCTGAATGATTCCCAAAGGTGTGGTGAATAATATGGACTAACATTATTACCTTCAGATCAAGAATTTAGGCTTCAAGACTCCTACTTATGCTAAATATATTGTGCTCTGCCTCTTATCCATTTGTACATGTCAATTTGATTGTTGGATGTTTTATTCAAAGAAGGATCATGGTATATGGCTTAATGAGATGGTCTCATTTATTTTGAGATACCCTTCATTACTTCGAGTGGCATTGTTTTCCCTTTCATCACCTTTATGGTTTTGATGATGAAGAACATGGAAGAAATTGAGGGTGTTGAGGTTCTTGATCTCATAATTTATTCTTTCAATCCATCTAGTGAGAGTGATGTATTTGAGAGAGGTGACACCATGAACCAAATTGATTATAATTTATGAGTCTCCAAACACTTCGAGGCATTCTAATACTAGAAGACAAGCTTGTAAGAGGCCTTGATAAAGAGCAATAGCTTCTGCTTGATTGTTTGTGTTTTTTCCTAGTTCTCATTCGTAGTGTAGTTCTTATTTCCTACTGGGATCCAAAAGTACCCCTCTTGCACCTATAGCCCCTGGGTATCCCTTTGAGGCTCCATCAAAGAACATGATGCTTTTTATTTACATAATTTTCCCATTTTGGAACTCATCATTGAACAGCTTCAATTTCTATTTCTTGTCTACTTGAGAGATGATGACCTTTTTTTGCAAAGAGGGTGGTTCCAACATATCCCTTAACTAGTCCCTTTCATTTGTATCTAACTGTTGCATATTCTGATTTAAAGCCTTCTTAGTTTGAAGGTAATCTTTTCATAGCCTGCGAGCTTTTGTGGCTATTCTTCGAGGGTTGTCACACTGCTCTTGAAAAATAGTGTCATTCCTAGATAACCACACATTCGAGCAAAGATACTTGGGGAGAATATTACAAACTCTTTTAAGAAGAGGTTTTATTTGAAAATTTCCTTTGTGTTCGATATTCTAGAAGGGCTCAAAAGTCCTCTCTGCTATAAATATTAGTAGTTAATAGTTTGTCATGCACTAGAATATGGAATTGATTATATTAACTTTGGAAATGTCGTTTGGATTCCACACATACTTCCACATCCCGGAATTCCGAGGAAGAGTTAGATTTTGTAGTTCTGAATTGTATCCTCTCTTTTGTTACTCGGAGCACAACCGTCCAAGGCTATGTGTATCTCATTCAAAAGAGGCATCAATTTTTAATGAGTGTTAAGAACTTTCTATCCTATCCATTTATCATTACTCTCATTCCAATTTGAAATATCACACGAGCTTTTCATTCCTTGCTCATCCATCCACTGTTTAAGATGTATAAGATTTTGTTTTTGCGTCAGAGGAGGCCTCCCCATTATGTTGTTTGCTTATACTAAGATGCGTAAGGGCTCCTTTTTGTTACAACTTGATAATATGATATAGAGGGGATATTAAAAATGGGTTGATAAAAATAGATACGTGCAATATTTGGTGAAAGTTGGGGTTTTCTTAATTGGAAAGGTATATTAGGAGGGGGGTTCAACAATACAATTTTAGGAGGAGTTTTCCAATATTTAGTGAAATTAGGGATATTCTTTAATATCCTATGAACGGTCATGCTATGTAACAAGTTCACTGAGTGAACCCCCCGTGTCGAATACTAACATTGCAGGTGGACGAGGTCGAGGTCGTAATGTAGGTTTGGGAAGAGCAACATTCATTGACAATATAATTGCTAAGGCGGATTCTTCTACCAGACCACCGCGGACATCTACAGGAAGAGGAAATTTTATTCCTCCCCATCTTGAGAATTCAGCATCAATAGTGGAGAATACAACGGGACCTTCAACTCCTGTTGCAGAAAATAAACCTCCTAAAGATAAGGGAAGCACTGTGGGTGTACCAGATACAGAGGAGATTTATCATATCAATGGAACGAGAGTTACTAAAGAAGTGTGGTTGGAAACTCGCCGAATAGCAGAGGAAGAGAGGAGCCGAGAAGAAGAGAGGAGGAAAGAAGCAGAAGCAAAGGAAAAGGAAGAACAAATAAAGGAATCCATTAATTTATGGACTAAACTCATGGCTAATAGAGAACAGGAAGGTGAGAATGAGCACTGGGAGAATCGGGAAAAATAGGTGGAAGATAACCATCCTGGTAACACCGTGGCCACATTAGAATTCCCTATACTCCAGACACTTGGAGCAACTCCTATGAAAAACATCTCACCATCAATTCTCCTGAATTTCCATGGTAAATATTTTGAGGACCCTGATGAGTTTCTTTTTGAGTTTGATATCCTATGTCGGAGTTATGATTACACCTCCAGTGCTCAGAAGTTGAAATTGTTCCCAACCACCCTAAAAGGAAATGCTCTGCGTTGGTTCATGAGTCAGGGTCGTGAGACCATTACTACTTAGAACCAAATGAAAAACACCTTCCTTTCTAAATATCAGGAATATTGTAGAACCAGGGATAGAAAGGAGGAGTTGTTTAAAATGGTTCAGAAGGAAGAAGAAATCTTGGAGGACTTTGTGGAAAGATTGCTATACAATTTACAAAGGTCTGGACACATTGAGATTGGAAAAGATGTACTTAAGATTATTTTGCTATGAGGAATTAGAGAATATTTCCTTGATATGTTGAATCTGTTGGGGAAAGGGGACATCTCAAAATAACCCTTCGAGAAGATTGTTGAATTATGTCAAAGGTACTCAAGGGGATCCTCTAGAACTAACAAACGAGACAAGGATTGAGATCAGGATGTCTTCACTAGGACACGGAAGTCAGCTAGTGGAGGAGCCACTCGAGTAGAGATAGGAAACTTGCTGGAGAATTTTAAAACTGATATGATGGGCTCCATTTCCTCAGAGTTAGATGTCTTAAGAGAAAAATAGAGGCAAGTTGTAGAAGACCTTACACTTGGTGTATTCTATCCCAAATGTAGGAAAAAACATCCACTGAAGGAGTGCCCGTTGGACAAAGCAGAGATGTGTAGGATATGTGAGTTGGAGCATGATACTAAGGAATGCCCCTCACTACCCAAGGTCAAGGCAGTTCTGCAGGCATCTACTTCAGATGTGGAACATGCTTACTTCATTACACAGAAGAAACCATAGCAGCCTTGCAATCAAGGTATGAATCAAGACCCATCATTTTTTCTGAATAATATGAATGGTATGAACACTATGAATAATATGAATACACAATTTCCTTCACATTATTCTGGTAACCATTGGCATCCATCTCAGAACCAAATGCAAAATCCTAATTTTTGGACACCATGGTCACAGCAGTCAAACAATAAAGCACCTTGGAATTCCAAATGGAGAAATTCTTACCGAGGAAATAACTTTCCCCATCACCAGAATCAGTATCAACAGTACCCTCCTCAACAGTATAAACACCAACAGTATCAGCAACCATAGCTCCCATTTCAAAACAATGCCACACTTGTCAATGCACCACTTTGACCACAGTTTCCTGCACAACCTAACCCAAACCCAAACAATAAAGAAGTCCATCAATTTGATACTTCCAACATGCCTGTGTATTCCATCACCCAGATTCCCTGCAATGATATACAATTACGATCAGGGAGGGTAGTGGAACCCATTATGACAAAGGATGTTTCATCCCTAGTGATTGAAACTGGAGTGAATCAGCACTATGAGAATATGGTCAATTCAACAAGACCCATCATTGAGGATGTTGATACTCCTACTGAAACAGTAGCTGAAACTCAGAGAATAACATACGATGTATCACAGCCTACACAGTTAATGAGAGAATCGCCATACCCTGAACGATTGGCCTAGCAAAAAACAGTGGAACAACCTCGATTTGATCTCTTAGGAGAATTGAAAATTTTGTATTTTAAAATTCCACTGTTACAATCCCTCCATGACGTGCCCATTTATGCTAAGACTGTTACGGATTTGTGTATTAAGAAACCAGGAAGAAAGCCTAGGGATCCTCCCACTGTCCACGTATTGGGAAAGTTTTCCGAATTGATAATGGGGAAAATCCCTATGGCGAAATATGATGACCCTGGCAATCCTATTGTGACAGTTCACATAGGAAACACACAAATCCCCAACGTCTTGGTAGACTTAGGTGCGGCTATTAACGTTATGACCATAGAAACTGTGAAGAAACTTGGACTCACTAACCTTAGGCCGACCCCTACTATTTTGGAACTTGCTGACAGATCAACAATCAAGCCTGAAGGGATCCTAGATGACCTTGTAAACTCAGTTGACTTGTGGGAATACCCTGCGGATTTCTTGGTGTTACAGCCGAAATATCAGTTGGGGGGGCATCCACTCATCCTAGGAAGACCATAGTTGGCCACTGCAGATGCCTGTATCAGCTGTCGGTCAGGATCTATGACCATTTCAGACGGGACTAAGATCAAGAGCCTAACCTTGTACCCTCCAGCTCGACCAAGCACAGAAGATGAAACTCCACTTTGGGCAGATTTGGAGGAGGAAGAAGGTGTTTAGCCGTTATTAACAATAGGGAGAGACTTAACATTTAAAGATGAAACAGAGGACGATGCCATTAACAGTTTCATCACTGATCCCATGTCTGTCAACAAGCATGTTTACCAAATTCTTAACAGTACGCTAGATGAAGCAAAACAGGAAAATCTTACAGAAGAAACTCTAGTCAGTGATGCCAGAATAATTCCAGTACTTCAAAATTCAAAAAGTGTACCAGTGGAAATTGAGCCAGGGAAAACGTTGAATGTCAATTCAAACCTTGCGCACAGTGAGCTGGAACAACTAGTTACCTTGCCGAAACAACATAGAGGAGCTTTCGCTTGGGAGTATACAGACATGAAAGGGATTCCTTCTAATCTCTGTACCCACCACATTTATATTAAGAGTGACTCCAAGCCTGTGTGTCAACCACAATGAAGGATGAACCCAAACATAAGAGACATTGTGAAAGAAGAGATCCAAAAAATTTTGGAAGCAGGATTTATATACCCGATTTCAGACAGTGAGTGGGTTTCTCCACTCGTGATTGTGCCAAAGAAGAATGGGAAATGGAGGGTCTACGTGGATTACAGAGAATTGAACAAGGAAACGCAGAAGGACCACTTCCCCTTACCTTTTATCGATCAGGTCTTTGATACCTTGTCTGGGAAGAAGTACTTTTTCTTTCTGGATGGTTTTAGTGGCTACAACCAAATCCAAATTGCTCCAGAAGACAAGGACAAAACCACTTTCACTTGTCCCTGGGGGACTTTTGCATATCGGGTACTTCCTTTTGGGTTGTGCAACGCACTAGCCACATTTCAGAGAGCAGTGATTGGAATCTTTTCGGAGATGGTAAATGATTGCATGGATATTTTTATGGATGACTTTAATCCATATGGTGATAGTTATGAAGAAGCACTGAAAAATTTAGAAAAGGTCTTGAAACGCTGTGAAAAAAACCATCTCTCTTTAAGCACATAAAAGTGCCATATGATGATGAGCGAGGGCATAGTGCTAGGGCACTTCATCTCTTCTGATGGTATCCAGGTAGATCCATCCAAAATCAAGGTGATTGAAAATATACCAACTCCTGGAACACAAAAGGATGTACGTAGCTTCTTGGGGCATGCTGGCTATTACAGAAGGTTCATAGAAATTTTTTCCAAACTAGCTTCTCCTTTGTTCACTCTGTTAATGAAGGATGCACAGTTTGTCTGGAATGATGCATGCCAAACAGCGTTTACTGAGCTAAAGAAAAGGCTATATACAACACCCATCTTACGAGGGCCCAAATGGGCTCTGCCTTTTCATATTTCTTCAGATGCTTCAGACAGTGCCATTGGAGCAATTTTGGGACAACAGGAAGGTAATGCTCCTTATGCAATTTATTACACTAGCAAAAACTTATCTCCCGTTGAACTAAACTATACTGTCACAGAAAAGGAATTTCTTGCCATTGTTTATGCCATCAACAAATCTAGAAATTATATTACTGGATATTCTTCTTTTGTGCACACTGATCACTCTGCTATCAAATATTTAATGAATAAACCAATCACTAATGCCATAGTTACTAGATGGTTACTGTTACAGGAATTTGATATCACAATTATTGATAGACCAGGGAAGGAAAATGTTGTTGCAGATTTGTTATCTCGACTTACTAATAGTGATGACAATTTACCAGTCGAAGATTCTTTCCCTGATGGAAATTTGTTTGCAGTATCAACTCATTCCCCATGGTACGCAGATATTGCTAACTTTTTGGCTGCAGGTAAGCTCCTAGCACATCTGTCGAAGAGAGAAAAAAGAAAGATCATACAACATAGTGCTAGGTACTGTTGGATTGATGGCCATATTTTCTACACAGGGCTTGATTTAGAGATCAGAAGATGTGTTAGAGAAGATGAGATCTTTAGTATTCTTAAAGCTTGCCATGATGAGCCCTGTGGGGGACATTTTGCTGACAAAATGACAGATCATAAAGTCTTGAGAATGGGTTATTTCTGACCCACATTGTTCAGGGATGCAAAGAAGTATGTTCAGGCATGTGATAGCTGCCAAAGGATGGGCCAACCCAACAGATTAGATGAAATTCCTTTGCAGCCATAGCTCGTGGTTGAACCATTTGACAGATGGGCTCTAGATTTTGTAGGGCCTATCAACCCTCCCTCAAAACAAAAAGTTCACATCTTGGTTTGTACATATTACATGACCAAATGGGTAGAATCTGTAGCCTTGGTTAAGGCTAATGATCAGGCTGTGATTGATTTCCTGTATGAAGAAATTTTTACTCGGTTTGGAGTACCCAAGGAAATCGTCACAAATGGTGGACCGCAGTTTGTGTCTCACAAGCTGGAAGCGCTGTTACAGAAATTTCATATTCAACACAGAATAACCTCGCCATATCATCCATAGGCCAATGGCCAAGTAGAGAGTTCAAATAAGGTTATTGAGGCTATTTTGACAAAGATAGTGAAAAGCCATCATAAAGATTGGGTTGAAAGACTTCTAGAGGCACTATGGGCCTATCGCACTACATGGCGTAACACCACAGGTATTTCCCCATATGAGTTAGTGTATGGTAAGAATGTTGTTTTCCCAATTGAATTTGAAATCAGGACTCTGAAAACAGCTGTAGAAGCAAATCTGGATTTATCAGAAGTGCAGAGGAACCGATTGAATCAACTTAATGAATTGGATGAAAAGCGCATAGCAGCAGTGAATCATATAACTTTAATCTAACAACAATGCTCTAAGTAGCATGACAAATTCATAAATAAGAAATCCTTCAAGGAAGGAGACTGGGATCTGTTATATGATTCATGGTTTAAGAGGGATTTCAAAGGAAAGCTACGCACGTGTTGGTTGGGACCTTATCAAATAGATCGTGTATTTGACAATGGAACAGTTCGGTTGATCACCATTGATGAAAACAAGACACCATTATTCGCAAATGGTCATCGACTGTGACTGTATCACAAACCGATCTCAAGGGATGCTTTCATTTCACAGGTTGCAGCAGATCCAGATTATCAGTTAACACCAGGGCAGGGAGTTTTCTCAACCCCTGTGAATTTTTAGGACTGCAATATCCACATCATTTGTACATAAATAATTTATTTTTCATTCTGTATTTTATCTATTTTTCATTTTGCACTTGATCGGTTTGTTTTGCAGGGATTAATTGGAGGAACAATAGTCATGACTGGGCCAGACAATTGCAGGCACCTTGCATTGTTTCCTGATTTAATAAATCTCTTTGAAGAAGATGGATGATTCGCTAGTTTTTAAGCAGCTAGCTGAAAGTCTGCCTGGTACTCATTTTTGCATAGCTGCGACTCCTTACCTTGCTCATTCTTCCTATTTTCCCAGCTGTAAATCCGTCATTTTTCCATTTACTTCATTTTTTCCAGCAGCTGCGACTCCTCCATTCTTTCCTATTCTGCTAGTCTAGCAGCTGCGACTCCGCTATTTCCATTTCATTTTTGCTTTTTTCCAGCAGCTGTGACTCCGCTATTCTTGCTTATTCTACTAAGTCTAGCAACTGCGACTTCGCTATCTCCACTTCATTTTTCGCTCTTTGCCAGCAGTTGCGACTCCGCCATTTTTTCCTATTCCGCTAAGTTCAACAGCTGCAACTCCGCTATTTCCACTTCATTTTCGCTCTTTGCCAGCAGCTGCGACTCCACCATTTTTTCCTATTCCACTAAGTTCAGCAGCTGCGACTCCACTATTCTTCATTCATTTTACTTTTTCTCCATACAACTATGACTCTGCTAGAATTTCTTCATGCCCTCTGCGACTCCACTAGTTGTCCTTTTTTTTTTTTCTGAATAATGCCGATAATAATGACTCAATATAACATCAATTTGAATGCTTGCTCCATGGATCCAATCACAGTCCGCCAAGAAGACAACATTAGGTGTCTCAGGAATCTGTCAGCTGAATGGCGACGGCCAAATCACCTCGGCACATGCGCATTTATGCTCGTTTTATTGGGAGGTGGGCTATAATGATAACTCATGGTTGAATGCATAACACAAAAGGTACGGATTCAGACTTTTACATGATTAAGCGTTAAATTGAATATGGTAATAATGATTATGCACTGTCTTTTAGTCCCTGTCAGCAAGGCCGTACCATTTAACCACCAGGATACCCCAATTAAGCCAAATTTCCATAACTGTCTCTTTTCACCGGGATTTCATACCTGTGTCAACTTTCTGAAAATACTCGGTTTTAAACTCCAACAATTCCTTGCATGCTCCTATGCTGCAACTCCCATGGCTGAACTGTTACTTGCTGTATTCGTCACTTGGATTTTGAAGAAAGGATGATATGGGCAACCCAGTCCACCATGAACTCGGGAATACGGAAGCCTTGTGCGCTAATGCAGAAGTTCTTAACATTTTCATAGCAGCAGGTTGGATGGAATATTTTGAACGGTTGAACGGTTTCCACACAAAAACCGCATTACAATTCACCCTCAACCTGACTAATACTCACTTTGAGGTCAGGGGACTGCGCATGGATGTTATTGAAGAAACCATAGCAGAGGTTACTGGCTTACCCTGGGTTGGAAAGAAGCTATTTGGATGGAAAGCACATAATGCGATGGCTGTAAGAGAATTTCTAGCAGTCAGGGAGAATGTTCGTCCAAAGCACCGTGGGTTAGAATTGGCATCATTACCACGACCCTGGAATCAAGTGGCAGCCTTTGTGAAGAAATATATTTCTTGTGAAGGAAGGTACCAAACTGTTTCCTTCTCTGAACTTCTTTTATTGTCTCATTTACGCCATGGTAATTTAGTAAATATACCATTCTATCTTTTTAAAGCTCTGAAAACCATGGCTGGATATGCAAAAAAATCCCAACACCCAGTTTCCTCTCTTACCAATCATGGCCTAGTTAAATTGTTAGTATTAAGGGCCCTTGCAAATCACAATTTAACCTGGGAGCAATTTCTTGCGGGGGTCTGGCCATTTAGAGGACCTGTATTAGAAGTGGGGGGTATTGGAGAAGGTGAAGAGGACCGACGTTCCTCAAATCTAGTTGGGGGGGAGGTTGGAGCATCAGGAAACCAAAGGGAGGACAAATATGAGGTAAATATGGGGGATGATGCAATAGCAGCAAAACCTGTTATTGAAGAAATGGTGATGGAAGCCATGGCACGGGAGGAAGTGACATTAGAAGCTACAACTGCAGAAGCACAAATTCAGGAAGAAGAAGATGAAATTGGAGCAGTTGTTAAAGATGCGACAGTAGAAGCTGCAACTGCAAAAGCAGAAATTCAAGAGGAAGAGTATCAGGCAGAGACAGTAGGAGAAGGAAATGTGGAGGTTTTGGATGTTGTGTCCTCTTCTGAGATAAGGGGGGCCATTATTGAGGAGGAGAAGACTGAAGAAAAGACCCCTGTGTCAAAGAAACAAAGAAAGAAGCATGGGGACAAGGGTCAAACATCCACTACAACAAAGAAAAGAAAAATCGGAGCTGTCACAGCATCAGTAGCATCATGCAGCGGAGACCGAGCAGTGGAAATGGTGAAGAAAAGGAGGACTCGATCCATGGAAGCAGCAGATACAACAGGTGCAATTAGGGTTAATAGTGAATTACCCTCAGCAGAGACAGCAGGATAAATCAGAGCAAATATTGAGTTACCTATGGCAGAAATAACACCTGTAACAGGGGTAGATATAGAAATTCCCATTCTGAACACCAAGTCACCTGCTGTTACACAGGAACCTTCCATAGAAAAACCTCAAATTGAAAACCTCCTGTTTGAAAATGAATTATTAAAGGAGGAGGTGCAAACATTGTGAAATGAGTTGGAAAGATTGATGGGAGCAGTTGGAAAACAAGCAAAGAAGAATTTGAACACATTGTTAGATGCTGCAAATTTATTAGAAAATTCATCTCTTGCATTAGAAAATGAGGAGCAAGGAGAGATTGTTTTCCCAAAGTGTGGAAACATATTCTTTGCAGTAGGACACAGAGTTATGGTGTTGGGAGTTGTATCACAAAAGCATGCACAGATAGAGCAAGAGAAATAAAAAATACCAGAAATAGAATTGATGGGCGAAAATGAGCCAAAAATTGAAGTGATCCCTGATTTGAATATAGGAGATGAAACAGTGCAGTCCCAACCATCAGGGGATACCGAACTTCTTCAGGACCAGTCTCATCAGTCAGAGGGATTTGAGATAACCCAAAAACAATCTCAGCAGTTCAAAGAAATTGAAAGGTAGGGGGCTGTTACACAAGAACCAACACCCTTGGAAATATATAGTGAGGCTACAACTCAGACATCAATATTTGACATCAAGGATCAAGAAGAGAACATTGTTACACAAGAACCAGTGTTTTCAAAATCATTTGCTAAAGATGCAACACAAACTGAGATGGCTGAGGTTGAAATGGAAAGAAAGGATGTTGTCACACAAGAACCAGCAGTCCTAAGAACATTTTCTAAGACTATAACACAAACTGAGATGGCTGAGGTTGAAATGGAAAGAAAGGATGCTGTTACACAAGAAACAACATTCTCAAAATCAATTGCTGAGACTGCATTACAGGCACATACCACTGCAACACCAATGGAGGATGAAACTGTTACACTGCCAAATCAAAACAGGGAAGTCAGTACAGCGGGGGACAAGGTAGGAATACATCTTTCTCAGGAAGTCATTTATCTAGACTCTGATGATGAAAAGGATGTGGAGAACAGAAGAATTCAACGGTTAGAGAAAAAGATTCTATGGCTAAACCTTGAGTTGGATAAATGGCACAAATATATTGATTAGTGCATAACATGGATTATCTTTCTCCATGAACATAGACATACCATCAGGGAGTTGAGAGAAAAGTGGGCTGAGGAGTTATTCTTCCAGAAAATCCGGTGGGAAAACTTCACGAAAAATTGGAAGAATTGAAGAAACTTAAGTCCTTGCAACAAGAAAAAGACAAAATGTATACTCTTTCCCTAAAATTACTGAGTTGCAGGGATCCATCCCCCTCTTACCCTGTCTTTCTCCATGAGCAGACAACTTTATTTCAATTGAGGGCTCCGAAGGAAGGGAGATCATTTGATCTAGCAACAGCTACCCAGTTTTTAGAAACTTTTCTGAAAAGTGATTTTGAGGATCAGCATTTGTTATGCGAATTGTATTTACATGATAGGGCTTGTTATATTGACTCTCCATCCAATCCCTTGCCTTGTTTGGGGGATGTTCAGCTGAGGGCATTTGCCTATTTTGTCATCAACCATGTAAAATGGCGAGATGCTTTCCAAACCATCACCAAGAATGAGGATAATTCTACTATCTGGATTAGGGTTGAACCTCAAAATCCACAAGAACTCATAGAAAATCATGCTAGATCTCTCAGGGTTCCTGGAATTTCCCAATACTTTGAAAATTTTCGATGGAAAATCCTCACTACCCGTGTCCCGATGATTCTCAATATGCAGCAGTCTGCTCTGGAGGGTAGTAAATACAGATGGCTACATTCTTCTTCATCTCTAAAGGAAGGGGACCCATACTTCTTTGAGAATTTCAGGCAAGTCTTGACAAGGGTTCCTATATATGTGCAGTGCATGGAAAAATGTGGACCTTGGTGGATTGGATTAAGATTTAGATTCCCTCTCATATGGCTACCTGTGAGTCCTTATAGGAATAACTATGCTTTGACTGAAGAAGAAGAGAAGTTGTAATGGGATAAATGGACAGCCTACTATGGGTTTGTATCTCGAGAGGAAACACCAGAATTTGCCTACAATCTCACCAATCTTCACAGATTCAACTCGGAGTTAGATTCGGACTAGTGGAGGTTGTTGCACGAGGACATGCAATCAGATAGTTGGGGGGAGATGTTGGGTATAGGAAATGCCCCTTTTTGGCCATCCTTATTTCATCATTTTTCCCTAATTACATCCTATTTCCATAAGCCATATATATGCCTTTCCTCCAGATCAACCAATAATATTGACAGGTATAATTTATTATTTCTTTATTCATTTTATGCCTAAGATTGTTATAGTTCAGGATCCTAGCCTTTGAATTATGCTAACTTGTGTGGTTTCATTTAGTCAAAGCTCAAAGCACAGGTGTATCAACTACCATGCCTTGGAAGAAATCATACGTGGTGCCAACTGTCACTCTTTTATCTCAATTCCTCATATTTTCAAGGGGCAGCACATCTCTCCACGTGAGCTGTAACAGGTAGTTGTAACAGATCCCTGTAACAGAGTGTAGCTGCGACAGACAGGTCGCCTTCCTGATTTCTAATCCGTTGATCTATTGCTCGCTAGCATAACAACATATTTTATGATTGAACAACCTCATTCAATGTGGCTGTGACAGTTAGTTGTGACTCTGCAGCATGTCGATCATAGATCTTCATTGTTGCACGAGATTAGTGGATCACAAACTGCATTTTGTATGTATAAATATGGGAAGGCTTTCCATGCCTGGGTTGGTTAATCATCAGTTATTGTACGGGCTGTAACAGAGATTGAGACTGTGAATTTCCATCTTTTAATGAAGAGCAGAGTTACTTCCATTTCTGTGTCTTAATTCGTGGTGATTCACAGCGTCTCTATTAGAAGGCTAGGGCCTGCCTTCTCACAGAGATTGTCGATTTAGTTAGATAGTTATATTTATTCATTTCCTATTGTGTGTTGTGGAATTGCATTAGGTGTATTTCTGATAGCTGTGACAGTGAGTTTATGATTGCATTCTTTATTGGTAGTTTATCTCCTGCATATGAATAGCTGTAACTGCGTGGTGTGACAGTCGACTATGTAGGTTAGTTTGATTAATGCATGTGTGTTCAACAGTTGTTACAGCCAAGCTCAGCTCCATTCCTTTCAATCATTTATGCTTTCAAGGATTTCCAATAGTTGTCAATTTAGAGTTCAAGCTTATGTTTAATTTATGGTTGCTGTTGTATCTTCAATTAATTCATTAGAGTAGTCAGATTGTGATTGAGAAACAGTAGCTGCTAGATAGATCATTTTGGTAAAGATTGAATACTGTAGTTTGATAATTATAGGATTTAACTTCTTACAAAAGTAATCTAGTTCATTTATATTCTTAGATCAATAATTGCTAGGTCGATTTCTATAGGAAGGTAGCTGCACTTTGAATTCCTAGATGTATGAGTTATATTAGTTTTCTTATGGAATGAGTTTGGATGAGCAGATAGGTAGGATTGTTATCTTCATTTATTCTATCAACTACTAAAGATGTTTATGCTTAGATTTTGCTTATTGCCATTGAAATAAAAGACCTCCCTGGGTTTGATAATTTATATTGAGCATTCTGTATGTTGGTTGTAATTAATTGACATATAGAGTGACCAACATAAAGCTGCCATTGTAGCAGCCTGTGATGATCAAGAAGCTTTGGTGAATCCATCAATAGATATTGTTGATTACATTAACTTAGTGAACCGAACAAAGTTTGCTGATGACAATTTAGTTGAAGATAAAACTGCCCATGTAGCAGTATTTGATGAGAAACAAGATGAATATTTTGCAGAGTGTTTGGAGAGTCCATTCCTACACATCGAAAATATGCTTTAAGCATCAAGCAAGACCAAAGAATCTCATGTTTTTGGAACTGAAAATTTGTGTGTGTTTGCAGATTATGCAGCTATTATGAAAGAAGAAGAACACTTGGATGTATTGCTAACAGATTATGATGAAGAGTTGAGAATGATAGAAGAATGGTTACAAAATCCAAGGATTTTTGAAGATATGAACAAGAAGATTGTACCAAACGAAGAATATGACAACAAAAATACAAGGCAAGAAATTGAAATTAGCATTGTAGAAATGCAACAAGAAATGAATTTCAGTAGCATATACACAAGGAATTGAGGTGAACATTGGGATAAAAGAATTATGGAAGTATTTGACAAGGATTTTCTAGATCCCCATGATAAGAGAAAAAATCAGGTTGCAAGACTTCTTATTTTTTCAGCAGTGAATGAAAGAGTGAGTGTTTGGAGAGTCCATTCCTACACAAGGAAAATATGCTTGAAGCATCAACCGAGACCAAAGAATCTCATGTTTTTGGAACTAAAAATTTGTGCGTGTTTGCAGATTATGCATGTACTATGAAAGAAGAATATCATTTGGATGTAGTGTTGACAAATTATGATGAAGAGTTGAGAATGCTAGAAGAATGGCTAGAAAATCCAAGGATTTGTGAAGATATGAACAAGAAGATTGTAGCAGATGAAAAATATGACAACAAAAATACAAGGAAAGAAGTTGAAATTAGCATTATATAAATGCAACAAGAAATGAAGTTCAATAACATGCACTTGCAAGGAATAGATCCGAACATTGAGATAGAGGAATTATGGAAGTGTTTGATGAATATTTTTGGGTGGAGACACAATGAGACAAAGAATATAGTCAACCACAAAGATCAGTTGACTGAGAATACATTTTAAAGCAAGGTAGGAGGACGACAACAACATCATATTTGGGATCCAGGTGAACATTTTATCCTTGAAGATGAAGATCAAAGAAATAGGCCTAAGCAGCCTAATCTGAACCCAATTTAGTTTTTGAAATTTTTGTTAAGTGTTTGTAAGCTTGATTGAGAGATAGACCAACAAGCATTTGCATTTATGAGATTTTCATTTTAGGTGTTTTAGAGTATCATAAGTATGGGGGAGTTTTTATTAAGAATGTAACCCGGATGACAACAACATCATATTTGGGATCCAGGTGAACATTCTATCTTTGAAGATGAAGATGAAATAAATAGGCCAAAGAAGCCTAATCTGAACTCAATTTATTTCTTGAATTTTTCGTTAAGTGTTTGTAAGCTTGGCTGAGACATAGACCAGCAAGCATTTGAATTTGTGAGATTTGCATTTAGCAGAATTAGAGAATCATAATTAAGAGGGAGTGTTAGTAAGAATGTAACCCTCGGTATTAAGAGGGAGTGTTAGAAGTAGTAATATGTTAGTTAAGTGTGTTAAAGTGTGTTAGTTACATTCTATTATTTAGTTGGAGGATTGGTTAACTCGTTATTGGCTTGAACTGCCAAAGCATGTATCTATATATACTATAGTGTAATATGAAATATGCAGTTCAACAGTTTGTGGTTGTAACTCTTTTGTTCATGTCTCTGCCCATATTTTGAACATGATTTCCTTTGTATGAACAATGATGATATATAGTGAGACAAAGATAATAATTGAGTGGGAAAAAAATCTTTCCACGTTGCATGAGGTTTTACTAGCTTGCCATTTTTATTATAGGATGATTTGTTTTGTATAGAAAATGATGATATATAGTGAGACAAAAATAATAGTTGAGTGAGAAAAATCATTTTCGAGGTTGCATGGAGGAGTTTTACTAGCTTGCTAGCAAATCAGAATTAGATCATTAGAGACAGGAATTTTCAGATCAGAATTAAAGCATTACATGAAATGTTCTAAGAAATCTCTAGGAAATCTTATAAGAGGTCTCTTTCCATCATATTAATGGAGAACATAACAATGAAGCAGATTTTTTGCAAAAGAAATCCTTTTCTTTTGCTAGAGTTTATATACACATCACTGAGCTCGAGGTCTCCGGAGATTTTCTAAGTCTTCTTACTTTATGCTTTGAGTCATTTTGAATCTATATGTATTTATGTTTTATTTGAGGTAGAAGTTTGAACTAGTTTTACTTATTTGTTAATATGTATTCCTGTAACACTGTGATACTCTCTTACAGAATTTTGATAAAACTTTTTGCTGTCAACATTTGTTTGTAATATTTTGATTTATTGGTTGAATATCAAGTATTGGTTTTTTGCTTGTGTGTGAAAAGAAAAATCGTGAGACAAGTCGTTTTAGTTAGTTCAGTTATATTTTTAAAATAGAAAGGTTAAAGCTTAACAAAACTAATGGTGGATTCAAAATGTACATCATAATAGAAATCTAAATCTAATTGCATTGTTGTTATTTCTTTGTTAGGTTTCTCTTAAAAATGGAAGGGTTTATGTGTAACAAAATGAATGGTAGACTCAAGGTGTACACCATAATACAATAATACAAATGATAATTGCATTAAGGTTATTCTAAGCATAAATAAAAAGGAGTGTAGTTGTTTCGTATGCATAAATGAGTGTAAGGTTATTATATGTGAATGCTTATTTTGTTGTATTTTTTTAATGAAAAAGTTTGTGTTTTAGTAGTAAATATATTTATTAATTTTTTTTACATTGATAGGTGTTTATATTTTAGAATTTGGGGTGGACTACCATCTAAGTTTTTCTTAGAATGAAAGAGGATGGAACAAGTGTAGTGTCCATTTTGAATTTATGAGTGTCTTTCCAAATTGGAAATAAATAATTATAAAAAAAATATTCATGGATAACTCCTAGTTTAATGCATGGATAATAAATAATAACACACAACCCATTTAAATAAAAAAAGATAAGTGACCTATAAATGTTCACGCCCCACAAGTTTAGTGGCCATGCTAGTAATTATTTTAATTAAAAATGAGTAAACAATTTTGTGTATTTATTTTCTTGTAATATTTTAACACCAACACTTCAACAAAAATAATAACTTTTTTACATGAGAGAAGAATAAAATATAAAACAAAAATTTTAATTTTATTTTCAATTTTGTGAATTCAAATCTTTCAAATACATTATTTAATAACTATTTTCATTTTTATCCAAATCATCTAAAAACCAAATTCTAAAATTATTTACATTTCAATCTTTTCAATATTGTGTTATCTATAAAACCAAATACTAAAATTACTTAGTAACTAAAATTAAAACTATCAACCTATGTAGTATAAAACTCAAAAAAATATGTTAAAAACTCAGAATTATTCGGTAAACAATTAAATCTCTATATAATATAATTTATATATATGTGAAGGTAAATTTAAATTATTTATATAAATTTCTATTAAACTTTTACATTTACTATTGTTTGTTAGTGAATAATCTTTTGAGGGCGATACTTGGTAGGTTGGGCATAATGGTTTAAAGTCATAAAATTGTAGCAAAGTGGAATGTATTTATAAATTAAGTTAGATATATTTATTATGTAAATAGAACAAAAAAATTTGTTTAAAAATATTTTTATTTATTTATTATTTTTTAAAGAATGAATTATTATTTGTGAGTGAATAATTATGATTTGAAAATATTTTTAGTGATTTAAATTTATAAAATTTAAAAAAAATAATAATAAAATTAAATATATTTATTAAATAATTAGAATTTTTTTATGAAAATACAAATGAGAATTTATTTGTTGTAGACATTGAACGTGTACATTGAATATCTAAATTTTGTACATTGAGCATCTAAATTTATGATGTCAATTTAATAACTTAATGTTATTTTTTTTATGATTTTACTTATTTCCTATGTACTATGATGTCAAAATAATAATTTAATGTTATTTGTTTTTTATTTGAAAGATTTGTAATTATTTTATATGTACAAAGAGAATATATAAAACATTACTAAATTTAAAATATTTATATTTGTGTAGAAATGTTTATTTGAAAGATGTGTAAATGTGTGGAGCATTATTAAATTTAAGATGTTTGTATTTTTGTATAGGAATATTTATTTTCTCATTTTTATTTTTGATTAAATTTACTTTGCATGAGATCATTGGTTGGAATAGCCTTAGTACGCATGATCATGAGTATGTCTACGTTATAACATTTGGAGATAAAGATTGAGATTACAATCTTTAGTATAAAGGACATTTTGCATTTGAATGATGACAAGGAGGTTGAAAAATATTTTGTGCATGAAGCTTGTGATAGAAGGTCTAAGAAACCTAAGAAAACATTGAGTATAAAGAATAAAACATTTAAGATGAAAATAAAGATGAAAGTGAAGAAAAATAGAAAAGGATTGTTGACCATAAAGTATGGAGTCCAAGGAAGAAAATGACAAAAAAAAGTATATTAAAGTATTTTGAATTCATGTAAGATTTAGACTACAAGGCCATAATATTTCGATGTCATAACTATTATTGTATAATTGACATTACTGTCCATATTGAATTTATGAGTGTCTTTCAAAATTATAAATAAATAATTATATATATATATATATATTCATGAATAACTCCAATTTAATACATGGATAATAAGTAATGACACACAATCCATTTAAATAAAAAATGAAAACCATGCTAGTAATTATTTTAATTAAAAATGAATAAACAATTTTGTGTATTTATCTTCTTATAACATTTTAACACTAACACTTCAACAAAAATAATAACTTTTTTACATCATAAAAGAATAAAATTTAATACAAAAAATTTAATTTTGTTTTCAATTTTTTCAATTCAAATCTTTCAAATACATTATTTAATAACTATTTTCATTTTTGTCCAAATCATCTAAAAACCAAACACTAAAATTATTTACATTTTTATCTTTTCAATATTGTGTTATCTAAAAACCAAATACTAAAATTACTTAGTAACTAAAATTAAAGCTATCAACCTATACAGTATAAAACTAAAAAATTATGTTAAAAAGTCAGAATTATTTGGTAAACAATTAAAACTCTATATAGTATAATTTATATGTGTGAAAGTAAATTTAAATTATTTATATAAATTTGCATTGAAGTTTTACATTTACTATTGTTTGTTAGTGAATAAGCTTTTGAGGGAGATACTTGTTAAGTTGGATATAATATGGTTTAAAGTCATAAAATTTTAGCAAAGTGAAATGTATTTATAAATTAAGTTGGATGAATTTATTATGTAAAGAGATGAAAATTTGTTTAAAAATGATTTTTTTTTTTTAATGAATTTTTATTTGTGGGTGAATAAGTTTGATTTGAAAATATTTTTAGTGATTTAAATTTATAAATTTTTTTAAAAAAAATAATAAAATTAAATATATTTGTTTTGTAGGGGTTTTTTACAGAGTTGTTTAAAACTGCTATCATTTAGTTTGGAGAAAATTGTGTTTTTAGACATTAATTTGCCAGAATACCGAATAGAATTTTTTAGAATCTCAAATAATAGTATTTGGATGTACTAGGATTTTCCAAGGCATCCAAATTAATCCTTCATTTAGACGTTCAGAAACACAATTTAATCAACACAAATCACGAGATTTTTAAATTTCATTTCACCGTATCCCCACCAAGTTTTGGCCTACGAACAAAATGTCCCACGTTTAAAAAGCTTGGTTTTTCACAATGACGGTGGTCATGGTCATGACGGTCATGACACTGTAGAACGATTCCTCATCTATCGGTCCACTCCACATCTTGTAACAAAATGTCCCACGTTTAAAAAGCTTGGTTTTTCACAATGACGGTGGTCATGGTCATGACGGTCATGACACTGTAGAACGATTCCTCATCTATCGGTCCACTCCACATCTTGTTCATTGTTTTCGCTATTAAAGTTCTGAGCTCTATTATGTTTGCAGTTACAGTCGACGGAGAAGGAACCGACAGCAAGGAAAGAATGAGTTAGATGGCACCACTACGTAATCTCTGTAAATCGATGTACCTAACCTCTGTAAATCGATGTCTAGAGAGATGGAAGGTTGTCTGTTTGTCAGACCCACAGTCCATTAATGTCCCGCCCGCAGCGGTGACTACCTGCCTTCTTAAACATGTCCTCCAGCCTCCAGGATCCAACTGGACAGATTAATTATACTCTTTAAACGGGTCTATACACTGCTTACGGATTAATTATAATCTTTAAACTGGTTTACACAGTGCTTAGATGATAGCATGTTTTGTTCGTTGGTCCTGTAATAAATAACGTACTGTTTGTACAGGGACTTCCTTCGAGATATTTGAACAATGGTAAATGACGGACAACTCAAGAAATGGCTTATCAATTAAATCCGGTGAACTGTAAGAAATGGCATTACGAGATTCCATTCAGGCGGTTTCAGATTCTGTCTGAGCATTGGAGGATTCCCATTTGGGGCTCCTGTTACAGGAGCAAGTGATATTCGGGCAAATATTTTTTAGAGTTTCAGACCTAGCCCTAACTAGTTAAGCTTACCAACATTTCCTGTGCACATTAGCTGTAGTTTGCAGGTGGCGATTTGGGATTAATTAGCTGCTTAATTTTGCAGCAGTCTGTATAAGACGATGAATATGTTTACCTATGTAATATCTTCATTAATTTTGCAGCAGTCTGTATAAGACGATGAATATGTTTACCTATGTAATATCTTCATTAGTTTTTTAACCTTGAGGAGCACACATTGACTAATACTTGAGAGGTTCAGTTGATGGTGGGTTAACAAGGAAATTGTATTGCTCCTCTGCTAATAAGAAATACATATTGTCACCTATAGAATTGGTGGTAATTTTATTTAATAGGCTGGCAACTTGAGCTTATTAACTGCCTGATAGTCTCCTTGCACTTAATGAATCGAGTGGGTTGGCTCAGCTTGATCTGCCATTCTCTGTAGTGTATTTTGAAGGAAAATCGATGGCAGACTACGATCTTGACCTCTCCAATGTAGGCGAAGTAGAAGATGAACCCGGTCAGGAGTTTGAATCCACTCCACCCTTCATTACAGGGCAGGAGAAGGAGATAAACAGCTCAGGTTTGAAGAAAAATCTTCCGAAGGCCGGCATAAGATTGGAAACCCCAGAAAATGGAGACGAAGTTGCAGGTAAATTGTTCTGGAATCAATAATGTAAGATTTAGCACTTCTGTACATGGAAGTTTGAGCAAAAATTGAGGTAGAAGAATTATGGAAGTGTTTGCAGAATATTTTTGGGTGGAGATACAATGAGACAAAGAATATAGTCAACCACAAAGATCAGTTGACTGAAGATATTATTGAAAGTAAGGCAAGAGGACAACAACAACATCAAATTTAGGATGCAGGCGAGCATTTTGTCTTTGAATATGAAGATGAAAGAAATAGGCCTAAGCAGCCTAATCTGAACAGAATTTAGTTTTTGAAAATTTTTAAGTGTTTGTAAGCTTGGCTGAGACACAGACCAGCAAGCATTTGCATTTGTGAAATTTGCATTTTAACAGTTTTAGAGTATCAAAATTAAGAGGGAGTGTTAGTAAGAATATAATCCTTGAGATTAAGAGGAAGTGTTAGAAACAATAATCTCTTAGTTAAGTGTGTTAGTTGGTGTTAGTTACATTCCTTTATTCAATTCTATATTCGGTTAACATGTATTGACTTAAACTGTTAAACTATGTAATATATATATAATTGTGTAATATTAAATATGTAGTTTAGCCTTTTGTACTTGTAACTCTTTTGTTATGTCTTTACCCATATTTTGAACATATCGAAGTTTGAGAGAAAATTTGGTAGGGTTTCGTACTTGGCCTGAGTTCATAAGGAGTTGGAAGATTCTGCAGCTTAACAAGAATTGTGCTAAGAATCGGTGAGATCTACATTGGCAAGCTTTTTTTACATAACGATTTTGAAATGAAATATGATTATAATAATAATAGCTCGTAATAATATGATGCCCATTATGTCTTTCTATCTGTTTTTGGCATCTTTTTAATATTTATAATTGTGGACTATATAATGGAAGTAGGATATTTATTTTTTCAGGAAGGTGCAATCTGTTGAGAATTTTAACCTGTACAAGGATCCTTGAGTATTGTTTTGAATCTAAGTTATATAAAAAGGTGAATTTATGTATTATTAAGAACTATAGATATAACTTTGCTTAAAGAATGTTTTGCCTAAGAGATCTTCTAATGGAAGAGATGTATTGTAGGGGTTGATTTGTGTTGCGGAGCAGACAATATGAGATTCGTAGTTGTGAGGAAACACCAGGATAGGGGAAACACCAGCACTTAGTTCCTCTGGCTTCTTTGATGGCCAGGAGCTTAGACACGAGAAGTTTGAGAAACCCTGCATTAGATATGGTCATGCTACACAACCTAAGAAAGGGAGTGTTATTTTCTTATCAAGACAGATTATCAGAGGATCCTTGGGAATTCATTTACCTCATTTTCGGTTTTTGGGGTGATCCTTGGGAATTCATTTACCTTCATTTACTTTCAACCTGTTACCAGTAAACTATTAAAAACGATTTATATTTTGAAAGAATCTCAATAATTGCATTTTTTTCTAAATTTCCCCTTTTCATTTTCTCATAAACAAACAGGGCCATAAAATTTTATTATTTTGCTCTCATCCTGTAATACTTCTACTCCTAACAATTTTGCTCGGCAAAAGGACATCACAATTCCTTCTCAACTTCTTCGGTTTTCATCATAATGGTAACCATTGAATTCTGTAACCCTTCTACTCCTAACAATTTTGCTCGGCAAAAGGACATCACAATTCCTTCTCAAGTTCTTTAGTTTTCATCATAATGGTGACTATTGAGCGAAATGGCTATTGAACATATCACCTTATTTCATGGTTTGAAAGTCATACTATGTCTGTTGAAGACACCCCCACTGTCCAACTATTTTATGAATGTTCAGCCTACTAAAAGATGCTTCTTTGACCACTAATATTCCAGAGTTGAATGCTTGAGGAATATTTTGCTTATTTAACAGGTAGAATCAATAACCTGGGTAAACTGATGGTGAATGGGAGTCTAACACCTCATCATTTTCCATCATGTATTTGGAAACATCATGCAGAGGCCTTCAAACTCAAAGTAGAATTCATTTATTAAAATTGAGTTGTAGTTTCTATGTTTCATAGTTCCCCTGTTGAAACATTGTTGAAAAGGGAGGAAACTGGTTAATGGTGAAATTGGTGAAGAAGAAATTGAATGGGCATCAAGTCAATCTGTAAATTTCATGCAACCACCATCAAATTATGCATTTCATATTTTGTATGCGGAAACATGTAGAGGCCTTTAAACTCAAATTAAAATTCATTTATTAAAATTGAGTTTTAGTTTCTGTGTTTCATAGTTCTCATCTTAAAACACTATTGAAAATGGAGAAAACTGGTTGATGGTAAAATTGGTGAAGAAGAAATTGAATCGCATCAAGTACAATGATAAATTTCATGCAACCGCCATCAAACTATGAAATTATGTTTCAAAGAGATATATTGCACACTTACAAGGTTAGAAAGAGATACATTTAAACTTAAATTTATTACAAGGAATTTGATTGAATCATTAATAGAGGTTGATATTAAGTGCTTGAGGGATTTGCGCAAGGTTATCTTTACTTTATTAATGTACTTAGTGATATTATTTTATGATTGGTGTGTTTTCGAATCAAAATTGACAATCAATGTTTGTGATTCTATTGTTGAAAGTTTGGAGTCCTTGAGGAATGATGATTGATTCTAAGGATGTAAAGATTGGACTTTGAAAAAATCATTCTAACCATTATAATAAAATTTTTATTATTTTCAAGCTTCCTTAAACTTGACTCATAAAGAATCCAACTTTAACAAATAAAATTGTGTTTCAATAATGCCAATATCATAAAAATGAGTCTCTTTAGACAAAAATACAAACAAACAACCACGGCAACATCAACAATAAAATTATGTTTCAATAATGCAAATATCATAAAAATGAGTCCCTTTAAATTCAAATACAAACAAACAATTATTTCATCCAACACAATATACAATGAGGAAGACCTTGAACGATAATCTTGTTCATTGAACGTTAATCTTGTGCGTTGCATGCCATTAGTAGAGTTTGTGTAGTTGTGTTAATCTTGTCCCTTGCATGTCATTAGTAAAGTTTGTGTAGTAGTGTTGTGTCACCTTGGGAATGTAATGGTTTATCTCTTTTGTTTACAATAGAGAATTATTGTTGTTAATGTATTAGTTTTACACATTAGTAGGAGCCTAGGTATGTAGCAAGGTGGTATTCAATCTATTGTGTAGGAATTATTGGATAGCTATGTAAGACTTGTTGGTCATTGAAAGAGTGATGTGTTCTAGATATTTAGAGTGCTATAGATTGGGTCTTGCTTGTATCATTGTAAGTAGGAGTTTTTCCAGATTTATGACTTCATAAATCTTTTGGCCCATCCCTCTTTCCTTTGCATCAGAATTATTAGAGAAAATAAATCCATGGAAAAATCAAATGTGTTGTTTGCTTATGCAAGAAAAAGTGGCAAAGAGAGATGGGAAACTAAGCCAAGAAGAGAAAGAAAGGATAAGGAAAGATATGCTATCCTTCATAAAAAATAAGAATAACAATAGAGAGATAAAGGCCCAAACCATAAGAAGAAGAATATGGGAATTAGAGAAAGAAGAAAGTCATAGAAGTGAAAAGAGGGAGATAACGAAGGAGAAAAGAAAAAATTCCTCCTACCATATTAAGTATTCTTCTATAAAGTGTTTTTGGGGTGGTCCATGTTCAATCAAAGTTTTTCGAAAGTATGATGTTAACTTATTTGCAATCTCCCCTAAAGATGTTAATATCATATTTTAGAAAAATCTTATATCACTCAAATAAAACTACATGGTAAGCTCCTCATAGTATTTGTTTCAATACTCTCTTTTTCGATTCATTGTTTTAACTTTACTTCACACTTTTTTTTCTTTAAGAATTCATTTGCACCTTCCAAGACAATTGC
The DNA here is from genome assembly GCA_027924585.1 of Larix kaempferi. Lineage (NCBI taxonomy): Eukaryota > Viridiplantae > Streptophyta > Pinopsida > Pinales > Pinaceae > Larix > Larix kaempferi. The sequence continues at coordinate 14,121,800 of BSBM01000103.1, read as the reverse complement.
TAGTTATTAAATAATTAAATCTTCTTTGTATTTAAGAATTTATTTTTTTATAGACATTGCTTTGTACATTGAGCATCTAGATTTATGATGTCAAATTATTAACATAATGTTATTTTTTTTTATATGAAAGATTTTACATATGATTTCAAAATAATAATTTAATGTTATTTGTCCTTTATTTAAAGATTTGTAATTATTTTATATGTACAAAGAGAATATATAAATCATTGCTAAATTTAAAATGTTTATATTTGTGTGGGAATGTTTATTTGAAAGATGTGTAAGTACTTGGAAAGAGAATGTGTGGAGCATTATTAAATTCAAGATGTTTGTATTTTGGTATAGAAGAGTTTATTTTGTCATTTTTATTTTTTATTAAATTTTTTATTTTATATTTGAAAAACTATTTATTTTTTATTTGAAAAAATATTTATTTAATATTTTTAAAAATAATTGATATAATTGTATTGTTTTGGAGTGTATTAATATTCATATTTATTAAATAAAAATATATTAATATAAATTTAATAAATTTTCAAACATTTTAAAGTTTAAAAAAAAATACTATCTTTTATGTATATTTTTTAAATTTATATTTAAAAACATTGTAAAAAATGTGTTTTATTTTAAGTGTTGTAATCATTAATCATTATTTTATTTTTTACATAATTAAATGTAATTGTGTATAGAGAGAGAGTGTGTTAGCATTTATTATAATTCTTATTTAAAAATAAATTTACATAAATAAATTATATAAAAAACAAATTATTTTTCTAATTTACTAGGATTTTCTAATCTAATTAACACTTCTTAAAGTTTGTATGATAAGAAGCTCATATAATTACTAATCCAATATCTATGAGTTTATTATATAATTATTTAAGTATTAAGAATAAAAAGAATGAATTATTCTTAGAATTTGTATGATAAGAAGCTCATAGAATTACTAATCCAATATCTATGAGTTTATTATATAATGGTTTAAATATTAAAAATAAAAAGAATGAATTATGTATATATATTATATAATTATGTAAATATATTATATAATTATGTAAATATTAAAAATAAAAAGAATGAATTATTTTTAGAGTTTGTATGATAAGAAGCTCATAGAATTACTAATCCAATATCTATGAGTTTATTATATAATGGTTTAAATATTAAAAATAAAAAAAATGAATTATATATATAGAAGTCTGAGTCTTGCATATAGGAGTCGTTTTAATAGTAAAAGTTTTATTTTATTTTTGTTAGTTGGAACCTCCCTGATTTGTGGTAAGAGAGGAATGAATTCCCCATTATTTAGGACTTTCAAAAATAAAAATAAAAATGAATTCTTCCATAACAGTTAGTTTAAAATATACATATTTTTATGCTATTTTTTTTGGTCAAATGTTAAAGTTAAGAAAAGTCATCTCAAGTCAAAAACTTTTTGATTCAATAATTTTAAATTGGTTTAATTATAATCATAATTAAAAAGAGAAACCAAAAAACCTAAATTCATTCCAATAATAAAAATGGGAGATAAACATATTAAATATGGGGGATAAACATATTAAATATGGGGGATAAACATATTCACTTAAAAATCTAAGATTTGAAATAGATAGATATGATATTATATAGTAATTTGTTATATATTAGACTTGTTTGTTAGAGTGGTAATCACTTTAGTTGTTAGTTGTTGATGTTCTTAAATAATGGTTAGTTATTTGTGAGTTCTTCGATTGACAATTCGATTGAGAAGTCAAAATGTGTAAATTGTATCTATACATTTTTTTGTAACTAGATTATTATGGAGAAGTCTTTTCTATGTATTTAAATAATTTTATAAACTATTGAGAGAAGAGAGAAAACGACAAAACATATTCATCCTTGAAGTAGAGATCCACCCCTTCAAAGAAAAAAAAGGAGGTCATGCATTGAAATGCGGAGAGTGAAGAGAGGAGTAAGCCCGCATGAGTATCATTTGCATCCTACATGAGGAAGAACTATAATTTGTGAAACAAGCCGAAAGAAAACCCTTTGCATGAGGAGTCTCTTTCGCAATTGTGTTAGTGGAATCCCACATGCCAGGGATTATGGCCTCATTCAACAAAAAGAAACTGTCTAGATTGAGGCAAGGGCCCTTGCACGAAGTTGAGGGACCCTTTAGATGCAATTGGGTAAATGCGAAACGCATGAGAATTGTGTAAATTCACAACGCTTGCGCATTATGTAAAACTAGGAATGGTGGGCTCCGAACCTGCCATGTCATTTAACATGTAGGATAGGATCACCATAACGCTCGAGCATTTTGGTTAATATAACAAAAAAAAATAGTGTCGCGGACTGCGACACTATTTTACCCACAAACGAATGCTCGAGCGATTTCGCCTTCCCAAAACGCATTGGAGAAGCTCAACCAAGGAGATTTGGAGGCTCAACAATACCAAATTCATCTTGCAAGGACGATTGAAAATGTAAGCATCTAAATCATTGCATCATCTCGTCATTAAGTTTATAAATTGTTATGTTTCCCTAATCTAAAAATATTTGTAAATGAAATGCCAAAACTTAAAATTTTAAAATTTTAATGAATTTTACATCCACCATGTTAGACACAATGGCTCACTGATCACATCAATCATCATTGTCACCTAAAAATATTTGTAAATGAAATGCCAAAACTTAAAATTTTAAAATTTTAATGAATTTTACATCCACCCTGTTAGACACAATGGCTCACTGATCACATCAATTATCATTGTCACCCAACATATCTGTCTATAACATCATTCTGATTATCATTAATTGTCATAAACCAAGCAAGCATTATGTCCCTATTTCATGCTTCCTTAGATCAACATTTTGTTCATCGTATGTAGACCCAATAATCATGAATTCATTATGTCCATACATATCATCAACATCTTAGTTTGTACACCAGCAGCACATCAACATACTGTAGCCCCAATTCATCCAAAGATAAAGGTTAAACTCTAATTTCTACTATTGCTCCATAAACACCTCATAAATTATAAATATATACATGTATATATTTATTTAGAATTTCTTTTTCCCACCTAAACGTGGTCTTCATACCCACATCATCACCATTTTATTTTGCTTCCAACATGCCCACTCTAGCTTGTAACTCATGCCCGCAAGGGCTATATTTATGCCTTTGAACATGCCTGCAGCTAGACCTTCTTCAATTGCCCGCATGGGGGTATTTTCCATGCCTCTAGGATGCCCGCAGCTTCCACAAACATGCCCGCATATGCATCTTCAAGATTCCTGCATGTCACCTTGTCCACATGCCCGCATGTCCATCAGCTTCATTTTTGGATGCCTGCAGATGCCATAAGGGATGCCTGCAATCTCCTTGCCAAGTGTCAATTTCAAGCTTATTTTTTCACTTCATGCTTCTTTGTTCATGTAACTTGTTATCTCCAAGTCATCCTTGTCTAGTTTATTAGGACCAACTCCAAATGACCACAGTATGGGTCATTCGGCTCATTAGGTGCGCCAATTCCCATCACCTTGTCTTTTGTCTTGTCTTTTTCAAGTCCTTGTCAAGCCACCTTGTTTGCTTGTCGTCATGCCATTTACACCTTTGTCATCTATGTTGTCATCAATGACAATCCTATTCAAAAGATAATTCTATCAGCTGTAACTCACTGGGATGCACCAACACCCCAACAACCATAGATTTACAAATGATATTTCAGACTCTTCTTAAGTCTACAGATTACATACATCATCAACTAGAATCCCTTGTTTGTTTCCAAAGCACTTCATCATTCTCATCAAGCACTCATTATTCAATATAACTTCATTCTGTCCATCAGCAAATATCACCAATTAGATCACATCTTCATTATGTCATCATTATTCATGTCATATCAATCTGCTGCCATATCTCCATTCATACACTTTACACTGTCCATATGCACATCACAACATTATGCCCATATCATTAGTCATCTCTTCATCATTCTACCAGCATGTCTTCATTATGTCCATCAATAGGCTGCCTTAGTTTAACCAATAAAAATACATATCTTTGCCACATCATCATGGTATTTATGCCCGCATGGTCTCCACCCTTATGCCCTCAATGACCCATAATGTATTCCTATAATGGTTATATGAAATGATATTTATGTTTGTAATGTATGCCTGAGATGATATTTATGTTTGTAATGTATTCGTTCTTGCACAAAGTTTGTACATTTTTCATTTTTGAGAGATGTCATTATAGCACATGTATACGTTTCTAATGATTTTTATTTTTAGTTTTTGTTTGCAGTGACGACCATGGATGCGCACGCTGACATCCAAAGAGAAATTCAGAGGCTCAGAGAAATTCAAGCCTCAATTACTACTATTGATGACGGGCATGTTATGCTTGCATCCAATTTGGATGCAATGATAGAGACCTTTAGTAGGTCTAATGGTGCTTTGCAAGATAATGCCACATTCAGAGAAAGAAAGAGGCAACAATATGCAGATGGACTTAGCTACAGCGAAGTCAAGAAGTTGAAAATCTCAAAAGAACAAATCTTTTCCATGTTTAGAAATCCACGGGATGGTGAAGTCCCTAATGCAAACAAAAGGCACATTTCTATCGAGTGGTGTACATATCAACCATTCATAGATAACTGGATGGACCGATGGTACATGGTGTTTGATGCTCCACCACACAACAACAGGGAAATGCCTTTGTATTTTCTAAGAAAAATGTACGCAGAGTTTGTACTGGGGAAGCATGTTAACTATTTTGATATCTTGGAGTACCAAGGTGTTGGGATGGGGATGCCTCAGCAACGTCCCAATGCGAGTCACATAGATCCCAATCACCCAGTAGCTCCACCTCGTAGGAGGCTACCCAAGCCAGATGTGCCACCTGCACATCAGTTGGTGCCAGAGACACAAGATTCCTTCCTACTACTGGCACAGGTTGTTGTTCGCCATACCACGTATCTTCATGGTATGCACCAGGTAGGCCCATCAGAGCCACCATCTATGGGTGGAGTAGAGCCACCACCTCCCGGTGGGGTAGAGCCACCACCTTCCAGTGGCCGAGGAGCATCTAGTAGGGGCACTATACCTACACAGCATGAGCATAGCCATCAACCCCACCCATGCATAGTATGTGGCCATCCTTGCTTTTGTCCTATCCGAACAGATGATACCTTTACTGGGTATTTCACACAGGTAAGTAAGTGGTTAACAATTTAGTGTCATTTTTAAATTATATTTCCTTACTATACACATATATATAGATTTCTAATATTTTTAATGGTTTTAAAACTTGTAGTTACTACAAGAAGGGCACGAGGTTGAAGACCTTTGCACTGATGATGCAGAGCATAGTCCAGAGGCTCATGCACCAGCACCGCATGATGATGATGATGATGTTTCCATACTTTCAGTGACAACAACTCACAATGAGGTAACTATTTCAACATGACATTATTTTAATACATGAGTAGATCCAGTTAACAATTTAGTGTCATTTGTAAATTATTTTTCCTTACTACACACATATATAGATTGCTAATATTTTTAATGATTTTAAAACTTGTAGTTGCCACAAGAAGGGCATGAGGGCCAAGAGGCTCATGCAGTAGAACCTTCTGAGTTACAAGATGTTGTCATACCTTCAGCGACAACATCTCATGATGAGGTAACTATTTCAACATGACATTATTTCAACACATGTTATTTTTTATCACATGTTACTTAATCAATTCTACACGATCTAATATTTACAATTTTCTAAATTGTAGGTTGTAGATCCCCATCAGATGGAAATGATTTCATCTAGTGAGCTCCCCCTGGTGGGAATACAATCGATAGTGTGCCCACGGAGATACAATGGACGGCAAATCATTTCTTAGAATTGATTGACGTATACAGTACATCGGTATGTATTTCATCATTTTCAGTTTGTTAATACATGCTATTCCATTGACCAATGCATTTCTAACTACGTCAGTATTGGTGGTTATAGTCACCAGCAGATATACAATCGAGACTGTGAGCAGTTCGATCTCCCCGTAGTCCCAATGTGCAAAAGGGACAAGTGTACAAGACAGCCTCGACTACTAGAAAGAATGTGGATGTCCTCTATAGCAGACACACGAGAGATCCATCTACCCCTGACCTAACAAAGATCATTGATGCTGCAGTCAGTGCCACATCTACAATAGCCACGAGTCATATGTAGGTAACTATTTGGACAATCACAATGCATATTATTTAACCATGTTACAATATTGTTTATTCATGTATGTCTAACTATTTCTCCATTTGGTGATTATAGCCATTAGCAGCAGAAGTGCTTGGCACCTCTTCTCAATCCATGGTTCTGACCGGGTCTCCTCTTGCGGTGAGATGTTCTTTAATGACCAAGTTTTTTTATTCAATTTACCCAAACACGTTGATGAATGTTGAATTGTTGAATTAATTGAGATATGATCTTTTATTTGCAGAGCACAACTATAGAGATGCCTTCCATGAGCACACCGCTCACATCTATACCCCATGAGGACTTGGTGAGTGTTTGTCATAAATCATTTGGCCATAAGTTAATTTTTTAAGTTTGTTGGTGGTAGGGTATTAGTGCAGTTATTTGATAAAAATAATGACTTTTTTTGTAGACTTCTGAGATGCTGAGAAATCCCAGGGAGATGGTTGATAGAGGAAAGTTGGGGGAAAACAAGAGAAAGATTGATTTTTGATGTTGCATGGTCTTGGATAGATGTATTTTGACATACATGTACACATTGTTGTACTTAGGGATACATGTACATTGACAGGCCATTAGAGGGCCGGTTACTTTCCCATATTTTGTATTACAAACATTCGACTATCAATATATTCCATATTTTCTCTTGAGTTTTGACTTGTGCTTGTGATGATTCATCTCTTCCACAAATTGACAAATTATGCTATTGAAATTTATAAAATTACATTTCAAGCAATATTTATTCTCTTACATTTATTGCATTGATCAAGTAACATCTCACCATTGTGTTATGAAAACATTATCTTAATGGAAAAAACTAATAATATCTTTCAACAGTTCATGAACTTAGCACATGCATGCTAATTTGATATCTAATTTAAAATTGTGTTTTTTGTCAACTCCAAGGGTTCATACCCATTGATCATGATTATGGTTGCAAGGAAAATATGTTGCAAAGAAAAAACCTCTGTCATAATAGTAACATGCTACGCATACCATCAATGTAAACCTATGACATTTTCAGACAGTAAGAGGAAGTCCAATAGATGCTACACATTTCATCAATGCTACCGTATTTCATCAAACTATACGTACATGAGCATCTATGCAATTCGATTGAATGGCAAGGAAAGCATAACTACGGTTTAATAAAATTCATTGGGCCTTCATGTACATATGGTCAAATATATGTAACAAATATACCCTAGTTTGTTAAAATATGCTAACCAATAGCTGGTCATGAATTCACTCTCACAATATCATTGAATATATAAACCCTATCCTTACTAAACCGTAGTATGTAAGACCCTAGTTTGTGCTTTACCTCTTTCATATGTCCATTTTCCACTTGTCATAATGCAAAAGTAATCATCCAGAATCCATGGAAAATGAAATACCTAACTAGTTTAATGATATTCTTTGATAATGTTGTATTGATGAATGGAAATAAGATGTTCATGGTCCTATGTTTTTTTTGATAAATTGCACAAGTTTCGTAATCATCATCCTCATCCTCATCATCCTCACCCTCATCATCATCTTCATCATCTCCATCATCATCATCTTTACCATGATCATCATCTTCATCACCACCACCACCATCATCATCATCATCATCATCATCTTCAACACCAGCACCACCATCATCATCATCATCCTCATCATCCTCACCCTCACCCTCATCCTCATCATCATCATGGTAAACCATTATCTTCATCATCATCATCATCATCATCGTCAACATATTCATCATCATGATCATCATGCTCATCACCAACATCTTCATCATCATTACCACCGCCGTCATGATCATCATCCTCATCATCCTCACCCTCATCCACATCCTCACCATCATCATGATCATCATCCTCATCACCCTCATCCTCATCCCAATCCTCATCCTCCTCACGCTCATCATCATCATCACTATCACCATCACCATCATCATCATCTTCATCACCACCACCATCATCATCATCATATTCATCATCATCATCATCATCAACATCAAAATCTTCATGGTCCTATATTTGTTTTGATAAATTGCACAAGTTTTGTAATCATCATCATCACCATCATCCTCATCCTCATCCTCATCATCCTCACCCTCATCATCATCATCCTCACCCTAATCATCATAATCTTCATCATGATCATCATCTTCACCACCACCACCACCACCATCATCATCATCATCATCATCATCTTCGTCACCACCACCACCATCATCATCATCATCATCATCATCTTCGTCACCACCACCACCATCATCATCATCATCACCATCCTCATCATCCTCACCCCCATCCTCATCCTCATCATCATCACAGTAAACCATTATCTTCATCATCATCATCGTCATTGTCAACATATTCATCATCACAATCATCTTGCTCATCACCAACATCTTCATCATCATCACCACCGCCATCATAATCATCATCCTCATCATCCTCACCCTCATCCACATCCTCACCATCATCATGATCATCATCCTCATCACCCTCATCCTCATCCCCATCCTCATCCTCCTCATGCTCATCATCATCATCACCATCGCCATCATCATCATCATCTTCATCACTACCACCACCACCACCACCATCATCATCATCATCATCATCATCATCATCATCATCATATTCATCATCATCATCATCATCAACATCTTCATGGTCCTATGTTTGTTTTGATAAATTGCACAAATTTTGTAATCACCATCATCACCCTCATCCTCATCCTCATCCTCATCCTCATCCTCATCCTCATCATCCTCACCCTCATCATCATCATCCTCACCCTACCCATGTTGTCACAATCACCATCCCATTTTTAACCATAAGAAGGGAAATGCTAGCCACAAGTGCCCGACGGATGATTTTGCAAAGTTGACCCTTGTGGGCAAAAATTGCACAGTCCCTCACTGAGCAAAACCCTAGTTTGCAGAATGCAGCTACAAGATGACACGTGGGACATGGGACTGGCATATAGGGGCACCCCTAGCACTGTCCCGACGTCCTGAATCCAATGGAGTTGACAGTTCGTCGATCCGAGCCACGGTCGTCATTCTATGGCTCGTTCCATCTGACATCCAAAAGGCCTTTAGGGACACCTGTCGGATGCCTGTCGGGGGAATAGACATCCAACCATGTAGCAAAACCTAGTTGCGGGAAGTCCTACAAGTGTGTCTACGGAGGTTTTGGCTGGAAACGCTAGCCACAAGTGCCCGGGAGACGATTTTGCAAAGTTGACCCCCGTGGGAAAAAATTGCACAGTCCCTCACTGAAAAAAACCCTAGTTTGCATAATGCAGATACAAGATGACACGTGGGACATGGGACTAGCAGAGAGGGGCACCCCTAACACTGTCCTGATGTCCTGAATCCAACGGAGTCGACGGTTCGTCGATCCGAGCCACGATCGTCATTCTATGGCTCGTTCCATCCGACATCCAAAAGGCCTTCAAGGACACCTATTGGATGCCTGTCGGGGGCATAGAAGTCCAATCGTGCAGCAGAACCTAGTTTCGGGGAGTCCTGCAAGTGTGTCTAGGATGGTTCCAGCTGGGAACGCTAGCCACAAGTGCCCGGTAGATGATTTTGCTAAGTTGACCCCCGTGGGAAAAAATTGCATAGTCCCTCAATAAGCAAAACCCTAGTTTGCAGAATGCAGATACAAGATGACACGTGGGCCATGGGACTAGCAGAGAGGGGCACCCCTAGCACTATCTCGATGTCCTGAATACAATGGAGTTGACGGTTCATCGATCCGAGCCACGGTCGTCATTCTATGGCTCGTTCCGTCCGACATCCAAAAGGCCTTTAGGGACACCTGTCGGATGCATGCCAGGGGCATAGAAGTCCAACCGTGTAGCAAAACCTAGTTCCGGGGAGTCCTACAAGTGTTTCTAGGACGGTTCCGGATGGGAACACTAGCCACAAGTGCCCTGCGCTCAATTTTGCAAAGTTGACCCCCATGGGAAAAAATTGCATAGTCCCTCACTGAGCAAAACCCTAGTTTGTAGAATGCAGCTACAATATGACATGTGGACCATGGGACCGGTGGAGAGAGGTACCCCTAGCATTTTCCCGATGTCCTGAATCCAACGGAGTTGACGGTTCGTCAATCCAAGCCATGGTCGTCATTCTATGGCTCATTTTATACCCCCACGTCCTGAGAAGGTTGAAGCTGTAAAGCAATAACTCTCTAATATTCATCTTGAATCTCTTTTGTTTACGTCTAATATAAAGAAGCTCTCAGTTCGTGAGCTGGAACATATCGATCTTAACAGGATTTATACAATCTCTGTTTTAATAGAAACTAACCTTAAAACTTCTCGTTGCAATGACAATGAATCCTTCATTTTGCATTTGTTAGTAGAAGAAGATCAATTTTCGACAAAACATTGTAGTTATTATATGTGGAGGCAACGGTTTCACGTGGAAAATGAGGGTAGGGTTGAGAAGAGGAAAGATGTTGGGAAATGGGCTATTACATTAGCTTTTCCGATGGGCAAGTGGCTTACAGAAGTAAATATGCATTAACTACTAGTTATTCATGCATACCCATGCATTAGATGTTATTTATATCTTTTCTACTTTGGTAGATAACCTTTTAAGACCTTAAAACATTTATTTTTAATAAAAGACAATCAATCCTTGTTTAATCTAACTTACTTCATTTATCTTATTTGCAATAATATTTAAATAGTTATTTATAAATGCCAATATGTTTTTCTTGGTATAATTAATCATTTTATCTTTATTCCTAATTTATAAGTAGGAAAATATTAACCCGTTTCCACTTAGGAGCTTAACAAAATCCCCCGTCGAGGCTAGGATATCAATATTATTTAGGTTAACTTCTTACTTTCACTTAATAGCACTCAATATTGGTTAGCCTCATGCTAGTAGTTAGGTCATAGGAACTTGTTACTTCCTTGTGGCAACTAGAAGTTTCTTTGGCATCATTATCTAAGACTAATTATTAACACACTTATAAACATAATTTTTTGCTCAGTGAACACCACAGTTCACTTCAAGTGCTTACGACATTAGGATGACCACTATCATAAAAAATAATGGCTATCAAGCCATTGACCCTCTCCCCCTAGTGGATTCCATGCCCCTTTAGTTTTGTTGCGTCAAGTATTTCAGTCTCCTAAGTTTACAAATTCACTTTACAACTTAGGAAAACATAATCATACTTACAAAGTTTTACCTATAGAGCTTCTGCCCTAATATCCTTGACATCGGCGACTACCCAATTGCACTTTTTGTTGCAAAAATCTTAGGGGAAGAAGAGGGATATTACAAATAGGATAACATCATTTTTACTCCTTATGGAAGGAATCACTACACAAACCATGCTTCATACAACATTACCTTTACAATTATATATATATATATACTTTATCATGAGTATTATTAGGGGGTTATGTCGACTACCCCTTATTATTGTATTATTTCCTCTAACTACCTAGTGGGCATATTCCATAATTACACTGAGAGTAGTGAGGTGCTCTACATCCCGGTATGGAAGAGATGTTGTCACGTTACTAATCTTATGCTACCAAAAATAAAAAATAAAATAATTAAAAAAAATTCATGTTGGCTCATAAAAAAAATAAAAAAATAAAACCAAATAAAAAGTAAGCTCATAAAATAATAATTTAAAGCCAAATAAAAAATTATTAAAAAAATCTATGTTGTCTCATAAAATAAAAAATTAAAAGGAATAACTCAATCTTAAACATGGACCTATCAAGCATGGATAAGGATCAAATTTCTTGAGGTGTAAATTTTTTGTGGACATGTAAAAAATTTAAGATTAAAAAAAATTACACCTCAATAAATTGGATCCCTCTCGATGCTTGATAGATCCAGGTTTAAGATGGATCTATGCTCATTATGTCCACATTGCATACATTATCCCTTAGGTATGTACCCCATATTATCCTCCATAAGTACATTACATAAGGCCTAGCAATCTAGTTAGGTGATCCTACTATCCATGGTCCTATTTACGATAAGCGCTATAAGATTCTTGGGTCCACTAAAAAGGTTGTCGAGAAGTTATACTAATGCAATTACAATCACACATGGAGTCCTTTAAAGTAGGTCTCCCATAATGGTACAATTAGGTCCACTGTAAGAAGTATTAGAGACCCACAATGGTACAATTGGAGTCTTTTTAATGTTGTATGTTGGTCCCAATGTAGTAATGAATACAATTGTCTCTACAAAGAAATCTACATAAAATTAGAGAAAATCCAATACTAAACCAAGAGAATAACTACATGTAGCTATCTTTGTTATAATAAATAAAGGAATATAAAAATATAGCATAACAAATAAAGTAGCATTAAACAAGAAAGAAAAATTGCAATCAAAGAAAAATAAGATATTGTTATTCACATCGATGTGATAGATAACATGTGTACCCATAGTTAGTTATAGTAATAAACAAGAGACACAAGTGGCAATGTCCAGGACAAGAGAAGGATTAAACAAGGTAGACCATGTGCAGAAGGACATTGAAGGTGGGATGGTGGGGTGGGGGAAGAAGCCACACATTGTTTGAAAAAGTAAGGATGGAAAGTGAGGAGGGAAAGAACACAAGATTTTTTTTGGATTAAAGCATTTAAGAACACAGAACTAGTGCTAGTGTTCTCGTGGTATGGAAAATGAATTAGCTTGAATGCAAATGCTATGGGAGGAATTTGTAGCCATGGAAATAATATGATGGATTCGATACAATAGCGACATAAATTTTAGAACATTGGTACCATTGAAAATGTTGTAGGATGGTAGATGTGTGAAGTTGAAGAGGATACAAGGGTTGGAGTAATGTACAAATCTTGGGGCACTATGTGTTTTGGGGTGTTGTGAGTTAAAAGAGATTCCTAGTATGGAAACATTGGTATCTTTGAAAGAGTTGCAAGTAGGTGAATGTGTGAAGCTTAAGAGGATAGATGGGTTGGCACATTGTACACAGCTTCAATTTCTGTATGTTGATGGGTGCTTTGAGTTAAATGAGTTTCCAAGTATGGAAACATTGGTATATTTGGAGGAGTTGCGGGTAGATGAATGTGTGAAGGTGAAGAGGATATAGGGGTTGGCGCATTGTACAAAGCTTTGGTTGTTGTATGTTGATGGGTGCGGTGAGTTAGAACATTGCTCAATGTGGCTAAAGGTGTTAAACATTGCTGTACATGGTTGGAGATGCTTAATTTATTTGTTTGGCGATGCTTAATATGTATGTGGGTTGGATATGCTTAATTTATCTAGAGTAATGAATGATACAGAGGGAGATTATTATCTTGCATTCGAAGAGCATTAACTACAAATTCCTTTTTACATTGTAATCATCGTTAGAGAGGAAAACCAAAGCTCAAGTTCTTCATCCCTTCAGTGGTGCGAACACATCTCCTTATTTATTTATAAAGTTGAACCGAATATTTTAGCTTAAATTTAATGAGTTTAAAACTAATTATCTCAGGTCCAAGACAAATGTATAAATTTTGTAAATAGACCAATCACATGCCAAAATCAAAACACTTTTACAATTAGCGTATGCTACATAATTTTATAGCTAATTTTGTGCATGTTTATTCTATTTGACCATGTTGTACATAATGTGCAGGTAACATACACTGTAAAATTATTGTTTTGTGGGTGAACTAGATATTGCAGAAGAGAAATTGCCGAAAAGTCGATTTGGATCTAGAGATGTTTTTGCTTCAGTTTCAGCAACTGGGTCTGTCAGTGTTTTTTATTTGAGGGACAAGGAGCATTCAACTTTTATTTATGAAAGCTCCTAGCCATATAATCCATTGTTACAATTGGGGTGGAACAAACGATACCCAATATATATGGCTACTATTCTCATGGATAGCTCTAAAGTAGTAGTGTTGGATATCATATTTCCAACTGTACCTGTTTCAGAACTTCATATGCATTAGGAAAGTGTTAATTCAATTGCATGGGATCCTCACAGTCCTTGTCATATTTTCACTACAGGAGGCGACTCGCAGTCTCTAATATGGGAGTTGTATTCTATTAACCAACCTGTTGAAGGTGGCCTTGACCCCATATTAACTTACACAACAACTGTTGAAATCAACCAATTGTATTGGTCTTCTACATAGCGATATTGGGATGCAATTGTGTTTTACAACAAGCTCCAAATACCAAGGGTTTGAAATGTTGGGGATGCTACTTCCATTAACAATTGCATGTTTGGAAATTCTTTATTTTAGATTTGTATTGTTCCATGGCAACTACATTGGTAAGTGATTTGACAGATCCTTAAAGCACATGGACATGCTTCTGCCTGAAGCTTCTTATCTCACCCATGTCTAGAGGTATTCATCAAATTATCTGTTTTTAAACTTGTCTGGATTCCCAATGGCCTAGATTAAGTAGACTGAGAGAGGTGTATTATGCTTAATTTAGTAATCCTAATTATTTATTTTATTGAGTCTGTATTTTCATACTAATATACAATTATGCTGCAATTATTTTGATGATAATTTCTGCATTCATGATATGAACACTTCCACAAAGGGAAGTTAAGCCTGAGGTTGAGCTTTAATATTGTTGTAATTATTTGATGTCAATTTGTGCATTCATGACATGAAATCTGTCAAAAAGTGAAGCCAAGAGCCCAGGCCTGAGACTGAACTTCAATAAAAGTGGATTCACCCAGTCACCTGAGCTTAAAGATTTCTTGATTATCCAAATGGAGCGATTCCATTGCTATGAATGGAGTGATTTCTTTCCCAAATTTCTTAAATCTAGATCCCAAGGAATATTGAAAATAACCAACCCGTCCCCCCATTATAATGTTGGCTAGGAATCTAGAGAAAGAAGGCAAGAAAACATTTCATGGAAGGTAAATAACCAAAATTTCTTATAGATTTTTCTTATGAGCAATGCAAAAGATGGTTGAAAAAGAGTAGTGTAGGAGATTGTTTCATTGGCATAGTCTTCTGGTGAGTAGTGCTTGTGCTTTATAGTTTTCACAAGTATTATGGACGAACAATGAAATAAAAGGAATTCTCAAGGAGTTGCATGGTGTTAAATGGTTTGTGGTTTGTTTTGTTCCTTTCGTACTTATAGAGGTAGGATTTATATGTTCGTCATATAAGTATCCATGTGATTGTTACTATGGCATTAGGGCAATTTGATTGGTTGAAGGAATTTAGCATAGATTCATTTATCTTTTTGTTAGTGTTTGGGACTTGTCCAATATTCATTTTGGTGATATGGAGGCCAAAACCTCCTTTGTTGGAACCTTATGAAATTGAATCTGTCCAACATTATCAAAATGGATTGCCATAACTCTAGACTAAATTCCTCTAGACTGCATAAACATGACTCACATTATCTCTAACACCAATGCTTAAAGTTATAGGATGTTAAGATCCATATTCAATAATTGGAGGGTCACACATATTCCATTAGAGGGATTTGTTAAGTCCCCGATCGGAATATTTGTAGAGAGTCGGAGACATCTCCATTTTCTTACAGCTTGTAGTCAATGGGGAAATGCAAGAGGAGCAAAAGATATGACCAGTTACAATGAGTTCCATCAATGAAGGTATGTTTCCTAGTAAAGGGGAGGTCTTGAGAAAACCATTTTTGAAGCTTCCATAAAAACATGTTCAGAACCCATCTCCAGTCTCAGCTTGAAGAAAATATATCGCAAAGAGATAGGTTAATTATTTGATAATCGACCGTGGTAGGATTAATTTGTATTTCCATCACGACCATCTAAGATAAATTGGACAAGTTCCCACATACTTGTTTTCTCATGGAGTTGAAACAATGAATTTATATACTTAATTATGATGAAATTTTTATTTCTTCTTCTCACAGTATTTTAATGTTCTAAATAAAGGTCTCGGTAGCATGTCTTTATGGAACATGAAAAATTTGTGAAGTACTAAGAAAGTTCATTAAGGTTGTCGTTAGTTTTTTACGTCTCTATTTATGGATATGGAAATGTTTTCCTTTGCGAAACCATGTAATGTTTCGAAGTGAATGGCCTAATGTTGATGTATATGTAACTTCGGAATGTATTTCTCATATATGTATATTGTATTCCTATAGAGATGTTATTATTCTTCTATATGGAAGTTTCGTCATTTATATTGTAAGTGTCGTAACTTATATTTGATGGGTTATTAGACCACCTTGTTTGGGGTCGGCCCTGTATAAGTCATGTGGGTCAAAGGGTTATTAGACCACCCTATTGGGGGTCGGCTCAGTTAGCATTATGTTATGTGGTTAAGTTTGAGCCTACATGAGTTAGGTAAAAAAGGCAAGTCAAGTCAAGTATAAATAGAGTGCGGGAGGCACTCTATTTACTCACTCACTTCTCACTCATGCACTCAAGGAGGAGTGGCGCACTTATGGAGGAGGAGGATCTTCTGCTACGTTATGTCTATCTCTCATGGTTGTATCATTGCTCTATCTATCTCTGAGGAAGTTATTGGGGTTTTTCACCTTTATGGTTTTCCCCAAGTAAATCTTTGTGTCTCTTGTGTGCTTGCATTATTGTCTCCATGATTGATATGCTGTACATGTTGTTCTCTCAGTTAAGATCCTAGATGAGATTGAAGTAAATTCTGAAAATTTAACATGGTATCAGAGCTAGCCTGAAAGAAGGCATAATATGGCATATATGACACTTGTTGCAATTACGATGCTAGGGCTTGATATAGCAAAAACCAGTCATCGTAGCACTTTTGCTATAAATCCATTTTGGCGAAGTTTTCGGATCTGAAATTGTTACATGACGAAGATTAAATATCCAGGTACCTTGTTTCCAAATGACAACCTCTAATTCGTTTTACTTTGTGATTTATGATCTGTGCAATATAGGGTTTCTGCCTCTTCCAGATCTGAGTCAAAATAAGGTGACCTTGGGAAAAAGGTCATACCTTGGGCTAGGAAGCTCCAAATGAAATTTCGTAAAAAGTGACAGGTACTACACAGACTGTACTATCTCAAAAAACTTTTGCAGAGGCCGAAGTTGAACCAGTGACACGTGGCACGCCGTACAAGTGCGCTCTCCTGTGTTATCCCATAAACAGGTCACGTTGCGACACTTGGCATAATTCTCTCTCAGAAAGTCCAATTGAGGTCAGACCTGTCAGGATGGAAATATAACTGGCCGAGCTATCTCAGGAAATTTTTTCATAGGCCTAAGTTCAAACAGTGACACGTGGCACGCCGTACAAGTTCGCTCTCTTGTATTATCCAAAAACCGGTCACGTTGCGACACTTGGCATAAGTCTCTCTCAGAGAATCCAATTGAGGTCAGACCTATCAGGATGGAAAGATAACAGGTCAGGATATCTCAGAAAACATTTTCAGACCCTGTGGATCGAAAAGTTCAGAGTTACACTAGAAACAATCAGGTACATATTTCTGTCAAAACAGAATTATTTTTGAGTACCTTCATTCATGGCTTCCGGAATTTAGGGCTTTGGAGAAAGTTGAAATTTTTGTAATCGGAGACCACGGATGGATTCTACTCATAAAAATATAAATTTAGAGACCAAGATCAGAATTTTTGGTTGGGAAGAAGGCCGGGCTTGATCAAACCCTAGTTTGGGACTTTGATCAGAAAAGTGGAAAATTAGGGCTTCTATAAAAATGGGAATTTTTTAAATCTGTGACCATGGCTGGAAGCTCCTCAGAAAAATAGAAGCTTAGAGCTTTGAATCAAACCTTTTGATCGGGCAGAAGAGTGGGCTTCATCAAACCCCAGTTCAGGGTCATGTCCAGTGAATCTGGAAGTTTCAATGGCAAAATTGAGGAGTGAAACTTTGCAGTTTTCAAATTCTAAATATACTAACTTGATCAGCTCATCAAGGGGCATATTTCTATCCTTTCGGAAGTTTGAAATTCAAAGTTTGAATTTTTGGGGTTTCTCTGACAAACCCATATCTAGCTCCAGTCCCAGTTCTTGTAATTCAAGTGGATTGTGTTAATCCTAGAAGAAGATGGATTGGTCACTTGCATAAGTGAAGAAGTTCCTGTTTTAGAGGGAGATGAGGCTAAGGCCTTACATAAGAAGATTTCAAGCGATCTCGACAGGTATGACTCATCGAGGTATGTTTCGATATTTGTTCATGATTAAGTTTATGGTATGTTTGTCTTTATGTTATTACGATTAAGTAAAATTTTGTTTTTAGATTTGTCGTATCACCTTAACAAAATTATGAATGCATGATAGAAGATATTCATTGGTTAGGGTGTTGACACTTATGGTTGTACTAATGCATTATGGTGTTGTATAAGGTTTATGTTGTCTACTAACATGAAAGGTACACCAAGAAAGACAAATCATGTTCTTCTTCAATAATGTATGATCATGGTGACATGAAGACAAGGATTCATCCATTGTCATGGATCACATAGAAGATCTACTCTCAAGGTATGTATAACTTGTTTATACAATAGTTAACTTATGAGACATACAGGTTACTAGCACAAGTCATTGAAGAAGAACAAGAAGACATCATGTGAGTATGTTAGACATAAATAGCTAGCATGCTAATCCAGGTATGTTTTTCCTATATCAAGCTAGAATCCTACCTTGTGTTACGATCTTATACTGTTGTTGATAATGATTATTCATGAAGTCATAGGTTTGAATAATCATGGTTGTATGCATATTATGTTTCTTACCATAATTGATGATATGACTAACCAGAAGAATCATGAAGGTATAGGTTTGAATAATCACAGGTTTTTTGCATATTATATCTCTTATCTTGATTGATGATTCAACTAACCTGAAGAGTCATAGGTTTGAATAATTACAGGTTTAGACATGTTATGCTTCTTATGATTTGACTAACCATAAGAATCCTACATAAACCTTGAATGCTAGTGCTTATTATTTCTGTTTGAAATGATCATGACTATACATGCTTGAGATTATTGTGTTTTAATAATATACTAATGAATGTATGATTTTATATGAGATCACAAGGATAACACAATCATGATACTAATAAGCATGCATAGGGACCAAGGATGAATATGAGTTCAAAAACAGGTAATCCAGGAAGAAAAGATCAAGAGGGAGCACACTCCAGTTGTTCCTGCAAGAAAGCAAAGGAACACACTTCAATAGTTTCTGCAAGGATGCAGATATTCAGAGGGAGTTGACCATCTTTCCACAACAGAAAGGTGTAGAAGAAGCTACTTCAAATTAGGACTCCAGCAGCTCCTGTAAGGAAGCAAAGACTCAGAGGGAGTCCACCCAACGAATAAAGAAATATAAGTATTTTAATCATCATTTCTTGCATATTTGTCTGTTTAAATAAAATTGTTCAATGATGTATATGCTCATGTTCCTAGACTTAGGATATGTATTGTGCATATTAGAATAATTGCATTGATGAACAGTATACTACTAATATACATGGGTAAGTGGCCTATGGCACTGTACAACATTCCATTGCTACTTATCTAGAATGAAACCTCTTTGCTGACATGTTGGGAGTTGTGCACACTCTGAACAATGTTCTGGTAGAGATTGGAAGGCATCTAGAAAGTTACGGAATATGGATAAATGTTGTATTGAAGCATTGGATAAGATAATTGCATGACTGTATGACATACTTATTTATGTGTAAGAATTTGTTCTGAAAACTATGAGATGTTTTCTAATCATGCAATTTAACTTGTTGTGTAGGAAATATCGTATTCCATCACCTACAAAAGAAGAACTATAACATTTGTTTAGCAACAAAATTATCTATTGAAGATATTGAAGTTCCCAGGATACGGGAAGAATGCCATGATCCGTCGATCATGAAGAACGATGTTTGGGATGCGGTCCCAAGAGCTGAAGGGAAGTCTGTTGTGACTTCCAAATGGAACTATCAGATCAAGCATGTTGCAGATGGCAGCATAGAGAAATATAAAAGTGATGAAATAGAAGATACACCAGATGGATTCAAGACAACTTCCTTGAATGGTGTAGTTGAAGAAGAAGTGTATGTGGAGCAGCCACTTGGTTCTGAGACACATGATAGGAAATCATATATGTGCAGAACTTGGTATGGTGAAGATAGATTGATTGCCGACACGCAGCGGAAGCTTACTACCAAGTTAGAGATGAAGAACTTGGGGATGATGCACTATTTGTTTTTGGCATGGAGGTGTGGCAGAGTGCAGAAGGAATCTTCCTTGGACAAGGGAAGTATGCAGTAAAGATCCTAAAGAGGTTCGGGATGATGGATTGCAAGGCCATGGCCACACCTATGGCATCGAATATGAAGCTTCTATGTGATGCTTCATCTGAGCTGGTTGATGTCTCTATGTATCGTCAGATGATTGGGTCATTGATGTACCTGACGAACACGAGACCAGACATTTGCTTTGCTGTGAACACATTGAGCCAATTCCTGACGGATCCGAGGAGTGTTCACCTGGTTGCTGTAAAGCATGTTCTGAGGTACCTGAAGGGTACAGTGGATTATGGGCTCAAGTATGAGGTGAATCAAAAGTTTAACCTGCAGGGTTATGTTGATTCAGATTGGGATGGCAGTGTTGCAGACAGGAAGAGCACATCTGGGTGTTGCTTCATTATGGGATTAGGTGTGATCTCATGGTTTAGCAAGAAGCAGTCTTGCGTGGCACTGAGTACAAGTGAGGCAAAGTATGTTGCAGCCTGTTCAGCTAGTTGTGAGGCAGTATGGCTACGGATGCTACTGTCTAAGTTATTTGATCTCCCGTTGGAGGCTACTGGTATCTTCTGTGATAACCAGAGTTGTGCGAAGCTGTCCGACAACCCAGTGCTTCATGACAGGTCGAAACACATAGAAATCAAATATCACTATATCAGGGATATGGTGCAGAGAGGAGTTGTGAAGCTCCTGTATGTTGCGACAGATGAGCAAATTGTAGATGTGCTGACGAAGCCACTAGCCAGGGTGAAGTTCAAGTACTTCAGAGAGAGGCTTGGCGTGCTTCAGATCGAGGATACTTCGAGGAAGAAGTGATGGACACATTTGCTGAAGCCATTCCAAGCATGTTGGAAGGGAAACTCTTCACATGGCTGTGGATGTAAGCGCTAGATGATGAGCATCAGGATGATGTTCTGGCTTCTGCTTGGATATGATCAGTTGGATCATTATATGTATATATGTATGCATCATGTTGGATGCTAGATATGATCAGTTGGATCATTTATGTATGTATGCATCATGTTGGATGCTGATGGATACATTGTGTGGATCATGTATCTTTGTATGATCAGGTAGATCATGTATGCTGATGGATACACTGTGTGGATCATGTATCTTTGTATGATCAGGTAGATCATGTATGATTGATGTATACATTGTGTGGATCATGTATCTATGTATGTATCAGGTGGATACTTGGTGTGCATCAGATGGATGCATTGTATGATCAGGATGATCGTGGATGACGAGCTTCTCCAGATGACATGCAACAGGATGTTGCAGTGATGATGATCAGGATGATCATGTGTACATCAGGATGATGTTTGATGAGTATCAGATGATACTTTGTGGTCGTGGATCAGGTTGTGCAGGTAAGCATGTAATTTGTGCCCTGGGAGATTTGCAAATGTTCTTTCGAGGTTTTGCCTATGGCATGTAATTCGGTGCCCTAGGAGATCTGGAAAATGCTCTTGCGAGGTTTTTCTTGGGAGGACATGTAATTTGTGCTCTGGGAGATCTACAGATAGTCTTTCGAGGTTTTTCCTATGGCATGTAATTTGGTGCCCTGGGATATCTGGCAGATGCTCTTGCGAGGTTTTGTCCTATGGCATGTAATTTGCTCCTAGGAGATCTGGACAAGATGAAAAAGGCCTCAGATGCTTCAGCCAGGTTTTGCCATGACCACATGTAATTTTCTCCTGGGAGATCTGGACAGGATGAAAAAGGCCTCAGATGCTTCAGCCAGGTTTTGTGGTGAGATCACATGTAATGTGCTCCTGGGAGATCTGACAGGTAGAGCCGCGTGCTTGTAACATCCTGGGAAGCTTCAGCTAGGTTTTGTGATGGGTCACATGTAATGTGCTCCTGGGAGATCCTACAGGTAGAGCTGTGTGCTCGTAATAGCCTGGGATGTTGCAGCCAGGTTTTGTGACACACGTAATAAGTCCTGAGGATTCCACAGTATTGCCAGTGATGATGAAGACCTGCAGGTGGTGGGCCTACATCAAGTATGAAAAAGGACTGGCTCTGTAGAACTTCCTATGATGAGTAGATTCAGAGATTGTTTGAGATAGCAGCAGCAGTGACGATGATGATGATGACTCGATGACAATTATCCAGTGACGATGATCCAGAGAAGATGACTTGTGCTAGAAGAACTGTGCTGAGAAATACCTTCCTAGTTAAGAGGGAGTGTTGATGTATATGTAACTTCGGAATGTATTTCTCATATATGTATATTGTATTCCTATCGAGATGTTATTATTCCTCTATATGGAAGTGTCGTCATTTATATTGTAAGTGTCGTAACTTATATTTGATGGGTTATTAGACCACCTTGTTTGGGGTCGGCCCTGTATAAGTCATGTGGGCCAAAGGGTTATTAGACCACCCTATTGGGGGTCAGCCATGTGGGTCAAAGGGTTATTAGACCACCCTATTGGGGGTTGGCTCAGTCAGCATTATGTTATGTGGTTAAGTTCGAGCCTACATGAGTTAGGTAAAAAAGGCAAGTCAAGTCAAGTATAAATAGAGTGCGGGAGGCACTCGATTTACTCACTGACTTCTCACTCATGCACTCAAGGAGGAGTGGCGCACTTATGGAGGAGGAGGATCTGCTGCTACGTTATGTCTATCTCTCATGGTTGTATCATTGCTCTATCTATCTCTTAGGAAGTTATTGGGGTTTTTCACCTTTATGGTTTTCCCCAAGTAAATCTTTGTGTCTCTTGTGTGCTTGCATTATTGTCTCCATGATTGATATGCTGTAGATATGCTGTACATGTTGTTCTCTCAGTTAAGATCCTAGATCAGATTGAAGTAAATTCTGAAAATTTAACACCTAAAACTTGTACAACTCCCTATTTTCCAACCAGAACTGCAAGAATCCCTGGATTGAGATAGACACTCTTTATGTAAATCCATAGTGATTGTGTAACATACCCCTTTACTGAAACATTTTATGTTTGAAGAAAACATTATCTTAACTTTTATTGTAAAGTTTTATATTTGGCCAAGTGGCCAAGGATGACTATAATTGCACAATATTATTATTTAAATAAATAAAATAGGAGACACTCACCCAAAGAGACTGTTGAAAGAGTGTTTACTGACCCACTAGGTGGAATGGAATCTGGGGTAGAAAGCAATGGAAAAGTGGCAGCATCATGAACTCAGTAACTAGCTGTTGTTATGGGACAACTCCCTTAAATTGTGGCCATAGTGCCCTGAAAGATGGGACTAGGGCTTTAGGCTCATTTATTTAGAAATTGACCACTAAAGACCTAGGAATCTTTATAAAGCCATCAAATTGGGTAGAAGCTCACACTTTTTCTGACAAGAAAATTTACCTTGTGGTTCTGTTTTATGCACACAAGAGATTCGATGAGGGGAAGCTATGTTTTGAGTTGTAGTGTAAGTCTGTTCCACTTCTGTTAAGTGCAGAGTTACTGCTGAGTGCAGAAAGTTATTTCCTGCTTAGGGCAGAGGTTTGAGGTGTATGGAAAGTCTCCATTGATTGCTGGAAATACAACCTGAGTGCCTTGCTTCTACACAGAGTCTTCTACCTAGTGGTTCAGTAAACAGGCTCTGGGGTCCTAAGGAGCAAGTGACATTGGTTGCTTCTTCTGGAAAAGGTTGGGAGTAATAGGCCTCTTTGGGTGTTTTTCCACCCTATCTACAGTTGCAGGTTCTACTTGATATTTCATTTCCTAAGTAGTTATAATTTATTTATGTAGATGTTAAGTTAGTATTCATCAGTTAAAGATTGAAAATGCAGAAGTAAATGTTTGATTTTTTTATATATTCATGATCTTGTAGACTGTTGAATAAATATATGAATTGATAGGATTAATGCCTTCCCTGCATTTTTCCACATACTATTTTTTGTACCATACTCTAGTACAGGGAAGGGAGATTAAAATAGATAAATGATATGCATGAGCATAATAAATGAATAGACTAATTATGTTATAATTCCCATATTTTCTTATTTGTTTACAAACTGTACAATTACATATCTCATATATCAGTTATGGAAGAATTCAATGTTTACTATTTTATTTAAGTAATTTAATTCAAAACAGCCGCAGCAAAAGAAGTGAAATTTCATAAACATTCCATTGTCCTGTACAAAACCTAAAGTTCTGTTTTAGGTTAATTTAGTCCTTGTAGATAGATGAATACTATACATTTACTTACTATATTTATGTCGATTTCCTTATTCAAAAATGTTTAAACATTATGCAAATTTAGATACTATCAGAATACAAATATTTACTATGACTTACCATTATTATTCACAAATATAACCAATTGTATAGAAGGTTAAAGATCTACATACATAACATACAAGGATAGTATATCATTATTGTTATAAATCAGAAACACGTAGAATTAATTTATATATTCTAGACTTTTGTCCTAGACCTTAGCAATTCTCAATAAACATAGAAAAATGTTTTTTCTTCTCTTTTTACTTTGAAAACAGTCGAACAAAGAAGGACCTTGAAATTTTTACAAACAACACAAATTTTCGCAGACGAAGGTTCCCAAGTCTCATCCCTAACTAGATACAACATAACCTTATAGTTAAACCCTTTGTCTTTTGAATAAATCAAATAGATTTCCACGACAGAGATCGAATTTACAGAGGCGGCTCATACATAATATTTTTGGGTTCTAAACCCTCATCATCTCTATAATTACAATGTATCAACACTAGTAACCAAAACCCTTTTTAAACATAAACTTCACAAAACAGAGTTTCAACTAAGGCACTATGCCTTGTATTTTATTTATACATATGCAGTCACATCCTGTACAGTTGTGATCATAACACAGGAAATATTATTGACGAAAGGACCTTAGCCTTTAAACTTTAAACAACCTTTCTTTTGCAGAACAAGCTTGGGTAATAAACCGAGCTCTAAATAAACTAAAAATAGACATTTCACAATAGAAAAATTAACTACTCATCAATATTATTCATTTATATAAAAAAAATGGTTTTGAAACTTTAGTTCGAAGAACCAAGCCATTTGGCTCTCAACACTTGAACATTTCAACATCACAGACACGCACAGAACCAAGGGATTAAGGCCCTAAATAGTTTAATAACCCACACAGTAAAACGAAGTTAGACATTAGGGTTTAAAGTTGCAAAACGACGCATTTTGGCTCTCGTCCATTAACAATTTACATCTACAGTATAAAAACACAAAGACCGAAAAACCTTCTTATTCATCCAAATAGTCAAGGGTTAAACCCTTACGAACAGGTGTTACATTTGACATACAGTAGACACTGTAGAGTACACCATCAAGGTAGGTTGAGGATTCAATTCTCCCTACGCATGCTTCAAAGCTTATAAGCATTACAACAATGACCACACCTTCATCCAAACAGTAAAATCGAAAGCTCTGGCTACAAACCAAACATGGCCAATAGTTGCCAGGAGAAACCTACAGGAGTAACCACCGAGACTTACCGTTGTTCAAGCATTAGTTCCCACATAGCTTGAACATAGAAACCTATAGATAGGAATCACCTTCCATTAACACAGAGGATGGTTAAAAGTATTTCTAATCTTAAACATTACTGAAAACTGCAATAATATGAAGTTTCAATGAGGACATTACCTTTTTATTTTAAAACCGAGGCTTGAAATTGACATTTCCTGCAAACAACGTTGAATCCAAAGACACTCAAATCACTATGATGAATGCAGTAATACTTCCCACAGTTTTGGCACGGCTCTTAAACCCTAGAATTAGCAAACTTCCCTTACAGGTCGTGGTATCGAACCCGAGGAAGGAGTTCTCCAAACTCAGCTTCGAAACCCTAAAGAACCAAAGGCCTGTCAGCCACACTACACCCCACTCATTTCAAATGAATTCCAAAGTTCATCACTTCGTCGAGGTAAACCAAGGATCATTAGGGTTACACTGTTACCAAGACTTACCACGTGAAGACAGCTACAATGTATTCCAACGAGCATTCCACCGACAACACTTTCATGTGCATATCTACCACCAGTACGATAACATGCCAACGAACCATGCAACCACGATATCATTCGGGTAACTCTTGGCTTTACATTATAGTATGGGATACCATTTAATAAAACCACCATACCATTTTCTCCAAGTGCAATACCTTTACACGATAACCAAGTATAAAGTTTCGACCATCGCCATGTAATCCTGCAACAATAGTATAATGGTTACATATTATCATTAATACCTTTTATTTCATAGTAAAGTTGCCAACCTTGCATTTAGTAGATTATTATCAAAACCCTCATGTATTGTAATAAGACCATAAAAAGCACATAGCGCAACCATATCATAAAATATTGATACCATGTGCTAAGTGGTGATATTATTTATAATATCAACCTAGAAGAAATGCAAATAGCAATAATATTAATGAAAGATACTATTACTAGATTAGCCATTGCATAGTTTAGTAGAATGCATAGAATGTATAATAACATCAAACCCATGTTTAAATATAAAAATGCATACGATCAAATGAAACACACAGAACTAAATCAAGGATATGATTCTCGTATCCTAAACACTTGAATACTTATTATAATTCCTTTAAGTAGGTTTTAAATATTGTTTTGATGCGCCACGTTAGGTTAATAAAATAACATAGAAGCCGAGAGTAGAGTATGATACAATAAAGTTATTTCTAGACTAATCTAATATAGTTATATAGATGAAGCAATGATTAAAGCAAATCTCACCCTGAAAAGCTTCACAAGTTATTCTAATTCTCTTTTAAAAACTTGAAATCTATTTGACGAGATTGAGGATCTCCGTAGTTTTCACTTTCAAAACATTATTACTCTCTTACCTATAATCTGCATCAAGAACGTTCAAATGCTTTAGCTAATAGCTAAGTAAGCCTCAGGGTGCCCATAGGACCCCTTCATCATCAAAAGAAGAACACACAGTTAGCACATTTAAACCATAGCAAGTAAAAGTATAGATCATTGATATCAATTCATAACTAGTCTAGGTTGCACATTTTTACATTTAACATACATCGTAAATCAATACATATCCATGATAGTCACAACATTCTATTACAGCATGTCGATTAAATGAACAAACAAGCATATAATATATTTCCGCACAGTAAGTACAACATATAATGCTACGTTGAAAAAAATTTAAAATTTTGTGAATTTTTGGGATGTTACATGTGTTATCAGAGCGTGAGTTCAAACTCTAGGCTTGAAATAGGCTCACGCACACAAAATAGAAAATTTTGTTACTAACATTTATTTAAATTTGTTTCTGTACATAATAGCTTGACGTTTAATTTGCAAGTATGGACATACCGGAGGAATCAGCAGAGGACAGATCTCCTCATAATGAACGTAATAATAACGAACAAAAAAATATTAATGAAGAAATCTACGTAGAACTTAATGATCAATCATCTGAATTGTTGCGTACTGTTAAGGATTTAAAAATTGAAATAAGAAGTGTTAAGGAAGAAAATGAAAGAATCTTAAGAGCAAAAGAGGAATTAAATCAAATTCTGTTGGAAAAGTACCATCAAGATGAAGAAGATAAGAGAACAGAAGTAAAGACTGAATCTGGAACAATGTCCTACAAACACAGAGATAAGAAAGCTAAATACTAAAAAACTGAAAGTAACTCTTCTTCTTCTGAATCTGATGATAGAACTTATCACAGAAAATATAGTTCTGATCAGGACAACAGTGACAGTGGCTATGGTCCTAAGAAGAGACGTAAAAATTATGAACAAATTTCAGGAGAGTTTAAAAAGATAAAACCTCCAACTTTTAATGGCGAAAATGAAAAGGGAGAGGCAGCTGAAGCATGCCTGTCTGAAATGAAGAAGTATTTTCAGTTTTATAACTACTCATCTCAATTAAAATCTACGATGGCCATATACAATCTGACCGGAAGGGCAGAAATTTGGTGGCAAGATGTCAAAAGAGTTAAAAATCTTAAGGACAAGAACATAAAATGGAGTGAATTTAAGAACATGTTTAAGAAAAAGTTTTTATCCGAGTAGTACTACGAAGATAAGTCAAAATAATTTTATGATTTAAAGATGGGTTCAATGACCATGAAGGAGTTATGCAACAAATTTCTCAGCTTGTTAATGTATGTACCTTACCTAGATGAAGAAAAAGCTAAGATACAAAGGTTTCTAAGTTGTTTACCCTTACACATAAATGACAGAATTGAGTACAATAACCCTTCAGCTGTTGAAGAAGCCATGAGGAATGCTAATTTCTGTTTTGAACGGAATAAGAGAAGAGAAGGTGTATCGAGTTGGAGGAATAATAAATCAAGTAATTATGAGCATAAAAAGAAAAATTTAATTTTAAGAATTACGGAAATAATCAAAATTTCAATAACATAAATTTTCAGAATCATAATAATTACAGAGGTAATGCACCACATAATTTTACTGCTACAAGGAATGTGCCTAATAGAAATAACAACATTAATAATAACACCAAAAATGTTGAACAAAGGCCACCTTTGAAGTGTTATGATTGCGGTGGACCACATACTCGAGCTTAATGTCCACACAACAGAAAGACAATCAGCAACATTCACACCATACAAGCAGAACCGACAGTTGGTGATGTAGCAAGAGAAATGCCCAGGGTAAATGCAGCACTGGAAAATCGACAAGCAGACCATCAAACTTCTATGGTCAAAATCGAAGGTATGATACAAAACATATCTATTTCAATTTTAATAGATCCAGGTGCAAGTTTCAGTTACATTTCACCTGATTTAGTGAAAAGTTGCAAGTTAAAGGTAGAAAAATTTGATAATTCATGGTTAGTTCAGCTAGCAACAGGCACTAAAAGAAAACTTACCGAATTTGATAGAAGTTGTGATGTACTTATGAGTTAGTTGAAAATGCAAGTTAATTTGAATGTTTTGCCATTAGGGTCATATGATGTGTTAATTGGCATGAACTCACTTGAACAACATAGAGTATTACTTAACTGTTATGAAAAATCTTTTACTTGTTTGAATAATGAAGGTAATACTGAAACAGTAAAAGGAATTCCTAGAAAAACATCTGTAAGACAAATTTCTACTTTACAAGTAAAGAGAGCTGTAAGAAAGGGCTGCAAAATGTTTGCTGTGAATGTGATTAATGAAGAAGATAAGATAGAACTGGAAGACATACCTATTCTTAGGGACTTTTCTAACGTATTCCCAGAAGAAATTCCAGGACTACCTCCAAAAAGAGAACTTGATTTCACCATTGAGTTAGTACTGGGTGCGGTACCAAACTCAAAGGCTCCCTACAGAATGAATATTCTGGAGTTAAATGAACTAAAATCTCAGCTAAAAGAATTAATAGATAAAAACTACATAAGGCCTAGTGTGTCTCCTTGGGGAGCACCAGTTATCTTTGTTAAAAAGAAGGACGATACCATGCGACTGTGCATAGATTACCGTCAACTTAATAAAATGGCAATTAAAAATCAATATCCCTTACCCCCCATTGACGATCTATTCGATCAGCTACGCAGAGCAGAGATATTCACTAAAATTGATTTAAGGTCTGGATATCATCAAGTTAGAATAAAGGATGAAGACATTTTCAAAACTACTTTCAGAACTTGTTATGGGCACTACAAGTTCGTATTTATGCCTTTTGGGCTAACTAACGCACCGGCAGTGTTCATGTGCTTAATGAATAATGTTCTGCATAAGTACTTAGATAATTTTGTAATTGTGTTCATTGATGATATTCTTATCTATTCAAAAACTAAAGAAGAGCATGATGGACATTTAAGAATAATTCTGCAAGTGTTAAGAGAACATCATCTTTATGCTAAGTTCAGTAAATGTGACTTTTATAAAGATAAAATACAGTACTTAGGTCACATAATCTCTAAAGATGGAATTTCTGTCGACCCAGATAAAATAAGAGCAATTAATGAGTGGCCTATCCCTAAAGACGTAACTAATGTATGGTCATTTATGGGAATAACGGGTTACTACAGAAAGTTTATTGAAGGATTCTCTAGAATTGCGAATCCCATAACTTCTTTGCAAAATAAGGGAAAGAAATTCGTTTGGGATAAAAAATGCGAAGAAAGTTTTAAGAAGTTAAAAGAGTTATTAACAACAACACCTATATTAAAAATTGTTGATCCTAACAAAGACTTCACTGTATGCACTGATGCGTGCAACGATGGACTTGGTGGGGTCTTAACTCGAGAAGGACATGCTATTGCTTATGAGTCTAGAAAGTTAAAAATCCATGAAAAGAATTACCCAACTTACGATCTAGAGCTGGAAGCCGTGATACATGCACTGAAAATGTGGCACCATCATTTGATTGGAAGAAAGTTCACACTAATGACGGATAATAAAGGCTTAAAATACTTGTTGGATCAAACAAATCTTAACGCGAGGTAAGCTAGGTGGCTAGATTTCCTTAGCAAGTATGCTTTCGAAATTCAACACATTAAGGGTAAAAAAAACAAAGTTGTTGATGCCTTGAGTAGAAATGCCAAATTAAGTTTTGTGGCAGCAATTAGCACATTTAAGACAGATCTGGAAAATCAGATCGAAGAAGGAATTAAGCAAGATGAAAATTATCAAAAATTGCATGATAAAGTTGCTGAAAATTTATCTGAAAATTTAATAACAGATTACGAAAATTAATGAAAAGGGCTTAATGACTTATAAAAATAGAATTTATGTACCTAATGTGTCAAAAGTTACGCTGTTGATTTTGGATGAATTTCATAAAAGTCCTTATTAAGGACACCCTGGTTTTCAGAAAATGATAACTATGTTAAGAAATGATTACTTTTGGATAAAGAATGAAGTGGTTGAATACATAGCTAGGTGTTTTGAATGTCAGAGAATTAAGGATGAACATCAACAATCAGCTGGCCTATTGCAGCCATTGCCAATTCCGGAATGGAAATGGAAAATTATAAGTATTGATTTTATTATAGGTTTACCTAAGAACCAGAAACACAAAATGACTCAATAATGGTAGTTGTGGATAAACTTAGTAAATCTGCTCATTTTATTCTTGTTAAGACTACTTTCAAAGCTGCTAACATTGCAGATGTGTTTATGAAGCAAATCTTTCGCTTACATGGGATTCCAAAGGTAATTATTTCTGACCGAGACTCCAAGTTTACTGGAAATTTCTGGACAACATTGTTTAAGGGTTTAAATACTAAATTAAATTTCCATGCTTCTTTCCATCCACAAACTAACGGACAGACTAAAAGGATTAATCAGATTTTAGAAGACATGTTAAAAATGTATGTTAAAGATCAACCAACTAAGTGGGAAGACTATTTGCATTCCGTTGAATTTGCATACAATAATCCTTATCAAGCATCTGCTAGACTTAGTCCATTTGAGATTTTGTATGGAAGGAAATGTTGTACTCCTATTTCTTGGGATAACCCTGTTGACAGATTAATGTTAAAACAAGATTTGTTAAAAGAGTTGGAGCTAACTGTGAAACAAGTACAAGGCAACTTAAAAGTTGCACAAGATAGACAAAAAAGTTATGCAGACCTGAAACACACTGAAAGAGAATTTCAGGTTGGAGATCATGTCTTTGTAAAGGTAAAACCCAATAAAAGTTCTTTTAAGCTTGAGAGTTGTGATAAACTAGCACTAAGGTATTGTGGACCATTTGAAGTCCTATCAAGGATTGGACCGGTTGCATATCAGTTGGCTCTGCCATCTAATTTAAGAATCCATAATGTTTTTCACATTTCTGTTTTAAAGAAGTATGTGCATGATGCTACTCATGTGCTGAATTGGAATGACATACAGGTGGAACCTGAAGGAGATTTTCAGGTGGAACCGGACTGTATTCTCAACATGAGGGAAATTATGCTCCGGAATCATACCATAGGGCAGGTAAAGGTGCAATGGAAGCACCTTAGCCCTAATGAAGCTACCTAGGAACTGGAAAGTAACATGCAGGCATCATATCCAGTTCTATTCTAGGGAGGCTCTGATGAAGAATAAGCAACATCGAGGGCGATGTTGAGCTTAAGTGAGGGTGTTTGTAACACACCCCTTTACTAGAAACATTTTATGTTTGAAGAAAACATTATCTTAACTTTTATTGTAAAATTTTATATTTGGCCAAGTGGCCAAGGATGACTGTAATTGCACAATATTAATATTTAAATAAATAAAATAGGAGACACTCACCCAAAGAGACTGTTAAAAGAGTGTTTACTGACCCACTAGGTGGAATGGAATCTGGGGTAGAAGGAAATGGACAAGTGGTAGCATCATGAACTCAGTAACTAACTGTTGTTATGGGACAACTCCCTTAAATTGTGGTCATAGTGCCCTGAAAGATGGAACTAGAGCTTGAAGCTCATTTATTTAGAAACTGACCACTAAAGACCTAGGCATCTTTATAAAGCCATTGAATTGAGCAGAAGCTAACACTTTTTTCGACGAGAAAATTTACCTTGTTGTTTTTCTATATGCACACAAGAGATTCGATGAGGGGAAGCTATGTTTTGAGTTGTACTGTAAGTCTGTTCCACTTCTGCTAAGTGCAGAAAGTTATTTCCTACTTCGGGAATAGGTTTGAGGTGTATGGCAAGTCTCCATTGATTGCTGGAAATACAAACTAAGTGCCTTGCTTCTACACAGAGTCTTTTACCTAGTGGTTTAGTAAACAAGCTCGGGGGTCCTAAGGAGCAAGTGACATTGGCTGCTTCTTCTGGAAAAGGTTGGGAGGAACAGGCCTCTTCGGGTGTTTCTCCACCCTATCTGCAGTTGCAGATTCTACTTGCTATTTCATTTCCTAAGTAGTTATAATTTATTTCTGTAGATGTTAAGTTAGTATTAATCAGTTAAAGATTGATAATGCATAAGTAAATGTTTGATTTACTGATATATTCATGATCCTGTAGACTACTGAATAAATATATGAATTGATAGGATTAATGCCTTCCCTTCATTTTTCCACATACTATTTTCTGTACCATACTCTAATACAGGGAAGGGCGATTAAAATAGATAAATGATATGCATGAGCATAATAAATGAATAGACTAATTCTGTTATAATTTCCATATTTTCTTATTTGTTTTCAAACTGTAAATTTACATATCTCATATATCAGTTATGGAAGAATTCAATGTTTACTATTTTATTTAAGTAATTTAATAGAAAAAAGTCGCATCAAAAGAAGTGAAATTTCATAAACATTCCATTGTCTTGTACAAAGCCTAAAGTTCTGTTTTAGGTTAATTTAGTCCTTGTAGAGAGACGAATACTATACATTTACTTACTATATTTCTGA
This sequence comes from Larix kaempferi, assembly GCA_027924585.1. Taxonomy (NCBI): domain Eukaryota; kingdom Viridiplantae; phylum Streptophyta; class Pinopsida; order Pinales; family Pinaceae; genus Larix; species Larix kaempferi. The sequence goes on along the minus strand of BSBM01000103.1, from coordinate 14,088,007 downwards.
TGATTTCCTTATTAAAAAATACTTAAACATTATGCAAATTTAGATACTAGCAGAATCAAAATATTTACTACGACTTACCATTATTATTCACAAATCTAACCAATTGTATAGAAGGTTAAAGATCTACATACATAGCATACAAGGATCAGAAACATGTAGAATTAATTTATATATTCTAGACTTTTGTCTTAGACCTTAGCAATTCTCAATAACCATAGAAAAATGTTTTTTCTTCTCTTTTTACTTTGAAAACAGTCAAATGAAGAAGGATCTTGAAATTTTTACAAAGAACACAATTTTTGCAGACGAAGGTTCCCAAGTCTCATCCCTAACTAGATGCAACACAACCTTATAGTTAAACCCTTCGTCTTTTGAGTAAATCAAATAGATTTCCACGATAGAGATCGACTTTACAGAGGCGGTTCATACATAATATTTATGGGTTCGAAACCCTCATCATCTCTATAATTACAATGTATCAACACTAGTAACCAAAATCCTTTTTAAACATAGACTTCACAAAACAGAGTTTCGACTAAGGCACTATGCCTTATATTTTATTTATACATATGCAGTCACATCATGTACAGTTGTTATCATAACACAGGAAATATTATTGACGAAAGGACCTTAGCCTTTAAACTTTAAATAGTCGCTCTTTTGCAGAACAAGCCTGGGGTAATAAACTGAGCTATAAACAAAACAAAAATAGACATGTCACAATAGAAAAATTAACAACTCATCGATATTATTCATTTATATAAACAAAACTGGTTTTGAAACTTTAGTTCGAAGAACAAAGCCTTTCGGCTCTCAACACTTGAACATTTCATCATCATAGTCATGCAAAAAACCAAGGGCTCAAGGCCGTAAACAGTTGAATAACCCACACAGTAAAATGAAGTTAGACATTAGGGTTTAAAGTTGCAAAATGAGGCATTTTGGCTCTTGGCCATTAACAATTTACATATACAGTATAAAAACACATAGACCGAAAAACCTTCTCATTCATCCAAATAGTTGAGGGTTAAACCCTTATGAACAAGTGTTACATTTGACATACAGTAAACACTGTAGAGTACACCATCAAGGTAGGTCGAGGATTCAATCCTCCCTATGCATGCTTCAAAGCTTAAAAGCATTACAACAGCGACCGCACCTTCAGCCAAACAGTAAAATCGAAAGCTCTAGCTACAAACCAAACACGGCAAACAGTTTCCAGGAGAAACCTACAGGAGGAACCACCGAGACTTACCATTTTTCAAGTAGTAGTTCCCACATAGCTTGAATGTAGAAACCTGTAGATAGGAATCACCTACCATTAACACAGAGGATGGTTAAAAGTAGTTCTAAGCTTAAACATTACTGAAAACTGCAATAATACAAAGTTTCAACAAGGACATTACCTTTTTATTTTAAAACCGAGGCTTGAAATCCACATTTCCTACAAACAGAGTTGAATCCAGAGACACTCAAATCACTATGATGAATGTAGCAATACATTCCACAGTTTTGGATCGGTTCTTAAACCCTGAAAGTAGCAAACTGCCCTTACAGGTCGTGGTATCGAACCTGAGGAAGGAGTCCTCCAAACCGAGCTTCGAAACCCTAAAGAACCGCAGGCCTCTCGGCCACACTACACCCCACTCCTTGCAACTTAAAGCCAAAGTTCATCACTTCGTCGAGGTAAACCAAGGATCGTTAGGGTTACACTGTTACCAAGACTTACCACGTGAATACAGCCATGATGGATGCCAACGATCATTCCACCGACAACACTTTTAATACACTTTAATGTGCATATCTACCACCAGTATGTTAACATGCCAACGAACCATGCAACCGCGATATCATTTGGGTAACTCTTGGCTTTACATTATAGTATGGGATACCATTTAATAAAACCATCATACCATTTTTTCCAAGCGTAATACCTTTACACGATAACCAAGTCTAAAGTTTCAACCATCACCATGGAATCCTGCAACAATAGTATAATGGTTACATATTATCATTAATACCTTTTATTTCATAGTAAAGTTGCCAACCTTGCATTTAGTAGATTATTATCGAAACCCTCGTGTATTGTAATAAGACCATAAAAAGCACATAGCGCAACCATATCATAAACTATTGACAGCATGTGCTAAGTGGTTATATTATTTATAATATCAACCTAGAAGAAATGCAAATAGCAATATTATTAATGAAAGGTACTATTACTAGATGAGCCATTGCATAGTTTAGTAGAATGCTTAGAATGTATAATAACATCAAACCCATGTTTAAATATAAAATGCAAAGGATCAAATGAAATACACAGAACTAAATCAAGGATATTCTAAACTTAGGATATGATCCTCGTATCCTAAACACTTGAATACTTATTATAATTCCTTTAAGTAGGTTTTAAATATTGTTTTGATGCGCCACATTGGGTTATTAAAATAACATAGAACTTGAGAGTAGAGTATGATACAATAAAGTTATTTAGACTAATCTGATATCGTTATATAGATGAAGCAATGATCAAAGCAGATTTCAACCTGAAAAGGTTCACAAGTTATTCTAATTCTCTTTTAAAAACTTGAAATCTATTTGACGAGATTGAAGATCTCCGTAGTTTTCACTCTCTTACCTGTAATATACATCAAGAACTTTTAAATGCTTTAGATAATAGCTAAGTAAGCCTCGGGGTGCCCATAGGACCCCTTCATCATCAAAAGAAGAACACATAGTTAGCACATTTAAACCATAGCAAGTAAAAGTATAGAGCATTGACATCAATTAATAGGTAGTCTAGGTTGCACATTTTTACATTTAACATACATCGTAAATCAATACATATGCATGATAGTCACAACATTCTATTACAGCATGTCAATTAAATGAACAAACAAGCGTATAATATATTTCCGCACAATAAGTACAACATATAATGCTAGGTTGATAAAATTTTGTGAATTTTCGGGATGTTATAGATTGGGCGGTGTGAAGGCAGGAAACCATCAGTTTCAGTTGAAGTTGTAACAACATTGCTTGGATTTTTGTCTAATTTTGAATATGTTTACAGGATGTGGGAGTTTGTGGCCATGTTCCTTGATTCATTTTATCCTGAAGCAAACGAATGCCTCTCCCAATTTGCACCATTGAACCTAGAAGTCAAAGGTGTCACTATCATTATGTAGTTATAGGGTTTTAAATTCGATGTTCATGGAGGATTTTAATGGACGCCTATGCATTATGCATTATTTATTCTCTGTCTGCTACTGCTCAGCAAGCTCCGGGTCATCGGCCTCTTTCGCCTTCTTTGGAAGCTAGGTGTTTAGTCATAACAGTGTTAATGCACACCCAAATATAGTTACGGAAGAGCAAGAGAGAGAGAGAGATTCATCTTCTTGTTCACATGACATGGCATTGTTGAGCATGAAATGGCATTCAAGTTGCATAACCTGAGCAACACAAAAAAAAACCCTTATTTCTCCATACTTTTTTTCTCATTTATTTCTAGCTATTTCCATGAGACAAGTGACAATGTGGCAATGTCCATGAAACTCTAGTGGCAAGAGTTGCAAGCAGCAATGTTCATGCCATTTCCAACATCATGGACATTGACAATATCATGCCAATGTCATGGACATTGTCAATGTCCATTAGTGAACAAGATAAGCGGAAATGTCCATGCCACTTGTCATGTGCATGCGACAATGTCCGTGACAGAGCATGAAAATAAAGATTCCAGATGCATAAGGTGGAGGCTTTCTCTAGTTCCTTGGCTCTTGCTCTGGTGCCTTGACTCTTGCTCCAAAATTTTCCATGTCGGGCCTAGGAATCGGGAAAAGCAGGGCAACAATTTTATTGTGGCAATGTCCATGACAGAGGATGCAAATAGAAGTTTCATGAGTACTTCAAATCAGTAAAATAGGGTAGTCTCCTCAAATTCGTATGAGTCCATGGTTTGAATAATAAAATATGACAAGTTATATGATGATTGATTTTGTGTTACTAACACTAAATGGAAGCAATGAAGATTTATAGAACCCTTGATCTATATGATAATGCAAAAAAATAAGAGGGATAATGCCGAAGAAATGTTAGATATGGACTACTCCTCTTACTATTGCTATAGATGATGTAAATTGTTCATGCATATGTGTGGTCATTTTTGGGTCAACTCCATCGAAGCCTACAGACACCGCCATGAATAAGTAACCCTTTGGATCCACTCATTCTACTTCCTCCCATGAGGGGGTAGCTAAAGGGCCTAGTCTCCTCCTTTGAGGCTCAACAAGCAATTCAATGATGGTATTGAAGATGGGAAGAGAAGACTTAAGAAAAATACCCTAGATAGGTGGGTAATGCAAGCAATGGAGGAAAAGAATTTTGTTGTTAAATGCTCTTACCAAGTGTTAAGCAGTAAGGATAGGAAGGAGAAGGACATCTTTGTAAGGTTGCATCTCAAATAAGGTTGCATCTCAAATAAGGTTAACATGTGTTACCAAGTGTTAAATGCTCTCAAATAAGGTTGCATCTTTGAGGGGTCAAGAAAACCATGCTTCATAGAGTTCACTTGTTGGTTTCGAATTTAAATATTTTTTGTTTTACAAGAAGTGAAAGTGATTTTTTTTATATATTAAATGTTGTCTTGGATTATTTTTCTTGTTTTAACTAGGTTTCAACTTGGATGAGGAAGGGTGAGGGGGGGAAAAACTCTTATCTCTCCTAAGTTATCATCTTGTATAATTGATCATGGCATTGACCCATCTACCACATTGGTGTGGGTGCTCCTTTGTCTTAATGGTAGGGTCCTTGTTCTTGCCAACTTGTATGCCCCTATTGAAGCAAATAACATTACAATTTTGTGGGGCTAGCTAGTGAAGCACCTCTTGGAATTTGATTTGCTTTGTGTGGTGACTATAACAATGTGGGCTCTCAGGATGATAAAATTGGGGTTAACCTTGTCTAAATGCCCTCACAAGAATGTACATCATGGAATGGCATTAAGGCTAAGCTTAGCCACTACTGCCCCAATTATTACTAAAAACGAGACTCACCCAAGTTGTGGTTCACTTGGTCTAGTATTACAATAAGTTCTAAGAGAGTTATGAAATGGATTGACAGAACCATGCCTTTGGAACATAACAGTTTCTTTTCCTCTTGTGATGACGGTGGACAGTCGACATAATCTTTATGACACATACTCCATATCTTTGATTGCATTATGATGAATAAGTTTCTTCAATATTTTGATCTAAACAAACAAATTAATTATTTAAAATTTGAATGAAAATTAATAGTAAAATAAAAAATAATTATTAAAATGAAAACAAAATAAATACACAAACTAAATCAAACCCTGATCTAAATAAAGAAACAACTAATACTTAAGCTATCAATTAGAAGCAATTAATATTTTTGGATAACTTGATATGTGCGATCTCACGCAATCCGGAAGTGATTGATTTGATGAATCTTTTTTTCCTTTGTGTGATAGAAACGATCTGGAGTCTTTGCTTATCACAACCAAATCAAAATTTTCACTAAACCTATGGCAACGACCTCTCCTTGATTGCGGTGATCTCGAACTCTGCTGGAAAATTAAATGATAATGCAATCTCCCACGTGGAAGTTCATGAAATGAGAATTATAAGGTAGTTTTAATAAAAATAATAATTTGCAAAAACCTAGAAAAAGTAAATTTTGAGTAATAAAACACATGAATGTGTGAAGCACGAAAAATTAGTTAAAAGAAACAAATAATTTCACTACAAAGACACTTTGGATGACAAAGTTATGTCCATTTGAATATCATATCATATACAATTTTCAAATAGCCAATATAGTGGCCCCTCTACAAGAAACACATGGAAATCTATGAGGTGTTGATGTGGTAGAATGATGATTTCACATTATGGCTGTAAAGTTTGGGGTTGCAACATCTCTAAGAAATCATAGAGAAAGATTGACTAAAACTAAGTGTTTTATAACTTGCTATCTTAAAATTAAAGGAAATACAACTATCATATCCTCCTCATAAAAGCAAGTATATAACTAGGTACCTAATGTGCAAGAACAAGATAAAAACATGGAAAATGAGAGGCCTCCTTAGATTTCTTTAAACTCCAACCAAAATCACATGTGGCTCAAATAGGGTTGGAATAAATATGCCAAGTCTTGGCTAAATCATTAGGAAATGAGAAAGAGGTCACTCATGATATTAAAAATATTATTACATCTAAATTTAAATTGAAGGCAAAATTGTGTTGCTATATAAAAAACAAGAATAAATTAAAATTAACTTACCACAAGGAGGTGAGTAATACTAATCTAGAAAAACAATATTGCTAAGAAAAAAACTTTTGCAAGCATTGGACAATCCCTAAGATACAATCAAACCAAGTAATTCCTTACATTTTTTTCTTAAGGTTTGGTACACCAAAGTTGTTCTCAATAAACATTAATAATTATTATCATCACATGGCCACCTCAATTTGTGTACAAAATGAGATGGTTACCTCAACTTATATGAAAAAGAGATAATTAAAAAAAGGCAAGCCAAAACAAGGAGTAGCATGAACCAGCACCCACCAAGAGAGAAGCTTTAGTTTATGTAACTTTTAATTTGTAACTTTATATTATTAAATTCCTAATTTAAAACAGATATGTTTGCAACTTAATTATTATTAAACTTATTTGGTCAGCATTGAACTTTATTGGTCCACTCATATTTAGGTAACCTATCTTTTTTGAGTGATAAAATAATAACAATTTATATAAAATTGGGTATTTATAAGTGTGTATATATCATTATGTGTTTTTCTTTGTGATTATATTACTTAATATTTATTAATTTTATTTTATAGGTATTTAATATTTTTAGTCCATTTATATTTGAAGTAAACTGTTGGGAGAAAGAGCAATTGCTTTGGAAGAAGTGTTAAGTAAAATTAATATAAATACTTCAAATTTTACAAACATCCATGTTGATTAAGCCACGGTCTAATGCTTTATATAGCTATATAAAAAACCCCATTTGTGTACTAATTTAAAATATCTTGCAACTTATAAACCATGCTCTAGTTGCTAGTGATAAGCGTTTCTTTCTACTTTGTTTTGAATATATAGTAAATTTACAAAAAAGCAATAAAAAGACATTACTCTCCTCGGTAATGTTATTTTGGGCTTATGCATCTAGAAATGAAATACATTATGAAACTAAAGTAATAAATAAAACCGAATTATTTTGAAATACATTATGAAACTAAAGTAATAAATAAAACCGAATTATTTTGCTTATGATGAATCACATGAATTGCTTTATAAGTGCTTCTTTCCATTTTGTTTTCAATATATAGTATTTTAAAAAATATTTCTTTCCTCCATATTCTAACATTCTAGATTTTGGAGTTTTCTCCTTCACGACATGAACTATAATTTATGAGAATAATGTTTCACAAATACCTAATAGCTTCAAGTATATACCATAAATGTCCTAAATGTCTTGTCAACGCCTCGCCATTGCGAAAAATATTTTTTTTAATTTGCAAAATGGTTTAATTAGAATATCATTTTTGAAAGTAGAAATAAACTTTAATTGTTTATAATAATAAAAATGCCAAGTTTATATAGTTAAAAAGGATTTTGTAGATTGCTGATTTTGTAATACTTTTTTCTCACAATCTTTTGTTTCTATAAAAATTTAAACAATATAAAATTTATAAAAAAAATATAAAAATTAGTATTTATCAATTTTTTTTTTAAAACATGTTCATTTCTTTGCATACCCATACATATGCATGTTAGGTAGATTTAGAGAGGAACAAATTAAAACAAAATATGGTTCATCATCATATCAAAACTTGCTAATAGTCTGCCATAATAAGAGCTTCATAAAATTAGAAATTCAAGACAAATTTATGGTCTTTTACTACATTGAATAAAATATTTAAAACCCATAACAGAATGTTTAAAAAAATTACTTGCTTACCAAAAAGTTGTTTTTATATTTTTATATATAATTGCAATTAAACTAGCACATCTGCAAAAGTTGTTTTTATATTTTTATGTTAGTGTTACCTAGTTTTTAAGCTATTTCTTTAATCCAATGAAACCATACAAATTCACAAATTCGAACCATGTTACTTACCCTGTGGAAGACAAAGCCAAGAGGGAGTTCGCTTTACCGATTATATTCTTGTGATAGAACCCTCTATATAAAAGAGCCGGGTAGAGCATACAATAATGAGAAAAATTACATGTGACATATATACCCTCTGTGGTGAAACAAGAAATTTTAAGAAAAGATATTATAGAAACTCAAATTTGAGAGTAATGAAAAAATTGAATATTTCAGCTTTGGAATACTTCAAATGATATTGAATTGTAAACACAGAGTGATATCGAAGGATGCAGGGCAAGTCTTGGAAATGTGTTTGGAGAGTATGGGAGGCACCTATTGCTTGTCGGAGTTGTCGGCTGTAAACCATGTTTGGGACGGTGACTGTTGACATTGGATACCGTCGATGCTCTGGGACCAAGTTTATTAATAGGTTGGGATGCTGCAGATTTTCATCCAATACCTCTGTAGACCTAAGCTGCCAGGTTGGATTCCATTGGCTAGCGTAGTCACTCCAGCTCATTTGTTCATCTAAATATCTACATGTGTTGCTTCCTTCATGCCATTCTGTGATAATCACCATGCAACTTGGGGTCTGAATTCCATATTTTTCCTGCAAATGTTCTCTGGTTAAAAAATCAGCAATACAATTCTGAGAACCTTTTATGTGTTTAATTTCAAACTCATACTGAGAAAACATTGCCTGCCATCTAGCAAACTTTGCTTTAGCAGTAGAGTTTCATATTGGATTTTCCAATACAAACTTCATTGCTTGGCTATCTGTTCTTATTAAGAACTTCTTATTCATTAGATGAATTTCAAATTTCTGAATTGCATTTAGACAAGCCTTTATTTCCTTATCAATAGTATGGTATTTTTTCTGTGCATCATTCCAAGTTCCTGAAGTGAACCATACTATTTCTTCATCCTTGCCATTGCAGTCTTTCCTGCACTGCTTCAGTACCGCTCCCCAGCCTTCTTCTGAAGCATCAGTCTCAAGGATCTTCATGAGATCTTCATCAATAACATGAAGGATAGGAAGAGTTCTCACCTTTGCTTTTATCCTTCGTACCGCTTCAGTGTGTTGTTTTGACCATGGAGGAGGGTTTGTTCCCAATCTTTTGTTAAGCAGCTTTTTTTCTTGAGCACAATTTTCATAGTAGGCTGCAACATAGTTCAAGCATCCCAGAAATCTCTGTAATTGTTTTTTATCTGTGATTACATCAGGGAATTTTTATGCAAACTCAATGGCATGCTTCTGAACTTCTATCTTTCCATGTTTAATTCTCTGTCCCAAGAATTCAATATCAGTTTGGAACAATTTCATCTTCTTTTTTGAAAGAACGAACCCATTCTTATGTACAACATGCAATAGTGTTCTGAGATGTTTTATGTGTTCTTCAATGGACTTTGAAAATACTAAAATATCATCAATATATACCATCAACCAGTCCATGTATGGTTCCATAACAGACTCCATAATTCTCTGGAACTCTGAAGGGGCATTCTTCAGGCCAAATGGCATTACCTTCCATTCATATTGTCCATGAGGCACATTGAATGTTGTTTTATACTGATCTTCTGGTTTTATGCCAATTTGCCAAAAGCCAGACTTGAGATCAAACTTTGAAAAGATTTTGGCTCCTGCTATCCGTTTGATCAAATCAGATTTGTTTGGAATTGGATACCGGATCCATTCCAAAGCATCATTCAGAGGTTTGTAGTTGATGACCATTCTAGGAACTCCTCGAACCTGCTCTAAATGTTTGTTGACATAGAATGCTGCACATGACCATGGACTTCTTGATCTTTGGATGAGTCCTTTGTTCAGCAAATATTCAATTTCCTTTTTGCAGAGTTGTCTGTATTCTTTATTCATTGGGATGGCTCTACTTCTACTAGGGTTTCCCTGGAACCCTTCTCTGTATTTTAGGTTTACCCAAAACTGTTTCCTATGCCAGAATGCATTAGGAGACGTGTGGCAAACCTTGTCAGCAAATTCTTTTCTTATTTCTTCAATTTTTTGCTGTACACCGGGATTCTTTAATTCTTCTTCTAGCCTATATAGGTGCTCAGCTTTCTTGATTGCTCTAATCTGGATCCCTTTTTCTTTTATTTTTTCCCTTACAGTATTTACTTCTAGGGTCCAGATTAAGTGAGTTTTTTCTTCAGATGACACTAGTGGAAGAAATATTTCTTTTCTTTTAACAGTAAAATGATAACCAATTTGGCCTCTACTATTATACTTGAAACCATGAGGAATAGTAGTAGATAGCAAACTAGTTCCAATAATACATTCATGAGTAAAGTCTTCTTCAACCAGTAGAAAGATACAATTTATATAAAAATTTCCAAGACATACCTTTCCAAAACTAGTTTTGTACTCGATTGCTTTTCTTCCTCCAAATCCTCGAACTGGAGTTCGACAAGGTTCCCAATAATGAGGATCAACATACTTTCTTTTTAGGAAACACAGGTATTCTCCAGAGTCAATGAGTGCAAGCACTTTGACTTCATCTTCATGTATTTTGATACGCAAGTTGACTACTATTTGATGATGTACAGCAACCATTAAATGCATATCTTCTTCAGACTGTTCAGGCTTTGATTGTGATGATCCTGGATGTTGTTTCATTTTTTCAATCAAGAACTTGATTTCTTTAACTTCCTGTACCAGCTTTAGATGCTCTTTATGAAGGGTGGCCAGGTCAATCTTTTGTGGCTCTTGCTGCATTTTAGCCAAGAGAGGATATACATTCTTTTCCATGCTCGGGAGATTAGCAGCTTTCCATGACCATTTGAATTTTTCTTCTCCTGAGCTTTCTTTCTCTGATTCTGTATCTTGGACATATTTTCTCCTAAATTTATGCTTTGGGCTTTGTACTCCTTTTCCCTTCTTGTCGCCCAAGAAAATTTTGTTAAAGCTATTTACCAAGTCATCTTTTTTACTGCCTTCTTTCATTCTGGCAATAGCTTTCTTTATCAGCCTTTTAGGATCTTCTTCATCTTCATCATCGGTACCAGCAATGAAACAATTTGCTGCTTCCGAGTCGCTTGAGGAAGAGGAAGACTCTGTTCTAATATTTTGTTTAGTCCAAGCAGCAAACAACTTCTGTTCGTCTGATTGCAAAGAACTATCTGAGTCATAAGTCACTTGCTCTTCTCGGCATTCAGTACATTTTCCACCACATTTGCAAGGATTATTGTACATCTGGTGGACATGCATGAGATCAGTATTTTCTGGTTCATTGCTTTCTGATTCAGTGATCTCATCTATGTTCTCTTCATCTGAGGCTGCTACATGCATCAAGTTGTGTCTTTTTGGAGGTGCCCTTCTAGGTATCCCTCTGAGATTATCATCAAAAGGTTCTACCTTGGGGAATACCTTTTCTCTGTTAGACCAGGTCCTTGTTCCTTTCTGCTTCCTCTGATAATCTTGATTTCGTTTGTAACATTTAGAAGCAGAGTGGCCTTCTTTGCCACAATAGAAGCATTTCATTTTTCTTTTCTCTGGCTCTTTTCTTGAGTCTGGAGGATGTTTTACCTTCCATCTGCTAGAAGACTTTCCTTTATATGTACTTTTTGTTTTATGGCCAGAGTGATGTTTGTGAGCTTTTTTTGGAGGCTCAATGCCGAACATCCGGCATATTCAATTTTTTTGTGTTCAGAAACATTATTATTTAAATATCAATAAAAATCCAAAAGGTCAAATTCTTAAACTTGTCCATTTGCTTATAACTTATTATGTCATAGTATTTGATAGGATTTTTAATGAAATTTTTAACATCTCAATTAAATTCCTGAAATTTTAAAGAAAAATTGTTAAATTTATATATTATCGATTGCTTAGGATATTTGAGCTCATTAAATTTATTTATGTATTCAGAAAACATTATTATTTAAATATAATAAAAATCCAAATGGTCAAATATTTAAACTTGTCTATTTGTTTATAACTTATTATGTCCCCAAGATATAGTATTTGGTTTGGGACATTCATTTGACTCTCAGGTTAGCCTTGTTTTGTGTTGCCCACGAGGGGGCGGCCGAGGTAAGCCTCCTTAAATGGGTTGAGTTCTCAAATGGTTGAGTTCTTGAATGCAGGAAAGTTTAGCTGGGATGAGTTCTCAAATGCATGAAACTTTACCTGAGGCGATGGTGCATTGAAGATTGCTGCAGCTCGTTCGCTTCACTCCATAAATGAGGCTCTGTTCGAAATTCCACTCCCAATGCGCTTATTTGCTCGAACCAGAATGCAGAAAAGTGTGTTTTTCCTTCTATTAAACTTTACATGAGGCATTGGTGAGATGCATTTATCATATTGAATATTGCTGCAGCTAGTTCGCTTCACCTCATAAATGAGGCTATGTTCTACATGTGGGCCTTATCCCTCGAACATGTGAGCAGGAAATTTTTTTTCTGTAAATATGGTTATACCCAGGTTTGGCATTCCCTTATTTGCTCGAACCAGAATGTAGAAGCGTGTGCTTCCTTCTATTAAACTTTACCTGAGGCATTGGTGTTGATTCCTATATGCATTTATCGGATTCAAGATTGTTGCAGTTGGTTCTCTTCATCTCATAAATGAGGCTTTGTTCTGCATCTGGGCCTTATCCCTCGAGCGCATGAACAGGAGACAAGTTTCTGTAAATATGCTTAGACCTAGGTTTCGCAGTAAAATAGGAATACACGAGGGAGACATCAACTTTAAATGCAATGGTGGGAGGTTGATGCAATGGAAATATTTTGAGTTTTTCCTCTACGCCAGACTGAGTTTTTTTTCCCTACAAGTTCATATATCAAAGTATGTGGCTGGTGCAGGGAATGTCCGTAGGTTAGTTGGTTTTCGTATGCCGTGGCAATGATTTTGACGAATTTGTTGTTCTTCTGGCGTCAAAGGAAAAGGGGCACCGCAAAGAAAATAAGATTTGTCTATTCAGATGATAAATGTTTTCTTTTATTTTGGTAAGGACATGCGCTAGACCTAGGAAATACTTTGTTTTAGATTTTTCTTCCACTTTTTATAAAACACTTTACTTCACAAAATAAATGCGTGGATATTAGTTGCATGATTCACCTTTTACTGCGTGCGGTAACTGCGCGTTTCTACTGCGCAATTCAACTTTCTACTGCGTAGTTGAATGTTCGCATAAATGCGCACTTCTATAACTTTGTGGAACTTGACTTTGTATGGACTACGCACTTCATGCAAATTACTTTTGCACACCCTTTTAAATTTTACAAAGATTAATTGCTGCAATAAAACAGAGTAACTTTGTCGCACTTACACAGAGATGAGATTTACTTCAAACTTTTACTTCTTACACAGAGCTTGGGCTCTTGAAACACTTCACGGGTTTTTCTTCTTCTCTTCTTCACTCCTCTCACTCTTACATCTCTATCTAATATTCTGCGGGAGATATTCATTTATACAAAAACTTAGGTTTAGCTTCACTTGGAAGTTACAGGGTTGCAATCAACTCTACAATTAATTTCTACCTAAGCAAATCTGATCTTGCGGAATACAACAACGGCTTCTTAAATACCAACTTGCCGTGAGGTGGATTGGTTGCAAACAGAGTGACTGTCTGACATTGCAAACTGACAAAATGACTGTCTTGGAGTTTGACAGATCCGCGTAAATCTGATACGCTATCGGCTCATTAATTATGATATATCCAACACTCCCGCTTAATTATGAGCGGATGGGGATCTTTAAATAAAATTAAAATATTGCAAAATATTTCAGAGCTGAAACATGCTCTGTTCATGACATAGTTCACTGTACAAGACTTGTCACTCCCAAACAACTTCGTAGAAATTGGAATGGGTCCCTTGCCAATGGTTTTGTAAATATGTCTGCTACCTGATCTTCAGACCTGCAAAATTCTAAACAGATTTCTTTGTTGTTTATCAATTCTCTGATGAAGTGATACCCTGCGTCGATGTGCTTGGTTCTCTTGTGGAACACATGATTCTTTGACAGTGCGATAGTTGAATTGTTGTCACAGTAAATGACTTTGGGTTTGTGATATCCCCCTCTTTTCGCATCTTATTGTTTTGTAAATATGTCATATTTTGTAAATGGCCATGGTGAGGTGCTCAAGGCCAAGGCCCCACCAGAGGTCCTTGAGTAGATTGTAATTTATCTTTCCTAAGGTGTATTTGATGTTGATAACTTAGGAGACAAAAAGGTATACTACAATATGGGTAGGGAAAATTCATAAAGCTTAAAAAGAAGCTTAACCTATTAAAATTATTACATTAGTATGAATTATATATTAAGAAGCAGCTAAGTATTGATAAAATAATTACTAGGCTATTATTGCATATATATATATATATATATATATATATATATATATATATATATATATATATATAATTATTATGCTCTTGAGTCCTTCGAAGAAAAACTAATGCTCTTTTAATAAAGACACTTAGTGTCATAGAGGAACCCAATTATATGGGAAAACTTTTATTAAAAGTGACTAAAACGGATAAATTGATATAGTAAAGGACTATTGTATGACATTATGACGAGGACGTTTTCATATGACTTATTATGGTTATTTTTATTTTTGTACTTTGGGAGAGAATATGGTTCTTTTATATATATATATGGATATATATAGAAGTTATGCAAGGAGTTTGTAATTGAAGTTAATCCTGTGGATGTTATAGTCAATTAAATTATTTATGTCTTTAATGATATTATGAAATAATTGTTCATAAATCATTTGATTATAAATTATTGGTAGCTCGAATTATACACATAATTATATAAGAAGATTGTTTTTAGAAATAATTCCTTGGATGATATATTTTGTTAAATGTAGTTATTTATATCCTCGATTATAAATTTTAATTATAATCTATTAGTACTTCAAAATTATACACATACATCTCGTGGAAAGAATTGTAGCTTCTTTAACTATTGGAATATATAAAAAGAAGTTGTAATAATATATATATGAGTATTGTATAACGTGAGTACATTTAATAAGAAGAAGATTCTTGGGTGAGTTGGGTGAGTTAGTGGAGTACTCGACTCAAAGTTCTTTGCTTTGACGCCACTTGTAAACATGGTAGAAAACTCTATATTTTAGACTGACGGTTGCAAATTTGGTTAAGTAAGATTCTCTTTCTGCCGAGTCCACTATGGACTCCCTCAAGGGATAAATCCTGTAATTCATTGGATGAGTATTGTGATGGAGGACACCGTTCTTCATGTGACGCGCCATGTGTAGTTAATTAAATTTCCAATTGTCATAACGATGGAGTGGGGAAGCCGTGGAGTAAATTTCTTGGCATAATGGGGACCTTTTCTATGGCTAGCTGGAAAACCCGAACTTGGTAGTGTTATATATCATTACCACATGGAAGAATCTAGGGAGTAATTTCAACAAGTTTGTCTCCCCAGTGAAGAGTGGAATTCAAGCTAGGCCGCCATTTGGTTCCAAGACAGTTTTGCAAAACTGCCGTTTGTCAACATTAAGAGGAAGGTCGAACCTCTTAAGAGGGCGGAGAGTATTGAGTAAGGGGGATTCCTCATCTGGTTATTTGAATGGAGGGGAATTTGATATTTGAGGGGGCGAACTCTCTCCGGGGGGGGAAGGAAGGCAGAAGGTAGTTGTGATGGTCAAGCATGACTGCGTGAAACGATCAACATCTTCTTGGGAATGAGCGATCAAGATTTTAGAGGAGCCATGTCAGTGTTGAGGAGCGATCTCCATTCCAGATGAGCGGTGTCTGCGTTGAGAAAATGAATTGGCGTGTGGCATGGTAACCCTTGTTTTTCTTATAATATTCAAATTATATATTTAATCGTATACATTAGAATTTAGATTTAGGTCACTGGATTGTATGTTAACAATCTCTGCGTTTATATTTATATATATAGCCATTATTCATCCATACAAAGGTCTGATGCATTACATGAGTAGACCCTTGATAATTATAGTGCTTTAGTGCAGTAAGCGAGTTCAGTATTTATCCTGTCACTGCCAGTTTTTAGCCTCACATATTTTTGTATATCGTAAGTTGAACCTCGATTTGGTCTCTCGCTTGGGATGGATGGCTTATAGGAGTTTGATCACTCTTGCATTACGGTTTATGACTCACAATATTTTTAATACGATATTCGGGAGACCTTGGCTTTTTAGCTTACCATCCCATTGTAGGGAGAGAGCCTCGGGAATAAATCCTGGTAAGGTGATAATGCAGTACTGTTCATTTCATTTTAGTTCTGAACCGTTGTTTAACAAAACAAATGGGTAAACGCCAGTAGTATGAAATCTCTATGAAATACATTGTTGATGAAAAATATCTAAGACCTTGATGTAGATCTCTATGTAGAATGTCAACCATGAATATTACAGACTAACTGCTAGAGTTATTTGTTGCCTCAACATCGGTATATTACAAACCGTGCCTATTACGGGTTTCCCCTGTAATTTCACTAAAGGTTAGGGATCCTTATAGTTCTTTTTGTCTGCCACAAAATCGTTGAAATCGGCTGAGCTTATTTAGTACCTGCGCAGTGCATTAGTTAAAGGGTGTTACATTGATATGAGTATTCTCATGGTAACGCCCAATGTTCATGATGATCTCTGGGTGCAACGAAATGGAGATAATTTTTAGTTCTTGTAGTTTAATGTTGCAAAGTCTGTTGTATGATCTTAGCAAACCTGGACAGTGACCAGAGATGTAATACCTCGGAGAGAAACAGTAAAGGGGTATGTATGTCTTCCATTTTCTAAGCATCCTCCTTACAATTCGATCCTGTATCCTATTTTCCATCACACACCTTTACAGTATGGTCTCTGCCTCGTATTGTTTATAGAGTATTAAACAATACACAGTATTTAGTTATATACATTTTCAAGGAGTTTAATTATATATATGTCTAACGACAGAGATGTTAATGAAGTATGATTTTTACTCATTAGTATTAAGGTAATTTTTATAATAATAATCAGCTGATTTATTGTTGCATTGAATTTCTATCTTCAAATACTATCTCTATGAATAGTTATAGAAACGAGGATAGTATGTTAATAAATAGACTCACACATATATATATATATATGTGTGTGTGTGAACTTAAGCATTGGATATGCTCTTGATGAGAGTGGTAATTAATTATGGCGACAACTGTGTCGCAAGAGGAAATCTCTTTCGAGAAGACTGTAATTTGATTGTTGTGGAGATTGATCTCTCGCTAGAGGAGGAGCTGGAAAAATAGCAACATTGAGTTGCGTAATGTAACCCTTGACTTGAATATTACAAGATTTGACCTGCCTTGTGGACGTAGCCCAACCGGGGTGAACCACCTATATCCTTGTCTCGATCATGTGTGGTTAATTTTGGCTTATTGTTTCGTCCATTGGGATGTTGTGTAAATTACTTGTATGTTTCTCTTCTGGATGTATGTGTTAAATGTTGCATCTAATTGTATCTGATAAATTATAAATGTTGTATTTAGATGCATGGGATAAATTATAAATGTCATGAATTCTTCGGCAATAGAATCTTGTCTAGTTTAATGTATGTAGTGGAAAAATCGGAAACTAATAGAAAATGTTGCTTAATGGAATGCTACAAAGTACTCCATGGGGTTTGTTTATCTTTATTATGTGCTGTGGAAGGAAAATTTTTCTTATTTTCACTAAACCCTAATATTCGATGATGTTGGGAGATGTTACAGGGTTCTTGCTGGTTCTGTGACAGATCACTTAACATTCTGCACATCCAAACTGCTTGACATGCTGCGCTTGTAGCTGCAACATACTCTGCTTCTGCTGAACAAAGAGTTACTATGGGTTGTTTCTTTGAAGCCCATGATACAACACCTGTTCCTATATGAAATGTATTCCGAGATGTGATTTTTTCTGTCATCGATGCTCCCTCCATTGTCACTATCAGTGTATCGAATGAGTTTGAAATTTTCTGAAGTTGAATACAAAATACCAAAGTCTTTTGTTCCACTTACATACCTCAGAATTCTTTTACTTGCTTGCCAATGTGATTCTTTTGGTGACTCCATGAATCTTGAGATTAAGCTAACTCCATACATGATGTCTGGCCTTGTTGTTGTAAGATACGGGTGATTCCATGAAGATGGGTAACTCTTTTTGGCCAAATATGACGGTGAAAAACAAAAATTTTATCCATGTATTAAATTGAAGCCCTCTAAACTCATATTTTTCAAATGAATTTTGACATGCGGTTGAAAAACAAAATGTCGAGAATTATGTTGGCTTTCCAATGATATTTTTTTCGAAATATACCAATGTCATTTATTGTGTCGAATTATCATTTAACGAAACACGTGTACTTAAAAATTTGAAGAGCAATTAACAAGTAGTTTGTGTTCGTGCACCATAATTTAACGTTGAAGTAATAATTTAAAAAAATGAAATATGTGAACATGATCTAGACATAATGCACTAGGGCTTACATATTTTTCTTTTATTTTTTCTCGAAAAATTATATTTATTATTATTTTTCGAAACTAACCAATGAATATTTCAGTCGCATTTTGCACACATGTGTGTTCGTGCACGAAATATTTTGATTGTTTACATAATTTGTAAAACTAAAAATACCCTTTTGAAGAGGACAAGTTTATCTAGGGCTTGTGTATTTTTTCAAATTTTTTGGATGTGTATTTTGAATGTTGTGGATTTATCTTTGGGCTCAATCGAAGTTGTCGGCACGGTTTTTTAGGGCAAGTTTTAGTAGAAATTTAAAAACAAAAGATATATGAAGATAAGAATTCGTAAATTTTATATATTTGGATAGAGGATTTGTTGACGAATCCAATGGTATCAAGTACGCTCATTAATGAGCATTTAATGACATGATTTATCTATGTGGAAGGAAGACAAAACTTTCATTCTGTAGTGAAAATGGCTCTCGACCTGTTTTTTATGTCCTCGATCAAGTTATTTGCTCAATCGAGGGTTTTAAAATACCTTGATCGAGGGTTTTAACATACCTCGATCGAGGGTTTAACAACACCTCGATCGAGGTATTGTAAAACCCTTGATCGAGGTATTTGCTCGATCAAGGACCTAAAACGAGCCTTTTTATGTTTTTGAAAAGCTCGATCGATCTTTTCAAAAGCTAGATCGAGATTTTCAAAAGCTAGATCGATATTTTCAAAAGCTAGATCGAGCTTTTCAAAAGCTAGATCAAGCATTTCAAAAGCAAGATCGAGGTCTCGTTTCGACCCTCGATCAAGATGTTTTAAAACCCTCGATCGAGGTATTTTAAAACTCTCAATCGAGCTTTTAAAACCCTCGATCGAGCTTTTAAAACCTTGACCGAGTGCTCTAAAATACGTCGATCGAGGGTCCGAATTTTTTTTTTTTCCATTCTATTTTCCAAAAATGGTGAATGATATTCGTGGATTCACCCATACATAAGACTGCCAATGAGCCTTTTAAATAGTGTAGGATCTACCCTGGATCCATTATCATCCTTGCTCAATTTCAAACCTGTTATCAGTGGTGTTGGATCTGTCTTGCAATTCAACATCTTGAATCTATTCAAGACATCACTTGCATACTTTGACCGAGATATAAATATCCCATTTTAATACTGTTGGACTTTAATGCCCATAAAATACTTCATAAGCCCCAAATTAGTCATTTCAAATTCACTGTCCATGATTGTTCTAAATTATTCTATGCCAAAATCACTAGTAAATATTAAATCATTTACATACAGGCAGATAATTAACTTATTACCTTGCTTGCTGATTTTGTGTTATAGTGTTGGCTCACATTCACTTCTGTGAAATCCATTCTGAATGAGGTATGAGTCAATGCGACTGTACCAAGCTTTGGGAGCTTGCTTCAAACCATAGAGTGCCTTTTTCAGTCTGTATACTCTATGTCCTTGTCCTGGAACTTCATACCCTTGTGGTTGCTCAACATAAACTTCTTCCTCCAAATAACCATTCAAAAATGCAGACTTAACATCCATTTGGTAAACAGGCCATGTCTTTTGTGCTGCGATGGCCAAAACTGTTTTGATAGTGTCCATTCAGGCTACAGGTGCAAAAGTTTCATTGAATTCTATGCCAGGCTACTGTGTGAACCCTCTTGCTACCAATATTTCCTTGTGCTTCTGCACATTTCCATCAGCATCTTGCTTGGTTTTATAAATCCATTTTACACCTATCACATCCTTGTCCTTAGGAACATCAACTAGTTCCCATGTTTGATTCTTCTCAATGCATTCAATTTATTCATCCATGGCTTGTGCCCAAACTTTTTCTTCAACAGCTTCTTCAACTGTTAGAGGATTATTAACTTGAGAAAATAACGCAAAACATGAGAATGAATTAGGTGTGTGTACTAGCCTCATATATTTCGCGCAGACTTCTTTTCCTTGGCGGAGTTGCTGGTGTCGAACTGCACGAACTACTTGCTGGAGTTTGCTGCGCACTTGGTGTGCTTGTTGGAGTAGCTTGAGATGCACCATGACTCGGAGTTGCTTGTGCTGGAACATGCTGCACAATCCTTGGATTAGATGGAGTTACGCAGTTCTGATTTACATGCGGATTATCATCCACATCTTCTGCATTGTCACCATGTTCAACATGTGACACAATTTTCACATTCTTCTCTACAGCTCCATCTCATGCTTGATTTTCCATAAACTGAACATCTCGACTGATAATAACCTTTCTTGTGACAGGGTTATATAACTTGTATGCCTTTGTGTCTTCAGAATACCAAATAAAAATGCATTTCTGTCATTTATTGTATAATTTCCTTCTTATCTCATTTGGAACATGTGCGTATGCTACACAACCAAAAAAATTTAAATGCGAAACACTATGTTTCATAACTCTCCATACTTCCTATGGAACTTTGTTCTTCACGCTCTTCGTTGGACATCAATTCATGATGTACACAGTAGTTGCCACTGCTTCAACCCAATATTCATTTGACAGATGTGCGACTGCCAACATGTTGTGTGCCATCTCCATAATAGTTATGTTCTTCCTCTCTGCAATACCATTCTGCTGCAGTGTATACCGCGCAGTGAATTGCTTCTATATGTCATGATTTTTGCAGAAATTCAAGAAATCATTTGAGACATACTCACCACCTTTATCTATTCTTAAGATCATGATGCTATAACCACTATGCTTCTCCGCGAGTGCCTTGAACTACTGAAAACAACTAAATGCATCATATTTGTGTTTTAGAAAACAAAACCAAGTTTTTCTTGTGAAATCATTAATAAATGTGAGAAGATAAGTGCATCCTCCCATGGACGGTGTTTGCATTGGTCCACAAATGACATAATGCACAATTTCAAGTGGTGCGTGAGCTTTGTATGACTTTCCGACTGGAAAAGTCTCTCTATGTTGTTTGCCAAAAATACAACCTGCACAAATTCTCTCTGGTTTTTCAATCAATGGCAATCCTTTCACCATTTCCTTCTTGTGCAGTAGCTTCATCCCACCAAAATTCAAATGTCCAAATATGAAGTGCCATAACTAGGATTCATCCTTTATTTCTGTTTGAAACGCAGCTTGCATTGCACTGTCTTTTTCTTCAACTACGTAGTGAATGTCTGCTGCTTTTCTCTTACGTATGTATGTTGCTTTGTTCTCTGCGCAGAGCGCAGTTCCAGAATTTTCATTCTAACTTGCATGAACAGCTTGAGTTGTTTTTCCTTTCATGATTGGTGTAATCCTCAAAGGAAACAAGCGATTGCTTGTCATCTGCACTTCGGCCATCAACTGATTGCTTGGATATTTGTCTTTGATCAGACAACGCTTTCCTATCATATGGATTATGTAACCTTTTTCTATCAGTTTTCCAGTGCTCATCAAATTATGCTTCAAAACTTGAACATAATAAACATCAGACATATATTTATGCTCCCCCTGTTTTGTTAGAATATCAACAGTACCCTTACCCAAAACAGTGACTTGAAAATGATTTCCAAGTGTGACATCAGTTTGAACTGATTTATCTAGAATAGAAAACAGATTTAAATTACCAATCATGTGATTGCTACAGCCTGAGTCTAAATACCATATGTCATTTGGACTTTCTTGGACAACATTTCATTCCAGTGGAGATGCGCATGCTAAGAATAGTGAGTTGTTCGAAGTGTTGTTATTGCTTGACTGAGCTTCACCTTGCTTTCCTTGGTCATACTGCTTCTTCCTGCATTCATATGTGAAGTGTCCATACTTCTTACAGTAATGACATTGAATTTTTTATTTGTCATACCTTTGTCCACTTGACTGAGTGGGAGTTTGATTCTGACCTCTACTAGTGCCATGCGCAAGTTTGCTGCGACCTCCTCTGAATGAACTTCATCCTTTGCCTCTAGAGTTTGATCTTCCTCTGCCTCTTCGACGACTTATGGATGACTGTGCTGCGAATACACCTTCCAGCGATGTATCTGAACCGCTGATTCTATGTTCATGATTGAGTAATGAGGCCTGCAACTCATCAATCGTAAATGTGGACAGATCTTTGTTTTCTTCCAGGGTTACAACCAAAGATTCAAATTTCTTTGGCAAAACTCTAAGAACTTTTTCAACAACTCTTTGCTCACCTAGAGTTTCTCCATGTGACTTTATTTGATTAACCATACCAATAACACGGGTATAGAATGAGTCTACTGACTCTGTATTTTTCATTGACAGAGATTCAAAATCTCTTCTAAGAATCTGAAGTTTGGAATTCTTTACCTTGTTGAAACCTTGATATCCAGTTTTCAGTGTGTCCCACACTTCCTTTGCTGACTGCGTTGCTGCTACTCTTGGGAGTATGGACTCATGTGTTGCTT
This sequence comes from Larix kaempferi, assembly GCA_027924585.1. Classification (NCBI taxonomy): domain Eukaryota; kingdom Viridiplantae; phylum Streptophyta; class Pinopsida; order Pinales; family Pinaceae; genus Larix; species Larix kaempferi. Next base: position 14,065,059 of record BSBM01000103.1, on the reverse strand, counting down.
GATGTATGTGGAACAACGCCTTTACATCTTTCTTCCTCTGTTCCCTTAAGACATCATTCTCAGCTTGTGTGAGATTGTTGTATGCTGCTGCATCTGCTGGTTCTACATAGCCATTCTGGACTATGTCCCATACATATTGACCTCTAAACAAAGATTTCATATTTAGAGACCAATATTCATAATTTTTACCAGAAAATATGGGATTTTGCAAATTACCCGAAGTGGAAGCCATCCTTAATCACTTTTCCCTTTAATAAATACAATTCTACTTTCCGTAAACTAGGCTCTGATACAATATCAAGGGAAAAGGGGCACCACGTAGTAAATAAGATTTGACTACGCAGATGATAAATGTTTTCTTTTCTTTTGCTAAGGACATGCGCTAGACCTAGCAAATACTTTGTTTTAAATTTTTCTTCCACTTTTTATAAAACACTTCAAAAAATAAATGCACGGATATTAGTTGCGCGAATCCCCTTTTACCGTGCGCAGTAACTGGACGTTTCTACTGCGTAGTTGAATGTTCACATAAATGAGCACTTCTATAACTTTGTGGAACTTGACTTTGTATGGACTGCGCACTTCATGCAAATTACTTTTGCACACCCTTTTAACTTTTACAAAGATTAATTGCGTGGTTAACTTTGTATACCTATCTAATTGCACATAACCCAAACTTAAACATACTTTGTCTTAAAGCATTTCTTATTAAAACATAAGAACCGAAACATATGATGAAGTTACTGCGCGTTAAACTAGGGCATTCACCACCATGAAATACTTGGGAATCTTGGATTGATTTACAGACCGTAAATGCACACAACATTCACACAGGTCAATATGAAGTAGATGCATGGCATGCATAAACCAACATTCTTGAGAATGAATACATAAAACTTAAGAACTTGTATATTGCTGCAATAAAACAGAGTAAGTTTGTCGCACTTACATAGAGATGAGATTTACTTCAAACTTTTACTTCTTACATAGAGCTTGGGCTCTTGAAACATTTCACGGGTTTTTCTTCTTCTCTTCTTCACTCCTCTCACTCTTACATCTCTATCTAATCTTTTGCAAGAGATATTCATTTATACAAAAACTTAGTTTTAGCTTCACCTAGAAGTTACAGGGTTACAATAAACTCTGCAATTAATTTCTACCTAAGCAAATTTGATCTTGCGGAATACAACAACGACTTCTTAAATACCAACTTGCCGTGATTCAGATTGGCTGCAAACAGATTGACTGTTTGACATTGCAGTATGACAAAATGACTATCTTGGAGTCTGACAGAGCCGCGTAAATCTAAGACGCTATCGGCTCATTAATTATGATACATCCAACATGGCAGTGCTTTATAGACTTGGACGGACTAGTGTTGTTGATCCTATTTGCGATAGATTTTGCTTATGCTGGTTCATGTTTCCTTTTGGTAGGTGCTCCTGTGCGGAATTGGTATCTCCTTCATTTTCCTGGATTGTGTTCATTGGCTGTTGTCTACTGGTGGGACCGTGGATTTGTGGTTGCTAGTGGGTTCATGGTTGGTATCGGGTTGAGTGGTGGCGTTTGGAGGGTTTGTTCTAGATTTTTATGTTATTTGGTATATCTATATTTCCATTTTAGAATTCAGTGTGTAATTGATTTCTGCAATCAATGGTGGAAATTATATTTTTCCAATTCCTAGTTGTATTCGGTGTGAATGCTCTAGTCTGATTTGAATGCTGTGAATTCATCCATGTTTTCCCAAATGTTTTTAGTTGTCCACATTCTTTTTCATCTCATGACCGTCTAGAGATTTCCTAGGTCAATTAATGCAATTTTGCTCATTTCTGACGAGACTCTTGTCCGTGAAGACACAAACCCACGATCTCCATCAATATTGCTAAGTGTAAAATTTATTGTTGCACAATTGTGTATAGTTTTAATATACATAATTTTTCTCTTGATTATTATATTCTTGCACAGTTATTAACACACTCTTAGAACCGAGTTTTTTGTAGCTATGATACAGTTGCGGTTGCTGGAAACCCTGGCCTTCACATTTAATTTTTTTTTCTTTTTTTAAGCAAAAACCATGTGCGAGGGTTGCAGCTTGTTTAAAGTCGAATTTAAGCCTGTAACATGCTTTTGAATTTTATATTTCATCAATTTAGTGTAAATTTTCAGAGTGGCATTGGTGTGCCATTCAATCCTCTCCATTTCTCTGAATACAGAGATGAATCATGTAGAATGTTTAAGAAAAAAAATATAAGGAAGATTGCTTGCAGGAAAAATGTAGAAAATTGTTTACAGAATCAGCCATTTTTTTCCTTTCCTGTATAGATTGTTGTAAGGGTGTCATGCTAATTTGCAAAAAGATTATATAGCCCTCTAGTGTTTTGTGTTTCATTTTTGCTGTACATTTTTAGCTTTCTGCAGAGTTAACCCTATGGGCATTTCTTGTTTTAAGCCTGTATGTTTTCCTTGACATCTTTGGCTTTTTCTTTGCACATGGTAATGTGTATATTGCAGCCATAGATTTTTCTTTCAAAGTGCAATTCGTAACATAGCAAGAATAGAGAGATGGAGAGAGAGGAGTATTAGATTCATTGAGATATGAAACAATTATTGTGAAGTGAATTGATTAGATTGCAGAGCTTCCAATGGTAGTAAGTAGAGGTGGAGGTTGAGTTGTAGTTAGTAGCAAGATGATCCAGTATGGAAAAATTACCAAATGAATAAATCTAGTATGTCTCCATTTCCAATATGGAAGTGTACATCTGATAGTCATGTATTTGTTATTATGGTTGAATTAACATACGAGATATTGATTAAGATATCAGAAAGTATATTTGTACATCATCTTGTTAAAATTTCTGTTAATGACCATGTTTAGAGAATTTTAATAAAATTTGCAGAGAGAGTATATATTGCCTTATTTTTAAAAATATTAGTTTAAGCTATATTGCCATTTAGTTACACTTTCTTTGGAGTAACCTGCAATGTGAAATGGTTTTTCCGTTGCTTTTCCCAGGAAGTTATAATTAAGAGAAGATTGAAGTAGCTTGCTTTATACTTAAAAGAAGAATAAAAAACACAGTTGAGTTGCATAAATAGTTTGACCATTGCTAACAGGATTCCTTGGCATGCAAACATATCTTTGGACATTTTTACCTAACTTATTTTGATTTACCGAACTGTGAGAAGGGATTTTACAAAGCAGGCTGGTGTGGTGGCTTAGATTTTACCAGATACTATTTGATACAATCACATGAGTTGTATCTATTCTTGCTAACTAATAAGTATTAAACTTTTAAGGCTTATTTTCATTCCAACTTATTATATGGGATTGCAGTCCTTGAATATATTGATATGTATTTTGTAAACAATGGATGTAGTAATTTCCAAGATCAAGGTGATTATTTGCATCTCACAATTCATGGATTTGTATCGATGGTTGGTAGAGGCACCAATTATCAATACTATTGTTCTAAAGGTCCTCCACTCTACACTTGACATCTACATAAGGCGAGACATCCCTCAACATTTTGGGGTTTTTGAGGAACACCAAATGGAAAAATTTTCTCGAGCAGGTTAGAGATCATCCCTTGACACAATAAATATTTACCTATCTACATAGATTTCCAAATGTTAGAATATTGTTAACACAAAAAATTTTGTATAAAGTTGAGTTGGTCAATTATGAAAATTGTACATTTTATGTAAAGTGTTGGTAACATGTGTCTAGCATGTGACTATGGGGTAGTTAGGGAAACATGGGTGTTGTAGGTATTATGTTGTTGTTGTTGTTGTTTGCAATGTATTTATTATGCAATGGACCGCGTAATTTTGTATTATTGTACTGGTTTTAGGTCTTCACAGTTTCATATATAATACTTCTAAAATGTCTCTTTTATGTAGTAATGGCCTTCTCCCTTTTATTTGTAAAAACCTTGTCTACCAATCTGGGTGCAAGTGATAAACAAAATTTGTTCCTAAAAAATTTGAATCAAAATCTGTAAGTAAAACAAAAATGTAGAATAATGGACTTTTAGCATGAGAATTTATATATCTTCCATGCTAAGTGAGTTGTCAATAATATTACCATAAGCATGCTTGAAATCTAGATGGATTCCACTATATCCAATAAATACTTGAGCATAGAGAGTGGTAGTCCCTTGGCTAATGATTAGATGCTATCAAATTGAGTACTATTATGGATTATGTTGACCAACGTGACCTCGGTCGACAAGGGTTCGCCTCACTGTCGACACATACAACAGTCTCCCTGGGCACCGACCCGGGTAGGTTTGAGCCCACCCAGCAACACCCGCAGAGCGGATGAGGTCTCACTGTTAAAGTTTTAGAATTTACTTTAATATGATCTAGGATCTTAACTGAGAGAACAAAATGTACAACAAATCTACAGCATATCAATCATGGACACAATCATGCAAGCACACAAGAGACACAGAGTTTACTTGGGGAAAACCATAAAGGTGAAAAACTCTAATAACTTCCTCAGAGATAGATAGAGCAATGATACAACCAGAATACAAGAGATATTCTTCTCCTAGCATTAGAGCCTCCTCCTCCACAAGTGCGCCACTCTCCAAAGTGTAAGTGAGAGAATAGAATGTGTAAAATGAGAGAGACATGCACTCTCTATTTATACACTAACTTAACTTGACCTTTACTCAACTAGGTCGGCCTCAACTTAACCACTTAACATAAGCTAACTGGGCCGACCCCCACTAGGGTGGTCTAATAACCCTTTGACCCACATGGCCGACCCCCAATAGAGTGGTCTAATAACCCTTTGACCCACATGACTTATACAGGGCCGACCCCAACAAGGTGATCTAATAACCCATCAAGTATAAGTTACGACACTTACAATATCAATGATGATACTTCCGTATAGAGGAATAACAACATCTCTATAGGAATACAACCACTTCCGTATAGAGGAATAATAACATCTCTATAGGAATACAATATACATATATGTGAAATACATTCTGAAGTTACATATACATCAACACTCCCTCTTAACTAGGAAGGTATTTCTCGACACAGGTCTTCTAGCACAAGTCATCTTCTCTGGATCATCGTCACTGCTACTGCTATCTCAATCAATATCTTAATCTACTTGTCATAGGAAGTTCTATAGAGCTAGTCCTTTTTCATACCAAATGTAGGCCCACCACCTGTAGGTCTTCGTCATCACTGGCCATACTGTGGAATCCTCAGGACTTATTATGTGCGTCACAAAACCTCGAAAGAGCATCCCAGGCTGTTACGAGCACACGGCTCTACCTATAGGATCTCCCAGGGCCATATTATATGTGACCTCACCACAAAACCTCGCAAGAGCATCCCAGGCTGTTACGAGCACACAGCTCTACCTATAGGATCTCCCAGGGACAGATTATATGTGGTCACCACAAAACCTCGCAAGAGCATCCCAGATTGTTACAAGCACACAGCTCTACCTATAGGATCTCCCAGGGATAGATTATATGTGGTCATGGAAAAACCTCACAAGAGCATCCTAGGACTTATTACGGGCACACATCCCAACCTATCGTATCTCCCAGGGACATATTATATGCCATAGGACAAAACCTCGAAAGAGCATCTACCAAATATCCCAGGGCCAGATTATATGCCATAGGCAAAACCTCGAAAGACTATCTACAAATTTCCCAAGGCCAAATTATATGTCCTCCCAGAGCAAAACCTTGAAAGAGCATTTTCCAGATATCCCAGTGCCAAATTATATGCCATAGGCAAAACCTCGAAAGACTATCTGCAAATCTCCCAGGGCCAAATTATATGCTCATCTGCACAACCTGATCCACGGCCATAGATTATCAACCTGATACTCACCATACATCATCCTGATGTATACATGATCATCCTGATGTATACATGATCATCCTGATCATCATCACTGCAACATCCTGCTGCATGTCATCTAGAGCAACATCCTGAAGCTCGTCATCCATGATCATCCTGATCATCCAATGCATATACTTGATGTATACCAAGTATCTACGTGATACATATCATCATACATTATCCACCTGATCATACAGTGTATCCACCTAATACAAATACATGATACATATCACCATACATGATCCACCTGATACATATACAGATACATGGTCTAAGCATCCAACATGATGCATATACAAAAATACATACACATTATTCAACCGATCATATCCAGCATCCAACATGATGCGTACATACATATAAATGATCCAACTGATCATATCCAGCATCCAACATGATGCATACATACATACATGAAAATGATCCAACTAATCATATAAAGCAGAAACCAAAACATCATCCTGATGCTCATCATCCAGCACTTACATCCACAACCATGTGAAGGATCCTCCTTCCAACATGCTTGGAATGGCTTCAGCAAATGTGTCCATCACTTCTTCCTCAAAGTTTCATCAATCCGAAGAACACCAAGCCTCTCTTTGAAGTACTCGAACTTCACTCTGGCTAGTGGTTTTGTCAGCACATCTGCAATTTGCTCATCCATCGCAATGTACAGGAGCTTCATAGCTCCTCTCTGCACCATATCCCTTATATAGTGATATTTGATTTCTATGTGTTTCGACCTGTCATGAAACACTGGGTTCTCGGACAGCTTCACACAACTCTAGTTATCACAAAAGATACCAGTAGCATCCAATGGGAGATCAAATAACTCAAACAGTAGCTTCCATAGCCATACTGCCTCACAACTAGCTGAACAGGCTGCAACATACTCTGCCTCAGCTGTACTCAGTGCTACGCAGGACTGCTTCCTGCTAAACCAAGAGATCACACCTGATCCCATACTGAAGCAGCACCCAGATGTGCTCTTCCTATCTGCAGCACTGCCAGCCCAATCTAAATCAACATAACCCCGCAGGTTAAACTTTTGATTCGCGTCATACTTGAGCCCATAATCCACTATACCCTTCAGGTACCTCAGAACATGCTTTACAGCAACCAGGTGAACACTCCTTGGATCCGTCAGGAATTGGCTCAATGTGTTCATCGCAAAGCAAATATCTAGTCTCGTGTTCGTCAGGTACATCAAGGACCCAATCATCTGACGATACATAGAGACATCAACCGTCTCAGATGAAGCATCACAAAGAAGCTTCAGATTCGATGCCATAGGTGTGGCCATGGCCTTGCAATCCATCATCCCGAACCTCTTCAGGATCTCTACTGCATACTTCCCTTGTCCAAGGAAGATTCCATCTGCACTCTACCACACCTCCATGCCAAAAACAAATAGTGAATCATCCCCAAGTTCTTCATCTCGAACTCGGCAGCAAGCTTCCACTGCATGTCGGCAATCAATCTATCTTCACCTGTAACAAATAGGTTATCCGCATACAAAAGTAGTATCACTGGATTGCCTTCCTCAACCTTGTAGTAAAGGTTGGAATCCGCTTTACTCTTGATAAAGCCCAAAATGGATAGAAAGTTGTCTATCCTACCATACCAAGTTTTTCACATATATGACTCCCTGTCATGTGTCTCAGAACCAAGTGGTTTCTCCACATACACTTCTTTTTCAACTACACCATTCAAGAAGGTTGTCTTGAAATCCAGCTGGTGTATCTTTTATTTCATCACTTTTATATTTCTCTATGCTTCCATCTGCAACATGCTTGATCTTGATAGATCCATATGGAATTCATAACAAACTTCCCTTCAGGTCTTGGGACTACATCCCAAACATCGTTCTTCATGATCGACGGATCATGGCATTCTTCCCGTATCCTGGGAACTTCAGTATCTTCAATAGATAATTTTGTTGCTGAACAAATGTTGTAGTTCTTCTTTTGTAGGTGATGGCATACAATCTTTCCTACACAACAAGTTAAATTGCATGATTAGAAAACATCTCATAGTTTTTAGAACAAATTCTTACACATAAAGAAATATGTCATACAGTCATGCAATTATCTTAGCCAATGCTTCAATACAACATTTATCCATATCTCGTAACTTTCTAGATGCCTTCCAATCTCTACTAGAACATTGTTAAGAGTGTGCACAACTCCCAACATGTCAGCAAAGAGGTTTCATTCTAGATAAGTAGCAATGGAATGTTGTACAGTGCCATAGGCCACTTACCCATGCATATTAGTAGTATACTATTCATCAATGCAACTATTCTAATATGCATAATACACAACCTAATTCTAGGAACATCAGTATATACATTATTGAACAGTATTATTTAAACAATAAAATATGCAAGTAATGACAATTCAAATACTTATCTTTGTTTGTTTGTTGGGTTGACTCCCTCTCAGTCTTTGCTTCTTGGATTACCTGTCCTTGAACTTACATCCATCCTTAATCACTATGCATGCTTATTAGTATCATCATTGTGTTATCCTTGAGGTCTCATACATAATCACACATTTATTAGTATAATCTTAATACCATCAAAACACAATAATCTTAAACATGTATATTCATGATCATTCATAGATAATAAACATTAGTATTCAAGGTTTCAGGGAAGTCTTCTTTTACTCATACATATTCTTATTTGATCATAGGACTCGTCTGGTTAGTTGAATCATCAATCAAGATAAGAGATATAATATGCATAAAACCCGTGATTATTCAAACCTATACCTTCATGATTCTTCTGGTTAGTCATATCATCAATTATGGTAAGAAACATAATATGCATACAACCATGATTATTCAAACCTATGACTTCATGAATAATCATTATCAACAACGCAACAGTATAAGACCCTAACACAAGGTAGGATTCTAGCTTGATATAGGAAAAACATACCTGGATTAGCATGCTAGCTAGTTATGTCTAACATACCCGCATAATGTCTTCTGGTTCTCTTCAGTGACTTGTGCTAGCAACCTGCATGTCTCATAAGTTAACCATTGTATGACCAAGTTATACATACCTCGAAAGTAGATCTTCTATGTGATCCATGACAATGTATGAATCTATGTCTTCATGTCACCGCGAGCATATTTTCTTGAAGTAGAACATGATTCGACTTTCTTGGTGTACCTTTTGTGTTATAAAACAACATAAACCTCATACAACATCACAATGCATTAGTACAATCATAAGTGTCAAAACCTTAATCAATGAATATCTTCTATAAGGTAATATGACAAGTCTAGTAATTAATCAAGATTGTACTGTAATGATATGAAGGCAAACATATCATGAACTTAATCGTGAACATAATTCGAAACATACCTGTAAGCCATACCTGTTAAGATTGCTTGTAATCTTCTTATGGAAGGCCTTAGCCTCATCTCCCTCTAAAACAGGAACTTCTTCACTTATGCAGGTGACCAATCCATCCTCTTCTAGGATTAACCCAATCCACTTGATTTGCACGAACAGGATCTAGAGCTATAATAGGGTTTGTCATAGAAACCCAAAAAATTCAAACTTTGAATTTCAAACTTCCGAAAGGATAGAAATATGCGCCTTGATGAGCTGATCAAGCTGGCATATTCAAAATTTGAAAACTGTAAAGTTTCACTCCTCAATTTTGCCTTTGAAACTTTCGGATTCGCTGGACGTGACCTTGAACTAGGGTTTGATGAATCCCACTCTTCTGCCCAATCAAAAGGTTTGATCCAAATCTCTAAGCTTCTATTTTTATGAGGAGCTTCCAGCTGTGGTCACATATTTCAAAAATTCCCATTTTTGCTGAAGCCCTAATTTTCCACTTTTCTGATCAAAGTCCCGAACTAGGATCTGATCAAGCCTGACCTTCTGCCCAACCAAAAATTCTGATCTTGGTCTCTAAATTTTGATTTTGATGAGTAGCATCCAGCCGTGATCTCCGATTACAAAAATTCCAAATTTCTCCGAAGCCCTAAATTCCGGAAGCCATGAATGAAGGTACTCAAAAATAATTTTTTTTTGACAGAAATATGTACCTAATTTTTCTAGTGTAACTCTGAAATTTTTGATCCACAGGGTCTGAAAAAGTTTCCTGAGATAGCCCAACCTGTTATCTTTCCATCTCGACAAGTTTGATCTCAATTGGATTCTCTAAGAGAGAGTTATGCCAAGTGTTGCAACGTGACCTGTTTATGGGATAATACAGGAGAGCAAACTTGTACGACGTGTCACATGTCACTGTTTCAACTTTGGCATCTGAAAACTTTTCCTGAGATATCCGGACCTGTCATCGTTCCATCCCAATAGGTCTAACCTCAATTGGATTCTCTGGGAGAGAGTTATTCCAAGTGTCGTAACGTGACCTGTTTATGGGATAATACAGGAGAGTGAACTTGTACGGCATGCCACGTGTCACTGGTTCAACTTTGGCCTCTAAACAATTTTCTTGAGATAGTACATCCTATGTACTACCTGTCACTTTTTACGAAATTTCATTTGGATCTTCCTAGCCCAAGTTATGACCTTTTTCCCAAGGTCACCTGATTTTGACTCAGATCTGGAAGAGGCAAAAACCCTATATTGTACAGATCATAAATCACAAAGTACAACGAATTAGAGGTTTTCCTTTGGACACATGGTACATGGGGATCTGATCTTCGACCTATAAAATTTGTAGATCCGAACACTTCGCCAAAACGGATTTATAGCGAAAGTACTACGATGACTGGTTTTTGCTATATCAAGCCCTAGCATCGTAAGTGCAACAAGTGTCATACATGCCATATCATGCCTTCTTTTAGGCTAGCTCTGATACCATGTTAAATTTTTAGAGTTTACTTCAATCTGATCTAGGATCTTAACTGAGAGAGCAACATGTACGGCAAATATACAGCATATCAATCATGGACACAATCATGCAAGCACACAAGAGACACAGAGTTTACTTGGGGAAAACCATAAAGGTGAAAAACCCCAATAACTTGCTCAGAGATAGATAGAGCAATGATACAACCAGAATACAAGAGATAGTCTTCTCCTAGCAGCAGAGCCTCCTCCTCCACAAGTGTTCCACTCTCCAAAGTGTCAGTGAGAGGATAGAATGTGTAAAATGAGAGAGACACACTCTCTATTTATACACTAACTTAACTTGACCTTTACTCAACTAGGTCGGCCTCAACTTAACCACTTAGCATAATGCTGACTGGGACGACCCCCACTAGGGTGGTCTAATGTTGAATATTGCAACTTCTAAGAATATTATATTTGTACATTATTATTCCGGAGATGTTTCATCCCTCCGAGGTAACCCTATTATGTATCCGGATATGATTATTCCTCCGATGGTTTGTGGTAACTAGGGTTATTAGACCCACCATGTGGGGGTCGACCCTGATCTTATATTTTAGGGGTTATTAGACTTCTCCAGGAGAAGTCGACCCCATTAGGTATTTTGGTCAGTCGGGAACTAGTATAAATAGAGGAGGTGAGCTCCTCATTAGATACACTTGTACAACTCAGAAAAGTAGTGCACTTGTCTGGGAGGTCTGCTAAGGAGGTAGAGAAGGAGATCAAATCTTGGAGCACATCTTGTATTTTGGTTGATCATCTTATTGAGGAATGCTTTGTTGGGTTTTCTACCCCATGAGGGTTTCCCAGGGTAAATTCTGTGTCTATCTTGTGATTATGTTTCTTTCAGTGATCTTGTTAGTCTATTTGGTTTAAACTTAACATGGTATCAGAGCTAGGTTGAATAGGACATCTTTCACAAGGTAAGAATATCTCTCTCTCTCTCTCCGGTGAAAATTAGGGTTTCTGCAAAAAGTTGGTATTGTTGAATTCTGATTACATGGCTGGATAGCCCTTCTCAAAACCAATCTTTTGAGCCCTAGATCAAACATTTTGGTTGGGTAGAACTCCAGGAAAGTCAAACCCTAGTTTTACCAAAAGTGCGATAAACCAAAAATTGGTTTCTGCAAAAAGTTGGTATTGTTGAATTTTTATTACATGGTTGGATAGCCCTTCTCAAAATCAATCTTTTGAGCCCTAGATCGAACTTTTTGGTTGGGTAGAACTCCGGGAAAGTCAAACCCTAGTTTTACCAAAAGTGTGATAAACCAGAAATTCTGTCCCAAGATCCAGAAAATTAAAAGGGTTAAAATTTTCGGGTAAGTACTACTCTATCTCTTATCTCTTGGACTCCCCCAAGAGAAGATGGCTCCAAACACTAAGCTTGAAGACAAGCTAGAAGGTATATGTGAGGCACCTGCAACAATTAATTAATACGAATATGCAAAATAGCAGAAATGATAGAACTCAGAATCACTTTTATATTGATCACAGGCCACTTCGAGGGGGCAACCTCCTATGAACAAGATCAATACAAATAACTTCACGGTGCCTTCATAGGTCTCAACACACACTTATATACTAATTCTAGGCGCCAATACTATGGGTCGAAACCATGGGCTATTACAAACTATGGATCAACAATACTACGGGCGACTTACAAAGCATATGCGCCAACAACAATAACACAAACTATTGATCAACAAATACTACGGGATGACTTACAAAGCATATGCGTCCAACAACAACATACTAACAAAGTAAAGACATGGGTTCCTAACATCCCCTCCCTCTTAAAAAAAGCTTTGTCCTCAAAGCTTTAGATGTAGAAATTGTTGTTGAATCTGAAGGAGTGGTTCCCATGTAGCATCCTCTGGTTGCATGCTGTGCCATTGAATTAAGACCTCTGTGATAGAGCGAGAGCGAAGCTGACGCGTGCGCCAATTGAGGATGGCCTCTGGCTCCAAAAGGATGGATGCTTCATTATCCAGTTCGGGTAAAATCGTTTGTCCACTGATGTTGGTGCCAAGAAATTTCTTCAGACAAGAGACATGAAAGACTGGATGAATGTGGGAATAAGGAGGAAGTTTCAATTTATAAGCAACGGACCCAATCTTCTGAAGAATCCGATATGGCCCATAGAACTTTGGAGCGAGCTTATGACGCCCTTTGAGTTTCAAGGAGGATTGTTTGTACGGCTGGAGACGAAGAAAAACCATATTGCCGACTTGAAAAGTGCGCTCCCAACGGTGCTGATCAGCTTGTTGCTTCATGCGATTTCTTGCCATGTGAAGATTGCCCTGCAAAATGCGAAGAATCTGATCGCGGTTTCGAAGGACCGTGTCAACTTCTTGAACTAGTGAACTGGTGGGGGTGTATGGAAGAAGAGCTAGAGGTGCCTGACCATAGACTGCTTCATATGGGGTCATTTTAGAGGCAGTGTGGTAAGAGGTATTGTACCACCATTCAGCGAGAGGGAGCCACTTTGCCCATTGATGTTGTTGTTCCTAGGTTAAGCAACGAAGATAAGTTTCCAGGCATTTATTGACAATTTCAGTCTCACCATTTGTTTGTGGGTGATACCCTGAACTCATCTTCAGTTTGGTGCCAGTGTGGCGAAATAGTTCTGTCCAAAAATGACTGGTGAAAGTCACATCATGATCCGAGACAATGGAAGAAGGGATGCCATGAAGACGAACGAGTTGGTCCAGAAAAATTTGAGCGACGAAGGAGGCTGTATAGGGATGGTTGAGAGCACAAAAATGACTATATTTGGAGAGGCGATCAACCACAATGAGAATCATTGTCTTCCCGCCAGATTTAGGGATCCCTTCAATGAAATCCATAGAAATATCTGTCCAAATCCGTGTAGGTATGGGCAAGGGTTCAAGCAATCCTGGAAGGAGTGTTGTTTCACCCTTATTGCGCTGGCAGGTTTCACATTCGGCCACCATCTGTTGAATTGTCCTTTTCATGCCCTGCCAAAAGAAGTTACGCCGTGCTCGTTCATACGTTTTGAGGAACCCAGAGTGCCCTGCCGATGGAGAAGCATGGAGTTCATAGAAGACAGCCTGTTGAAGATCTGTGCTCTGGGGAAGCACCAGACGACCCTTGTATCGCAGAGAAGCACCATCCCAAGAGTAATGTGGTACAACAGAAGGGTTGTTGGTCAAGCGTTGGATGATTTGAGATAAGGAAGAGTCATTGACATAACCCTATTGAACAGATTGCAACCAATTTGGAACAGGCATAGAAATAGCAAAAAGAGAACCTTGGGCATCAAATGTGCAAGAAAGAGCATCTGCCACAATATTGTCTTTACCCTTCTTGTAAGTGATCTCATAGTCATAACCCATGAGTTTGATAACCCATTTTTGTTGTGCCGGGGAGGAGACACATTGGTCCAAGAAATATTTCAAACTCTGGTGATCAGTCTTGATGCAGAAATGATTCCCTAATAGGTATGGGCACCACTTCTGTACTGCATGCAAAATAGCCATAATTTTCTTCTCATAGGTAGATGCAGCTAAATTCTTACTTGAAAGGGCTTTGCTGGTGAACGCAATGGGGTGTTCATCTTGAAGGAGAACAACACCAAGTCCATTTCCGTAAGCATCACTCTCAATAGTGAAGGGCTTGGAAAAATTGGGCATAGCTAGCACAGGTGTAGTACACATAGCTTGTTTTAACTTGTCAAATGCACACTGAGCAGCAGGTGTCCATGTAAAAGCTTCCTTTTTCAATAGAGCAGTTAATGGAGATGCAATATTCCCATAATTCTTGACAAACTTGTTGTAGTAGCCAGTCAACCCCAAAAAACCACGAAGGCTCTTGAGTGTCTGATGATGCGGCCAATTGTTCATGGCATCGATTTTGGCAGGATCCACGCGAACCCCTTGTGCTGATATAATGTGCCCGATATACTCAACTTCCTTCTGTCCAAAAACACATTTAGACTGCTTGGCATGGAGATGATGGTCAGAGAAAAGTTGCATGACAAGATCCAGATGCTGGAGATGTTCATCCCATGTTTTACTGTAGATGAGGATATCATCAAAGAATACCAGAATGAATTTCCGCAAGTAGGGTTGAAATATTTTATTTATTAAGGCCTGGAATGTGGAAGGAGAATTAGTGAGGCCAAAGGGCATGACCAAAAACTCATAATGGCCATCATGTGTGCGGAAAGTTGTTTTAGGAATATCATCCTCATGAACCCGAATTTGATGATACCCAAAACGAAGATCCAACTTGGAGAAAAAGTGAGCCCCATGAAGCTCATCAAGAAGCTCATCAACAACAGGAATTGGAAACTTATTTTTGATGGTGAGGTGATTAAGTGCTCGGAAGCCAATGCAAAGGTGAGATGACCCATCTTTTTTGCGGACAAGAATAACTGGAGAAGAAAAGGAACTAGTGCTTGGGCAAATAATACCTTGCTTAAATAAGTCCCAAATAAGCATTTCAATCTCTGTTTTTTGGTGAAATGGGTAGCGATAGGGCCTAATGTTGGGAGGAACGCTGCCAGGAAGGAGCTGAATATGATGGTATTTTGGCCTGGAAGGTGGCAATCCCACTGGTTCAGCAAAGACACCTGTGTATCGATCCAGAATTTTTTGTAGATCCAAAGGAATAGTGGAGGCCGCTGATGGTTGCATCTGGATGGAATGGATCTGAGCGATGACACCATGTGAATTCTTCTTGAGGAGTTTTTCCATGCGATGTGAACTGATGATGCTGAGAGAACTTGGTTGTAATCCAGTCAATGTGTGTTTTTGTCCATTGAGGGAAAACTGCATCCAAAGTTCAGCAAAATCCCATAAGATAGGGCCAAGTGTGCATAGCCATTGAGGGCCCAAAACCACATCACGTTCGCCTAAGGGAAAGGAAAACATGTCAGAGCGCAAGGTATAATCTCCCATAGAGATATGCACATTTTGACACTTCCCTTTGCAAGGTAAGGTGCCCCCATTGGCAACCATGACTTCAAAGTTGGAGCAAGGATGGATAAAACAATCAACTTGTTTGGCGATCCGAGGGTCAATGAAATTATGAGTGCTAACAGAATCAATGAGCATTGTAAGAGGAAGCTTCTTTAAGTAACCCCTGACCTGCATTGTTTGGGGGATGGTGATTCTAGCTAAAGCATGGAGAGATATCTCTAGTTGGTCATCCTGAGACGGAGGGTCAATAGGCGGTTCCTGAATGTCGACCGGAGCATCCAGTGTTTCTGGATCTTCGTCACCAATTTCAGAGGCAGGTGGAGACTCCACATCCAAGAGATAGAGCTTTTGCTGAACACATCTATGTCCCCGAGTGAATTTCTCATCACAATTATAGCAAAGCCCCTTTTCTTTGCGTGCTTGCTTCTCTTTTTCAGACGAACGCTTGATAGGAGTCAGTCGAGGAGCCTGCGGTATAGGTGGTCGCTGAGAACCCATATTTTGGAAGGGAACAAAAGTGGGCTTGGAGCATTGTTGGGCTGCAATCTTGTCTACTGCCAACTTAGCCAACCCTAGGGCTTCCATCATTGTGTTGGGACAGAACATTTTGACCTCAGAGCGGATGGCATCCTTTAGACCACTGATAAAATAACTCCGGTAAAAGTCATCAGACAATCCTTCATTGTGGTTGGCTAGATTCTCAAATTCAGTTTGATACTCTCTCACCGTGCCAATTTAGCGAAGTTTAGTGAGGGCTCCTGTGAAGTCATCAAAAGCACTAGGACCAAATCGTTGCAAAAGGAGCTATCAAAAGTCTGGCCATTTGGGCTCTGGATGAGCCTTGATGTACCAACGGTACCATTGAAGAGTTTCCTGTTCCAAGTGAAAGGATGCCAGCAGAACTTTGTTGACATCAAAAGTATTATGCAGACTGAAATATTGTTCTGCATGATAGATCCATCTAGTTGGATCAGTAACATTGAAGCGAGGAAAATCAAGCTTCGGACCACGGAAATTGCTGGAAGAGGAGAACCCATTCTCTGATGAAGACTCGGACTGTCGTTTGTTGTTCATAGCTGAATGTTCAAGATGGAGGTCGAGAAATGTTTCATCCAGATCCTAGAGTTTGGCTTGGATGGCTGCAAGTGCTTCCTCCATGGTTTTTTCTCTTGCACGGGTGACAACCATAACCAGGAGGTTTTTTTTTGTTTTTTTTTTTATTTTTTATTTTTTATTTCGGTTGACTGGGTAGAAAAACAAAAACAGAAACTACTTCAGTAAGGGAAAATCTGGACTAGGGAAAAAATATGAAGGGTAATTGGGGTTTGACTAGGTTTTGGACACTGTTGAATAGACAGGGAAACAAAAATGAGGATTCCAGAAGCGGGGTGAAAGAATGGGAAAATTTGGCAGAGGGGAACAAAGAAGCAGAATTCATAAATGAACTCTGTGGTAAAATTTGAGGGTGATTGGGTGAAATCTGAGGAAGTTATGGCAAACCCTAAAAATATACAAATGTGGGATTTCGGGCTTTGGGAAGGGGAATTTTGGATAGGGTCCTCAGGAATGAAATATGCAGAATGGGGTGACAGGGGTTCCCTGAAAATTTCAAGGGAATTTTTTTTTTTGCCAGGCTGTAGTGGCTACGGCTCGAAAGGGATCTGAAACGGCGTCGAATGGATTGAAAATGGCTGCCTCTGGAACGGCTTGCAAAATGGATCTGAATGACTGGATGTAAAATGGCGCAGCAACGATCGATGGCAGTTCAGCTGAAATTAGATATGGACCCCAGGTATGTGCGGCTTCCTAACAGTTCAAGGGTTTCACTCGGCCACCAATGCTATCTGACGGCTTGCGTATTGGGGCAGTACCCCTCACTCCACAGCTCAAGTAAAACTGATAACCGCTTTGCCAGAAACGACAGCTCTTGGTTTACCTCATGGGTGGGAACTAGTCAATCAGGTAGGGGTCGTTGCCCTTTTCGCTGGCAGGTCCTCTCAATGGGATAGCTACTTCGGGGTTCCTGTGGTACTCCTCACAATGAGTTTTAGGGCTTATGCCCAAGTACTTCCCACACTTAAGAAGATAGGGATTATTCCCAAATTCGAACCTGCAACAGATGCGAAAAAAAAAAAAATTGGCAGAAATTTCACCCAGCGAACCCATGAAAGTGCTCTAATACCAGATGTGAGGCACCTGCAACAATTAATTAATACGAATATGCCAAATAGCAGAAATGACAGAACTTGAAATCACTTTTATATTGATCATAGGCCACTTCGAGGGAGCAACCTCCTATGAGCAAGCTCAATACAAATAACTTCACGATGCCTTCATAGGTCTCAACACACACTTATATACTAATTCTAGGCGCCAATACTAAGGGTCGAAACCATGGGCCGTTACAAACTATGGATCAACAATACTACGGGCAACTTACAAATCATATGCGCCAACAACAATAACACAAACTATTGATCAACAAATACTATGGGACGACTTACAAAGCATATGCGTCCAACAACAACATACTAACAAAGTAAAGACATGGGTTCCTAATAGTATAGAAAATTTTCGAGCATGGAAATATAGAATTGGTCTCATTCTTGAAGAGAATGATCTTGCCCATTATGTCAAAGATGAGATTGTAGAACCTATAGAAGATGAAGCTAAAGAGAAGTATGGGAAATATTTGATTAGGGCAGAGAGAATCATTGCTGATTCTATTAAGGACCACTTGATTCCCCAAGTGGCATCCAAGAAGACCCCAAAGGAAATGTATGATGCTCTCTCCAGAATGTATGAGGGAAAGAACATCAACAGGAAGATGAACCTGAGAGCTCAACTGAAGAATACCAAGATGAATAAAGGAGAATCCATTCAAGACTATTTCTCAAGGGTTTCTCAGCTCAAAGAACAACTAGATGTTATTGGAGATACCCTTGACGAAGATGAACTAGTCATGACTGCTCTAAATGGTCTCACTAGACCTTGGGAGTCATTCATCCAAACCTTGTTTGCCAGAAAAGAAAGTATGAAGTTTGATGTGGTTTGGGAGGATTGCATTCAAGAGGAAGCTAGGGTTTCCAACAGAGAAGCATTGCTCAAGGAAGATGGCCAAGCCTTGGCCACCCACACTAAGAGAAGAAGGAATCAATCCTACTTTAAGAAGGATAGTCACAAGGAGGTTCATCCTCCACAAAGATTTCAAAAGAAAAGAGGATCTAGTCAAAGAAGATATTACTCCTCATTCCAATGTTTTGTTTGTCACAAAATAGGACACATTGCTAAGGACTGTCCTCTGAAGAATAAAAAGGGTACTCACCACAAAATACATCAAGCACATCTTGCAAAAGATGATAGTGAAGAAGAAGTTGAAGAGGAAGAAAGGCCTCACAAGAAAATACCTAGAAGAGAAGAAGAAGATGAAGAAAGGACCTTCTTCAAGAAAATATCTAGAAGAAGTGAAGAAGAAGATGCAGAAGAGTATGTTCTATTCTCCGCACTCTCTGGATCTATAACACCTGGATAAGGTACATGGGTTATCGATAGTGGTGCTTCAAAGCACATGACAGGACAAAAGAATACTCTATCAAAACTTGAAGAAAAGACCTCCCCACAAAAGGTATCTCTAGGAGATAACTATCAATATCCCATCAAGGGAATTGGTGAAGCAAACTACAAACTTGATTCTGGAACCCCCATGAATATGAAGGAAGTTTTGTATGTTCCAGGATTGAAGAAGAACTTTCTTTCCATCTCAGCATTGGACAAGAAAGGCTATAGAGTTGCATTCATTGATGGACAAGTGTTAATGTGGTCCAAAGGTAAAACTATGAAGGATGCAATTGTTATTGGTGAAGAGGAAGGAGGTTTGTACAAGCTCAAGGGTCATCCAGAAGCTGCCCTTGTACATGAAGTCACTAGCCCAAATGAGCTATGGCATAGGAGACTTGCTCACATTAACTACAAGGCACTACCTCATGTAAGCAAGGTAGTTGTAGGTCTACCAGACTTAAAGGTTGACCATGATGGCACATGCAAAGGATGTGCAAAAGGGAAGAACATCAAGAACCCATTTCCAAAGAGTGAAACAAAGACCAAAAGCATTTTGAATTGATCCATTCAGATGTATGTGGACCAATGCCCTCCACATCTTTAAGTGGATATGAATACTATCTCACATTTATCGATGACTATTCAAGGAAAAATTGGATATGCATCTTAAAAGGGAAGAATGAAGTTTTTGGAAAATTCAAAGAGTTCAAAGCATTGATAGAAAATCATTCACAAAAGAAAATTAAAATACTCAGAACAGATAATGGCGGAGAATATACTTCAAAAGATTTTGAATATTTCTGTAAAGAAGCTGGAATCAAGAGGGAGCTAACTACTCTCTATAATCCCCAACAAAATGGTGTTGCAGAAAGAAAGAATAGAACCATCATGGAAGCAGTAAAGACAATGATACATGATCAAGACCTACCTATGTATTTATGGGCTGAAGCACCTAGAACAGCAGTCTATGTTCAAAATAGACTATCCCATAGTGCTCTTGATTTCAAAACTCCAGAAGAAGTATTCACAGGAAAGAAGCCTGAGGTAAGTAATCTTAAAATATTTGGATGTCCTGTATACATTCACATTCCAAAAGAAAAGAGAACCAAGTTGGATCCTTCTGGAAAGAAGGGAATATTTGTTGGATATTGTGAATCATCCAAAGCATTCAGAATTTACATCCCAGGTTTTCATCATATGAAAATTAGTATGGATGTGACATTTGATGAAGAAGCAGCTCTCAAGAGATCTAGGAAGTACCAACATGAAGATATCTATGAAGAAGACTCACCTTCCAGGATCACAAAGGCTGCACCCATTCCTGAAGATACTACACCTGAAGACCATGACTTGCTAGAACCACAAGAACCCCCCATTACAAACTTATCAGAAGGCCGACATGGGCCAGAGACATTATTCAAGGAGCTGAAAAGTATAGAGCTCCTGAAGGCTCCACTAGAGAAAGGAAGAAACCAAAGCTAGTATCCAACTATGTGGCCTTGATGTGTAATCTAGTAGATCAAGAACCTACGAGCTATGAAGAAGCAGCTCAGAATAAAGAATGGGTAGAAGCAATGACAGAGGAATACCAGTCAATAATGAAAAATGATGTTTGGGATATAGTTCCCAAACCAAAAGATAAAAGTGTAGTGTCCTCCAAATGGATATTCAAGATAAAACATGCTGCAGATGGTAGTATTGAAAAATATAAGGCAAGGTTTGTAGCCAGAGGATTCTCTCAAAAGGAGGGAATTGACTATGAAGAAACATTTGCACCAGTTGCTAGGTACACTTCCATTAGAGCTATCATGGCACTTGCATCAATGATGAAATGGAAACTACATCAGATGGATGTTAAGACAGCCTTCTTGAATGGTGTAATTGAAGAAGAAGTGTACATAGAACAACCACTTGGATTTGAGGTAGAAGATGGAAAATCTCATGTATGCAAACGAAAGAAGTCTTTGTATGGATTGAAGCAAGCCCCTAGAGCTTGGTATGGAAGGATTGACAGTTTCTTGACAAGCATGGGCTTTACCAAGAGTAAAGTTGATCCTAACCTTTATCTCAAAGTTATGAATGATGAACCTGTTATATTATTATTGTATGTAGATGATCTATTTCTGACTGGAAATGAGAGACAGATTATCAAGTGCAAGAAGAAGCTCTCTTCAGAATTTGAGATGAAAGATCTCGGATTGATGCACTACTTCTTAGGCCTAGAATTATGGCAAGACACAAAATGAATCTTTCTAAATCAGGGTAAGTATGCTGTGGAGATTTTGAAAAGATTCAACATGTTGGACTGTAAAGCCATGGCCACTCCCATGGACTCCAACTTGAATTTATTAGTAGATAACTCATCAGAGTTAGTGGACATAACTCTGTATAGACAGATTATTGCATCATTAATGTATTTGACTAACACTAGACTAGACATATGTTTTGCTGTGAATACCTTGAGTCAGTATCTGGTGGAACCTAGAAGAGTTTATGATAGCTGCAAAACATGTGATGAGGTACTTAAAAGGTACGATAGATTTTGGTCTTTACTATAATGGAGATCATGATTTAAATTTGCATGGCTACACTGATGCTGATTGGGAAGGAAGTGTATCAGACAGGAAGAGTACATTGGGAGGATGTTATTGTCTGGGATCTGCTATGATCTCGTGGTACAGCAGGAAGCAGTCTAGTGTGGCTCTCAGCACAGCTGAAGCAAAATACATAGTTGCTTGCTCTGCCAGTTGTGAAGCAGTATGGCTTCGTAATTTATTCTCAGGACTGTTTGACTTAGAGATGGAACCCACTATGATTCTGTGTGATAACCAGAGTTGTATCGAGATGACTGAGAATCCAGTATTTCATGATAAGTCAAAAAACATAGAGATCCGTTATTTCTATATACGGGATATGGTGCAAAAAGGATCTATCAAGCTCGAATATGTGAGCACGGATGAGCAAGTTGCTGATATACTAACCAAACCTCTGTCTCATGTAAAGTTTGAGCATTTTTGAGACAAGCTTGGTGTAGTTCAAAAGGACTCTCCTCGAAAGGGGGAGTGATATGATAGATGAAGATATCTTTGAGTACTGGTATCGATGTGGATACCTATATTGATGATGAGATTGCTTATCTAGATTATATGTTTGCTTGTATTGATGAGGATACTTGGATCTTTGTTATGTTTGCTTGTATTGATGAGAATACTTGCATATGTACTTGTATTGATACTTGTATTGATGATATATATACTTGTATTGATGATATGTATACTTGTATTGATGATACATACTAATGATACCTGTATTGATGAGGATACTGTATCGATGATGTGCCTACCTGTTTCAACAATAAGGTTGAAGATGAGGTTGTTTGTTCCGATAATGAGGTTCATGGAGGATTGTATCATCCTTGGACTTCAGTCCTAAAGTGATCCATAGACAGATGTCTTCGAGAATGCGGTTCCTTGCGAACGATGAGGATTGTATCATCCCTGGACTTTAGTCCTAAAGTGATCCGTAGACAGATGTCTTCGAGAATATGGTCCTTAGTGGACGTATATATAGGACTGCATCATCCCTGAGCATTTGGTTCAAAATGTATATTATAGGATTGCATCATCCTTGGACTTATGTCCTAAAGTGAGAGGGATTGATCATCCCGTAATTGGATCATGTGTATTGCAGGATATGCTGCTTTTATGTTGATGATCGTGAGATGACGATGCTGATGATCGAGTGATGATGATGTTGATGATCATGTGATGACGATGCTGATGATCGTGTGATGACGATGCTGATGATCATAAGATGACGATGCTGATGATCGAGTGATGACGATGCCGATGATCGTGTGATGACGATGCTAATGATCGTGTGATGATGATGATGATGATGATCATGTAATGACAATGCTAATGATTGTATGATGATGATGCTGATGATCATGTGATGACGATGCTGATGACGTTGATGTTCCAGTAACTGGTTGAGTTACTCATGATGATGAATTGAAGAAAGCTTTCGATGATTTATAGATGTATCATGTATGATGTAGTCGATGACTCCTTGCTCCTGCAAACGTTGTTATAATATCCTTCTTGTTAAGGGGGAGTGTTGAATATTGTAACTTCTAAGAATATTATATTTGTACATTATTATTCCGGAGATGTTTCATCCCTTCGAGGTAACCCTATTATGTATCTGGAAATGATTATTCCTCCGATGGTTTGTGGTAACTAGGGTTATTAGACCCACCATGTGGGGGTCGGCCCTGATCTTATATTTTAGGGGTTATTAGACTTCTCCAGGAGAAGTCGACCCCATTAGGGATTTTGGTCAGTCGGGAACTAGTATAAATAGAGGAGGTGAGCTCCTCATTAGATACACTTGTACAACTCAGAAAAGTAGCGCACTTGTCTGGGAGGTCTACTAAGGAGGTAGAGAAGGAGACCAAATCTTGGAGCACATCTTGTATTTTGGTTGATCATCTTATTGAGGAAAGCTTTGCTGGGTTTTCTACCCCATGAGGGTTTCCCAGGGTAAATTCTGTGTCTATCTTGTGATTATGTTTCTTTCAGTGATCTTGCTAGTCTATTTGGTTTAAACTTAACATCTAACAACCCTTTGACCCACATGGCCGACCCCCAATAGGGTGGTCTAATAACCCTTTGACCCACATGACTTATACAGGGCCAACCCCAATAAGGTGGTCTAATAACCCATCAAGTATAAGTTACGACACTTACAATATAAATGATGACACTTCCGTATAGAGGAATAATAACATCTCTATAGGAATACAATATACATATATGTGAAATACATTCCGAAGTTACATATACATCAACACTCACCCGAGGCATCCAGGAAGAGCAGACGAAACCATGTTTCCACCGAGGGAGGAGGAGAGTTGTGGCTGCACAGACTAACTCTATTGCAGTAATCAAACATAAACTTTAAACATTCGGCAAGGAGTTATAACATATTCCTTAATCATAGCATTTATCATCACATTCGACATAGAACATATTACTTAATCACAACATTTATCATCACAGCAACAGTAAGTAGACATTGCATCAAACAACATTCATATATTGCAACATTGCACAAAGATAGTACCGAAACATCATCATTATATTACTGTCGCGGTCATATACCATAAGCAAAATACAGATCTGCATACCCAATTGTTCTCTTTCCTCTATGCTCGCCTATATCTAACACTTACAACTCTCATGTATTTATAGGCTTCTGCCATTACAATATTTGTCCGCTTACAATTGACTTCCTAATCGACACTATGGACAATTGACCCAATATCTAATTGACTCGGTCCAAATGACCCCAAAAACCCGCAAACCACGGTACACTGACTCACTATTACATACTATGTGGTCCAAGTGACCCAAAAACCGCCAATTGCGGTATTCTTTAACACAAAATACTCCTTTCACGCCCTCATCCTATGTGTCACGGCGTCGGAGGTACCGCAACATTTCCCCATCAAACCGCTTGCCAACAGGCCCCCAACACAATCTTGTGGCTCGCCCTCAAGCCACATCAACTGCTGGACATAGTGCACTCAAACTGAACTATGTTCTGGTAACTATTCTTGCTATCTGGATCACGTGGTGTTGTCCCACTCCTTGACCGTTGACTCATTGTGTTGTATATTGAACCCAAAATCGTCATCGCCCGAATTGCTGTCATGTACTTCTCACACTCATCCTTGAGTCTCTTGGAAGGGTACTGATGGGAAGAAAAAGAGGACGAACAATACAAAGGTGCGAAATTAACAGATGACTCTGGCACATCTATTTCACACTGACAAACGGTACCTATTGTGGGTAGGGAGCTACCGCCCCAACCCTCTCAAGGGTCGAGAAGAGCACAATCCTTCGAACAACTGCTGCATACTTAATCATGCTGGACTGGCCCTCGGCTCGGGCATAAAATAGTGCAAGTGTACCCGCCGTATCAAGTCGCTCAGGGACACTCATCGTTCGAGCTCGCAGGGACCTTGGGGTGCTTCCATAGGAAACGAAATGAAGCATTTCCACAGCCTCCTTGGAATTCAGCACAACTCAACTCGCAAACTGATTAACCAACATAACCACTCTATTTCAGAACAACTCCATTGTAGCGAACTATCAGCTTCCTCGGTTACTTATAGCCAGACCATTCCCGGGTCATGATAGTGGGAATGATGCCCCGCTGCCTCTCATCTGCGTGTGTAAACCCATCGACTGACGCAACGGGGGGTGACCATACTGTCACCGAAGATCCCACATGCCGATGTGTGAGCAATCTCCTCAGATCGTCCTGATCGTATCGACCCAGCATTCCATGTGCAAAACATGCCGTCGTCATGTGGGAATCCAGCCGAATCTGTCTGGTGCAATCATGTATAGGGATGATGGGTAGTGGTCACAAGATATTAGTGGAATAGTAGTCACAACACTGCCCCGTACCCCCCCCAAATCCTCCATAATCATCGCAAAATCCTTCAACAAAAT
Organism: Larix kaempferi; assembly: GCA_027924585.1. Taxonomy (NCBI): domain Eukaryota; kingdom Viridiplantae; phylum Streptophyta; class Pinopsida; order Pinales; family Pinaceae; genus Larix; species Larix kaempferi. The sequence continues at coordinate 14,039,269 of BSBM01000103.1, read as the reverse complement.
ATGTCATCGGTCCTGGTCGCAATATTTCCATGAGTCTCCAAACTTGCGGTACAAGCCTCCCTGATTTCGCATACCTTCTTCTATTGGTGCGCCATCTGCCACCAAGTAACCTACAACGCACACTCTTTTTTTTTTTTCAATGCGACTCAGATATCGCACTACTCCAATCCCAATCGATACTGCTTCAACCTATGACCATTTACCAGCTTGGGGAGCATCGCCCCATCCAACCACTGTAATTGAACCGCTCCACCTGAATTAATACTATTAATGCGATATGGACCCAGCCAATGCATCTGCAACTTTCCTGGATGTTTCATAAACTTGTTGTCGTATAATAACACTAAGTCGCCTTGCTGAAACTATTTACTTTTGAAAGCCAGCGATAAATCGATCATCTTCTAGCTCCACCAATTGTGCTAGACGTTCATCTAATGCTACGACATCATCCCTGCACGTAACAGCTGCAATTCGTAGACTTGGAACAATGTACTCCATAGGCATAATTGCTTCCTTCCCATATACCAGCTTAAAAGGTGTATGACCAGTCAACCTTTTACATGTCGTGCAATAGGCCCACAACACTGTTGGGATTTTCAGATCCCATTCGTCGCGGTTCGCATTGCACACCTTTGTCAATGCATGCTCCAATACCTTGCTAAACGCCTCCACTGTTCCATTCGCCTATGGGTGATAGGGTGTAGTCTTCTTATGTTGTATCTAAACCTCCTCCGTCCATGCACTGATAGTGCGATTAAGAAAGTAGCTTCCTTAATCACTCAGAAATATCTTGGGGCAGCCGAAGCGAGTGATAATGTGATCAAAGAAAAATCTAGTAGCTGTTGCGGCGGAGCAATCAACTACAGGTGTTTCCTCAACCCGTCGGGTCAAGTACTCTATTGCCGTGACAATATACCATGCACCTGTGCGTTTCCTTGGTCGATGGATCAGTCCTACAAAATCCACAGCCCATTTTTTGAATGGTTGCAATGTCACTTGAGGTAGCAGCGGCATCTCGTCACGTCTAGATGGCTTGCCAGTTTGCTAACAAACATCGCAAGACCGTGCATAGTTTGTCGCATAATTATGTAATGTGGGCCACCAAAGCCCTGCATGCAGTACCTTCCGGGCAGTCGCTCGACCGGCATAATGTCGTCCCGCTACTCCACCATGTGCCTCATCCAGTATCTACGCTTGCTCATGCGGCAAGACACATCTGTACAATATTTCATCAGTGCCCAATTTATACAACTCTCCCGTGATTAGTTGAAAGTCAGCAGCTTTGACAACCAATTGCTTCTTCTAAGTAGTGGTAAAGTCAGCGGGTGCGGTGCCAGTCACCAGAAACTGAAGGATGTCATCAAAATATTGATCAGCGGCAGCAACTTGAAATAGTTGGGCATCCAACAACCCGTCTTCGATATTAGTCAGTTCCTCCCCTATGTCAATTCGTGACAAATGATCTGGTCTAACATTCAACCGCCCCGGTTTCACAATGACTTCGAAATCAAACTCCTGGAACAAAAGTAGCCAACGACAGATCTTCCCCCCCAACATAGGCTTATTGACCAAGTATTTCAATGCAGAATGATTAGTAAACATTTTAAAGTGGCCACCCAACAAATAATGCCTGAATTTCTGCAGCACGTAAACCATGGCCAGACCTTCTCGTTCTGTGGTGGTGTAATTGTGTTCTAGAGAGGATAACTTCCGACTGGAAAAAGCAATGGGATGATCAAGGTCGCCTTCTCCAGGTTGAGCCAACATAACACCTAGTGCAGTCGATGAAGCATCAACATGGACATGGAATTCCTTACTCCAGTCCGGAAAGACCAAGATTGGGGCCGACGCCATCTTCGCTTTAAGCGTTTCGAAGCTATCTTGACATTCCGGGCTCCAATGAAATGCCGCGTCCTTCTTCAACAACTTTTTCATAGGGATAGTAATCGCAGCATACCCCCTAATGAACTTGTGATAATATCCCGTATGACCCAAGGTCGCGCGCAACTGCTTAACGGTTGTTGGCGGTTGCAACCCCAAAATGAGCGCAATTTTGGCTGGATCAACCAGCAATCCCTGCTTACACACGATATGACCCAACAATATCCCAAACGGTGCACAGAAATTACATTTCTTCAAGTTCAACGATATCTGGTGCTGTCGGCATCGTTCAAGCATTAACCAAAAATAAAAAGAATGAATTATTCTTAGAGTTTTTATGATAAGAAGCTCATAGAATTACTAATCCAATATCTATGAGTTTATTATATAATGGTTTAAATATTAAAAATAAAAAGAATGAATTATATATATATAAAGTCTGAGTCGTTGCATATAGGAGTCATTTTAATAGTAAAAGTTTTATTTTATTTTTGTTGGTTGGAACCTCCCTAATTTGTGGTAATAGAGGAATGAATTCCCCATTATTTAGGACTTTCAAAAATAAAAATAAAAATGAATTCTTCCATAACAGTTAGTTTAAAAAATATATATTTTTATGCTTTTTTTTTTTGTCCAATGGTAAAGTTAAGAAAAGTCATCTCAAGTCAAAAAAAATTTGATTCAATAATTTTAAATTGGTTTAATTATAATCATAATTAAAATGAGAAACCAAAAAACCTAAATTCATTCCAATAATAAAAATGGGAGATAAACATATTAAGTAAAAAATCTAAGATTTGAAATATATAGATACGATATTATTTAGTAATTTGTTATATATTAGACTTGTTTGTTAGAGTGGTAATCACTTTATTTGTTAGTTGTTGATGTTCTTAAATAATGGTTAGTTATTTGTGAGTTCTTCGATTGACAATTCGATTGAGAAGTCAAAATGTGTAAATTGTATCTATACATTTTTTTGTAACTAGATTATTATGGAGAAGCCTTTTCTATGTATTTAAATAATTTTATAAACTATTGAAAGAAGAGAGAAAATGACAAAACATATTCATCCTTGAAGTAGAGATCCACCCCTCCAAAGAAAAAAAAGGAGGTCATGCATTGAAATGCGGAGAGTGAAGAGAGGAGTAAGCCCGCATGAGTATCATTTGCATCCTACATGAGGAAGAACTATAATTTGTGAAACAAGCCGAAAGAAAACCCTTTGCATGAGGAGTACCTTTCGCAATCATGTTAGTGGAATCCCATATGCTAGGGATTATGGCCTCATTCAACAAAAAGAAACTGTCTCGATTGAGGCAAAGGCCCTCGCATGAAGTTGAGGGACCCTTTAGATGCAATTGGGTAAATGCGAAACGCGTGAGAATTGTGTAAATTCACAACGCTCGCGCGTTATGTGAAACTAAGAATGGTAAGCTCCAAACCTGCAATGTCATTTAACATGTAGGATAGGATCACCATAACGCTCGAGCGTTTTGGTTAATATAACAAAACAAAATAGTGTCGCGGACCGCGACACTATTTTATCCAAAAACGAATGCTCGAGCGATTTTTCCTTCCCAAAACGCATTGGAGATGCTCAACCAAGGAGATTTGGAGGCTCAACAATCCCAAATTCATCTTGCAAGGACATTTGAAAAGGTAAGCATCTAAATCATTGCCTCATCTCATCATTAAGTTTATAAATTGTTATGTTTCCCTAATCTAAAAATATTTGTAAATGAAATGCCAAAACTTAAAATTTTAAAATTTTAATGAATTTTACATCCACCATGTTAGACACAATGGCTCACTGATCACATCAATCATCATTGTCACCTAAAATATTTGTAAATGAAATGCCAAAACTTGAAATTTTAATGAATTTTACATCCACCCTGTAAGACACAATGGCTCACTGATCACATCAATTATCATTGTCACCCAACATATCTATCTATAACATCATTCTGATTATCATTAATTGTCATAAACCAAGCAAGCATTATGTCCCTATTTCATGCTTCCCTAGGTCAACATTTTGTTCATCGTATGTAGACCCAATAATTATGAATTCATTATGTTCATACATATCATCAACATCTTAGTTTGTACACCAGCATCACATCAGCATACTGTAGCCCCAATTCATCCAAAGATAAAGGTTAAACTCTAATTTCTACTATTGCTCCATAAACACCTCATAAATTATACATATATACATGTATATATTTATTTAGACTTTCTTTTTCCCACCTAAACGTGGTCTTCATACCCACATCATCACCATTTTCTTTTGCTTCCAGCATACCCACTCTAGCTTGTAACTCATGCCCGCAAGGGCCATATTTATGCCTTTGAACATGCCTGCAGCTAGACCTTCTTCAATTTCCCACATGGGGGTATTTACCATGCTTCCAGGATGCCCGCAGCTTCCACAAACATGCCTGCATATGCATCTTCAATATTCCCGCATATCACCTTGTCCACATGCCTGCATGTCCATCAGCTTCATTTCTGGATGCCCGCAGATGCGATAAGGGATGCTCGCAATCTCCTTTCCAAGTGTCAACTTCAAGCTTCTTTTTTCACTTCATGCTTCTTTGTTCATGTAACTTGTTGTCTCCAAGTCATCATTGTCTAGGGTATTAGGACCAACTCCAAATGACCATAGTATGGGTCATTTGGCTCATTAGGTGTGCCAATTCCCATCACCTTGTCTTTTGTCTTGTCTTTTTCAAGTCCTTATCAAGTCACCTTGTTTGCTTGTCATCATGCCATTTACACCTTTGTCATCAATGTTGTCATCAATGACAATCCTATTCACAAGATAATTCTGTCAGCTGCAACTCACTGGGATGCACCAACACCCCAACAACCATAGATTTACAAATGATATTTCAGACTCTTCTTAAGTCTAAAAATTACATACATCATCAACCAGAAGCCCTTGTTTGTTTCCAAAGCAATTCATCATTCTCATCAAGCACTCATTATTCAATATAACTTCATTCTGTCCATCAACAAATATCACCAATTAGATCACATCTTCATTATGTCATCATTATTCATGTCATATCAATCTGCTGCCATATCTCCATTCATACACTTTACACTGTCCATATGCACATCACAACATTATGCCCATATCATTAGTCATCTCTTCATCATTCTACTAGCATGTCTTCATTATGTCCATCAATAGGCTGCCTCATTTTAACCAATAAAAACACATATCTTTGCAACATCATCATGGTCTTTATGCCCGCATGGTCTCCACCCTTATGCTCTCAATGACCCATAATGTATGCCTGTAATGGTCATATGAAATGATATTTATGTTTGTAATGTATTCGTTCTTGCACAAAGTTTGTACATTTTTCATTTTTGAGAGATGTCATTATAGCACATGTATACGTTTCTAATGATTTTTAGTTTTTGTTTTTGTTTGCAGTGACGACCATGGATGCGCACGCTGACATCCAAAGAGAAATTCAAAGGCTCAGAGAAATTCGAGCCTCAATTACTATTGTTGATGACGGGCATGTTATGCTTGCATCCAATTTGGATGCAATGATAGAGACCTTTAGTAGGTCTAATGGTGCTTTGCAAGATATTGCCACATTCAGAGAAAGAAAGAGGCAACAATATGCGGATGGACTTAGCTACAGCGAAGTCAAGAAGTTGAAAATCTCAAAAGAACAAATCTTTTCCCTATTTAGAAATCCACAGGATGGTGAAGTCCTTAATGCAAACAAAAGTCACATTTCTATCGAGTGGTGTACATATCAACCATTCATAGATAACTAGATGGACCAATGGTACATGGTGTTTCATGCACCACCACAAAACAACAGGGAAATGCCTTTGTATTTTCTGAGAAAGATGTACACAGAGTTTGTACTGCGGAAGCATGTTAAATTTTTTGATATCTTGGAGTACCAGGGTGTTGGGATGGGGGATGCCTCATCAACGTCCCAATGCGAGGCACATAGATCCCAATCACCTAGTAGCTCCACCTCGTAGGAGGCTACCCAAGCCAGATGTGCCACCTGCACAACAGTTGGTGCCAGAGACACAAGATTCCTTCCTACTGCTGGCACAGGTGGTTGTTTGCCATACCACATATCTTCATGGTATGCACCAGGTAGGCCCATCAGAGCCACCATCTATGGGTGGAGTAGAGACACCACCTTCTAGTGGCTGAGGAGCATATAGTAGGGGCACTGTACCTACACAGCATGAGCACAGCCAACAACCCCACCCATGCATAGTATGTGGACATCCTTGCTTTGGTCCTGTCCGAATAGATGATACCTTTACTGGGTATTTCACATAGGTAAGTAAGTGGTTAACAATTTAGTGTCATTTTTAAATTATATTTCCTTACTATACACATATATATAGATTGCTAATATTTTTAATGGTTTTAAAACTTGTAGTTACTACAAGAAGGGCACGAGGTTGAAGACCTTTGCACTGATGATGCAGATCATAGTCCAGAGGCTCATGCACCAACACTGCATGATGATGATGATGATGTTTCCATACTTTCAGTGACAACAACTCACAATGAGGTAACTATTTCAACATGACATTATTTTAATACATGAGTAGATCCAGTTAACAATTTAGTGTCATTTGTAAATTATTTTTCCTTACTATACACATATATAGATTGCTAATATTTTTAATGATTTTAAAACTTGTAGTTTCCACAAGAAGGGAATGAGAGCCAAGAGGCTCATGCAGTAGAACCTTCTGAGTTACAAGATGTTGTCATACCTTCAGCGACAACATCTCATGATGAGGTAACTATTTCAACATGACATTATTTCAACACATGTTATTTTTTATCACATGTTACTTAATCAATGCTACACGATCTAATATTTACAATTTTCTCAATTGTAGGTTGTAGATCCCCATCAGATGGAAATGATTTCATCTAGTGAGCTCCCCCCCGGTGGGAATACAATCGATAGTGTGCCCACAGAGACACAATGGATGGCAGACCGTTTCTTAGAATTGATTGACATATATAGTACATCGGTATGTATTTCATCATTTTCAGTTTTTTAATACATGCTATTCCATTGACCAATGCATTTCTAACTACGTCAGTATTGGTGGTTGTAGCCACCAGCAGATATACGATCGAGACTGTCAACAGTTCGATCTCCCCGTAGTCCCAATGCGCAAAAGGGACAAGTGTACAAGAGAGGCTCCACTCCTAGAAAGAATGTGGATGTCCTCTATAGCAGACACATGAGAGATCCATCTACCCCTGACCTAACAAAGATAATTGATGCTACAGTCAGTGCCACATATACAATAGCCACGAGTCATACGGAGGTAACTATTTGGACAATCACAATGCATAATATTTAACCATGTTACTATATTGTTTATTCATGCATGTCTAACTATTTCTCCATTTGGTGATTATAGCCATTAGCAGTAGAAGTGCTTGGCCCCTCTGTTCAATCCATCATTTTGACCAGGTCTCCTCTTGCGGTGAGATGTTCTTTAATGACCAAGTTTTTTTATTCAATTTACCCAAACACGTTGATCAATGTTGAATTGTTGAATTAATTGAGATATGATCTTTTATTTGCAGAGCACAACTATAGAGATGCCTTCCATGAGCACACCACTCACATCTATACCCCATGAGGACTTGGTGAGTGTTTGTCATAAATCATTTGGCCATAAGTTAATTTTTTAAGTTTGTTGATGGTAGGGTATTAGTGCAGTTATTTGATAAAAATAATGATTTTTTTTGCAGACTTCTAAGATGCCGAGAAATCCCAGGGAGATGGTCGATAGAGGAAAGTTGGGGGAAAACAAGAGAAAGATTGATTTTTGATGTTGCATGGTCTTGGATATATGTATTTTGACATACATGTACACATTGTTGTACTTAGGGATACATGTACATTACCAGGCCATTTGAGGGCCGATTACTTTCCCATATTTTGTATTACAAACATTCGACTATCAATATATTCCATATTTTCTCTTGAGTTTCGACTTGTGCTTGTGATGATTCATCTCTTCCACAAATTGATAAATTATGCTATCGATATTTATAAAATTACATTTCAAGCAATATTTATTCTCTCACATTTATTGCATTGATCAAGTAACATCTCACCATTGTGTTATGAAAACATTATCTTAATGGAAAAAACTAATAATATCTTTCAAAAGTTCAATGAACTTAGCACATGCATGCTAATTTGATATCTAGTTTAAAATTTTGTTTTTTGTCAACTCCAAGGGTTCATACCCATTGATCATGATTATGGTTGCAAGGAAAATATGTTGCAAAGAAAAAACCTCTGTCATAATAGTAACATGCTATGCATATCATCAATGTAATCCTACGACATTTTCAGACAGTAAGAGGAAGTCCAATAGATGCTACACAGCTCATCAATGCTACTGTATTTCATCAAACTATACGTACATGAGCATCTATGAAATTCGATTGAATGGCAAGGAATGCATAACTACAGTGTAATAAAATTTATTGGGCCTTCATGTACATATGGTCAAATATATGTAACAAATATACCCTAGTTTGTTAAAATATGCTAACCAATAGCTGGTCATGAATTCACTCTCATAATATCATTGAATATATAAACCCTATCCTTACTAAACCCTAGTATGTAAGACCCTAGTTTGTGCTTTACCTCTTTCATATGTCCATTTTCCACCTGTCATAATGCAAAAGTAATCATCCAGAATCCATGGAAAATGAAATACCTAACTAGTTTATTGATATTCCTTGATAATGTTGTATTGATGAACGAAAATAAGATGTTCATGGTCCTATGTTTTTTTTGATAAATTGCACAAGTTTTGTAATCATCATCCTCATCCTCATCCTCATCATCCTCACCCTCATCATCATCTTCATCATCTCCATCATCATCATCTTCATCATGATCATCATCTCCATCACCACCACCACCATCATCATCATCTTCAACACCACCACCACCATCATCATCATCATCATCCTCATCATCCTCACCCTCATCCTCATCCTCATCATCATCATGGTAAACCATTATCTTCATCATCATCATCATCATCGTCAACATATTCATCATCACAATCATCATGCTCATCACCAACATCTTCATCATCATCACCACCGCCATCATGATCATCATCCTCATCATCCTCACCCTCATCCACATCCTCACCATCATCATGATCATCATCCTCATCACCCTCATCCTCATCCCCATCCTCATCCTCCTCACGCTCATCATCATCATCACCATCACCATCATCATCATTTTCATTACCTCCATTGATCCGGGTTTTATGAGCAGAACGAAATGAATACAGATTATTATCAGATGCTTAACACAAAATAACAGAGATACAGTAAAACTGGTTTTCTATTCAATAAGGAAATAAGCTAGAACTGTAAAATGCAGCAGAAAACAAGCTTGCTAGAATGGTGGTGGCTTATCTCTGAGAAGAGATGTGACGGCTGCACTCATTTCGCAAGAAGATGGTTACAATGAGGCTCTCAAGGCATTTTACAATAAACAGGAATGTCAAAAACCCTAGAAATCCAAAAACCTAACCCTAGGAGACGAAGCGCCAAAAGTCATGTGCGCCCCATTTGGGTAGGTTAGTACATCAACTTCCTGGGGTCGTAACTTTTGCATACGATCTCCATTTGGGGCGCTCGGTAGCCCGTTGGAAAGGTCTATCCGAGATTTACAACTTTCGACTCAGGCCAAATGCACGTCAAAGGAAACCATTTGGCCCCCCAAATTGCCAAAAAAGGTTGTTTAGGGCCTCAAAATGGCCCCGGAAGTTCAGGACCCAAAAAACTGCTAAAACTAGTACAATACCAAAGTTGCCATAAAATTGTTTTGAGCCAGTTGGAAAGGTGGGTGGCCACCAATATCCACCTGGATCAACCACCATCATCATCATCATATTCATAATCATCATCATCATCAACATCAACATCTTCATGGTCCTATATTTGTTTTGATAAATTGCACATGTTTCGTAATCATCATCATCACACTCATCCTCATCCTCATCATTCTCACCCTCATCATCATCATCCTCACCCTAATAATCATAATCTTCATAATGATCATCATCTTCATCACCACCACCACCACCATCATCATCATCATCATCTTCATCAACACCACCACCATCATCATCATCATCATCATCATCATTATCATCCTCATCATCCTCACCCTCATCCTCATTCTCATCCTCATAATCATCACGGTAAACCATTATCTTCATCATCATCATCGTCGTCATCGTTAACATATTCATCATCACGATCATCATGCTCATCACCCTCATCACCAACATCTTCATCATCATCACCACCGCCATCATAATCATCATCCTCATCGTCCTCACCCTCATCCACATCCTCACCATCATCATGATCATCATCCTCCTCACCCTCATCCTCATCCCCATCCTCATCCTCCTCATGCTCATCATCATCATCACCATCGCCATCATCATCATCTTCATCACCACCACCATCATCATCATCATATTCATCATCATCATCATCATATTCATCATCATCATCAACATCTTCATGGTCCTATGTTTGTTTTGATAAATTGCACAAGTTTCGTAATCACCATCATCACCCTCATCCTCATCCTCATCCTCATCATCCTCACCCTCACCATCATCATCCTCACCCTACCCATGTTGTCACCATCACCATCCCATTTTTCACCATAAGAAGGGAAATGCTAGCCACAAGTGCCCGACGGATGATTTTGCAAAGTTGACCCTCGTGGGAAAAAATTGCATAGTCCCTCACTGAGCAAAACCCTAGTTTGCAGAATGCAGCTACAAGATGACACGTGGGACATGGTACTGGTGGATGGAGGCACCCCTAGCACTATCCCGACGTCAGGAATCCAACAGAGTTGACGGTTCGTTGTTCCGAGACACGGTCGTCATTCTATGGCTCGTTTCGTCTGACATCCAAAAGGCCTTCAAGGACACTTGTCGGATGCCTGTCGGGGGAATAGAAGTCCAACTGTGCAGCAAAACCTAGTTGCAGGGAGTCCTTCAAGTGTGTCTAGGGAGTTTTCGATTGGGAATGCTAGCCACAAGTGCCCGACAGACGATTTTGCAAAGTTGACCCCTGTGGGAAAAAATTGCACAGTCCCTCACTGAGCAAAACCCTAGTTTGCAGAATGCAGCTACAAGATGACACATGGGCCATGGGACTAGCAGAGAGGGGAACCCCTAGAACTCTCCTGATGTCTTGAATCCAACGGAATTGACGGTTCGTCGATCCGAGCCACGGTCGTCATTCTATGGCTCGTTCCATCCGACATCCAAAAGGCCTTCAAGGACACCTCTCGGATGCCTGCTGGGGGCATAGAAGTCCAACCGTGTAGCAAAAACTGGTTCTGAGGAGTCCTGCAAGTGTGTCTAGGATGGTTTCGGCTGGGAACGCTAGCCACAAGTGCCCAGTATATGATTTTGCAAAGTTGACCCCCATGGGAAAAAAATGCACAATCCCTCAATAAGCAAAACCCTAGTTTGCAAAATGCAAATACAAGCTGACACGTGGGCCATGGGACCAGTGGAGAGGGGCACCCCTAGCACTGTACCGACGTCCTGAATACAATGGAGTCGACGGTTCGTCGATCCGAGCAACGGTCTTCATTCTATGGCTCGTTCCGTTCGGCATCCAAAAGGCCTTCAGGGACACCTGTTGGATGCGTGCCAGGGGCATAGAAGTCCAACCATGCAGCAAAACCTGGTTCCAAGGAGTCCTACAAGTGTGTCTAGGACGGTTCTGGATGGGAACACTAGCCACAAGTGCCCTGTGGACAATTTTGCAATGTTGACCCCCGCAAGCAAAAATTGCATAGTCCCTCACTGAGCAAAACCCTAGTTTGCAGAATGCAGCTACAAGATGACATGTGGACCATGGGACCGGTGGAGAGAGGTACCCCTAGCACTATCCCGATGTCCTGAATCCAACGGAGTTGACGGTTCGTCGATCCGAGCCATGGTTGTCATTCTATGGATCATTTTATACCCCAACGTCCTGAGAAGGTTGAAGTTGTAAAGCAACAACTCTCTAGTATTCATCCTGAAGCTCTTTTGTTTATATCTAAGATAAAGAAGCTCTCAGTTCGTGAGCTGGAACATATCGATCTTAATAGGATTTATACAATCTCAGTTTTAATAGAAACTGACCTTAAAACTTCTCGTTCCAATGCCAATGAAGCCTTCATTTTGCATTTGTTAGCAGAAGAAGATCAATTTTTGACAAAACATTGTAGTTATTACATGTGGAGGCAACGGTTTCATGTGGAAAACGAGTGTAGGGTTGAGCAGAGGAAAGATGTTGAGAAATTGGCTATTACATTAGCTTTTATGATGGGTGAGTGGCTTACAGAAGGAAATATGCATTAACTACTAGTTATCCACGCATACCCATGCATTAGATGTTATTTATATCTTTTCTACTTTGGTAGATAACCTTTTAAGACTTTAAAACATTTATTTTTAATAAAAGACAATCAATCCTTCTTTAATCTAACTTACTTCATTTATCTTATTTGCAATAATATTTAAATAGTTATTTATAAATGCCAATATGTTTTTCTTGGTATAATTAATCATTTTATCTTTATTCCTAATTTATAAGTAGGAAATTATTAACCCGTTTCCACTTAGGAGCTTAACAAAATCCCCTGTTGAGGCTAGGATATCAATATTATTTAGGTTAACTTCTTACTTTTACTTAATAGCACTCAATATTGGTTAGCCTCATGCTAGTAGTTAGGTCATAGGAACTTGTTACTTCCTTGCGGCGACTAGAAGTTTCTTTGGCATCGTTATCTAAGACTAATTATTAACACACTTATAAACATAAGTGTTTGCTCAGTGAACACCATAGTTCACTTCAAGTGCTTACGACATTAGGATGACCACTATCATAAAAAATAACGGCTATCAAGCCATTGACCCTCTCCCCCTAGTGGATTCCATGCCCCTTTCGTTTTGTTGCGTCAAGTATTTCAGTCTCATAAGTTTACAAATTTACTTTACAACTTAGGAAAACATAATCATACTTACAAAGTTTTACCTATAGAGCTTCTGCCCTGATATCCTTGACATCGATGACTACCCAATTGCACTTTTTGTTGCAAAAATCTTAGGGGAAGAAGAGGGATATTACAAATAGGATAACATCATTTTTACTCCTTATGGAAGGAATCACTACACAAACCATGCTTAATACAACATTACCTTTACAATTATATATATATACTTTATCATGAGTATTATTGGGGGGTTATGTCGACTAGCCCTTATTATTGTATTATTTCCTCTAACTACCTAGTGGGCATATTCCATAATTACACTGAGAGTAGTGAGGTGCTTTACATCCCAGTATGGAAGAGATGTTGTCACGTTACTAATGTTATGCTACCAAAAATAAAAAATAAAATAATTAAAAAAAATTCATGTCGGCTCATAAAAAAAAATAAAAATAAGACCAAATAAAAAGTAAGCTCATAAAATAATAATTTAAAGCCAAATAAAAAGTTATTAAAAAAATCTATGTTGTCTCATAAAATAAAAAATTAAAAGGAATCAATCAATCTTAAACACAAACCTATCAAGCATGGAGAAGGATCAAATTTCTTGTGTAAATTTTTTGTGGACCTGCAAAACATTTAATATTAAAAAAAATTACACCTCAATAAATTGGATCCCTCTCGATGCTTGATAGATCCAAGTTTAAGATGGATCTCTGCTCATTATGTCCACATTGCATACATTATACCCTTAGGTATGTACCCCATATTATCCTCCATAAGTACATTACATAAGACCTAGCAATCTAGTTAGGTGATCCTACTATCCATGGTCCTATTTACGATAAGCGCTATAAGAATATTGGGTCCACTAAAAAGTTTGTCTGGAATTTATACTAATGCAATTACAATCACACATGGAGTCCTTTAAAGTAGGTCTCCCATAATGGTACAATTAGGTCCATTGTAAGAAGTATTAGAGACCCACAATGGTATGATTGGAGTCTTTTTAATGTTGTATGTTGGTCCCAATGTAGTAATGAATACAATTGTCTCTACAAAGAAATCTACATAAAATTAGAGAAAATCCAATACTAAACCAAGAGAATAACTAGATGTAACTATCTTTGTTATAATAAATAAAGGAATATAAAAAATATAGCATAACAAATAAAGTAGCATTAAAAAAGAAAGAAAAATTGCAATCAAAGAAAAATAAGATATTGTTATTTACATCGATGTGATAGATAACATGTGTACCCATAGTTAGTTATAATAATAAACAAGAGCCACAAGTGGCAATGTCCAGGAAAAGAGAAGGATGAAACGAAGTAGACCATGCGCAGAAGGACATTGAAGGTGGGATGGTGGGGCGGGGGAAGAAGCCACACATTGTCTAAAAAAGTAAGGATGGAAAGTGAGGAGGGAAAGAACACAAGATTTTTTTTGGATTAAAGCATTTAAGAACACAGAACTAGTGTTAGTGTTCTCGTGGTATGGAAAATGAATTAGCTTGAATGCAAATGCTATGGGAGGAATTTGTAGCCATGGAAATAATATGATGGATTTGATACAATAGCGGCATAAATTATAGAACATTGGTACCATTGAAAATGTTGTAGGATGGTAGATGTGTGAAGTTGAAGAGGATACAAGGGTTGGAGTAATGTACAAATCTTGGGGCACTATGTGTTTTGGGGTGTTGTGAGTTAAAAGAGCTTCCTAGTATGGAAAAATTGGTATCTTTGAAAGAGTTACGAGTAGGTGAATGTGTGAAGCTTAAGAGGATAGAGGGGTTGGCACATTGTACAAAGCTTCAATTTCTATATTTTGATGGGTGCTTTGAGTTAAATGAGTTTCCAAGTATGGAAACATTGGTATCTTTGGAGGAGTTGCGGGTAGATGAATGTGTGAAGGTGAAGAGGATACAGGGGTTGGCGCATTGTACAAAGCTTTGGTTGTTGTATGTTGATGGGTGGGTGAGTTAGAACATTTCTCTATGTGGCTAAAGGTGTTAAACATTGTTGTACATGGTTGTAGATGCTTAATTTATTTGTTTGGCGATGCTTAATATGTATGTGGGTTGGATATGCTTAATTTATCTGGAGTAATGAATGATACAGAGGGAGCTTATTATCTTGCATCCGAAGAGCATTAACTACAAATTCCTTTTTACATTGTAATCATTGCTAGAGAGGACAACCAAAGCTCAAGTTCTTCATCCCTTCAGTGGGTGCGAACACGTCTCCTTATTTATTTATAAAGTTGAACCCGATATTTTAGCTTAAATTTAATGAGTTTAAAACTAATTATCTCAGGTCCAAGACAAATGTATAAATTTGTAAATAGACCAATCACGTGCCAAAATCAAAACACTTTTACAATTAGCGTACGCTACATAATTTTATAGCTAATTTCATGCATGTTTATTCTATCTAACCATGTTTTACATAATGTGCAGGTCACATACACTGTAAAATTATTGTTTTGTGGGTGCACTAGATATTGCAGAAGAGAAATTGCGGAAAAGTCGATTTGGATCTAGAGATGTTTTTGCTTCAGTTTCAGCAACTGGGTCTGTCAGTGTTTTTTATTTGAAGGACAAGGAGCATTCAACTATTATTTATGAAATCTCCCAGCCATAGAATCCATTGTTACGATTGGGGTGGAACAAATGAGACCCAATATATATGGCTACTTATCTCATGGATAGCTCTAAAGTAGTAGTGTTGGATATCATATTTCCAATTGTACCTGTTTCAGAACTTCAAATGCATCAGGCAAGTGTTCATTCAATTGCAAGGGATCCTCATAGTCCTCATCATATTTGCATTGCAGGAGGTGACTCGCAGTCTCTAATATGGGAATTCTATTCTATTAACCAACCTGTTGAAGGTGGCATTGACCCCATATTAACTTACACAACAACTGTTGAAATCAACCAATTGTAGTGGTCTTCTACATAGTGATATTGGGATGCAATTGTGTTTTACAACAAGCTCCAGATATCGAGGGTTTGAAATGTTGGGGATGCTACTTCCATTAACAATTGCATGTTTGGAAATTCTCTATTTTAGATTTCTATTGTTCCATGGCAACCGCATTGGTAAGTGATTTGAAAGATCCTTAAAGCACAAGGACATGCTTCTGCCTGAAGCTTCTTATCTCACCCATGTCTAGAGGTATTCATCAAATTATCTATTTTTAAACTTGTATGGATTCCCAATGCCCTAGATTAAGTAGACCGAGAGAGGTGTATTATGCTTAATTTAGTTATCCTAATTATGTATTTTATTGAGTCTGTATCTTCATACTAATCTACAATTATGCTGCAATTATTTTGATGATAATTTTTGCATTCATGATATGAGCACTTCCACAAAGGGAAGTTAATCCTGAGGTTTAAATTTAATATTGTTGTAATTATTTGATGTCAATTTGTGCATTCATGACATGAAATCTGTCAAAAAGTGAAGCCAAGAGCCCAAGCCTGAGACTGAACTTCAATAAAAGTGGATTCACCTAGTCACCTAAGCTTAAAGATTTCTTGATTATCCAAATGAAGCGATTCCGTCGCTATGAATGGAGTGATTTCTTTCCCAAAATTCTTAAATCTAGATCCCAAGGCATGTTGAAAATAACCAACCCGTCCCCCCATTATACTGTTGGCTAGGAATCTAGATAAAGAAGGAAAGAAAACATTTCATGGAAGGTAAACAACCAAAATTTCTTATAGATTTTTCTTATGAGCAATGCAAAAGATGGTTGAAAAAGAGTAGTGTAGGAGATTGCTTCATTAGCATAGTCTTCTGGTGAGTAGTGCTTGTGCTTTATAGTTTTCACAAGTATTATGGATGAACAATGAAATAAAAGGAATTCTCAAGGATTTGCATGGTGTTAAATGGTTTGTGGTTTGTTTTGTGCCTTTCGTACTTATAGAGGTAGGATTTATATGTTCGTCATATAAGTATCCATGTGATTGTTACTATGGAATTAGGGCAATTTGATTGGTTGAAGGAATTTAGCATAGATTCATTTATCTTTTTGTTAGTGTTTGGGACTTGTCCAATATTCATTTTGGTGATATGGAGGCCAAAACCTACTTTGTTGGAACCTTATGAAATTGAATCTGTCCAACATTATCAAAATGGATTTCCATAACTCTAGACTAAATTCCTCTAGACTGCATAAACATGACTCACATTATCTCTAACACCAATGCTTAATGTTATAGGATGTTAAGCTCCATATTCAATAATTGGAGGGTCACACATATTCCATTAGAGGGATTTGTTAAGACCACGATCAGAATATTTGTAGAGAGTCGGAGACATCTCCATTTTCTTACAGCTTGTAGTCAATGGGGAAATGCAAGAGGAGCAAAAGATATGACCAGTTACAATGAGTGCCATCAATGAAGGTATGTTTCCTAGTAAAGGGGAGGCCTTGAGAAAACCATTTTTGAATCTTCCATAAAAACATGTTTAGAACCCATCTCCACTCTCAGCTTGAAGAAAATATATTGCAAAGAGATAGGTTAATTATTTGATAATCGACCATAGTAGGATTAATTTCTATTTCTATCACGACCATCTAAGATAACTTGGACAAGTTCCCACATACTTGTTTTCTCATGGAGTTGAAACAATGAATTTATATACTTAATTATGATGAAATTTTCATTTCTTCTTCTCACAGTGTTTTAATGTTCTAAATAAAGGTCTTGGTAGCATGGCTTTATGGAACATGAAAAATTTGTGAAGTACTAAGAAAATTCATTAAGGTTGTCGTTAGTTTTTTACATCTCTATTTATGGATATGGAAATGTTTTCCTTTGTGAAACCATGTATTGTTTCTAAGTGGATGGCCTAAAACCTGTATAACTCTCTATTTTCCAACCGGAACTGCAAGAAGCCCTGGATTGAGATAGCCACTCTTTATGTAAATCCATAGAGATTGTGTAACATACCCCTTTACTGAAACATTTTATGTTTGAAGAAAACATTATCTTAACTTTTATTGTAAAGTTTTATGTTTGGCCAAGTGGCCAAGGATGACTATAATTGCACAATATTATTATTTAAATAAATAAAATAGGAGACACTCACCCAAAGAGACTATTGAAAGAGTGTTTACTGACCCACTAGGTGGAATGGAATCTGGCGTAGAAGGCAATGGACAAGTGGCAGCATCATGAACTCAATAACTAGTTGTTGTTATGGGACAACTCCCTTAAATTGTGGCCATAGTGCCCTGAAAGATGGGACTAGAGCTTAAGACTCATTTATTTGGAAACTGACCACTAAAGAACTAGGCATCTTTATAAAGCCATCAAATTGAGCAGAAGCTCACACTTTTTCTGACAAGAAAATTTACCTTGTGGTTCTGTTGTATGCACACAAGAGATTCGATGAGGGGAAGCTATGTTTTGAGTTGTAGTGTAAGTCCGTTCCACTTCTGCTAAGTGCAGAGTTACTGCTGAGTGCAGAAAGTTATTTCCTACTTAGGGCAAAGGTTTGAGTTGTATGGAAAGTCTCCATTGATTGCTAGAAATACAACCTGAGTTCCTTGCTTCTACACAGAGTCTTCTACCTAGTGGTTCAGTAAATAGGCTCGGGGGTCCTAAGAAGAAAGTGACATTGGCTGGTTCTTCTGGAAAAGGTTGGGAGTAATAGGCCTCTTTGGGTGTTTCTCCACCCTATCTACAGTTACAGGTTCTACTTGCTATTTCATTTCCTAAGTAGTTATAATTTATTTCTGTAGATGTTAAGTTAGTATTCATCAGTTAAAGATTGAGAATGCAGAAGTAAATGTTTGATTTTTTGATCTATTCATGATCCTGTAGACTGTTGAATAAATATATGAATTGATAGGATTAATGCCTTTCCTGCATTTTTCCACATACTATTTTCTGTACCATACTCTAGTACAGGGAAGGGAGATTAAAATAGATAAATGATATGCATGAGCATAATAAATGAATAGACTAATTATGTTATAATTCCCAAATTTTCTTATTTGTTTACAAACTGTACATTTACATATCTCATATATCAGTTATGGAAGAATTCAATGTTTACTGTTTTATTTAAGTAATCTAATCCAAAATAGCCGCAGCAAAAGAAGAAAAATTTCATAAATATTCCATTGTCCTGTACAAAACCTAAAGTTCTGTTTTAGGTTAATTTAGTCCTTGTAGAGAGATGAATACTATACATTTACTTACTATATTTCTGACGATTTCCTTATTCAAAAATATTTAAACATTATGCAAATTTAGATACTAGCAGAATAAAAATATTTACTATGACTTACCATTATTATTCACAAATATAACCAACTCTACAGAAGGTTAAAGATCTACATACATAGCATACAAGGATAGTATATCATTATTGTTATAGATCAGAAACACGTAGAATTAATTTATATATTCTAGACTTTCGTCCTAGACCTTAGCAATTCTCAATAACCATAGAAAAATGTTTTTTCTTCTCTTTTTACTTTGAAAACAGTCGAATGAAGAAGGACCTTGAAATTTTTACAAACAACACAATTTTTGCAGATGAAGGTTCCCAAGTCTCATCCCTAACTAGATACAACATAACCTTATAGTTAAACCCTTCGTCTTTTGAATAAATCAAATAGATTTCCACGACAGAGATCGAATTTGCATAGGCGGTTCATACATAATATTTTTGGGTTCTAAACCCTCATCATCTCTATAATTACAATGTATCAACACTAGTAACCAAAACCCTTTTTAAACATAGACTTCACAAAATAGAGTTTCGACTAAGGCACTATGCCTTATATTTTATTTATACATATGCAGTCACATCCTGTACAGTTGTGATCATAACACAGGAAATATTATTGACAAAAGGACCTTAGCCTTTAAACTTTAAATAGCCTTTCTTTTGCAGAACAAGCCCGGGTAATAAACCGAGCTCTAAACAAAATAAAAATAGACATGTCACAATAGAAAAATTAACTACTCATTGATATTATTCATTTATATAAACAAAAATGGTTTTGAAGCTTTAGTTCAAAGAACCAAGCCATTTGGCTCTCAACACTTGAACATTTCAACATCATAGACACACACAAAACCAAGGGCTCAAGGCCCTAAATAGTTTAATAATCCACACAGTAAAACGAAGTTAGACATTAGGGTTTAAAGTTGAAAAACGACGCATTTTGGCTCTCGACCATTAACAATTTACATATACAGTATAAAAACACCAAGACCAAAAAACCTTCTCATTCATCCAAATAGTCGAGGGTTAAACCCTTACGAACATGTGTTACATTTGACATACAATAGACATTGTAGAGTACACCATCAAGGTAGGTCGAGGATTCAATTCTCCCTACGCATGCTTCAAAGCTTATAAGCATTACAACAGTGACCACACCTTCATCCAAACAGTAAAATCAAAAGCTCTGGCTACAAACCAAACACGGCCAATAGTTTCCAGGAGAAACCTAATGGAGTAACCACCGAGACTTACCGTTTTTCAAGCAGTAGTTCCCACATAGCTTGAAAATAGAAACTTGTAGATAGGAATCACCTTCCATTAACACAGAGGGTGGTTAAAAGTATTTCTAATCTTAAACATTACTGAAAACTGCAATATTATGAAGTTTCAATGAGGACATTACCTTTTTCTTTTAAAACCGAGGCTTGAAATCCACATTTCCAGCAAACAGCGTTGAATCCAGAGACACTCAAATCACTATGATGAATGCAGCAATACTTCCCACAGTTTTGGCACAGCTCTTACACCCTGGAAGTAGCAAACTTCCCTTACAGGTCGTGGTATCGAACATGAGGAAGGAGTCCTCCAAACCCGGCTTCGAAACCCTAAATAAGCACAAGCCTGTCGGCCACACTACACCCCACTCATTGCAAATGAAAGCCAAAGTTCATCAATTCGTCGAGGTAAACCAAGGATAATTAGGGTTACACTATTACCAAGACTTACCACGTGAAGACAGCCACAATGGATTCCAATGAGCATTCCACCGACAACACTTTTAATAGACTTTAATGTGCATATCTACCACCAATACATTAACATGCCAACAAACCATGCAACCACGATATCATTCGGGTAACTCTTGGCTTTACATTATAGTATGGGATACCATTTAATAAAACCATCATACCATTTTGTCCAAGCGTAATACTTTTACATGATAACCAAGTATAAAGTTTCGACCATTGCCATGGAATCCTGCAACAATAGTATAATGGTTACATATTATCATTAATACCTTTTATTTCATAGTAAAGTTCCCAACCTTGCATTTAGTAGATTATTATCGAAACCCTCGTGTATTGTAATAAGACCATAAAAGGCACATAGCGCAACCATATCATAAACTATTGATACCATGTGCTAAGTGGTGATATTATTTATAATATCAACCTAGAAGAAATGCAAATAGCAATAATATTAATGAAAGATACTATTACTAGATTAGCCATTGCATAGTTTAGTAGAATGCGTAGAATGTATAATAACATCAAACCCATGTTTAAATATAAAAATGCATAGGATCAAATGAAATACATAGAACTAAATCAAGGATATTCTAAACTTAGGATATGATCCTCGTATCCTAAACACTTGAATACTTATTATAATTCCTTTAAGTAGGTTTTAAATATTGTTTTGATGCGCCACATTGGGTTAATAAAATAACATAGAAGCCGAGAGTAGAGTATGATACAATAAAGTTATTTCTAGACTAATTTGATATAGTTATATAGATGAAGCAATGATCAAAGCAGATCTCACCCTGAAAAGCTTCACAAGTTATTATAATTCTCTTTTAAAAACTTGAAAGCTATTTGACGAGATTGAGGATCTTCGTAGTTTTCACTTTCAAAACATTATTACTCTCTTACCTATAATCTGCATCAAGAACGTTCAAATGCTTTAGCTAATAGCTAAGTAAGCCTCGGGGTTCCCTTAGGACCCTTTCATCATCAAAAGAAGAACACACAGTTAGCACATTTCAACCATAGCAAGTGAAATTATAGATCATTGACATCAATTCATAAGTAGTCTAGGTTGCACATTTTTACATTTAGCATACATCGTAAATGAATACATATCCATGATAGTCACAACATTCTATTATAGCATGTTGATTAAATGAACAAACAAGCATATAATATATTTTCGCATAGTAAGTACAACATATAATGCTACGTTGAAAAAAAATTAAAATTTTGTGAATTTTCGGGATGTTAAATGTGTTATTAGAGCGCGAGTTCAAACTCTAGGCCTGAAATAGGCTCACACGCATAAAACAAAAAATGAAAACAGAAAATTTTGTTACTAACATTTATTTAAATTTGTTTCTGTACATAACCGCTTGACATTTAATTTGCAGGTATGGACATACCGGAGGAATCAACAGAAGACAGATCTCCAAATAATGAACATAATAATAACGAACAGAAAAATATTAATGAAGAAATCTACGTAGAACTTAATGATCAATCATCTGAATTGTTGCGTACTGTTAAGGATTTAAAAACTAAAATAAGAAGTGTTAAGGAAGAAAATTAAAGAATCTTAAGAGCAAAAGAGGAATTAAATCAAATTATGCTGGAAAAGTACCATCAAGATGAAAAAGATAAGAGAACAGAAGTAAAAACTGAATCTGGAACAATGTCCTACAAACACAGAGATAAGAAAGCTAAATACTAAAAAACTGAAAGTAACTCTTCTTCTTCTGAATCTGATGATAGAACTTATCACAGAAAATATAGGTATGATCAGGACATCAGTGACAGTGACTATGGTCCTAAGAAGAGACGTAAAAATTATGAACAAATTTCAGGAGAGTTTAAAAAGATAAAACCTCCAACTTTTAATGGCGAAAATGAAAAGGGAGAGGCAGTTGAAGCATGTTTGCTTGGAATGAAGAAATATTTTCAGATTTATAACTACTCATCTCAATTAAAAGCTAAGATGGCCATATACAATCTGACCGGAAGGGCATAAATATGGTGGCAAGATGTCAAAAGAGTTAAAAATATTAAGGACAAAAAACATAAAATGGAGTGCATTTAAGAACATGTTTAAGAAAAAAAAATTATCCGAGCAGTACTACGAAGATAAGTCAAAATAATTTTATGATTTAAAGATGGGTTCAATGACCATGAAGGAGTTATGCAGCAAATTTCTCAGCTTGTTAAGGTATGTACCTTACCTAGCTGAAGAAAAACCTAAGATACAAAGGTTTCTAAGTTGTTTACCCTTCCACATAAATGACATAATTGAGTACAATAACCCTTCAACTCTTGAAGAAGCCATGAGGAAGGCTAATTTCTGTTTTGAACAGAATAAGAGAAGAGAAGGTGTATCGAGTTGGAGGAATAATAAATCAAGTAATTATGAGCATAAAAAGAAAATTTTAATTTTAAGAATTCTGGAAATAATAAAAATTTCAATAACATAAATTTTCAGAATCATAATAATTACAGAGGTAATGCACCATAGAATTTTACTGCTGCAAGGAATGTGCCTAATAATAATAACAACAATAATAATAACACCAGAAATGCTGAACAGAGGCCACCTTTGAAGTGTTATGAATGCGGTGGACCACATACTCGAGCTCAATGTCCACACAACAAAAAGACAGTCAGCAACATTCACACCATACAAGCAGAACCGACAGTTGGTGATGTAGCAAGAGAAATGCCTAGGGTAAATGCAGCACTGGAAAATCGACAAGCAGACCATCAAACTTCTATGGTCGAAATCGAAAGTATGATACAAAACAAATCTATTTCAATTTTAATAGATCCAAGTGCAAGTTTCAGTTACATTTCACCTGATTTAGTGAAAAGTTGCAAGTTAAAGGTAGAAAAATTTGATAATTCATGGTTAGTTCAGCTAGCAACAGGCACTAAAAGAAAACTTACAGAATTTGTTAGAAGTTGTGATGTACTTTTGAGTCAGCTAAAAACGCAAGTTAATTTGAATGTTTTTCCATTAGGGTCATATGATGTGTTAATTGGCATGAACTGGATTGAACAACATAGAGTAGTATTGAACTGTTATGAAAAATCTTTTACTTGTTTGAATAATGAAGGTAATATTGAAACAGTAAAAGGAATTCCTAGAAAAACATCTGTAAGACAAATTTCTACTTTACAAGTAAAGAGAGCTGTAAGAAAGGGCTACAAAATGTTTGCTGTGAATGTGATTAATGATGAATGTTCATCTAAAGAAGATAAAATAAAACTGGAAGACATGCCTATTCTTAGGGACTTTTCTAACGTATTCCCGAAAGAAATTCCAGGACTACCTCCAAAAAGAGAACTTGATTTTACCATTGAGTTAGTACCGGGTGCGGTACCAAACTCAAAGGCTCCTTACAGAATGAATATTTTGGAGTTAAATGAACTAAAATCTCAGCTGAAAAAATTAATAGATAAAAACTACATAAGGCCTATTGTGTCTCCTTGGGGAGCACCAGTTATCTTTGTTAAAAATAAGGATGGTACCATGCAACTGTGCATAGATTACCGTCAACTTAATAAAATGACAATTAAAAATCGATATCCCTTGCCCCGCATTGACGATCTATTCGATCAGGTACGCAGAGCATAGATATTCACTAAAATTGATTTAAGGTCTGGATATCATCAAGTTAGAATAAAGGATGAAGACATTTTCAAAACTACTTTCAAAACTCGTTATGGGCACTACAAGTTCGTATTTATGACTTTTGGGCTAACTAACACACCGGCAGTGTTCATGTGCTTAATGAATAATGTTCTGCATAAGTACTTAGATAATTTTGTAATCGTGTTCATTGATGATATTCTAATCTATTCAAAAACTAAAGAAGAGCACGATGGACATTTAAGAGTAATTCTGCAAGTGTTAAGAGAACATCAACTTTATGCTAAGTTCAGTAAATGTGACTTTTATAAAGATAAAATACAGTACTTAGGTCACATAATCTCTAAAGACGGAATTTATGTCGACCCAGATAAAATAATAGCAATTAATGAGTGGCCTATCCCTACAGACGTAACTAATGTACAGTCATTTATGGGAATAACAGGTTACTACAGAAATTTTATTGAAGGATTCTCTAGAATTGCGAATCCCATAACTTCTTTGCAGAAGAAGGGAAATAAATTCGTGTGGGATAAAAAATGCGAACAAAGTTTTAAGAAGTTAAAGGAGTTATTAACAACAACACCTATATTAAAAATTGTTGATCCTAACAAATACTTCGTTGTATGCACTGATGTGTGCAACGATGCACTTGGTGGGGTCTTAACTCAAGAAGGACATGCTATTGCTTATGAGTCTAGATAGTTAAAAACCCACGAAAAGAATTACACAACTTACGATCTAGAGTTGGCAGCCATGATACATGCACTGAAAATGTGGCGTCATCATTTGATTGGAAGAAATTTCACACTAATGACGGATAATAAAGGCTTAAAATACTTGTTGGATCAAACAAATCTTAACGCAAGGCAAGCTAGGTGGCTAGCTTTCCTTAGCGAATATGCTTTCGAAATTCAACACATTAAGGGTAAAGAAAAAAAAGTTGATGATGCCTTGAGTAGAAATGCCAAATTAAGTTTTGTGGCAGCAATCAACACATTTAAGACAGATCTGGAAAATCAGATCGAAGAAGGAATTAAGCAAGATGAAAATTATCAAAAATTGCATGATAAAGTTGCTGAAAATTTATCTGAAAATTTAATAACAGATTATGGCATTAATGAAAAGGGATTAATGACTTATAAAAATAGAATTTATGTACCTAATGTGTCAAAAGTTAAGCTGTTGATTTTGGATGAATTTCATAAAAGTCCTTATTCGGGACACCTTGGTTATCAGAAAATGATAACTATGTTAAGAAATGATTACTTTTGGATAAAGAATGAAGTGGCTGAATACATAGCTAGGTGTTTTGAATGTCAGGCAATTAAGGATGAACATCAACACCCAGCTGGCCTATTGCAGCCATTGCCAATTTCGGAATGGAAATGGAAAATTATAAGTATTGATTTTATTACAGGCTTACCTAAGAATCAGAAACACAAAATGACTCAATAATGGTAGTTGTGGATAAACTTAGTAAATCTGCTCATTTTATTCTTGTTAAGACTACTTTCAAAGCTGTTAACATTGCAGATGTGTTTATGAAGCAAATATTTCGCTTACATGGGATTCCAAAGGTAATTATTTCTGACCGAGACTCCAAGTTTACAGGAAATTTCTCGACAACATTGTTTAAGGGTTTAAATACTAAATTAAATTTCCGTGCTTCTTTCCATCCACAAACTAACGGGCAGACTAAAAGAGTTAATCAGATTTTAGAAGACATGTTAAAAATGTATGTTAAAGATTAGCCAACTAAATGGGAAGACTATTTGCATTTCGTTGAATTCGCGTACAATAATCCTTATCAAGCATCTGCTAGACTTAGTCCATTTGAGATTTTGTATGGAAGGAAATGTTGTACTCCTATTTCTTGGGATAACCCTGTTGACAGATTAATGTTAGGACAAGATTTGTTAAAAGAGATGGAGCTAAACGTGAAACATGTACAAGGCAACTTAAAAGTTGCACAAGATAGACAAAAAAGTTATGTAGACCTGAAACACACTGAAAGAGAATTTCAGGTTGGAGATCATGTCTTTGTAAAGGTAAAACCCAATAAAAGTTCTTTTAAGCTTGAGAGTTGTGATAAACTAACACCAAGGTATTGTGGACCATTTGAAGTCCTATCAAGGATTGGACCTGTTGCATATTAGTTGGCTCTGCCATCTAATTTAAGAATCCATAATGTTTTTCACATTTCTGTTTTAAAGAAGTATGTGCACGATGCTACTCATGTGCTCAATTGGAATGACATATAGGTGAAACATGAAAGAGATTTTCAGGTGGAACCGGACTATATTCTCGACAAGAGGGAAATTATGCTCCGGAATCGTACCATAGGGCAGGTAAAGGTGCAATGGAAGCACCTGAGCCCTAATGAAGCTACCTAGGAACTGGAAAGTAACATGAAGGCAACATATCCAGTTCTATTCCAGGTAGGCTCTGATGAAGAATAAGCAACATCGAGGACGATGTTGAGCTTAAGTGGGAGTGTTTGTAACATACCCCTTTACTGAAACATTTTATGTTTGAAGAAAACATTATCTTAACTTTTATTGTAAAACTTTATATTTGGCCAAGTGGCCAAGGATGATTGTAATTGCACAATATTATTATTTAAATAAATAAAATAGGAGACAATCACCCAAAGAGACTGTTAAAAGAGTGTTTACTGACCCACTAGGTGGAATGGAATATGGGGTAGAAGTAAATGGACAAGTGGCAGCATCATGAACTCAGTAACTAACTGTTGTTATGGGACAACTCCCTTAAATTGTGGTCATAGTGCCCTGAAAGATGGAACTGGAGCTTGAGGCTCATTTATTTGGAAACTGGCCACTAAAGACCTAGGCATCTTTATAAAGCCATCGAATTGAGCAGAAGCTAACACTTTTTCTAACGAGAAAATTTACCTTGTTGTTCTGCTGTATGCACACAAGAGATTCAATGAGGGGAAGCTATGTTTTGAGTTGTAGTGTAAGTCTGTTCCACTTCT
This sequence comes from Larix kaempferi, assembly GCA_027924585.1. Taxonomy (NCBI): domain Eukaryota; kingdom Viridiplantae; phylum Streptophyta; class Pinopsida; order Pinales; family Pinaceae; genus Larix; species Larix kaempferi. Next base: position 14,011,628 of record BSBM01000103.1, on the reverse strand, counting down.
GATAAGTGTAGAAAGTTATTTCCTACTTAGGGAAGAGGTTTGAGGTGTATGGAAAGTCTCCATTGATTGCTGGAAATACAGCCTAAGTGCCTTGCTTCTACACAGAGTCTTCTACCTAGTGGTTCAGTAAACAAGCTCGGGGGTCCTAAGGAGCAAGTGACATTGGCTGCTTCTTCTGGAAAAGGTTGGGAGGAATAGGCCTCTTTGGGTGCTTGTCCATCCTATCTACAGTTGGAGGTTCTACTTGCTATTTCATTTCCTAAGTAGTTATAATTTATTTATGTAGATGTTAAGTTAGTATTTATTAGTTAAAGATTGATAATGCAGAAGTAAATGTTTGATTTTCTGATCTATTCATGATCCTGTAGACTGTTGAATAAATATATGAATTGATAGGATTAATGCCTTCCTTGCATTTTTCCACATACTATTTTCTGTACCGTACTCTAGTATAGGGAAGGGCGATTAAAATAGATAAATGATATGCATGAGCATAATAAATGAATAAAATAATTTTGTTATAATTTCCATATTTTCTTATTTGTTTTCAAACTGAAAATTTACATATCTCATATATCAGTTATGGAAGAATTCAATGTTTACTATTTTATTTAAGTAATTTAATAGAAAAAGTCGGATCAAAAGAAGTGAAATTTCATAAACATTCCATTGACTTGTACAAAACCTAAAGTTCTGTTTTAGGTTAATTTAGTACTTGTAGAAAGATGAATACTATACATTTACTTACTATATTTCTGATGATTTCCTTATTAAAAAATACTTAAACATTATGCAAATTTACATACTAGCAGAATCAAAATATTTACTATGACTTACCATTATTATTCACAAATCTAACCAACTGTACATAAGGTTAAAGATCTACATACATAGCATACAAGGATAGTATATCATTATTGTTATAGATCAGAAACATGTAGAATTAATTTATATATTCTAGACTTTTGTCTTAGACCTTAGCAATTCTCAATAGCCATAGAAAAAGGTGTTTTCTTCTCTTTTTACTTTGAAAACAGTCAAACGAGGAAGGACCGTGAAATTTTTACAAACAACACAATTTTTGCAGACGAAGGTTCCCAAGTCGCATCCCTAACTAGATACAACGTAACCTTATAGTTAAACCCTTCGTCTTTTGAGTAACTTAAATAGATTTCCACGACAGAGATCGACTTTACAGAGGCGGTTCATACATAATATTTATGGGTTCGAAACCCTCATGATCTCTATAATTACAATGTATCAACACTAGTAACCAAAACCCTTTTTAAACATAGACTTCACAAAAGAGAGTTTCGACTAAGGCACTATGCCTTATATTTTATTTATACATATGCAGGCACATCATGTACAGTTGTGATCATAACACAGGAAATATTATTGACGAAAGCACCTTAGCCTTTAAACTTTAAACAGTCGCTCTTTTGCAGAACAAGCCTGGGGTAATAAATTGAGCTCTAAACAAAACAAAAATAGACATGTCACAATAGAAAAATTAACAACTCATCGATATTATTCATTTATATAAACAAAACTGGTTTTGAAACTTTAGTTCGAAGAACCAAGCCATTCGGCTCTCAACACTTGAACATTTCATCATCATAGTCACGCAAAGAACCAAGGGCTCAAGGCCGTAAACAATTGAATAACCTATACACTAAAACAAAGTTAGACATTAGGGTTTAATGTTGCAAAACGAGGCATTTTGGCTCTCGGCCATTAACAGTTTACATATACAGTATAAAAACACATAGACTAAAAAACCTTCTCATTCATCCAAATAGTTGAGGGTTAAACCCTTACGAACAAGTGTTACATTTGACATACAGTAAACACTGTAGATTACACCATCAAGGTAGGTCGAGGATTCAATCCTCCCTACGCATGCTTCAAAGCTTATAAACATTACAACAGCGACCACACCTTCAGCCAAACAGTAAAATCGAAAGCTCTAGCTACAAACCAAACACAGCCAATAGTTGCCAGGAGAAACCTACAGGAGGGACCAACGAGACATACCATTTTTCAAGCAGTAGTTCCAACATAGCTTGAACGTAGAAACCTGTAGATAGGAATCACGTGCCATTAACACAGAGGGTGGTTAAAAGTAGTTCTAAGCTTAAACATTACTGAAAAAACACATATTTCATTAAATTTGGAATTAAACAGTGGATCTAGAATCACAAAATAACTAAAAAAATCAATTTTTCTAATGTCTTTGGAATAAAAAATTTCCAATTTTATTGAAATATGTGTTAAAAATGCAATAATACGAAGTTTCAACGAGGACATTACCTTTTTCTTTTAAAACCGAGGCTTGAAATCCACATTTCCTGCAAAGAGAGTTGAATCGAGAGACACTCAAATCACTATGATGAATGTAGCAATACATCCCACAGTTTTGGCTCGACTCTTAAACCCTGGAAGTAGCAAACTTCCCTTACAGGTCGTGGTATCGAACCTCACCAAGGAGTCCTCCAAACCTAGCTTCGAAACCCTAAAAAACCACAGGCTTGTCGGCCACACTACACCCCACTCCTTGCAACTTAAAGCCAAAGTTCATCACTTCGTCGAGTTAAACCAAGGATCGTTAGGTTACACTGTTACCAAGACTTACCACGTGAATACAGCCACGATGGATGCTAGCGATCATTCCACCAACAACACTTTTAATACACTTTAATGTGCATATCTACCACCAGTACGTTAACATGCCAACGAACCATGCAACCACAATATCATTCAGGTAACTCTTGGCTTTACATTATAGTATGGGATACCATTTAATAAAACCATCATACCATTTTTTCCAAGTGTAATACCTTTACACAATAACCAAGTCTAAAGTTTCGACCATCACCATGGAAGCCTGCAACAATAGTATAATGGTTACATATTATCATTAATACCTTTTATTTCATAGTAAAGTTGCCAACCTTGCATTTAGTAGATTATTATCGAAACCCTCGTGTATTGTAATAAGACCATAAAAAGCACATAGCGCAACCATATCATAAACTATTGATACCATGTGCTAAGTGGTTATATTATTTGTAATATCAACCTAGAAGAAATGCAAATAACAATATTATTAATGAAAGGTACTATTACTAGATTAGACATTGCATAGTTTAGTAGAATGCTTAGAATGTATAATAACATCAAACCCATGTTTAAATATAAAATGCAAAGGATCAAATGAAATACATAGAACTAAATCAAGGATATTCTAAACTTAGGATATGATCCTCGTATCCTAAACACTTAAATACTTATTATAATTCCTTTAAGTAGGTTTTAAATATTGTTTTGATGCACCACATTGGGTTATTAAAATAACATAGAAGTTGAGAGTAGAGTATGATACAATAAAGTTATTTAGACTAATTTGATATAGTTATACAGATGAAGTAATGATCAAAGCAGATCTCACCCTGAAAAGCTTCACAAGTTATTATAATTCTCTTTTAAAAACTTGAAAGCTATTTGTCGAGATTGAGGATCTTTGTAGTTTTCACTTTCAAAACATTATTACTCTCTTACCTGTAATCTGCATCAAGAACGTTCAAATGCTTTAGCTAATAGCTAAGTAAGCCTCATGGTGCCCATAGGACCCCTTCATCATCAAAAGAAGAACACACAGTTAGCACATTTAAACCATAGAAAGTAAAATTATAGAGCATTGACATCAATTCATAAGTAGTCTAGGTTGCACATTTTTACATTTAACATACATCGTAAATCAATACATATGCATGATAGTCACAACATTCTATTAGAGCATGTCGATTAAATGAACAAACAAGCATATAACATATTTCCGCATAGTAAGTAAAACATATAATGCTATGTTGATAAAATTTTGTGAATTTTCGGGATGTTACAGATTGGGCGGTGTGAAGGCAAGAAACCATCAGTTTCAGTTGAAGTTGTAACTACATTGCTTGGATTTTTGTCTAATTTTGAATATGTTTACAGGATGTGGGAGTTTGTGGCCAAGTTCCGTGATTCATTTTATCGTGAAGCAAACGAATGCCTCTCCGAGTCTGCACCATTGAACCTAGAAGTCAAAGGTGTCACTATCATTATGTAGTTACAGGGTTTTCAATTTGATGTTCATGGAGGATTTTAATGGACGTTTATGCATTATGCATTATTTATTCTTTGGCTGCTACTGCTCAGCAAGCTTCGGTTCATCGACCTCTTTTTCCTTCTTTGGAAGCTAGGTGTTTAGTCATAATAGTGTTAATGCACACCCAAATATAGTTACGAAAGAGCAAGAGAGAGAGAGAGATTTATCTTCTTGTTCACATGACATGGCATTGTTGAGCATGAAATGGCATTCAAGTTGCATAACCTGAGCAACAAAAAAAAGAAACCCTTATTTCTCCATACCTTTTTTCTCATTTATTTCTAGCTATTTCCATGAGACAAGTGACAATGCGGCAATGTCCATGAAAATCTAGTGGCAAGAGCTACAAGCAACAATGTTCGTGCCATTTCCAACATAATGGACATGGACAATATCATGCCAATGTCATGGACATTGTCAATGTCCATGCCACTTGTTATGTGCTTGCGACAATGTCCGTGACATAGCAGGAAAATAAAGATTCGAGATGCATAAGGTGGAGGCTTTCTCTAGTTCCTTGGCTCTTGCTCTGGCGCCTTGACTCTCGCTCCAAAATTTTCCATGTCGGGCCTAGGAATCGGGAAAAGTAGGGCAACATTTTTATTGTGGCAATGTCCATGAGAGAGGATGCAAATAGAAGTTTCATGAGTACTTCAAATTAGTAAAATAGGGTAGTCTCCTCAAATTCGTATGAGTCCATGGTTTGAATAATAAAATATGACAAGTTATATGATGATTGATTTTGTGTTTTTAACACTAAATGGAAGCAATGAAGATTTATAGAACCCTTGATCTATATGATAATGCAAAAAAATAAGAGGGATAATGCTTAAGAAATGTTAGATATGGACTACTCCTCTTACTATTGCTATAGATGATGTAAATTGTTCATGCATATGTGTGGTCATTTTTGCGTCAACTCCATCGAAGCCTACACACACCGCCATGAATAAGTAACCCTTTGGATCCACTCATTCTACTTCCTCCCATGAGGGGGTAGCTAAAGGGCCTAGTCTCCTCCTTTGAGGCTCGACAAGCAGTTCAATGAGGGTGATGAAGATGGGAAGAGAAGACCTAAGAAAAGTACCCTAGATAGGTGGGTAATGCAAGCAATGGAGGAAAAGAATTTTGTTGTTAAATGATCTTACCAAGTGTTAAGCAGTAAGGATAGGAAGGAGATGGACATCTTTGTGGAAATTTCTCAAATAAGGTTATATCAACCAATGTGAGGGGTCAAGAAAACCATGCTTCATAGAGTTCACTTGTTGGTTTCGAATTTAAATATTTTTTGTTTTACAAGAAGTGAAAGTGATTTTTTTTTTTTATATTAAATGTTGTCTTGGATTTTTTGTCTTGTTTCAACTATGTTTCAACTTGGCTGAGGAAGGGTGAGGGGGGGGAAAACTCTTATCTCTCCTAAGTTATCATCTTGTATAATTGATCATGGCATTGACCCATCTACCACATTGGTGTTGGTGCTCCTTTGTCTTAATGGTAGGGTCCTTGTTCTAAGCAAAGAACAAGGACATTACAATTTTGTGGGGCTAGCTAGTGAAGCACCTCTTGGAATTTGATTTGCTTTGTGTGGTGACTATAACAATGTGGGCTCTTACCATGATAAAGTTGGGGTTAACCTTGTCTAAATGCCCTCACAAGAATGTACATCATCGAATGGCATTAAGGCTAAGCTTAGCCACTAGTGCCCCAATAATTACTAAAAACGAGACTCACCCAAGTTGTGGTTCACTTGGTCTAGTATTACAATAAGTTGTGAGAGAGTTATGAAATGGCTTGAGAGAACCATGCCTTTGGAACATAACACTTTCTTTTCCTCTTGTGATGGCGGTGGACAGTAGACATAATCTTTACGACACATACTCCATATCTTTGGTTGCATTATGATGAATAAATTTCTTCAATATTTTGATCTAAACAAACAAATTAATTATTTAAAATTAGAATGAAAATTAATAGTAAAATAAAAAATAATTATTAAAATGAAAACAAAATAAATACACAAGCTAAATCAAACTATGATCTAAATAAAGAAACAACACAGAAGCTGGCCTGTATCAACACGTTCTTTGTACACGATCCCTAAGCCAAGCAGATGCTCCAATGCCAAAACAATGGCTGCTGCATGGAACCTACAAATACGAATTCAAAAACCTAAGAACAAATTAAAACATGAAACCTACAAATACGAATTCAAAAACGTAAGAACAAAATATTAAAACATTTACTCTTAAAAAATGTAAGAACAAAATAAAACATTTACTGTAATGCCCAACGATTAATATTGAATGCCATATAAAAGCACAGAGGAATAAGGAAGGGGAATGCCATATATCAACATATTGGTTTTCCAACTCCCACAACTAAACATAAAGTGCTGGATGTAAACATCAAGCGTGGGATGTAAAGGCTTCCTTAGCATAACAGATTATTCTATATTTCCATCTAAAAGGCGTCTAGAACAATTTATTCATCGTTACAAAGTTATAGTTGGTGCAAGAAGTTCCCATCTACCAAACAGGTCGGAATTGAATTGATCTACATCCTGTTAGATATAAAACTACTCCTGTCACCGGTACACTCATCCCAGCTACCAAACAGGTTGGAATTGAATTGATCTGATCTGCGTTTTGCCAAAAGTAAAACTCATCCTGTCAGATATAAAACTAGTCCTGTCACCGGTACACTCATCCCAGCTACCAAACAGGTTGGAATTGAATTGATCTGATCTGCGTTTTGCCAAAAGTAAAACTCATCCTGCCAGGATACACTCCCAGCCAGGTTCTGGGGCACATCGTCCCAGGCTTCAGTCACCATATAAGCATCTAATAGAAAGATGAAATAACACAAATTAAAATAACATAAATAATGTAAAAACTCCAAATCAAAGTTAAACATTTGATCATGGAAAAAATTTGGCCACCTACCACAACTAATGCCTCCAACTCCATCACTAAATGTCAAGGACAGAACAAGTTACACAAAATTAAGTAACTCATCCGTTGATGTTGGTGACTCATCCGTTGATGTTGGTGACTCATTGCTCCAGCGTTCTACGCCAGCCAGTTATGAGCTCTAGCTTTATGAGCTTCAGTTATGAATCGTTCTCGTTTTCCAATAAGACTGACACTAAGCGTTTGATAGATTTCATAGCCGCTGCATTTATAGCTGGATCTAGAAAGCTGCCTGCATTCCATTAAGGAGCAAAGATTCGAACGGGCGGACTGGACCATCTTGACTGCCATAACTGGGCAGATGGCATTCGCTTTGCCGGTTACAAATTTCGAGGCAGTATATCGACCTTCACCGGGCCACCGGGCCACCGGCCAACTAATATGGGAAAAATCGTTCCATTATGTCAAAATTTGCAATGCACTGGCCAACTAATATAAGAAAAAATCGTTCTATTATGTCAAACTTTGCAATTTGCAATCGTTCCATTATGTCACCGACAGAAGCTTTATATATCATAGGAAAGAATCCTCCCAACTTGCAATCGTTCCATTATGTCGGATTTAAGTTTCTATCAACATATGTCCCATCACAAAATAAATTAAATTTATTTGGTTTCACAATTGTACTAAAGAAGAAAAAAACAAAAAGCTTTATGGCAAAAGTCTTCATAATAATAATAATACAACTCTTGATAGAAATCTTATTGATGAGAATGACACGTTCACCAAATAATACAACTCTTGATAGAACTCTTATGTAAGTATATATTTATAAAACTTTTGAATAAACAAGTTAAGTGAAGTGCCATTTTAAAATTTAATGTAAACTATGGAAAGTGTTTTAATTATTCTAGGGTTCATAAGCAAAAACTGCTTTTCTGGTCCATTGTTTTATGAGTAAAGCTTTCTTAACAATAACTCACAAAGCTTGAAAGTTCTGAGAAGATCCGTCTCTAAGTCAAACTCATGGTACCTGACAAGACATTTAAAAAATCCTTTGTAATCTCCAAAAGTTAACAAATACTTGCGAATGCATCTTTCATCTTTGTCATACCACCTAAACGTCTATAAACGAAGGGGCAAACGTTCTCCACGTTGCAGAGTTGGAAAAATTAAAACTTGCGGCTGTTGAATCTGTGATCGACAGAGTTTAAACTTGTTAATTTGAATTATAAATCTTACAGATGTTGAATATGTGATTGATATCCTTTCCTTTTTCCATCTCCATAGAATAGTTGGCAGCAACTAATCATAAAATATATATAGAATGGCAGCCATGGCTGACAGTGGAATGGCAGCCACGGGTTACAGTTGTATATCAGCCGTGGTTTACAGTGATATAGCAGCTAGTTGTCATACCCTGCATATGGTGCTTCAAGCTCACAGGGGGTTTCTAAGAAAACCTGGGCTCGAGGCTATTTGAAGAAGAAGTTACATTCTCGTAGAGATTCTGTATCATCATCTAAACCCTCATTGGGAGTTTCTTTATATGGGGAGGATTTAGATGATGGTCTAGATGATGATACCGGATCTCTCTCTAAAGAGAGCTTTCTCTTCGAATATCCTCCGAGGCCTAGATGCTCGCTATTAGAAGACCCCAATGGAGAAAGCTCCATATCAATGTTTGGTTCGAAACTTTTTTCATAGGAAGCAGGTGTAACAGGTATTTTCTCATTAGTTCATTAGTTCATGCTGTGTTAGAGAGATTTTTAGTCATATTTGTAGCTGAACTTTTTGAGTTTTGTACTCTCTAACAAATTTATGATTAGGGGCATGTGAAAGACTAATCATAGTTCGTTAGCTTAACCTGACTGTTATACTGTTACAAGACAGTTATGATGATTTTGTAACAGTTATGATACTTTTATAATATATATGTACATTTTTATGCATATGCAAGATAGCTTAATAACTCATTAATTAATGAAAAACTTTTTCTACCATTGTTCATCTTTATGTCTCTCTTTATTTTCTTCATATATTCATCTCTTTGTTTTCTTCATATATTCATCATGATGTGTAGCCTAACAGTGTATACCCTAAATTCAAAGCAGGAATTATATAGATCTTTGAATAAATGTTGTGGTTGGAAACTCTTTTCATAGGAAGCAGGTATAACAAGTAGGCGCGCCATACCACTGCAAGCTGCCATGTCGTCGTTATATTTATTCTCTGATTAATTCATGAATTCAAAATATATACAGAATGCAATTGAAGAATCACGCATATGAATTCATAGAATTTTGTATTAAAAATCAATATGGGGTATAACCAATCGTTTGCAGGCATATCCTTCTTTTATCCTTAAAAATTGATCTGAGGTTCTAATTCTTTTGTTATTGGATGTTTTTATTATAGGATGATTTGCTTTGTATGGACAATGATGATATACAGTGAAACAAAGATAATAATTGGGTGGGCAAAAAATATTTCCAGGTTGCATGAGGTTTTACTAACGTTTTATTACCTGAGGTTTTACTAAGGTCTTATTAGCTTGCCATTTTTATTATAGGATGATTTGTTTTGTATAGACAATGATTATATATAGTAAGACAAAGATAATTTATAAGATGTAATAAAAATATATTTAAGAAGCATTCTACATTCTAGTAGGGGGAGATGTGTAACTCATTCTATGCTCATTCTATAAATTACAGGATTAGATTTAAAATATTTGGAAGGGTATATACATAAATGAGATAAATTAAAACCATAAGCATTGCATTACACACTTAGTCAACATTTTCCGTCTAAAAATGAGTTTGCACTTCTGAAAAAATTTTAATCTTTCTGGACACTTGGTAGATTCCCATTTAGAAGAATCTATGCTAATATATAATAATTTAGAGTTGTGGTTCCAAATCATAATCTCATATGATTGTTATCAAGAACCCCATTGTCGCTCAACCTGGATGGAGAATGCACGGTATGACAACTAGCTGCGCTATCACTGTAAACCATACATAATAATTATGTCAACCATGGATAATAATTATGTCACAGACGTATGGAAGTTTTAATAATTCAAACTCTGCAATAGCGAATGTTCTCACAACTATTGCACTCCAGTTTTTGTCGAACAAACGTACACATATAATTCTTCGGCACTCCATGTCAAGAGTAATTAGCTCCAATCTGTTACACAATATTCGTAGGCACTCCATGTCAACAGAAATTAATTAGTTCCTTTCAATCCTTATCAACAGTAATCAAGTCCTGCAAGTTACACAATACTGGAGTTTTATTCACACAATAGTTTTCACATTTTATTCTCAAGCGAAGAGTTGTTTTTTGAGAACGAACAATGATTTTGTGTATAGCCTCTGCGCAATTCTTTCCTTTTTGTAATGAAGAATTTTGGGAGGATTCTATTCAGCAAAATTATCGTTGATATGACAAGGACGAAGTGAGAAATGTCTCGTTATTGCATTTGTTTCCGTACATTTCGCAAATTCTTGGATTGGAAGGTAATTCAGTTTTTATAAAGCCTGGTTCGGTTATAGACGGTGTGACGTTCTTTAATGGAAACCCTAGACAAACCCTAGAATAATTAAAACCTTTTCTTCAATTTACATTAACTTTAACAATGGCACTTCACCGAACACTCTCGTTTTGTACGAGCAATTTATTGTGGACTGACTTTGTTTTTTTTCCAGTACGATTTTCGACAGAATGTAGGATTCTTCCTAATATCTCAATTAAATTACTGAAATCTGAAAGAAAAATTGTCAAATTTATATAATGTCGATTTGTGAGGATATTTCAGCTCATTCAATTTTTTTATGTGTTCAGAAACATTATTATTTAAATATCAATAAAAATCCAAAAGGTCAAATTTTTAAACTTGTCCATTTGTTTATAACTTATTATGTCCTAGTATTTGATAGGATTTTTAATGAAATTTTTAACATCTCAATTAAATTCCTGAAATTTTAAAGAAAAATTGTTAAATTTATATATTATCGATTTCTTAGGATATTTGAGCTCATTAAATTTATTTATGTATTCAGAAAACATTATTATTTAAATATAATAAAAATCCAAACGGTCAAATATTTAAACTTGTCTATTTGTTTATAACTTATTATGTCCCCAAGATATAGTATTTGGTTTGGGACATTCATTTGACTCTCAGGTCAGCCTTGTTTTGTGTTGCCCACCAGGGGCGGCCGGGGTAAGCCTCCTTAAATGGGTTGAGTTCTCGAATGCAAGAAACTTTAGATGGGATGAGTTCTCAAATGCATGAAACTTTACATGAGGTGATGGTGCATTGAAGATTGCTGCAGCTCGTTCGCTTCACTCCATAAATGAGGCTCTGTTCGAATTTCCACTCCCAATGCGCTTATTTGCTCGAACCAGAATGTAGAAGCGTGTGTTTTTCCTTCTATTAAACTTTACTTGAGGCATTGATTAGATGCATTTATCATATTGAAGATTGTTGCAGCTGGTTCGCTTCACCTCATAAATGAGACTATGTTCTACATGTGGGCCTTATCCCTCGAACATGTGAGCAGGCAAAATTTTTCTGTAAATATGGTTAGACCCAGGCTTTGCATTCCCTTATTTGCTGGAACCAGAATGCAGAAGAGTGTGCTTCCTTCTATTAAACTTTACCTAAGGCACTGGTGTTGATTCCTATATGCATTTATCGGATTGAAGATTGTTGCAGTTGGTTCGCTTCATCTCATAAATGAGGCTTTGTTCTGCATCTGGGCCTTATCCCTCGAGCGCATGAACAGTAGACAAGTTTGTGTAAATATGCTTATACCCAGGTTTCGCAGTAAAATAGGAATACACAAGGGAGACGTCAACTTTAAATGCAATGGTGGGAGGTTGATGCAATGGCGATATTTCGAGTTTTTCCTCTACGCAAGACTGAGTTTTTTTTCCCTATGAGTTCATAGATCAGAGTATGTGGTTGGTGGAGGGAATGTCCATAGGTTAGTTGGTTTCTGTATTCCGTGGCAATGATTTTTACAAATTTGTTGTTCTCCTGGCGTTAAAGGAAAAGGGGAAAAGGGGCACGGCACAATAAATAAGATTTGTCTAGGGAGATGATCAATGTTTTCTTTTATTTTGCTAAGGACATGCGCTAGACCTAGCAAATACTTTGTTTTAGATTTTTCTTCCACTTTTTATAAAACACTTTACTTCACAAAATAAATGGGCGGATATTAGTTGTGTTATTCACCTTTTACTGCATGTGGTAACTGCGCGTTTCTAATGCGCAATTCAACTTTTTACTGCGCAGTTGAATGTTCGCATAAATGCGCACTTCTATAACTTTGCCGAACTTGACTTTGTATGGACTGCGCACTTCATGCAATTTACTTTTGCACACCCCTTTAACTTTTACAAAGATTAACTACGCAGTTAACTTTGTATACCTATCTAACTGCGCATAACCCAAACTTAAACAAACTTTGTCTTAAAGCATTTCTTCTTAAAACATAAGAACCAAAACATATGATGAAGTTACTGCGTGTTAAACTAGGGCATTCACCACTGTGAAATACTTGGGAATCTTGGATTGATTTACAGACCGTAAATGTACACAACATTCACACAGGTCAATATTAAGTAGATGCGCGGCATGCATAAACCAGCATTCTTGAGAATGAATACATAAAACTTAAGAACTTATATATTGCTGCAGTAAAACAAAGTAACTTTGTCGCACTTACAGAGAGATGAGATTTACTTCAAACTTTTACTTCTTACACAGAGCTTGGGCTCTTGAAACACTTCACGGGTTTTTCTTCTTCTCTTCTTCACTCCTCTCACTCTTGCATCTCTATCTAATATTATGCGGGAGATATTCATTTATACAAAAACCTAGGTTTAGCTTCAAACTCTACAATTAATTTCTACCTAAGCAAATATGATTTTGCGGAATACAACAACGGCTTCTTAAATACCAACTTGCCGTGAGCCAGATTGGTTGCAAACAGACTGAGTGTCTGACATTGCAAATTGACAAAATGATTGTCTTGGAGTCTGACAGAGCCGTGTAAATCTGATACGCTATCGGCTCATTAATTATGATATATCCAGCACTCCTCCTTAATTATGAGCGGATGGGGATCTTTAAATAAAATTAAAATATTGCAAAATATTTCAGAGCTGAAACATGCTCTGTTCATGACATAGTTCACTGTACAAAACTTGTCACTCCCAAACAACTTCGTAGAAATTGGAATGGGTCCCTTGCCAATGGTTTTGTAAATATGTCTGCTACCTCATCTTCAGACCTAAAAAATTCTAAACAGATTTCTTTGTTGTTTATCAATTCTCTGATGAAGTGATACCTTGCGTCGATGTGCTTGGTTCTCTTGTGGAACACATGATTCTTTGATAGTGCGATAGTTGAATTGTTGTCACAGTAAGTGAGTGTGGGTTCTTGCTGGTTCTGTGACAGATCACTTAACATTCTACGCATCCAAACTGCTTGACATGCTGCGCTTGTAGCTGCAACATACTCTGCTTCTATTGAAGAAAGAGTTACTATGGGCTGTTTCTTTGAAGCCCGTGATACAACACCTGTTCCTATATGAAATGTATTCCTAGATGTGCTTTTTTCTGTCATCGATGCTGCCTACATTGTCACTATCAGTGTATCGAATGAGTTTGAAATTTTCTGAGGTTGAATACAAAATACCAAAGTCTTTTGTTCCACTTACATACCTCAGAATTCTTTTACCTACTTGCCAATGTGATTCTTTTGGTGACTCCATGAATCTTGAGATTAAGCTGACTCCATACATGATGTCTAGCCTTGTTGTTGTAAGATACCGGTGATTCCATGAAGATGGGTAACTCTTTTTGGCCAAATATGATGGTGAACAACATAAATTGTATCCATGTATTAAATTGAAGTCCTCTAAACTCATATTTGCCAAATGAATTTTGACATGCGGTTGAAAAACAAAATGTAGAGAATTATGTTGGCTTTCCAATGATATTTTTTTCGAAATATACCAATGTCATTTATCGTGTCGAATTATCATTTAACGAAACGTGTGTACTTAAAAATTTGAAGAGCAATTAACAAGTAGTTTGTGTTCATGCACGATAATTTAACGTTAAAGTAATAATTTTAAAAAATGAAATATGTGAACATGATCTAGACAGAATGCACTAGGGCTTACATATTTTTCTTTTATTTTTTCTTGAAAAATTATATTTATTATTATTTTTCGAAACTAACCAATGAATATTTCAGTCGCATTTTGCACACATGTGTGTTCGTGCACGAAATCTTTTGATTGTTTACATAATTTGCAAAACTAAAAATACCCTTTTGAAGAGGACACGTTTATCTAGGGTTTGTGTATTTTTTCAATTTTTTTGGATGTGTATTTTGAATGTTGTGGATTTATCTTTAAGCTCAATTGAAGTTGTCGGCACGGTTTTTTAGGGCAAGTTTTAGTAGAAATTTAAAAACAAAAGACATATGAAGATAAAAATTTGTAAATTTTATATATCTGGATAGAGGATTCGTTGACGAATCCAATGGTATCAAGTCCGCTCATTAATGAGCATTTAATGACATGGTTTATCTATGTGGAAGGCAGACAAAACTTTCATTCTACAGTGAAAAGGGCTCTCGGCCTATTTTTTAAGTCCTCAATCGAGCTATTTGCTCAATCGAGGGTTTTAAAATACCTCGATCGAGGGTTTTAACATACCTTGATCGAGGGTTTAATAAAACCTCGATCGAAGTATTTTAAAACCCTCGATCAAGGACCTAAAACGAGCCTTTTTATGTTTTTGAAAAGCTCGATCTAGGTTTTGAAAAGCTAGATTGAGCTTTTCAAAAGCTAGATCGAGCTTTTCAAAAGCTAGATCAAGGTATCGTTTCAACCCTCGATCGAGGTTTTTTAAAACCCTCGATAGAGGTATTTTAAAAACCTCGATCGAGCTTTTAAAACCCTTGATCGAGCTTTTAAAACCTTGACCGAGGGCTCTAAAATACCTCGATCAAGGGTCCGAGAAACATTTTTTTTCCATTCTATTTGCCAAAAATGGTGAACGATATTCGTGGATTCACCCATACATAAGACTGCCAACGAGCCTTTTAAACAGTGTAGGATCTAACCTGGATCCATTATCATCCTTGCTCAATTTCAAACCTATTATCACTGGTGTTGGAGCTGTCTTGCAATTTAATATCTTGAATCTGTTCAAGACATCACTTGCATAATTTGACTGAGATATAAATATCTCATTTTCATACTGCTGGACTATAATGCCTAGAAAATACTTCATAAACCCCAAATTAGTCATTTCAAATTCACTTTCCATGATTGTTCTAAATTATTCTATGCCAAAATCACCAGTAAATATTAAATCATTTACATACAGGCATACAATTAACTTATTACCTTGCTTGCTGATTTTTTTTTACAGTGTTGGCTCACATTCACTTATGTGAAATCCATTCTAAATGAGGTATGAGTCAATGCGACTGTACCAAGCTCTGGGAGCTTGCTTCAAACCATAGACTGCCTTTTTCAGTTTGTATACTCTATGTCCTTGTCTTGGAACTTCATACCCTTGTGGTTGCTCAACATATACTTCTTCCTCCAAATAACCATTTAAAAATGCAGACTTAACATCCATTTGGTAAACATGCCATGTATTTTGTGCTGCGATGGCCAAAACTGTTCTGATAGTGTCCATTTAGGTTACAGGTGCAAAAGTTTCATTGAATTCTATGCCAGACTGCTGTGTGAACCCTCTTGCTACCAATCTTTCCTTGTGCTTCTGCACATTTCCATCAGCATCTTGCTTGGTTTTATAAATCCATTTTACACTTATCACATCCTTGTCCTTAGGAACATCAACTAGTTCCCATGTTTGATTATTCTCAATGCATTTAATTTATTCATCCATGTCTTGTGCCCAAACTTTTTCTTCAACAACTTCTTCAAATGTTAGAGGATCATTATGTTGATGTATATGTAACTTCAGAATGTATTTCACATATGTGTATATTGTATTCCTATAGAGATGTTATTATTCCTTTATACGAAAGTCTCGTCATTTATATTGTAAGTGTCGTAACTTATACTTGATGGGTTATTAGACCACCTTGTTGGGGTCGGCCCTGTATAAGTCATGTGGGTCAAAGGGTTATTAGACCACCTTATTAGGGGTCGGCCATGTGGGTCTAAGGGTTATTAAACCACCCTATTGGGGGTCGGCCCAGTCAGCATTATGTTATGTGGTTAAGTTCGAGCCTACATGAGTTAGGTAAAAAGGCAAGTCAAGTCAAGTATAAATAGAGTGCGGGGGGGCACTCTATTTACTCACTCACTTCTCACTCATGCACTCAAGGAGGAGTGGCGCACTTATGGAGGAGGAGGATCTGCTGCTAGGTTATGTCTATCTCTTGGTTGTATCATTGCTCTATCTATCTCTGAGGAAGTTATCGGGTTTTTTCACCTTTATGGTTTTCCCCAAGTAAATCTTTGTCTCTTGTGTGCTTGCATTATTGTCTCCATGATTGATATGTTGTAGACATGCTGTACATGTTATTCTCTCAGTTAAGATCCTAGATCAAATTGAAGTAAATTCAGAAAATTTAACATGGTATCAGAGCCAGATTGAAAGAAGGCATGATATGGCATGTATGACACTTGTTGCACTTACAATGATAGGGCTTGATATAGCAAAAACCAGTTTTCGTAGCACTTTCGCTATAAATCCGTTTTGGCGAAGGTTTCGAATATGAAATCTTTACAGGTCGAAGATTAAATCTCCAGGTACCTTGTGTCCAAAGGACAACCTCTAATTCGTTGTACTTTGTGATTTATGATCTGTACAATATAGGGTTTCTGCCTCTTCCAGATCTGAGTCAAAATCAGGTGACCTTGGGAAAAAGGTCATAACTTGGGCTAAGAAGATCCAAATGAAATTTTGTAAAAAGTGACAGGTAGTACACAGACGGTACTATCGCAGAAAACTTTTGCAGAGGCCGAAGTTGAACCAGTGACACGTGGCACGCCATACAAATTCGCTCTCCTGTATTATCCCATAAACAGGTCACGTTGTGACACTCGGCATAACTCTCTCTCAGAGAGTCCAATGAAGGTCATACTTATCAGGATGGAAATATAACAGGTCGAGCTATCTCAAGAAAACTTTTCAGAGGCCGAAGTTCAAAAAGTGACACATGGCACGCTGTACAAGTTCGCTCTCCTGTATTATCCCAAAACAGGTCACGTTGCGACACTTGGCATAACTCTCTCTCAGAGAATCCAATTGAGGTCATACCTATTGGGATGGAAAGCTAACAGGTAAGGATATCTCAGGAAACGTTTTCAGACCCTGTGGATCAAAAGGTTTGGAGTTACACCAGAAACAATCAGGTACATATTTCTGTCAAAACAGAATTATTTTTTAGTACCTTCATTCATGGCTTCCGGAATTTAGGGCTTTGGAGAAAGTTGGAATTTTTGTAATCAGAGACCACGGCTAGATGCTACTCATCAAAATAGAAATTTAGAGATCAAGATCAGAATTTTTGGTTGGGCAGAAGGCCAGGCTTGATCAAACCCTAGTTCGAAACTTTGATGAGAAAAGTGAAAAATTAGGGTTTCTGTAAAAATGAAAATTTTTGAAATCTGTGACCACGACTGGAATCTCCTCAGAAAAATAGAAGCTTAGAGCTTTGGATCAAACCTTTTGATGGGGCAGAAGAGTGGGATTCATCAAACCCCAGTTCAGGGTCATGTCTAGTAAATCTGGAAGTTTCAAAGGAAAAATTGAGGATTGAAACTTTGCAGTTTTCAAATTCTAAATATACCAGCTTGATTAGCTCATCAAGGCGCATATTTCTATCCTTTCGGAAGTTTGAAATTCAAAGTTTGAATTTTTGGGGTTTCTCTGACAAACCCATATCTAGCTCCAGGTCCAGTTCTTGCAACTCAAGTGGATTGGGTTAATCCTAGAAGAAGATGGATTGGGCACCTGCATAAGTGAAGAAGTTCCTGTTTTAGAGGGAGATGAGGCTAAGGCCTTACATAAGAATATTACAAGCGATCTCGACAGGTATGAATCATCGAGGTATGTTTCAATATTTGTTCATGATTAAGTTTATGGTATGTTTGTCTTCATGTTATTACGATTAGTACAATCTTGATTTTAGATTTGTCGTATCACCTTAACAAAATTATGAATGCATGATAGAAGATATTCATTGGTTAGGGTGTTGACACTTATGATTGTACTAATTCATTATGGTGTTGTATGAGGTTTATGTTGTCTGCTAACATGAAATGTACACCAAGAAAGACAAATCATGTTCTACTTCAAGAACGTATGATCATGGTGACATGGAGACAAAGATTCATCCATTGTCATGGATCTCATAGAAGATCCATTTACGAGGTATGTATAACTTGGTTTTATAATGGTTAACCTATGAAATATACAGGTGTCACGTCCCCATTTTGACCCCCTTTGTAAATGATGTAAATATTGTAATTTAATCATGGTGAGGAGCTCAAGGCCAAGGCCCCACCATTGATTTCGCATTTCATGTATCGGCAATTAAAATAGATGCCTATGGTTCTTGTGCGAGATGGGCACAATGTATATAAGACATCATGTAATTACGAATTTTTAATGAAAAACCCACAACCGACTATGCAACGCAACAAAAGAGATGGGGCATGGTTCTACAAGGAATAGGGGGGGAAATTATTCAAACCCTTGAGCCAATGGTATTAATCTATGTGTCAATGGGGAAACCCATAAACCACCAACTACCCATTTTGTCTCATGCACCAAATCATTTAATTCTTCCAAAGATTGGTTGGGGCAGTTATTGCCTTGGAAATGAAGAAGTATGGGCAAGCCATTTTCGTGCATGGGCAAGCCATCAACCTGGAAATTCATGTTTTTGCTTGTGGGGCAAGAAAACACCCACGAAATGGTTCACAAAGCCATGGGGAATGGGCAGTCTTCACTCATTCACGCAGTTGGAGTTAGCTGGGTCTTTTCCATATACGTTTTTCATCAAAATCCTGCATTTTTCCATGCCTGGGAGTCGTTTTTGCCTGGTATAACAGTTGGGAGAGGAAGGCCACGAATTGGGGACTAGGAGGGAGGTCGTTTTTGCCCCAAATTGACCATGGACGTTTTACTAAAAACGGATTTGGCTTCGTGGGTTGTTCCCCAACTTCCCATTTTTGTTTTTGTGGGTTCCCATGTTTTGTTGAGCTAGCTGAAACCCCATCTCATGCATCTACCTGTAAAAATGTTTTATCCTGCCCCATGATTGTGTTCTACTGTGGTGTGCATCCTCATTTTTGGTTTGAACCTGTGAATTGAAGTTTTGGAGTGGTAGTGGACAGAAGTAGCTTGATAAACCTAGTGGGGGAGACAACCTCTCAAGAAGATCAAGAGGGCTTTGGTTACTCTTCTATGCATGCCCTGAGAGCACTAGATAGGGAAGGTATGGCTTGAGGGACTGCACAGCAGTGAAAAGAATACTTCCTTGTGCTGGGTGTGTAGGTATTGTGGGTGCCAAGCTAGATAGATCTTGCAAAGGTTATCCCTGGCTCTGTGCTGGAGCTCACTAGCTTAGCAATTCTTCCCTCCCATGTCCTAGCAGCCTGATAAACCCAATTGCAGATTGGCTTGGCTCATATTGGTGTATGCTTGGCTATGTGTGAGTCTGTTGTTCCCTGATTCCTTGTAGAGATCCTGCCCAGCTCGGGGGTGGCAGTGGTGCTGAGAGATTGAGGAGCACACTGGCCTACGGTTGGGTGGAACGTTGTAGTTGCATAGCCAGTTGCGTGGGACTACTTTCATATAAGATAAGTATCCTCTTGTGTGTTAAATTGCAATTACTTATTTGATGAACATCTTAAATGTATGATGGATGTGAAATTCTTAATATTCCGCTGTGATTTTCTTAAAAACCATACATTTCCATCTATCTCTGTTATAGTATGTTCATACTTATGATTAAACATTTCATAGGGCTAGACGCCCAGTTTAATATCACATCTGTTATGCATTTGTATATGCATATATTCTTTTTGATTTGAATGCTTGTTGAATGTGAATGGGGATGAATTCCCGATTTAACCTCACGATCCTCTCCATCTAGCTAATGGAATGGAAGGGGACGTGACAGAATGGTATCAGAGCTGCGTTGCAGCATTGGGCCTCTATGGGCCAAAACTGATAGCAATTACAAGGGAAGATTTTGAATTTTCCTAAGTCTGTTTTTCAAAATTTTGGTTTAAGACTGTTTCGGAAAGAATTCCCGAATGCCTTCCGCAACGGCGGAAGCATTCGGCGAATCGTTCCGAAATTTCGGAAGCGTTCCGAGAATTTTTCCGAAAATTTGCGAAGGGAAGTTTTTCAGAAGGAATTCTCTTCCGAAATTGCGGAAGGAATTCTCTTCCGAAATTGCGGAAGGATTCTGCGAACCGCTCCGAAACAGCGGAGAAATTTTTTTAAGTGTCAGCGTGAAAAGGAATTTTCGGAAGGAAATCTCTTCCGAAATTGCGGAAGGATTTCTCTTCCGAAATTTCGGAAGGATTCCGCAAATCGCTCCGCAACGCGGAAGAGTTCGGCGAATCGTTCCGAAGTTGCGGAAGACTTCGGCGAATCGTTCCGCAACTGCGGAAGACTTCGTCGAATCGTTCCGCAATTGCGGAAGACTTCGGCGAATCGTTCCGAAATTGCGGAAGCATTCCGCAAGTCTTTCCGCATAAGCATTTCTCAAATTGCCCGAAACCCCCAGAAGCATTCCGCGAACGGCTCCGAAGCTGCGGAAGCCTTCGCCGAATGGCTCCGCAATTGCGGAAGCATTCGGCGAACTGCTCCACAGTTGGGAAAGCGTTCGGCGAACTGCTCCGCAATTGCGGAAGCCATTGCTGAACCGTGTCGCGCGGAAGCCGTTGCCGAACCGCCCCGCAATTGCGGAAGGGTTCCACCAAACGCCCCGCAGTTGCGGAGGGCTTCAGCCAACCGACCCGCAGTTGCGGAAGCCTATAGTGAAGCGCCCCGCAACGAAGGTGAGCTGGGAACCGCTCATTGCGGAAGCTTTCAGCCTGCCGCCCCGCAGTTATGGGAGCAATCCGTGACCCCCCTTGACCCCCAGTTATGGCAAGCCCCCTTGACCCCCCTTTTTTTTTTCTTTTTCCCCTCATATTTTCGTTGTTGTGATTTGATGAATTGTCAAGTATGGAATTTTTCCCACATGCATGAAGTAATTGTGAATTCTAAGAATGTAATGCAGCTAACAATTGTGTTGATGAACACATTTCAGAGAGCCACAGTTACAGCAGGGTAACACTCTAGTTAATACAATGGAAAAATTTTGGATCTTGGTTGGGCCAAGAAAATGAACATCATGAATGATGCACAGGATCCCTATGAGCTTGAGACAGATGCCATGGGGGAGAACATACAGGTTGAGAATGCTGAAACAGAATCTAATGAGAGAAGAAATCAAGAGACCCCTCCAGATGTTGCAGCCACCATGAGAAGCCTAAGGGTGGAATTGCAAAGCTGTAGGGAAGATAATGAAAGGATGATTAAAGCTCAGGAAGAACAAAATCAGCTGAATGCAGCCATGCTGCAGAGTTTAACAGACATCCAAAGGCAAATAAACTCTGGGCATCAGATATCAAATCCAAAAAAGGGTGGGAGCAGCTCTAGAAGGAATTCCCGTAAGAGGGCCAGTAGCCCAAGAAGAGTTTCTACAGACAGGACATATACTCCAGAAATATCTTCTAATGAATCATCTGACTCTGAAGAATCCATTGAGGGTTCAAGCTCTTCATCTCACATGAGTAAGAGGAAGAAGCACTACAAGAACAGTTCGCATGGGGAATTTAAGAAGGCAAAACCTCCTACATTTGATGGAGAAGTAAAATCCGGTCAAGAAGCTGAAGCTTGGCTTCTTGGGATGAGAAAATATTTCCAAGTCCAAGATTACTCGGGAAATATGAAGGCAAGGGTAGCCATCTTCAACTTGAATGGAAGAGCATCTATATGGTGGGAACACACCAGGCAAGTGAAGAAGATCAATGAAAGAAAGATTGTGTGGAAGCAGTTCAAGAAATACTTCAAGCAGAAGTACCTCTCTGATAGGTACTATGATGACAAGATCAAAGAGTTCCATGAGCTGAGATTGGGACAATCGACCATGGAAGAATATGCAAACAAGTTCTTGGAGCTGCTGAGGTATGTCAAGTATATTCGAGATGATAAGGTCAAAATTCAGCGTTTCCTAAGTGGACTGCCCCAGTCGTATAAAGACAGAATTGAGTTCGATGAACCTCGAACTCTAGAGGAGGCCATAAGAAAGGCCAAGTATTGCTTTGATCAGAACAGAAGCAAACCGGAATTCCATAAAGCATGGAAGGATAGGAAAAATGAAAAGTTTGATCAAAGGAAGAAGGGATTCAAGCCTCCTCAATTCAGGAATCAGCAAAGGCAACCATCACAGGTTGTGACTAAGCCAACTAGGATGATGGGAGACAAGCCAAGAGATCCAAAGGAGCCAAGAGAACCACTTCAATGTGGGGGTTGTGGAGGAGACCACATGCTTAGGAACTGTCCACATCGGAATGGGAATGCAAATCAAGTTCACAACATCCAAGGAGCTGGAACTGTGGGTCAAGTGGCGAGGACAATCCCTAGAATCTATGCAGCAGTAGAAGACCGCCAAGCAGATCATCAGTCAATTGTGGTTGAATTTGAAGGTAATATTGCTAAGCAATCTGTTTCTATTTTGATTGATCCTGGATCTACTCATAGTTATGTCACTCCTAGGATTGTTGAGATTTGTGCTTTCAAGAAATTAAAGCATAGTAAATCATGGTTAGTTCAACTAGCCACTGGAACCAAGAGAAAAGTTAGTGAAATAGTAGAGAAATGTCCATTAGATATGGATGGGCTATTCACTTATGCAGATCTCAATATTTTTCCACTTGGTTGCTACGATATTCTCATTGGAATGGATTGGTTAGAAGCACACAGGGTTAAACTTGACTACTACAATAAGACATTTGAATGCATGGACGAAGAAGGAAACCCGAGGGTTGTAAAAGGCATTCCAAAGGTGACTTCTGTTAGACAGGTTTCAACCATGCAACTAAAGAAGTTCTGTAGGAAGGGATGTCAACTATATGCAGCTCACGTTTTAGAGGCAGTAGAGAGTGAAACTCTTAGATTGGAGGACTATCATGTATTGCAAGAATTCAGGGATGTTTTTCCTGATGAGATCCCAGGACTTCCTCCAAAGAGAGACATTGACTTTACAATTGAACTTGTGCTAGGAGCGGCACCAGTGTCTAAGACACCCTACAGGATGAGTACACCGGAATTGCTAGAATTGAAGATGCAATTGCAAGAGTTGCTGGAAAAGAAATATATTAGGCCAAGTGTATCCCCGTGGGGAGCGCCCGTTCTATTTGTGAAAAAGAAAGATGGAACACTCAGGTTATGTATCGACTACAGGCAGTTGAACAAAGTCACTGTGAAGAACAAATACCCATTGCCCCGAATTGATGACCTTTTCGACCAAATGAGAGGAGCAAAGGTATTTTCAAAGATTGACTTGAGGTCTGGATACCATCAGGTAAGATTCAAAGAAGAAGATATTCATAAGACAGCCTTTAGAATGAGGTATGGACACTATGAGTTTGTAGTGGTACCATTCGGTCTCACAAATGCACCAACTACATTCATGTGTCTCATGAATAATGTTTTTAGCAAGTATTTGGACAAGTTTGTTCTTGTATTCCTAGACGACATTCTCATCTATTCTAAGAATGAAGAAGAACATGAAGAACATTTGAGAATGACAATGCAATTACTAAGGGAGCATAAACTATATGCAAAGTTGAGCAAATGTGACTTTTATAAAGATAAAATTCACTATTTGGGTCACATCATCTCCGACGAAGGAATATCCGTAGACCCTGAGAAGATTGAAGCCATTATGAATTGGCCAACTCCAAGGAATGTGACTAATGTGAGATCTTTTATGGGCCTTGCTGGTTACTACAGGAGGTTTATCGAAGGATTCTCCAAGGTTGCAAACCCGATCACTTCTTTGCAAAAGAAGGGGATAAAGTTTGAATGGTCACCAAGATGTGAGGAAAGTTTTCAACGGTTGAAGAATCTTCTTACAAGTGCACCAATTTTGAAGATTGCAGACCCGGAAAAAGACTTTGTGGTGTGTACCGATGCATGCCATCAAGGACTTGGAGGAGTTCTTATGCAAGATAACCACGTGATATGCTATGAGTCAATAAAGTTGAAGGAGCATGAGAAGAACTATGCTACTCATGATATAGAACTTGTAGCCATAGTACATGCCTTGAAGATGTGGAGGCATTACTTAATGGGAAGAAAATTCGAGTTAAGGACAGATCATTGTGGTCTGAAGTACTTATTTGATCAACCAATGTTAAATG
Organism: Larix kaempferi; assembly: GCA_027924585.1. Classification (NCBI taxonomy): domain Eukaryota; kingdom Viridiplantae; phylum Streptophyta; class Pinopsida; order Pinales; family Pinaceae; genus Larix; species Larix kaempferi. The sequence goes on along the minus strand of BSBM01000103.1, from coordinate 13,987,056 downwards.
CTAGGCAAGCTAGATGGTTGGAATTTTTGTGTGAATTCGATTTTGAAATCAAACACATAAAAGGGAAAGAAAACAAGGTGGCTGATGCACTCAGCAGGAAGGTACATGAAATGTATGTGGCAGTGCTTAGTACTTGCCAACCAGATTTGAAGCAGCAGATTGTTAACCATATGGTTGAGGATGAAGTGTATGAGCAGATAAAGGACAAATTACAGCAGCAAGACCTTGGCAAGAAGAATGAAGGCTATCACGTGGGAGAAGGTGGACTTCTTACTTATAAGGATAGAGTCTATATTCCAAATGTGGCAGATTTAAGGAGAATGGTTATGGATGAGATCCATAAAGCTCCATACTCTGGTCACCCAGGATATCAGAAAACAATTGCTACAGCAAGAAAATATTATTTCTGGCCAGGCATGAAGAAGGATGTCGCTGAATACATCTCTAAGTACATGGAATGTCAGCAGGTGAAGGTTGAACACCAACACCCAGCAGGTCTATTACACCCAATGCCGATCCCAGAATGGAAATGGGAAATAATTTTCATGGATTTTATTACAGGATTTCCAATGACTAAGAGACAACATGATTCCATCATGGTTGTGGTGGACAAGTTAACAAAGGAAGCACATTTTATACCGGTTAAGTCCACACATAAAGCCGATGCCATTGCAGATATTTTCATGAAGGAAATTTTCAGATTACATGGGTTGCCTAAGGCGATAATTTCTGACAGGGATACCAAGTTCACTTCCAATTTTTGGAAAGCTCTCTTTGCAGATTTGGGTACACAGTTGAACTTTAGCACCGCGTACCATCCTCAAACAGACGGGCAAACAGAAAGAGTAAATCAGGTGCTTGAATACATGCTCCGCATGTATGTAATGGACAAGCCATCCAAGTGGGAGGATTATCTGCACCTGGTAGAGTTTGCATATAATAATGGGCAGAAAGAATCATTGGGAATGAGTCCATATGAGGCTTTGTACGGAAGAAGGTGTAGGACACCAATGACTTGGGACAATCGAGTGAACAGAATTGTACTTGGGCCAGAATTGCTTAAGGAAATGGAACAAGAGGTTGCAAAGATCCGGCAAAATTTAAAAGCAGCCCAGGATAGACACAAAAGCTATGCAGATAAACACAGAATGCATAGGGAATTCAGTGTTGGGGATCATGTGTATCTTAGAGTAAGATCAAGGAAGAGTTCCTTGAAGCTTGGGAGCTGTGCCAAGCTATCACCTAGATATTGTGGGCCATTTGAAGTGCTTGAAAGAATAGGGCCAGTTGCTTATAGACTTGCCTTGCCTGCTAACACTAAAGCTCATAATGTTTTTCATGTCTCTTTGCTTAAGAAATATGTACATGATCCTAACCATGTGATTAATTGGGATGTGATCCAGGTGGAACCCAAGGGAGAATTCCAAACCGATCCATTGCGCATCCTAGACAAGAAAGTAACATTGCTCCGGAACCGAGCCATCGGACAGGTAAAGGTGCAATGGAAGCACTACGGTCCCGATGAGGCTACGTGGGAGCTGGAGGATGCCATGAGGATGGCATATCCATTTTTGTTCAATTTTGATGAGCACTGAGGATTGTGCTAATGTAAGGGGAGGGGTATGTCACGTCCCCATTTTGACCCCCTTTGTAAATGATGTAAATATTGTAATTTAATCATGGTGAGGAGCTCAAGGCCAAGGCCCCACCATTGATTTAGCATTTCATGTATCGGCAATTAAAATAGATGCCTATGGTTCTTGTGCGAGATGGGCACAATGTATATAAGACATCATGTAATTACAAATTTTTAATGAAAAACCCACAACCGGCTATGCAACGCAACAAAAGAGATGGGGCATGGTTCTACAAGGAATAGGGGGGGAAATTATTCAAACCCTTGAGCCAATGGTATTAATCCATGTGTCAATGGGGAAACCCATAAACCACCAACTACCCATTTTGTCTCATGCACCAAATCATTTAATTCTTCCAAAGATTGGTTGGGGCCGTTATTGCCTTGGAAATGAAGAAGTATGGGCAAGCCATTTTCGTGCATGGGAAAGCCATCAACCTGGAAATTCATGTTTTTGCTTGTGGGGCAAGAAAACACCCACGAAATGGTGCCCAAAGCCATGGGGAATGGGCAGTATTCACTCATTCACGCAGTTGGAGTTAGCTGGGTCTTTTCTATATACGTTTTTCATCAAAATCCTGCATTTTTCCATGCCTGGGAGTCGTTTTTGCCTGGTATAACAGTTGGGAGAGGAAGGCCACGAATTGGGGACTAGGAGGGAGGTCGTTTTTGCCCCGAATTGACCCTGGACGTTTTACTAAAAACGGATTTGGCTTCGTGGGTTGTTCCCCAACTTCCCATTTTCATTTTTGTGGGTTCCCATGTTTTGCTGAGCTAGCTGAAACCCCATCTCATGCATCTACCTGTAAAAACGTTTTATCCTGCCCCATGATTGTGTTCTGCTGTGGTGTGCATCCTCATTTTTGGTTTGAACCTGTGAATTGAAGTTTTGGAGTGGTAGTGGACATAAGTAGCTTGATAAACCTAGTGGGGGAGACAACCTCTCAAGAAGATCAAGAGGGCTTTGGTTACTCTTCTATGCATGCCCTGAGAGCACTAGATAGGGAAGGTATGGCTTGAGGGACTGCACAGCAGTGAAAATAATACTTCCTTGTGCTGGGTGTGTAGGTATTGTGGGTGCCAAGCTAGATAGATCTTGCAAAGGTTATCCCTGGCTCTGTGCTAGAGCTCACTAGCTTAGCAATTCTTCCCTCCCATGTCCTAGCAGCCTGATAAACCCAATTGCAGATTGGCTTGGCTCATATTGGTGTATGCTTGGCTATGTGTGAGTCTGTTGTTCCCTGATTCCTTGTAGCGATCCTGCCCAACTCGGGGGTGGTAGTGGTGCTGAGAGATTGAGGAGCACACTGGCCTACGGTTGGGTGGAACGTTGCAGTTGCATAGCCAGTTGCGTGGGACTACTTTCGTATAATATAAGTATCCTCTTGTGTGTTAAATTGCAATTACTTATTTGATGAACATCTTAAATGTATGATGGATGTGAAATTCTTAATATTCCGCTGTGATTTTCTTAAAAACCATACATTTCCATCTATCTCTGTTATATTATGTTCATGCTTATGATTAAACGTTTCATAGGGCTAGACGCCCAGTTTAATATCACATATGTTATGCATTTGTATATGTATATATTCTTTTTGATTTGAATGCTTGCTGAATGTGAATGGGGCTGAATGCCCGATTTAACCTCACGATCCTCTCCATCTAGCTAATGGAATGGGAGGGGACGTGACAACAGGTTACTAGCACAAGTCATTGAAGAAGAACAAGAAGACATCATGTGAGTGTGTTAGACATAACTAGCTAGCATGCTAATCCAGGTATGTTTTTCCTATATCAAGTTAGAATCCTACGTTATGTTAGGATCTTATACTGTTGTTGATAATGATTATTCATGAAGTCATAGGTTTGAATAATCATGGTTGTATGCATATTATATCTCTTCTCTTGATTAATGATTTAACTAACCAGAAGAGTCCTATGATTAAATAAGAATATGTATGAATAAAAGAAGACTTCCTTGAAACCTTGAATACTAATGTTTATTATCTGTGTTTGAATTGATCCTGACTATACATGCTTGAGATTATTGTGTTTTGATAAATTATACTAATGAATTATGTATGAGACCTAGAGGATAACACAATGATGATACTAACAAGCATGCATAGTGATAGAGAATGTATATAAGATCAAGGACAGGTAATCCAGGAAGCAAAGATCAAGAGGGAGCACACTGTAGTAGTTTCCGCAAGGATGCAAATATTCAGAGGGAGTTGACCACTTCTCACAATCCACATAAGAATAAAGTTGCGGAAAAGAAGCAAAGGCTGAGAGGGATTCAACCCAACAAACACACATAGATAAGTATTTGAATTATCGTTACTTGCATATTTTATTGTTTAAATAATACTGTTCAATAATGTATATAATGATGTTCCTAGAATTAGGTTGTGTATTATGCATAGTTGCATTGATGAATATTATACTACTAATATGCATGGGTAAGTGGCCTATGGCACTATACAACATTCCATTGCTACTTATCTAGAATGAAACCTCTTTGCTTACATGTTGGGAGTTGTGCACACTCTTAACAATGTTCTGGTAGAGATTGGAAGGCATCTAGAAAGTTACGGGATATGGATAAATGTTGTATTGAAGCATTGGCTAAGATAATTGCATGACTGTATGACATATTTCTTTATGTGTAAGAATTTGTTCTGAAAATTATGAGATGTTTCTAATCATGCAATTTAACCTGTTTTGTAGGAAAGACTATATATCTTCACCTACAAAAGGACTACAACATTTTTTCCAGCAACAAAGATATCTATTGAAGATATTGAAGTTCCCAGGATCTGGGATGAAGAAATGGAATGCCATGATCCGTCGATCATGAAGAACGATGTTTGGGATGCGGTCCCAAGAGCTGAAGGGAAGTCTGTTGTGACTTCCAAATGGAACTATCAGATCAAGCATGTTGCAGATGGCATCATTGAGAAATATAAAAGTGATGAAATAGAAGATGCACCAGATGGATTTCAAGACAGCATGGTGTAGTCATATATGTGTGCAGAACTTGGTATGGTAGGATAGATAGCTTTCTATCCAGTTTGGGATTTACCAAGAATAAAGCGGATTCCAACCTTTTCTATAAGGTTGAGGAAGGCAATCCAGTGATACTACTTTTGTATGCGGATAACCTGTTTGTTACAGGTGAAGATAGATTGATTTCCGACACACAAAAGAAGCTTGCTGCCGAGTTCGAGATGACGAACTTGGGGATGATGCACTATTTGTTTTTGGCATGGAGGTGTGGCAAAGTGCAGATGGAATCTTCCTTGGACAAGGAAAGTATGCAGTAGAGATCCTGAAGAGGTTCGGGATGATGGACTGCAAGGCCATGGCCACACCTATGGCATCGAATCTGAAGCTTCTATGTGATGCTTCATCTGAGCCGGTTGATGTATCCATGTACCGTCAGATGATTGGGTCCTTGATGTACCTGATGAACATGAGACCAGACATTTGCTTTGCTGTGAACACATTGATTCAGTTCCTGACAGATCCGAGGAGTGTTCACCTGGTTGCTGTAAAGCATGTTCTGAGGTACCTGAAGGGTACAGTGGATTATGGGCTCAAATATGAAGTGAATCAAAAGTTTAACCTGCAGGGTTATGTTGATTCAGATTGGGCTGGCAGTGCTGCAGATAGGAAGAGCACATCTGGATGCTGCTTCAGTATGGGATCAGGTGTGATCTCTTGGCTTAGCAGGAAGCAGTCCCGTGTAGCACTAAGTACAGCTGAGGCAGAGTATGTTGCAGCCTGTTCAGCTAGTTGTGAGGCAGTATGGCTATGGAAGCTACTGCCCGAGTTATTTGATCTCCCATTGGAAGCTACTGGTATCTTCTATGATAACCAGAGTTGTGTGAAGCTATCCGAGAACCTAGTGTTTCATGACAGGTCGAAAGACATAGAGATCAAATATCACTATATCAGGGATATGGTGCAGAAAGGAGCTGTGAAGCTCTTGTATGTTGCGACAGACGAGTAGATTGCAGATGTGCTGACGAAGCCATTAGCCAGGGTAAAGTTCAAGTACTTCAGAGAGAGGCTTGGCGTTCTTTAGATCGATGACACTTCGAGGAAGAAGTGATGGACACATTTGCTGAAGCCATTCCAAGCATGTTGGAAGGAGGATCCTTCACATGGCTATGGATGTAAGCGCAGGATGATGAGCATCAGGATGATGTTCTAGTTTCTACTTGGATATGATCAGTTGGATCATTTTTATGTATGTATGTATGCATCATGTTGGATGCTGGATATGATCAGTTGGATCATTTATATGTATGTACGCATCATGTTGGATGCTGTATATGATTGGTTGGATCATGTGTATGTATTTTTGTATATGCATCATGTTGGATGCTTGGACCATGTATCTGTATATGTATTAGGTGGATACATTGTATGATCAGGTGGATCATGTATGGTGATATGTATCATGTATTTGTATTTGTATCAGGTGGATACATTGTATGATCAGGTGGATCATGTATGATGATATGTATCAGGTAGATACTTGGTATGCATCAGGTAGATGCATTATATGATCAGGATTATCATGACGAGCTTCAGGATGTTGCTCCAGATGACATGCAGTAGGATGTTGCAGTAACGATGATCAGGATGATCATGGATGACGAGCTTCAGGATGTTGCTCCAGATGACATGTAGCAGGATGTTGCAGTGATGATGATCAGGATGATCATGTGTACATCGGGATGATGTATGGTGATTATCAGGTTGAAACTCTATGGCCGTGGATCAGGTTGTGCAGATGAGCATGTAATTCGGTGCCCTGGGAGATTTGCAGATAGTCTTTCGAGGTTTTGCCTATGGCATGTAATTTGGTTCCTTGGGATATCTGGCAAATGCTCTTTCGAGGTTTTTCTCTGGGAGGACATGTAATTCGGTGCCTTGGGAGATCTGCAGATAGTCTTTCGAGGTTTTTCCTATGGCATGTAATTCGGTTCCCTAGGATATCTGGCAGATGCTCTTTTGAGGTTTTGTTCTACGGCATGTAATTCGGTTCCCTGAGAGATCCGATAGGTTGGGCTGTGTGCTCGTAATCAGTCATAGGATTCTCTTGCGAGGTTTTTCCATGACCACATGTAATTCGTTGCCCTGGGAGATCCTATAGGTAGAGTTGTGTGCTCGTAACAGCCTGGGATGCTCTTGCGAGGTTTTGTGGTGAAGTCACATGTAATTCGTTGCCCTGGGAGATCCTATAGGTAGAGTTGTGTGCTCGTAACAGCCTGGGATTCTCTTTCGAGGTTTTGTGACGCACGTAATCAGTCCTGAGGATTCCACAGTATGGCCAGTGATGATGAAGACCTGCAGGTGGTGGGCCTACATCCAGTATGAAAAAGGACTGGCTCTGTAGAACTTCCTATGACGAGTAGATTCAGAGATTGATTGAGATAGCAGCAGCAGTGACGATGATGATGACTCGATGACGATTATCCAGTGACGATGATCCAGAGAAGATGACTTGTGCTAGAAGAACTGTGCTGAGAAATACCTTCCTAGTTAAGAGGGAGTGTTGATGTATATGTAACTTCGGAATGTATTTCACATATATGTATATTGTATTCCTATAGAGATGTTATTATTCCTCTATACGGAAGTCTCGTCATTTATATTGTAAGTGTCGTAACTTATACGTGATGGGTTATTAGACCACCTTATTGGGGTCGGCCCTATATAAGTCATGTGGGTCAAAGGGTTATTAGACCACCCTATTGGGGGTCGGCCATGTGGGTATAAGGGTTATTAGACCACCCTATTGGGGGTCGGCCTAGTCAGCATTATGTTATGTGGTTAAGTTCGAGCCTACATGAGTTAGGTAAAATGGCAAGTCAAGTCAAGTATAAATAGAGTGCGGGAGGCACTCTATTTACTCACTCACTTCTCACTCATGCTCTCAAGGAGGAGTGGCGCACTTATGGAGGAGGAGGATCTGCTGCTAGGTTATGTCTATCTCTTGGTTGTATCATTGCTCTATCTATCTCTGAGGAAGTTATTGGGGTTTTTCACCTTTATGGTTTTCCTCAAGTAAATATTTGTGTCTCTTGTGTGCTTGCATTATTGTCTCCATGATTGATATGCTGTAGACATGTTGTACATGTTATTCTCTCAGTTAAGATCCTAGATCAGATTGAAGTAAATTCAGAAAATTTAACACATTAACTTGAGAAAATAATGCAAAACATGAGAATGAATTAGGTGTGTGTACTAGCCTCATATATTTCGTGCAGACTTCTTTTCCTTGGCGGAGTTGCTAGTGTCGAACTACGCGAACTACTTGCTGGAGTTTGCTGCACACTTGGTGTGCTTGTTGGAGTAGCTTGAGATGCACCATGACTCGGAGTTGCTTGTGTTGGAACATGTTCTGAAATCCTTGGAGTAGATGGAGTTATGCAGTTCTGATTTACATGTGGATTATCATCCACATCTTCTGCGTTGTCATCATGTTCAACATGTGACACAATTTTCACATTCTTCTCTACAGCTCCATCCCATGCTTCATTTTCCACAAATTGAACATCTCTACTGATAATAACCTTTCTTGTGACAGGGTTATATAACTTGTATGCCTTTGTGTCTCCAGAATACCCAATAAAAATTCATTTATGTTATTTATCGTCTAATGTCCTTCTTATCTCATCTGGAACATGTGCGTATGCTACACAACCAAAATATTTTAAATGCGAAACACTATGTTTCATAATTGTCCATGCTTCCTACGGAACTTTTTTCTTCACACTCTTTGTTGGACATCGATTCATGATGTACACAGCAGTTGCAACTGCTTCAGCCCAATATTCATTTGACACATGCGCGACTACCAACATGTTGTGCTCCATCTCCATAATAGTTATGTTCTTCCTCTCTGCGATACCATTCTGCTGTGGTGTATACCGCGTAGTTAATTGCTTCTATATGCCATGATTTTTGCAGAAATTAGAGAAATCATTTGAGACATACTCACCACCTCTATCTATTCTTAAGATATTGATGCTATAACCACTATGTTTCTCCACGAGTGCCTAGAACTACTGAAAACAACTAAACGCATCAGATTTTTGTTTTAGAAAATAAAACCAAGTTTTTCTTGTGAAATCATTAATAAATGTGAGAAGATAAGTGCATCCTCCCATGGACGGTGTTTGCATTGGTCAACAAATATCAGAATGCACAATTTCAAGTGGTGCGCGAGCTTTGTATGACTTTCCAACTAGAAAAGTCTCTCTATCTTGTTTGCCAAACATACAACCTGCACAAATTCTCTCTGGTTTTTCGATTAATGGCAATCCTTTCACCATTTCCTTCTTGTGTAGTAGCTTCATCCCACCAAAATTTAGATGTCCAAATCTGAAGTGCCATAACTAGGATTCATCCTTTATTTCTGTTTGAAACGTAGCTTGCATTGCACTGTCTTTTTCTTCAGCTACGTAGTGAATGTCTACTGCTTTGCTCTCTACGCAGAGCACAGTTCTAGAATTTTCATTCTGACTTGCATGAACAACTTGAGTTGTTTTTCCTTTCATGATTGATGTAATCCTCAAAGGAAACAAGCGATTGCTTGTCATCTGCACTTCGGCCATCAACTAATTGCTTGGATATTTGTCTTTGATCAGACAACGCTTTCCTATCATATGGATTATGTAACCTTTTTCTATCAGTTGTCCAGTGCTTATCAAATTATGCTTCAAACTTGAACATAATAAACATCAGACATATATTTCTACTCCCCCTGTTTTGTTATAATATCAACAGTACCCTTACCCAAAACAGTGACTTGAAAATTATTTCCAAGTGTGACATCAGTTTGAACTGATTTATCTAGACTAGAAAACATATTTAAATTACTAGTCATGTGATTGCTACAGCCTGAGTCTAAATACCATATGTCATTTGGACTTTCTTGGACAATATTGCATTCCAGTGGAGATGCACATGCTAAGAATAGTGAGTTGTTCAAAGTGTTGTTATTGCTTGACTGAGCTTCACCTTGCTTTCCTTGGTCATACTGCTTCTTCCTGCATTCATATGCGAAGTGTCCATACTTCTTACAGTAATGACATTGAATTTTTTATTTGTCATACCTTTGTCCACTTGACTGAGTGGGAGTTTGATTCTGACCTCTACTAGTGCCATGCGCAGGTTTGCTACGACCTCTTTTGAACGAACTTCGTCCTTTGCCTCTAGAGTTTGATCTTCCTCTGCCTGTTCCACGACTTATAGATGAATTTGCTGCGAATGCACCTTCCAGCGATGTATCTGAACCGCTGATTCTATGTTCATGATTGAGTAATGAGGCCTGCAACTCATCAATCGTAAATGTGGACAGATCTTTGTTTTTTTCCAGGGTTACAACCAAATATTCAAATTTCTTTGGCAGAAATCTATGAACTTTTTCAACAACTCTTTGCTCACCTAGAGTTTCTCCATGAGACTTTATTTAATTAACCATACCAATAACACAGGTATAGAATGAGTCTACTGACTCTGTATTTTTCATTGACAGAGATTCAAAATCTCTTCTAAGAATCTGAAGTTTGGAAGTCTTTACCTTGTTGAAACCTTGATATCCAGTTTCCAGTGTGTCCCACACTTCCTTTGCTAACTGCACTGCTGCTACTCTTGGGAGTATGGACTCGTGTGTTGCTTGATGTATGTGGAACAACGCCTTTCCATCTTTCTTACTCTGTTCCCTTAAGACATCATTCTCAGCTTGTGTGAGATCGTTGTATGCTGCTGCATCTACTAGTTCTGCATAGCCATTCTGGACTATGTCCCATACATCTTGACCTCTAAACAAAGATTTCATATTTAGAGACCAATATTCATAATTTTTACCAGAAAATATGGGAGTTTGCAAATTACCCGAAGTGGAAGCCATCCTTAATCACTTTTCCCTTTTGTAAATACAATTCTACTTTCTGTAAACTAGGCTCTGATACCAGATCAAGGGAAAAGGGGCACCACGCAGTAAATAAGATTTGACTACGCAGATGATAAATGTTTTCTTTTCTTTTGCTAAGGACATGCGCTAGACCTAGCAAATACTTTGTTTTAAATTTTTCTTTCAGTTTTTATAAAACACTTCACAAAATAAATGCACGGATATTAGTTGCGCGATTCACCTTTCACCACGCGCGGTAACTGCACATTTCTATTGCGCAGTTGAATGTTCATATAAATGAGCACTTCTATAACTTTGTGGAATTTGACTTTGTATGGACTGCGCACTTCATGCAAATTAATTTTGCACACCCTTTTAACTTTTACAAAGATTAACTGTGTGGTTAACTTTGTATACCTATCTAACTGCACATAACCAAAAATTAAACAAACTTTGTCTTAAAGCATTTCTTCTTAAAACATAAGAACTGAAACATATGATGAAGTTACTGCACGTTAAACTAGGGCATTCACCACCATGAAATACTTGGAAATCTTGCATTGATTTACAGACCGTAAATGCACACAACATTCACACAGGTCAATATGAAGTAGATGCGCGGCATGCATAAACCAACATTCTTGAGAATGAATACATAAAACTTAAGAACTTATATATTGCTGCAGTAAAACAAAGTAACTTTGTCGCACTTACAGAGAGATGAGATTTACTTCAAACTTTTACTTCTTACATAGAGCTTGGGCTCTTGAAACACTTCACATGTTTTTCTTCTTCTCTTCTTCACTCCTCTCACTCTTACATCTCTATCTAATCTTCTGCAAGAGATATTCATTTATACAAAAACTTAGTTTTAGCTTCACCTGGAAGTTACAGGGTTACAATAAACTCTGCAATTAATTTCTACCTAAGCAAATCTGATCTTGCGGAATACAACAATGACTTCTTAAATACCAACTTGTCGTGAGCCATATTGGCTGCAAACAGACTGACTGTCTAACATTGCAGTCTGACAAAATGACTGTCTTGGAGTTTGACAGAGCCGCGTAAATCTAAGACGCTATCGGCTCATTAATTATGATATATCCAACATGGCGGTGCTTTATAGACTTGGAAGGACTAGTGTTGTTGTTCCTATTTGCGATAGATTTTGCTTATGGTGGTTCATGTTTCCTTTTGGTAGGTGCTCCTGTGCAGAATTGGTATCTCCTTCATTTTCCTGGATTGTGTTCATTGGTTGTTGTCTACCGGTGGGACCGTGGAATTGTGGTTGCTAGTTGGTTCGTGGTTGGTAGCGGGTTGAGTGGTGGCGTTTGGAGGGTTTGTTCCAGATTTTTATGTTATTTGGTATATCTGTATTTCCATTTTAGAATTCAATGTGTAATTGATTTCTGCAATCGATGGTGGAAATTATATTTTTCCAATTCCTAGATGTATTCGGTGTGAATGCTCTGGTCTGATTTGAATGCTGTGAATTCGTCCATGTTTTCCCAAATGTTTTTAGTTGTCCACATTATTTTTCATCTCATGACCGTCTAGAGATTTCCTAGGTCAATTAATGCAATTTTGCTCATTTCTAACGAGACTCTTGTCCGTGAAGACACAAACCCGCGATCTCCATCAATATTGCTAAGTGTAAAATTTATTGTTGCACAATTGTGTATAGTTTTAATATACATAATTTTTCTCTTGATTATTATATTCTTGCACAGTTATTAACACACTCTTAGAACCAAGTTGTTTGTAGCTATGATACAGTTGCGGTTAATTTTTTTCTTTTTTTAAGCAAAAACCATGTGCGAGGGTTGCAGCTTGTTTAAAGTCGAATTTAAGCCTGTAACATGCTTTTGAATTTTATATTTCATCAATTTAGTGTAAATTTTAAGAGTGGCATTGGTGTGCCATTCAATCCTCTCCATTTCTCCGAATACAAAGATGAATCATGTAAAATGTTTGAAAAAAAATATATAAGGAAGATTGCTCGTAGGAAAAATGTAGAAAAATTGTTTACAGAATCAGCCATTTTTTTCCTTTCCTATATAGATTGTTGTAAGGGTGTCATGCTAATTTGTGGAAAGATTATATAGCCCTCTCGTGTTTTGTGTTTCATTTCTGCTGTACATTTTTAGCTTTCTGCAGAGTTAACCCTATGGACATTTCTTGTTTTAAGCTTGCACATTTTCCTTGACAGCTTTGGCTTTTTCTTTGCACATGGTAATGTTGTTAGGATATTTAGACACTTAGGAGTTAGTTAAGATCAACTTGTGTAATATATCCGTTAGGGATAGTGTGTTTCTTTAGTATGCATTAGTATGCATTTGTAAATACTTAATCCGACGGTCACGATATGTTTCCGACATAGAGTGATCCGACGGCTCAACTTCTCTTAGATCAAACCTAACCTTGATCCGTGGCTTAACACCCGATTGGTCCATGATCTCTATTTAAAGAGCATGGAGGGTCATTGTTTAGTTGATCGATTATGAGAAGCTCATTTGTAACTTTCTTTCTTTGCATAATAAATTGTCCCGTAGAAGCTATTTGGCCGGGGCCGTGGAGTGTTTCCCTCAAGAGGGTTTAAACCACGTCAAAACATCGGTGTGTTGATCTGTGATCTATTTGTGTGAAGTGGTTGCTCTTGGTGTTCGGTCCTTTGGTAGTACCCTGTGTACCTGAACATGGTATCAGAGCTTTTATGAAGTGCCGCTTCCGGTTATGATCTAGATCTTGAACTGCTGTTGCCGAAACTCGAAAGGGTTTCTAGTTCTGGTATTTATGTGCATTTCTGGGCTGTGGGAGGTGTTCCATTGCATCCGGAGCGTCGTTTCCATTGGGAAATAGTTTTCGTTTGATCGAAAACGGTTCCCGGTTGCTCCAGAAACGCGTTTTTCATCAGATCTGAAGGTATAATGTTACAGTGACGCATTTTTTTTATTTCATTTTTGAAAAGAAAAAAATCTCATATGTTAGATTTTTTTTGGTTCGGATTGTTGCTTTCCCGTCTGCGTATGCTCTTTGCCGTGCACCTTGAGCGATCTCGGCAAATCAGAAACAGAAAGGGAAAGGGTTTTTTCGGCTGCGTATGCTCTTTGCCGTGCACTTTGCGCGATCTCGGCAAATCAGAAATAGAGAGAAAACGTAGACTTTCCGGGCAAGCTAACAAGATCTAACTCCACAAGTGTGGAAAAGTTTTTTTTGTTTCGTTTTGTGGTTTGTTTTGCAGGAAAAAGGGCAAGCACGCAAACCGAGCAAGAAGAGTAAAAAAAAAAAAAAAAAAAAAAAAACCCTTCCTCATTTCCATATTTTACATACCTTTTAAACTAGCTCACTTGGTCCAAAGTTGCTTTATTCCTTAATAGGTCTTGAGTTCAAGTCTTAGGAAGTTACTTTTAAAAAGAAAAGTGCATGCAATTTCTATTTTCAAGTTACTTTATTGTAAAAGTGCATCTCACTTAAATAATAAAAAATAAAAATACAAGTGAGTCACTTAAGCTTTTTATTTATTGTTGCACTATTTAAAAGTGAAATCACTTATTTTACAAAAGTGATTCACTTAAAAGCAACTTTTTTGTAAAGTGATTGTCAAAAGGTTCATCTTGGGAAGAGGGGGGTTCTTTTTTTTACTGGACATTCTCTAGCTGCCACGTCACTATTGGGGACATCTTCAACAGTTTCTTTGTTCAAGCATAACTTCATCATACAGAGTCCGTTTTCAGTGTCGTTTTTTTTGAAATCGCCTATTTTTTCGAGCTCTTCACATCCAAACTATTGGTTTCTGCTTTTACAGCCATTAATTTACAAATATGGCCGCCCTTTGTGATATTCTACTTAACAGTTCCAACTATTTCTCATGGAAATCCCGTATGGAGGATGTTCTACGAAGTAGGGGACTTTTCAGAATTACAACAGGGAAAGAAAAAGAACCCACTGATGATGATAAGAAAATAAAATGGGCAAATAGATGTGATGAAGCTCGTGGATTGATTGGGATGTCAATCTCTACTGATTTGCGATTCCACATATCTGGAATTGATGAACCTAATGCTACTTGGGACAAGTTGGAAACTGTGTTTGGTAAACACAATGAAATTCGAGGTCACCAACTCGAAAATGAGTTGATTTCTTTAAATCCAAGTGACTTTTCATGCATTCAAGATTATTTATCTAAGTACAAAACTCTCAAGCTCTTATGTGCAGAATGTAAGATTGAGAGGGAAGACAAACAATGCATTTATCATATTCTTTCCAAACTTGGACCTGCATATTCTGTTTTTGTATCTACATTTTACTCCATGAAAGCGTCATTGAATGCAGCTAGCTATCAAGAGCCTAGTCTTGAATCCTTTTGTGATTCCTTGATTAGAGAACAAGATAAACTCATTCATCTTGGAATAATCAACAATGCATATACATCTGGGAAAGCCTTATTGTCCCAACAGAAAGAAAAGTCCAAGCCTCCCAAGAAACAAAATTTTTGCAATAATAAGTCAAACAAGGGTCCAAAACCCTCTCAGTCAGCTCCTTCTTTAAAAAATGACAAAGGATCCAAGCCAAAAGGCAAGAAGACTGAGCGTCATTGCAACTATTGCGGGAAAGATAATCATGATGAATCTAAGTGTTTTAAGAAGATGGCAGCCTTGGAAGCAGCAATGAAGAAGCACCACATCAGCCTAGATTCGCCTTCAGAATCTGCTTCTCATGGACATGCACTTTGTGCTTCTGGTTATTCTTATAATGCATCTTCTTCTTCTACTTCAAATGAATGGCTCATTGATTCTGGAGCATCTTATCATATGGCTAAGGATCAAGCCATCTTTTCTACTATGCATGAATGTAACACCAAACAATTGTTTGTTGGTGATGATAGATCTCTAAGTGTTGTAGGAGCTGGAACAGTTCCAGTAGATAATGGTCATTTTAGTGATGTACTATGTGTTCCAAGAATTTCCTGCAATTTGTTATCAGTCTATCAGATCACTCATTCTGGTGAAGGTAAAACTGTGACCTTTACACCTCACCAAGTTGTAATCAAGGATTTTAAAGATCCTCAATAGGTTCTAGCTACCGGAATTGTTGATGATATTACCAGGTTGTACAAGTTTAACAACTTTGGGTCATCACATTTCCCTTCAGTTTTTGTTGCTCATAGTGATAACTTGAGCAAACTTTGGCATGAGCGATTTGGTCACTTAAATTATCGCTCATTGCAACAACTATGTAAAGAAAATATGGTGACAGGTCTTCCGATGGTATCTTGCAGAGATGGTGTTTGTTCCGGTTGTGTACTTGGAAAACATCATCGGGACAGTTTTGACAAACGTGCCTTTTGGCATGCCTCGGTTCCCTTGGAGCTTGTGCATAGTGACTTGTGTGGTCCTCTTCCATCTGCTTCCTTTTCTGGTTTCAAGTATTTCTTAACTTTCATTGATGATTACACCAGACGCACTTGGGTTTATTTCCTAAAACTTAAGAGCGAAGTATTTAACATGTTCTTGGCCTACAAGGCCCTTGTTGAAAAACAATCTGGTCATCAAATTATTAAGTTAAGATCTGACAATGGAGGAGAATATGTTAACAAACAGTTCACTACTTTCTGCACTGAACAAGGCATCCAACAACAGCACACTGTTCCATATACACCACAACAAAATGGTGTAGCTGAGTGGAAGAACCGCACTTTAAAAGAAATGGCTAATTGTATGATCCAATCTAAGGGACTAAGTCTTCAATTTTGGGCTGAAGCCATAAATTGTGCAAATTACATAGTTAATCGCACCCCCACAAAAGCATTACAAGGTATAACACCGGAAGAAGCATGGAGTAAAATTAAACCTGATGTAAGTCACTTTCGTGTGTTTGGTAGTGAAGCATGGGCTCACATTCCGGATGAAAAACGGAAAGCATTGCAGCCTAAAAGTGAAAAGTGCATATTTGTTGGATATTCTGAAGATGTAAAAGGTTATAGACTTCTTCAACCACATTCTCATGCTATAATCATTACAAGAGATGTTAAATTTGATGAAAATATCTTGGCCTGCGAGCCTAACTCGGCGAGTGTGCCATCCTTGGCCTGCGAGCCTGATTCGGCGTTTGTGCCTTCCTCTTCTTCTTCCAACTTTCTTGACAGGTTTCCAACTCCAGTTTCTGATGATGACAGTGAGGATGAAAATCCACCTCCGCCTGCTCATGTTCCTCCAGTTGCACTAGCACAAGTGCTTCCTCGATGGGTCCGTTCAACATGTGAAGCAGCTGGTGATCTTGCCGGTGATCCTAGAGATCAACGTCGAACACGTTCTCAGTTTCAGCGAGCCTCTTCTCTTTTGGCTCAAGTTTCCGAGAATCATGATCCAGAAACCTTTGCAGAAGCTTCAGGGAATCCAGATTGGGATGCAGCCATGGATGAAGAATATCGTTCCTTAATGGCGAACGATACTTGGGATCTTGTAACTCTTCCAAAAGGAAGAAAACTTGTCAGATGTAAATGGGTCTACAGAACTAAGTATGCATCAGATGGAAGTGTTGAAAGACTTAAGGCAAGGTTAGTTACCAAAGGTTTTTCTCAAGTTGAAGGGATTGACTACAATGAAACCTTTGCTCCCGTCGCCAAAATGAACTCCATCCGCCTTGTTCTTTCCCTTGCAGCCTTACACAACTGGGAAGTCCATCAAATGGATGTCAAGTCTGCCTTCTTACATGGTGATTTACAGGAGGAAATTTACATGGAACAACCTCCTGGCTATGTTCAGAATAACTCTAGCCTTGTCTGTCGCCTTAAGAAATCCTTATATGGCCTTAAGCAAGCTCCTAAAGCTTGGTATGCCAAAATGGATAACTTTCTCCTTGACACTGGTTTTTCTAGATGCCATTCTGACCCCAATGTCTATACCAAGAAAGTAGGAAACCATCTCATCATACTTGTTCTATATGTTGATGACCTTATTCTTACTGGTAGTGACCCTAAGCTTATAACCCATGTGAAATCCAGTCTTAAACAAACTTTTGAAATGTCAGACTTAGGACATTTGCATTATTTTCTTGGTCTCCAAGTTCTGCAAACCAAAGAAGGAATCTTTCTTTCTCAGTCTAAGTATGCTTGTGACCTTCTTCGTCGCTTTCACATGGAAGATTGTAAACCAGCCCTTCTCCCTTCCAGTCTGGAGTCAAACTTTCTGCCACTTGTACTTCACCTGAAGTAGATGCCACATTGTATCATCAGCTTGTTGGTAGTCTTTTATACTTGACTCATTCCCGTCCTAACCTTTCCTTTGCCGTTGGTCGAGTTGCCCGTTATATGCAGACACCTCATGAAAGTCACTGGAAAGCAGCTAAAAGAATACTTCGATATATTCGAGGTACAGTTCAGTTTGGGATTCATTACAGTACAGGGGGGAAACCTTTGTTGGTTGGTTTCACTGATTCAGATTGGGCCGGCGATCCTGATGATCGAAAGTCTACTGCAGGTTATGTTTTCAGTCTGGGATCTGGACCTATTACTTGGGCTTGTAAGAAACAACAAGCTCTTGCTCTTTCTTCAGCAGAGGCAGAATATCGAGCAGCCGTCAATGCCAGTCAGGAAGCTTTATGGCTTCGACAGATCCTTTCAGAGTTTGGATTCGAGCAGCAGCAGCCTACTCCGCTTTGGTGCGACAATCAAAGTGCCATCAAGCTTGCCAAAGATCCAGTTCTACATCAACGCAGCAAACACATTGAGCTACATATGCACTTCATCAGAAATCTTGTTCATGATCATGTTCTCGAAGTGCTCTTTTGCCCTACAGATTATCAAGTTGCAGACATCTTCACCAAGTCTCTTACAGAAGCGAAGTTTTCTAAACTTCGATCTATGTTAGGAGTTCAGGAACTTGTCATTAAGAGGGGATAGGCTCTAATGCCTCCTTCCTTCTCCTAATAGTGTCACTTTTGTAAATCCTTCAATCCTATCCCAAGTTGTTCTTAAGGGGGGATGTTAGGATATTTAGACACTTAGGAGTTAGTTAAGATCAACTTGTGTAATATATCCGTTAGGGATAGTGTGTTTCTTTAGTACGCATTGGTATGCATTTGTAAATACTTAATCCGACGGTCACGATATGTTTCCGACATAGAGTGATCCGACGGCTCAACTTCTCTTAGATCAAACCTAACCTTGATCCGTGGCTTAACACCCGATTGGTCCATGATCTCTATTTAAAGAGCATGGAGGGTCATTGTTTAGTTGATCGATTATGAGAAGCTCATTTGTAACTTTCTTTCTTTGCATAATAAATTGTCCCGTAGAAGCTATTTGGCCGGGGCCGTGGAGTGTTTCCCTCAAGAGGGTTTAAACCACGTCAAAACATCGGTGTGTTGATCTGTGATCTATTTGTGTGAAGTGGTTGCTCTTGGTGTTCGGTCCTTTGGTAGTACCCTGTGTACCCGAACAAATGTGTATATTGAAGCCATAGCTTTTTCTTTCAAAATGCAATTCGTAACATAGCAAGAATAGAGAGATGGAGAGAGAGGAGTATTATATTCATTGAGGTATGAAACAATTATTGTGAAGTGAATTGATTAGATTGCAGAGCTTCCAATGGTAGTAAGTAGAGGTGGAGGCTGAGTTGTAGCTAGTAGCAAGATGATCCAGTATGGAAAAATTACCAAATGAAGAAATCTAGTATGTCTCCATTTCCAATATGGAAGTGTACATCTGATAGTCATGTATTTGTTATTATGGTTGAATTAACATACGAGATATTGATTAAGATATCAGAAAGTATATTTGTACATCATCTTGTTAAAATTTCTGTTAATGACAATGTTTAGAGAATTTTAATAAAATTTGCAGAGAGAGTATCTGTTGCCTTATTTTTAAAAATATTAGTTTAAGCTATATTGCCATTTAGTTACACTTCCTTTGGAGTAACCTGCAATCTGAAATGGTTTTTCCGTTGCTTTTCCCAGGAAGTTATAATTAAGAGAAGATTGAAGTAGCTTGTTTTCTACATAAAAGAAGAATAAAAAGCCACAGTTGAGTTACATAAATAGTTTGACCATTGCTAACAGAATTCCTTGGCATGCAAACATATCTTTGGACATTTTTACCTAACTTATTTTGATTTACCGAACTGCGAGAAGGGATTTTACAAAGCAGGCTGGTGTGGTGGCTAAGATTTTACCAGATACTATTTGATACAATCACATGAGTTGTATCTATTCTTGCTAACTAATAAGTATTGGACTTTTAAGGCTTATTTTCATTCCAGCTTATTATATGGGATTGCAGTCCTTGAATATATTGATATGTATTTTGTAAACAATGGATGTAGTAATTGCCAAGATCAAGGTGATTATTTGCATCTCACAATTCATGGATTTGTATCAATGGTTGGTAGAGGCACCAATTCTCAATACTATTGTTCTAAAGGTCCTCCACTCTGCACTTGACATCTATATAGGGCGAGACATCCCTCAATATTTTGGGGTTTTCGAGGAACACCAAATGGAAAACTTTTCTCGAGCAGGTTAGAGATCATCCCTTGACACAATAAATATTTACCTATCTACATAGATTTCCAAATGTTAGAATATTGTTAACACAAATAAAGTTGTATAGAGTTGAGTTGGTCAATTATGAAAATTGTACATTTTATGTAAAGTGTTGGTAACATGTGTCTAGCATGTGACTATGGGGTAGTTAGGGAAACATGGGTGCTGTAGGTATTATGTTGTTGTTGTTGTTGTTTGCAATGTATTTATTATGCAGTGGACCGCGTAATTTTGTATTATTGTATTGGTTTTAGGTCTTCACAGTTTCATATATAATACTTCTAAAATGTCTCTTTTATGTAGTAATGGCCTTCTCCCTTTTATTTGTAAAAACCTTCTCTACCAATCTGGGTGCAAGTGATAAACAAAATTTGTTCCTAAGAAATTTGAATCAAAATCTGTAAGTAAAACAAAAATGTAGAATAATGGACTTTTAGCATGAGAATTTATATATCTTCCATGCTAAGTGAGTTGTCAATAATATTACCATAATCATGCTTGAAATCTAGATGGATTCCACTATATCCAATAAATACTTGAGCATAGAGAGTGGTAGTCCCTTGGCTAATGATTAGATGCTATCAAATTGAGTACTATTATGGATTATGTTGACCAATGTGACCTCGGTCGACAGGGTTTCGCCTCACTGTCGACACATACAGCAGTCTCCCTGGGCACCGCCCGGGCAGGTTTGAACCCACCCAGCAACACCCGCAGAGCGGATGAGGTCTCACCCGAGGCGTCCAGGAAGAGTAGGCAGAAGCATGTTTCCACCGAGGGAGGAGGAGAGTTGTGGCTACACAGACTAACTCTATTGCGGTAATCAAACATAAACTTTAAACATTCGGCAAGGAGTTATAACATATTCCTTAATCGCAACATTTATCATCACATTCGACATAGAACATATTACTTAATCACAACATTTATCATCACAGCAACAATAAGCAGACATTGCATCAAACAAAATTCATATATTGCAACATTGCACAAAGATAGTACCGAAACATCATCATTATATTACTGTCGCGGTCATATACCAGAAGCAAAATACAGATCTACATACCCAATTGTTCTCTTTCCTCTATGCTCACCTATATCTAACACTTACAACTCTCATGTATTTATAGGATTCTGCCATTACAATATTTGTCCACTTACAACTGACTTCCTAACTGACACTATGGACAATTGACCCAATATCTAACTGACTCGGTCCAAATGACCCCAAAAACCCGCAAACCGCGGTACACTGACTCACTATTACATACTATGTGGTCCAAGTGACCCAAAAACCGCCAATTGCGGTATTCTTTAACACAAAATACTCCTTTCGCGCCCTCATCTGATGTGTTGCAGCGTCGGAGGTACCAGGACATTTCCCCATCAAACCGCCTGCCAACAGGCCCCCAACACAATCTTGTGGCTCACCCTCGAGCCACATCAACTGCTGGACATAGTGCACTCGAACTGAACTATGTTCTGGTAACTGTTCTTGCTATCTGGATCACGCGGTGTTGTCCCACTCCTTGACCGTTGACTCATTGTGCTATATGTTGAACCCAAAATTATCATCGCCCGAATTACTGTCATGTACTTCTCAAACTCATCCTCGAGTCTCTTGGAAGGGTACTGATGGGAAGAAAAAGAGGACGAACAGTACCAAGGTGCAAAATTAACAGATGACTCTGGCACATCTGTTTCGCACCGACAAATGGTACCTACTGTGGGCGAGGAGCTACCACCCCAACCCTATCAGGGGTCAAGAAGAGCACAATCCTTTGAACAACTACTGCATACTTAATCATGCTGGATCGGCCCTCGGCTCGGGCATAACATAGTGTAAGTGCACCCGCCATATCAAGTCACTCAGGGACACTCGTCGTTCGAGCTCGCAGTGACCCTGTGGTGCTGCCACAGGAAACGAAGTGAAGCATTTCCACAGCCTCCTTGGAATTCCGCACAACTCAACTTGCAAACTGATCAACCAGCATAACCACTCGATTTCAGAACAACTTCGTTGTAGCAAACTATCAGCTGCCTTGGTTACTTATAGCCAGACCATTCCTGGGTCATGATAGTGGGAATGATGCCCCACTACCTCTCATATGCGTGTCTAAACCCATCAACTGACACAACGGGGGGTGACCATACTGTCACCGAAGATCCCACGTGTCGATGTGTGAGCAATCTCCTCAGATCGTGCTGATCGTATCGGCCCAGCATGCCATGTGCAAAACATGCCGTCGTCATGTGGGAATCCGGCCGAATCTGTTTGGTGCAATCATGTATAGGGATGATGGGAAGTGGTCACAAGATATTAGTGGAGTAGTAGTCACAACACTGCCCCGTACCCCTCCCCAATCCTCCATAATCATCACAAAATACTTCAACAAAATATGTCGTCAGTCCTGGTCGCAATATTGCCATGAGTCTCCAAACTTGTGGTACAAGCCTCCCTAATTTCGCATACCTTCTTTTGTTGGTGCGCCATCTGCCACCAAGCAACCTGCAACGCACACTTTTTTTTTTTCAATGCGACTCAGACATCACATTTCTCCAAGCCTGATCGATAGGGCTTCAACCAATGACCATTTACCAACTTGGGGAGCATCGCCCCATCCAGTCACTGTAACTGAACCGCTCCACCTAAAGTAATACTATTAATGCAATATGGACCCAGCCAATGCATCTGCAACTTTCCTGGATATTTCATAAACTTGCTGTCGTATAATAACACTAAGTCTCCTTTCTGAAACTGTTTACTTTTGATGTGGCAATCATGCCATGCCTTCTGGTGATCCTTCTCCACCCCTTGGTGAAAGCCAACGATAAATCGATCATCTTCCAGCTCCACCAATTGTGCTAGATGTTCATCTAATGTTGCAACATCATCCATACTCGTAACAGCCGCAATTCATAGACTTGGAACAATGTACTCCATAGGCATAATAGCTTCCTTCCCATATACCAGCTTAAAAGGTGTCTGACCAGTCAACTTTTTATGTGTGGTGCGATAGGCCCACAACATTGCTGGAATTTTCAAATCCCAGTCGTCGCGGTTCGCATTGCACACCTTTGTCAATGCATGCTCCAATACCTTGTTAAATGCCTCCACTGTTCCATTCGCTTGTGGGTGAAAGGTGTACTCTTCTTATGTTGTATCTACAACTCCTCCATCAATGCATTGATAGTGCGATTAAGAAAGTGGCTGCCTTGATCACTTAGCAATATCTTAGGGTAGCCGAAGTGAGTGATAATGTGATCAAACAAAAATCAAGCAGTTGTTGCGGCAGAGCAATCAACTACAGGTGTTGCCTCAACCCATCGGGTCAAGTACTCTGTTGTCATGACAATATACCGTGCACCTGTGCGTTTCCCTGGTGGATGGATCGGTCCTACAAAATCCACAGCCCATTTTTCGAATGGTTGTAATGTCACTTGAGGTAGCAGCGGCATCTCGTCGCGTCTGGACGGCTTGCCAGTTCGCTGACAAACATCACAAGACCACGCATAGTTTGTCGCATCATTATGTAATGTGGGCCACCAAAACCCTGCACGCAGTACCTTCCGGGCAGTCGATCAACCGCCATAGTGTCGTCCCGCTACTCCACCATGTGCCTTAACCAGTATTTGCGCTTGCTCATGTGGCAAGACACATCTGTGCAATATCTCATCAGTGCCCAATTTATACAACTCTCCCGCGATTAGTTGAAAGTGAACAACTTTGACAACCAATTGCTTCTTCTGAGTAGTAGTAAAGTCAGCGAGTGCGGTGCCAGTCACCAGAAATTGAAGGATGTCATCAAAATATTGATCAACGGCAGCAACTTGAAATAGTTGGGCATCCGACAACCCATCTTCGATATTAGTCAGTTCCTCCCCTGTGTCAATCCATGACAAATGATCTGGTCCATCATTCAACCGCCCCGATTTCACAATGACTTCGAAATCAAACTCCTGGAACAAAAGTAGCCAACAGCAGATCTCCCCCCCCAACATAGGCTTATTGACCAAGTATTTCAATGCAGAATTATTAGTAAACATTTTAAAGTGGCCACCCAACAAATAATGCCTAAATTTCTACAGCACGTAAACCATGGCTAGACCTTCTCATTCTGTGGTGGTGTAATTGCATTCTGCAGAGGACAGCTTCTGATTAGCAAAAGCAATGGGATGATCAAGGTTGCCTTCTCCAGGTTGAGCCAACACAACACCTAGTGCAGTCGATGAAGCATCAACATGGACATGGAATTCCTTACTCCAGTCTGGAAAGACCAAGATTGGGGCCGATGCCATCTTCACTTTAAGCATTTCGAAGCTATCCTGACATTTCGGGCTCCACTGAAATGCCGCGTCCTTCTTCAACAACTTTTCCATAGGGATAGTAATCGCAGCATACCCCCTCATGAACTTGCGATAATATCCCGTATGACCCAAGGTCGTGCGCAACTGCTTAACGGTGGTTGGCGGTCGCAACCCCAAAATGAGCACAATTTTGGCTGGATCAACCAGCAATCCCTGCTTACACATGATATGACCCAGCAATATCCCAAACGGTGCATAGAAAATACATTTCTTCAAGTTCAGCTATATCTGGTGCTATCGGCATCGTTCAAGCATTAACCACAGATTGGACAGATGATCACGAATCAATCCATAAACAGTCCAGTCATCCATATATACTGGTAAAAACTTTTGAATAAAATCTTTGAATGTGGCAACAACGACCTAGGAGAATATCGCAGGTGCATTCTTCAAACCAAACGGAATTACTGTGTACTGAAATCAACGCCATTCAGTAATGAAAGTTGTCTTATGACAATCTTCCTTGGAAATGTGAATCTGATGGTAGCCCGAGAATCCATCAGTGAACGAGTATAGCTCCTAGCCACCCACTCCTTTAAGTACTTCATCTGTAAACGGGGTCGGAAAAGGGTCATGCAAGTATGCATCGTTCAACTTCTGCAAGTCGACACAAATGCGCACTTCACCTGTTTTCTTGTCCTGCACCACCATAGGACTGGTCCATTCGGACTCTTCCATAGGTTCGATAATACCAGCATCCAACATGCAATCAAGTTCCATGTTGACCTTTTCTTTATGTCGTGGATTCAGTCGATAAGGTCGCTGTCGGACTGGCTTAGCATCTGGTTTCAATGGAATCTTCATCTCTCCTAAATCACCTAGGATTCCCTTCATTTCAAAAAACTTCATGGGAAACACATCTTGAAACTCATGAAGTAAATCAGTAACATTACTCATCATCTCATCATCCCAATAATCCCCAACATTGGCAAAATTGGGAGTATCCTTGTTGCCAATATTCGTCTTGCGGAGCTGCAATGGTTGACTGAACGGATTACTTGGTGCAGCAGGTGGGACCACATCGCGACTTCCTTCAGATTCAGGAAAGCTAATATTCTGGGGATCATCATCGTCCTCTGGCCCACCGCGGATGTTGAAGCACTCCATGAGAGACTGCATCTGACAATGTGTGTGCGGATCGACAGGGTAGGCCACCGGAACAACCTGAAGTACCACGTCGTGAATGAGCTACAGGGCATTGTGGACATCAGGGTTGGCATCCGCAAACGTCAACATATGAGTGAAACAGATTGTCAACTCCCCCCATGTTGTAATGTCTCAGCGTAAATCGGCTGCAGTGTACCATGAGCGCGGTATCTCGTCCAAAGTATGGACAAAATCATGGACCCACTCATCTCTGGGTTGCACTATCCATAAGCATTGGCACTCCATCACATGATCACTGGGATCAGTCCGTCCATCATACTTTACAGTGTGATAAATCTCAGTATCTCCAAACCGAACCATCATCAACCTTCGACACTGTGACCAACCTTTAATGAATTTCTTATGTGTCGCCCACCATCGTGCTGGAACAGCCTTCAATGCTTCGTCCAATGCCAGCAATCATTGTGGTTCTGAGATGCAGTCTTCAAACTCTGCTAAAAAGGTGTTTAGGCCAGGCAACCCCTCATAGACAGGCAATGTGATCGTTTCTGTCGCAACACGACATAAGGATTCCATAACTAAACCACATTTCTGGAATGGTACTTCATGCATTCGATTTTGCCAATGTTTCAATGCGTCGTCAGAGTCGGAAGACGCAAATCTCTCGTTGTGCCACTCCAGCTCACCGTAGGCGGTAGGATGAATATAATCTTTAGAAATATTGAATGCATGGTCCCATCTAGCGGGATCATCATCTTTTACAGGCTCCATGGAGTGGCGTCCTTCAGCCGGATCCAATGGGGCTATGAATCTGAAATCGCGATTCTCAAAGGTCATCATGTGCTTCTTGAAGTTAATGACAGCTCCACTATCATTAGCCCATCCGATCCCCAAGAGCGCCGAATAAGAGCTTCCTCCCTCAACCACTTCAATAACATCAAAGTCAGCATAAGTCTTCATGCCCTCAATATCAATCGTGAGCCGTGGAACCCTCCCAATGGGTGTTACCTTCGCATGGTTAGCCAACCGAAGCTATACAAGAGACTAGCTCAATGGGGGACTCCCCATCTTTTGCCACGCCTGCTTGGTTAAGATGTTAACATCCGAACCAAGGTCAAGAATCACAAAGTCAACATCATATTCACCAATCTAAATATTCATTCGCATCTCCTTTCCAGTCTTCCGTCGCTGTAGGGAGTTTACTGCCGACTCTTGCTGTCCTTTTGGAAATCGCTGCAACCATCCCTCAATCTCAACCAGGGCAGCCGGGACTCATGCTAATGATAGAAAGATTTCAAGGAACTTTTGCAATGTCCTCGGTGGTGACGGCCGATCAGTGTCTGATGTAGTATCAAAGATAGGCATCATATCGCAAACAACAGCCTTCCCACGGTCTTTCTCCAAGGTGCTACGTGCTTCCAGGAATGTCTCTCACTCCGTATCAATGTCGAAGGGTATTGTCTTTTGACCAGCCAACTGAACCAGTGGTCATGAACCATCTTCCCCAGTCGTCTTGCCTCCACGAGTGACAACAACCACCGAAGCATCTTGTGGTCGTGGTTCTGCAGAAATGGTCACAATATTTGCACCCTATGTCTGGTTCTGCTGCAGATTCCCCGGTTGATTGACATTTTGATTGGTGTTCGGTGGTGGTCGTGGGGGTTGGTTCTGTACTGGTTGTTGTATCGGGTTCTGTACTGGTTGTTGTGGCTCAGCCTGATTCTGTAGCTGCGGAGGATTCCCAGCCTGCCATCGTGCAATCAACTGTGGAAAGTTCTCAACTGTATGATCATTACCAAAACAAAACCTACATTGATTATGTAGCAGTGGGAAGTCACGCTGATAATGCCCCCATACCGCATAGTGGTAACATTGAACAGGTCCACGAACACCTCGGCCTCCTCCACAACCAAATCCGGCACCATGTACGCCCCTGTATTCTCCCTGGTAGCCGCCCTGTTGTTGGTATTGTTGTTGCATTGGTGCTGGTGAAATCCCTTGCCCTTGTGGTGCATACTGCGGTTGCTGTACATATTGTGGCTGTGGGGGAGTCATCTACGTCAGAGTGTATTGCGGCATGAACTGCTGCGGTTGTTGTTGCTGTTGTGCAAACTGCATTTGCGGTTGCGGTGGATGTTACACCGCGCACTAATCATCCTTGACATAGAATGCATCACACGTCATCCCCTATATCAAACCATATGCACGACAATCCTTGTCATCGTGACCCATCGACTTGCAGAATGTGTAATAAATATTTCGTAGGGTTGTGACCATTTTCTGCATATATGGGCAATTATCGTGACTATGCCCAAACACGTGACAAACGCGACACCACGACATACTGCTGCCATTCAACGGGTTTGGCGTGCCTGACACCAAATAATTACGGAAATCCAGGCAATTATTCTTTGTATGCCCTTCTCCTTGTCATCGCGTACACCATACTTCATCGCGCTATTCCTTGTTCTTCTTCAAATCTTGCAACTGTATAGTCAGGTTAGCGAGCTGTGTCTATATCTGCGACATCTCGACTGCATTGTCTCCAATCGGTGATGCCTATAATCGCATTGCAATCTCTACAGCTTCACTAGGCATCAATATGTTTAGCTGCATCAGTGGCAGTCGAATGTGGGGTAACAGTGTTGCAATGAACCATTCTTTATGTTGGACAACGTTCATATCGAAGCTAACCTTTGCCATCAGCATCTTGAATTGCTGGTCGAAATCCCATACCGTCTCATTAGGATACTGTTTAATTTCCTTCAATTCAGTAATATATTAAGCCTTCGACTTAGGCCGTCTAAATTCAGCAATCAGCCCATCCGGAATCTCATCCAGTGACTTCTCTGGGGCCCCCGTAGGGACTAGAATAAACTTCATGAACCAATATAATGTACGACCTCGCAGAGTCGTGGCTAACTGTCATTTCTTAGCATTGGCATCAGTGATCTATTTCATGGTCCAGGCCGCTTCACACAAAAACCAATACTTTTCTGGGTTGTCTGTCGCACTTCCATGGAACAACGGTAGCTTAGCATCATCGCCCGCAATTCTGGGCTTCCTTCCTCCTGTCACTGTGCTACTACCAATTAACTTCTTTGGAATTGATGAACTTGGCGGTGTCGAAGTAGTATTTCTTGTTGTTTGAGAGTCTGTGAGCGGAGGTGTGGGTACGTTGGTGCCGGGGTTTGGTCTTGCCTCTATCCTGGGCATAGCCTGGTCATCCCTATCAGGACTGTGAGTTCGCTTCGTCCCGTGTGGTCTTCCTTCATAGTTTTGCAGTTCGATTGCAGCAGGACCTTCTCCCATCCTCTGCCTCTTCTCCTGTCGAAACCTAGCTCCTCCTCTTGTAAGACCAATTTCTTCGTTGGCTTTTCTCACAGTCTCCTCATGGTCTGCACCCATCTACCCCTTACCATTCCATATACCACCCCCTAGCAGTCGTGGTACCCATGGCCTCCGCCCACCATGCTGTCTACTGATCAAGGTGCATCTTTAATATACCCTTTTCACAGATTAGCATCTTAATCGATAGTTGGAGCGATAGCAGAAACCTTCCCCGCGATCCTCGGAAGAAGTATCTTCCAACTTCACTATAGGATTTCTTCGTGTCGACCGCAAATTCAATGATATATCCCTCCAAGATGATATCAAGCCAAACTTCGACAACCCGCGATGCCTTATTATCGACTTCCTGCAGCTCCTGAATCAACTCCGGGGTCCAAGCCGTTGGCTCACCACCCTGGAAGTTCCTCTTTTGGAAGGTCAGCTTTGACAACCATTCATACAGAATGACCGGGAATTCACAGAAAAACCATTTGTGCGGACCGTCGTGAATATATCTTCCCAGCCAGTGATCTACTATCAGTCGCGTGTTCCGGCTTTCTTCTTCAACAAACTCCTACAACTTCTAATTGAACTAGCTCTGTATCTCTGGCTTCGTCGGGTGCCACAACATGACCTCATTTCACTCTGCACATGGTCCTGGAAACAGAACCATTTGTTGACCAACGTGACCTTAGTCAATTCGCCTCACTGTCGACACATACAGGAGTCTCCCTGGGCACCAGCCCAGGCAGGTTTGAGCCCACCCGGCAACACCCATAGAACGGATGCGGTCTCACCCGAGGCATCCAAGAAGAGCAGACAAAACCATGTTTCCACCGAGGGAGGAGGAGAGTTGTGGCTGCACAGACTAACTCTATTGCGGTAATCAAACATAAACTTTAAACATTCGGCAAGGAGTTATAACATATTCCTTAATCGCAGCATTTATCATCACATTCGACATAGAACATATTACTTAATCACAGCATTTATTATCACAGCAACAGTAAGCAGACATTGCATCAAACAACATTCATATATTGCAACATTGCACAAAGATAGTACCGAAACATCATCATTATATTACTGTCGCGGTCATATACCAGAAGCAAAATACAAATCTCCGTACCCAATTGTTCTCTTTCTCTATGCTCGCCTATATCTAACACTTACAACTCTCATGTATTTATAGGCTTCTCCCATTACAATATTTGTCCACTTACAACTAACTTCCTAACCGACACTATGGAAAATTGACCCAATATCTAACTGACTCAGTCCAAATGACCCCAAAACCCACAAACCGCGGTACACTGACTCACTATTACATACTATGTGGTCCAAGTGACCCAAAACCCGCCAACTGCAGTATTCTTTAACACAAAATACTCCTTTCGTGCCCTCATCCGATGTGTCGTGGCGTCGGCGGTATCGTGACATTTCCCCATTAAACCGCCTACCAACAAATTATATACATCCTTAACAATTATAACAAAATGTAGTCATATGCATCCTAAAACCATGTTATTTTAAATTGTGTTAAGCAAAGGTTAATGATTAAAATAAATGTGACTCGTAGTATGACTGTGTACATGAATGAGTAAGCTAACTACACCACTGCCTAAGAAATGTTTGATATATGTCTAGACCTTCTTATAAAGAAGTGTTGTTGCAAGTTTATGCCACTTGTCATATTCCTAACACTAGTGATGTCAAAGGTTAGCTAGATTGGGTATTCCTACTCAAGATATAATCGTTGGAAACGGTATGCCTAACCACTAGCCATTCCTTATGCTTTGAATTGTCTATTAAGACGACTTCTTTCCATAGTGCATTAGGTAACAAAGTAAACCTCTAACAACTTCCTTAGGCTGAAAATATGCAGTTGATGGAGGTGATCATGAACTCTTTAATGGATGGCCCATTGTTTCAAAAACAATATCCTTGGTGATATAGGTAACAAATCTTGATCTACTTTCACCATCCCAATTAGAGAATCCCATACCACCACAAATTGTTTTGAAGGTAGGTTTTTTATTATTAGTTTGTGAGGTGAATTTGATTTGTTTTATACTCACAGCACCTCAGGTTTGTTTCCATGTTAGTCACAAGTAGTGTTTAGATTTAAATATGTTAGACGAGTGCTTAAGGCAGGATTCTAGTCAAGGATAACATCATGATGGTATTGGATCTTTTGCAAAATTATTATCCAAAATGCTATAAAATTCCAGAGCAACTACTTCTAAGCATGTCCTTACTATTGCAGTAATCACCTATTACGTGTAGACAACATAAAGTGTTTCTTGGGAAAATCTGGGCAACAATGTGCACCCATGCAAATTTGTGCAACACAGTGCACTTAGAAATTTGTTGTTTGGTCCATTTTCCATTATATTGCAAGTTTTCTATGGAACATTGAAACTTTTGCCTATTTCTGTATAAGAGAAACAAGATGTTGTACAACTTGGGTGGGGGGAGCATGCCCTTTTCTTTGTGTCTTCATGTGTTTTTGTGCTGCATCTAACCACAAAGAAACACACTAGCAAATTTGAGGAAATTTGCCATGGTTTTGCATTGATATTTCCATGTTTTTTCGTCTCAATTGTGACGATCATGGACGTGATTTTGCATGGAACCTGTTTCGTGGATATAACGACGAACTTGGAAAGCCGTCGCAATAGAGACGAAAACTAGTCGCCATGTGTCTTCTATAAGGTGGTCTTGAAAATGATTTTTTTTAATTCATTTTCTACAAACTGTCTCTCTATCAACAAACATTCATCCCTATAATGATGCAAATATGTCGAAAAAGCATTGCGCAAAAATTTTCTTTCATGAAAAACCGTCGCTCTATCGATGGTTGTTCATCGAACAGACCAAAACAAAGTCAGAGGCTGTGATGGTTTTGTTATACCTACGACGATGTTTCGACGCAACTATCGATGAACGTTTGTCCAACATACCAAAAGAAGGTAGGTGCCTTTCCACGTTTTCCACGAACAACCATCTCTCTATCAATGATTGTTCGTCGAATAGACCAAAACAAAGCCGGAGGCTGCAATGGTTTTGTTATACTTGCGGCGATGTTTCAATGCAACTATTGATGAACGCTCATCGAACATACCAAAAGAAGGTTGGTGCCTTTCCATGGTTTTGCATTACCTTCGATGAAATGTCGTCGATACCTAGACGTTTAAATAAAAAATTAAAAACCATGGAAACTGATGTCTTATGAGTATAACCTAAATGTCCAAGCCAGGTGACATTATATTAGTGAATTTTGGCATTGGACAATAGATTATCATCTTTTATGAGAAGAAATATGATTAAATGAAATTGATGGTGAGTTTATCATGGTTTTTAGAATTTTCAAGTGCAAAAGAAGAGAATGAAAAAAGAGATTGATCTAGTATATCTCCTTTGATTGATCTAATTGTAAAGTCAACAAAGAAATGCTTCAACCTTTCATGATCAAATTAGGTTGGAAATGAATGCTGACAAGTTACAACAAATTGAATGCAAAACTAGCATTAGCAGTGGATTTTATGCCCAAAATATTTCAATTTGGTGTAATATTAAGTTGTTTTGTGATCTAAAATTGTCACAACAACACTAAATCTGGTGAAAGCATGGATATTTTTAGTTGCTAACTGACATATTTAGTTGTTTATACTGTTGTTGTTAATGCCCCATAATGTTCCCAGGAGGATGTAGTACTCCATGATAGTTTTTGTGCTATGAATCCCCATGTTTCATGTTTTTTCTTTTCAATATGGCAACCACCTTTAACCAAAACACATGGAAATTGGTTGGAAATTGTCGGAATGTTAGGTTGGGATCAAATTCAGTTCCTTAAGGGAGGAAGAGATTCTACAATCGTGGAAGTTGGAACAGGTTGTCACATGCATTTTGTACAATAAATTCCACTAGAAAAGTGTTTAATATTGTACATACATATAGGATATGGAACATTATAATGACCTTAACTCAACCCCTAGGGGAAAAGACTAGTTGTTCACCTAGAAAATATTTGTAGGCTCTTTGTAGTGCCAACTGGTGGTAAGTTGTTTTGAATTTGCACATTATTGGAAGAGATGAAAATGAAAAAATGATCCTTCTTATGCAACCACCTCAAGCATGGCCAAAATCGGTCAAAGTTAGTACCAAATATGCCCAAAAGAAAAGAAAAAAGTCCCTTGAGCACATGATAGGAAAGAGATGTGTTAATCAACAAAAAATTGACAACTTATTTCTATTCTTTTACTATGCATAATCTCATATAACAAAAAAATCATCATAGATCACCTTTTGGCATTGATCAGAAGCAGGTTGCACAGTTGAGCATGCAATTTGTATTTTAGAAACCATATCATAATTTCCTTGGACACACTCCTCATGAAATAGAATCACTTGCTCTACTACATGTGAAGAGCTACTAGTGAGAATTCATCATACTACAAAAAACATAAGGTGCACTAAATTCGTCTTTATTGAAAAATAAATAAATAATAAAATAATAACTCAACCCCTAGGGAAAAAGAGTAGTTGTTCACCTGGAAAATCTGTGTAGGATCTTTGTAGTTCCAATTGATGGTAAGTTGTTTCGATGTTTCTCATTATTGGAAGAGGTGAATATGAAAAGTTGATCCTTCTTATGCAACCACCTCAAGCATGGCCAAAATTGGTCAATTTAGTATCAAATATGCCCATAAGATAAAAACAATCCCTTGAGCACATGATGGGAAAGAGACATGTTAATCAACAAAAAATTGACAACTTATTTATATTCTATTACTAGGAATGATCTCATGTAGCAAAAAATTCATCATAAATTACCTTTTGGCACTGAGAAGTAGGTTGCACAGTTGAGCATGCAATTTGTAGTTTAGAAACCATATCATAATTTCCTTGGAGACACTCCTCATGTAATAACATCACTTTATCTGCTACCTTTGAAGATCTAGACATATCAATTTATGAAGGGCTCACCATAGTTAATGATAAAAATTCCAAACATATTGAGGAAAGCAACCACAAAACCAATCACATTGCTTTTCTTGGGCCCTAGCATGTATGAATAATTGAAATATTCTTAAGGGATATTGTAATTCAATTCAATCATTAGAGATTCTAGATTTTTTATCATTTTGAAAAATTAACAGCGTATATATACATTTGCATAAGAATTACAGCTGGTTAGGTTTAAATATTGTGTCAATTCTTGTCCTAATAGTAGTGTGTCCATTGTAGATGCAAAAATTTTCCAAACAATGTTTGAGTCGAAGTTGTAGAGAACAAAATTGCATGAATATTGCATCTCCCCTAACTCAACAAACAATATTATGGTCTCATCCATCCATACTGTTAATTTTCCATCTCCCAGCTGAATATTTCCATATTGACCAAGAGTGAGGAATCCTTCTTCACTTACTGGTTGGCTTCTAATAAACCCAAAACCATAAACCTTCAAATTTTACAGATACATAAACATTACAATAATAAAAATCAATCATCACTACAATCCAAGAACTTATGTATCCAAATAGGAAATTTCAAAATATAAAATAAATAGAGAAGATGATTTAGGTCATACAAAAGATATACAATAACAAACATACGATACAAACATAAAAATGCAAAACATATTTGTGTGATTTTGTTGGGCTACTTTCTCATGCATTCCAATTGGAACTTTGATGGCTAGTCTTTGTACTTGATGATGATGCAATTGGAATTCTCATTGACCCCATTTGGTCATCTTTGGATGTTAATATAAAATCTATTTCTTTCTCTCTCACTATATTTTTAAACCACACACTCACAAGTGCCAAGGCTAATGATCACACCTCGATGAGGAATAGGGATGACTCGACTGCATGGAAACGAAATAACAAGAATGTGATGAACCTGCAATAATTAATTAATGCAAATACACGAGATATCAGAAATAATAGAACTCAAAATCACTTTTATATTGATCACGGGCCACTTTGAGGGGGCAACCTCCTTTGAGCAAGCTCAATACAGTTAACTTCACGGTGCCTT
Source organism: Larix kaempferi (assembly GCA_027924585.1). Lineage (NCBI taxonomy): Eukaryota > Viridiplantae > Streptophyta > Pinopsida > Pinales > Pinaceae > Larix > Larix kaempferi. The sequence goes on along the minus strand of BSBM01000103.1, from coordinate 13,952,089 downwards.
CATAGGCCTCAACACACACTTATATACTAAGTCTAGGCGCCAATACCATGGGTCAATACTATGTGTCAATACAAACCATGGGCTAAGTCTAGGCGCCAATACTATGAGTCAAAACCATGGGACATATAATACTATGGGACGACTTACAAAGCATATGGGTCCAATACTATGGGTCAATACTATGGGCTAATATAAACTATGGATCAACAAATACTATGGGACGACTTACAAAGCATATGCATCCAACAACAATATACTAACAAAGTAAAGACATGGGTTCCTAACATCCCCTCTCCCTTAGAAAAAGCTTTGTCCTCAAAGCTTTAGATGTGGAAATTGATGCAGAATCTGAAGGAGTGGGTCCGTTGTAGCATCCTCGAGTTGCATTCCGAGCCACTGGCGCCTTTGGAGTTTCAGGGAGGATTGCATGGAAGGATGTAGACAAAGAAGAACCATATCGGCGATGTGAAAAGTGCGCTCAGAACGGTGTTGATTGACTTGTTGTTTTAGTCGAATTCTTGCCATGTGAAAATTGTCCTGCAGAATGAGAAGAAGCTGATCACGGTTTCGAAGAATTGAGTCAATTGCCTAAACTGGGGAGCTGCTGAAGGTGTATGGAAGAAGAACTGGTGGTGCATGTACAAAGACTGCTTTATATGGTGTCCTTTGAGATGTCGTACTATACCACTGGAGTGCTTCTAGGAAATCCATAGAAATAGTTGTCCAAATCTATGGAGGGATGGGTAAGGGTTCGAGCAGTCCTGAAAGGAGGTTCGTTTCACCCTTGTTGACCTGGAAAGTATCACAGTCAACCACCATCCATTGAATTGTCCTTTTGAGTCCCTGCCAGAAGAAGTTACATTGTTCCTGGTCATACGTTTTGAGGAACTCAGAGTGCCCTACTGATGAAGAAGCATGGAGTTCATAAAAGAGATAGCCCCGTTGAACAGATTGCAACCAATTTGGAGCAAGTAGAGAAATAGCTGTAAGAGAAACTGGGTCATCAAATGTGCGAGGAGGAGCATCTTCCACCATATTGTCCTTACCCTTCTGGTAAGTGGTCACATAGTCATAACCCATGAGTTGGATAACCCATTTCAGGTGTGTTGGGGAGGAGACCTGTTGTTCCAGGAAAGTTTCCAGACTCTGGAGATCAGTCTTAATGCAGAAATAATTCCCCAATAGGGATGGCTGCCACTTCTGGACTGTATGCAAAATAGTCATCATTTCCTGCTGAGAGGTAGATGTGGCTAAATTCTTACCAGAAAGGTCTCTTGAAGGCAACAAGCTCATTGGTTCAGCAAAGACACCTGCATATCTATCCAAGGAAGTAGTGGAGACTGTTGATGGGTGCATCTGAATGGAATGTAGCTGAGCGATGACACCATGTGAATTCTTCTTAAGTATTTTTTCCAGGCGATGTGAACTGATGATGCAGAGAGACCCTGGTTGTAAGCCCATAAATTTGTGTTGTGCCCCATTGACTGAAAACTGTATCCAAAGTTCAGCAAAATCCCATAAGATGGGGCCAAGTGTGCATAACCATTGAATGCCCAAAACCACATCACATCCGCCTAAGGACAAGGCAAACATGTGAGAGTGCAGGTTATAATCTTCCATAGAGATACGCACATTGTGACACTTCTCCTTGCAAGGTAAGGTGACCCCATTGGCAACCATGAATTCAAAGTTGGAGCAAGGATGGACAAAATAATCAGCCTGTTTGGCAATCCGCGGATCAATAAAGTTATGAGTGCTACCAGAATCAATGAGTATGGTAAGAGGGAGCTTCTTGAAGTATCCCCTGACTCGCATTGTTTATGGGGTGGTGACACCGGTTACAGCATGGGGAGAGATCTCGGGTGGTTCGTCCTGAGATGGGGTGTCAACAAGCGGGTGTTGAATGTCGACCTGATCATCTACTATATCTGGAGCTTCTTCATCAAGTTCTGAGGCAGGCGGAGAATCCACATCCAAGAGATAGAGCTTTTGTGGAACACATCTATGTCCCCGAGTGAATTTCTCTTCACAATTATAAAAAATCCCTTTTTCTCGACGTGCCTGCATCTCTGTTTCAGACAATTGCTTGATAGGAGTTGGTTGAGGAGCAGGCGTGATGGGAGGTCATTGGGAACCCATATTTTTGAAGGGAACAAAGGCGAGTTTGGAGCGTTGTTGAGTTGCGATCTTGTCCTCGGCCAGCTTAGCCAACCCTAGGACTTCCATCATTGTGTTGGGACAAAACATTTTGACCTCTGAGCGGATTTCATCCTTGAAACCACTGATAAAACAACTCCTGTAGAATTCATCAGACAATCCTTCTGTGTGATTGGCCAGTTTCTCAAATTCCATCTGATACTCTCTCACTGTGCCAGTTTGGTGAAGTTTAGTGAGTGCTCCTGTGAAGTCATCAAAAGCACTAGGACTAAATCATGGCAAAAGGAGTTGGCAAAAATCTGTCCAGTTTGGCTCGGGATGAGCTTTGATGTACCAATGGTACCATTGAAGGGCTTCCTGTTCCAAATGAACGGATGCAAGTGGAACTTTTTGAACATCAAAAGTATTATGCAGACTGAAATATTGTTTTGCTTGGTATATCCATCCAGTCGGATCGTACCATTGAAGCGAGGAAAATCAAGCTTCGGCCCACGAAAATTGCTGGAAGAAGAGAACCCGGTGGCTGCAAAAGATTCTGGCTGTCGGTTATTGTTCATGGCTGAATGATGAAGATGGAGGCTGAGAAATTTTTCATCTAGATCTTGGAGTTTGGTTTGGATGGCTGCAAGTGCTTCCTCCATGGTGTTTGTTCCTGTGCTAGTGACGACCATAACCAGTAATTTTTATTTTTTTTTTGTGGGGGGGGGGGGAATGGATAGAAAAACACAAACACAAGCTTATTTAGTAAGGGGAAATTTGGATTTGGGAAAAAATCAGAGGGTTAATTGGGGTTTGAATAGGTTTTCGACACTTTCTGAGGGACAGGGAAGCAAAAAATGGGGATTTCAGAAGCGGGAACTCTATGGTAAAATTTGAAGGCAATCGGGTGAAAATTGAAGAAGTTATGGCAAACCCTAAAAATAGAAAAATCTGGGATTTCTGGTCTTGGGAAGTGGAATTTGGGATAGGGTATTCAGGAATGAAATATACAAAATGGGATTGCAGGGATGTCAGTGAAGTTTCAGAGAAAACAGAGTTGAAACAAGGGAGATATGGCCGAAAAACAGTGTTTTTTTTGTTTTTGTTTTGTTTTTTCCAAAAATAGATCGGCAACAGTGGCGCGAAAGGGATCCGCAACAGATGGATCTACAATGGTGTGGAAGGGATAAAAAATGACTGGATTTGAAATGGCGACTGGATCTGGAACGACTTTCAGAATAGATCTGAAACTGATGGATCTGGAGCGGAAGTGATCGGCAACAGTTCAACTGAAAATAGACATGGACCCCGGGTATGTATGGATTCCTAACAGTTCAGGTGTTTCACTCGGCCACCAATGCTGTCTGACAGCTTGCGTATTGGGGTAGTACCCCTCACTCCACGGCTGAGGTAAAACTGATAACCACTTTGCCATAAACGACAGCTCTTGGTTTACCTCACGGGTGGGAACTAGTCAATCAGGTAGGGGTCGTTGCCCTTTTCGCTGGACGGTCCTCTCAATGAGCCAGCTACTTTGGGGTTCCTGTGGTACTCCTCACAATGAGGTTTAGGGCTTATTCCCAAGTACTTCCCATAGTTAAGCCGATAGTGATTATTCCCAAATCCGAAGCTGCAACAGATGCGAAACAAAATTTGGCAAAAATTCCACCCAACTGTCAAGCACTCTATATGCAGATAAATTACTATCAAACACACAGAGCATATGAAATTTATTGTCAACCCGAGAAAGTCTTTTTATTTCAAAGGATAAGTGCACAATATATGCTTAAACACAAAACCATTAGAAGTGAATACTTTTATCTTCTATCATCCATGTTCATCCCAAGAATCTATGCAACCCCAATTGCTTTCTAACTGCTACACTACAATCCTTTTCTATTATGCATCAACAAGAAATGATACCAGATCTAATCAACAATTGCAAAAAGGAAATCTCATTCGCATTCTAAAATAATCACTTGTCTAATCTAATCGAGCTGGGAATCATAAAGCATAAACTGAACATTACTCTAGAATTTCAAATGAAAGAGATTGAAGCAACTGTTCTAAGAAACTGAATTGCAAAATAGAAATCAATCAACACATAACAGGAAAGCTAAATTGTAAGAGCTCCTGGGATCACGTCTCAACTGTAAGATGAACACGGCAGTGTGAACAGAAATTGAAATGTATAAAGCAACCCTGACTCAGTCGACTGTTATTCTATACCATTCACCAATCTCACAGAAATGTAATCTTTTACTGAGAAATCCACACGATAAATATTGCTACTGCGTACAAAAGAAAGAACAAAGCATCACACAACAAGAAAGATGAAATCCTAATTTAACTCAGCAATCTCTGTGGAAGACGGGCCCAGTCTTCACACAGAGACGCTGGTTGAACAACACTCTCTTTAACTCAGAAGTAACCCCTTATATTAACAGAAGAATGAGTATACAGTTTGGCTTGGCTGCTAATACAAAATAAATTAATTATTTGCTGTCCAACTCCTGGGTCGAGGCAACTTCCCATATTTATACATACAAATTGTAACATCTAATCCTATAATTGGGCAGCCATGAAGATCTCTGATCTTCAGGCGCCCTAAATAATCTAGCTGTTACAATGCGTGGCAGAACAGAAATATCCAAATATGAGAGAATTATTAATTGCCCCAGGAGTGGCGGTCCTTCCAGCTCACAGCTAAACTCGAGCAGCAACACACTTAAGATAGCAAATTCTGTTACAACTGCCCTGTCACGACTGTGTCTTGATGGATGATTCGAGCCCCAAGGAACCTTCTACAAGGAATGAATGTCCCTTCCTTCATGACTTGTTCAGCTTCGATCTTCCTGCATTCTATTTGTCTCAACTACCTTCATAAATCGCATCATGTTAGCACAAATTAAGAGATGCACAGCTTTAATTATCACAATCATAAGTATTAATACAATAAAACAATAATCGGCCATACCTTGGTAATTTGGGGAATAAGATAAGGACAATAAGTCTAATTGCCAAGATAATTGGTGTAGGACAAGGGCAGGGAAGATGATAAATGATGGTCAAAAAGGGCCAATTCTGGGCTCAACACCAACGAGCCCAAGAAACTGCTCTGATACCAGATGTGATGAACCTACAATAATTAATTAATGCAACTACACGAGATATCAGAAATAATAGAACTCATAATCACTTTTATATTGATCACGGGCCACTTCGAGGGGGAAACCTCCTTTGAGCAAGCTCAATACAATTAACTTCACAGTGCCTTCATAGGCCTCAACACACACTTATATGCTAAGTCTAGGCGCCAATACCATGGGTCAATACTATGTGTCAATACAAACCATGGGCTAAGTCTAGGCGCCAATACTATGAGTCAAAACCATGGGACATATAATACTATGGGACAACTTACAAAGCATATGCGTCCAATACTATGGGTCAATACTATGGGCTAATATAAACTATGGATCAACAAATACTACGGGACGACTTACAAAGCATATGCGTCCAACAACAATATACTAACAAAGTAAAGACATGGGTTCCTAACAAATAATTATCTATCATTAGGAAACTATGATAAATGCAAGGAAAACATATTGAAGGCATGTGTAACCTACCTATCTCACCACCCTCCTATATTAATGCCTGCAACTCAGATGCTAAATTCAAATCCTCATCCTCAAGTTTTCATTCATTTAAAAATGATTGAGATAAAACTCAGTAGGAGTAAAGTGGGAAGGATGGAGAAAATAAGGGTTGGAAGGAAATCAAGGGCATCCTTGACATGATGCTAAAGTTACACAGACACCATTTTTCCATGGATAATGTTATGGTGAATAAGAGAGGAAATTGTAGATGAGATGAATCAGCTAGCCCAAAGTAGAAAGATACCAATGCGACAGACAATCACCAAGCCTTGGATCCTAATTGGGGGTAGTTTAAGGGTAGACATTCTCAAGTAGAGGTATCAACAGCAATAAGACAAAAAAATCAGATAATGAGTTATGAGATCTTGGATTCTGACCTGTAGTTCACATATTTTTGTTATTATTTTTTTAATTTTTTAAGGCATGTATTGAGCTTCACGAGAGAAATACAAACACCAGACTTGATGATATTGTTGGTAGTACGGCTGTCGTTACACCAAAACTTGCGAGTGATAGGTAAACTCACCACCGCCAGATTTCAAGGATCCCTGAGAGGAAATTAGTCCCTTGTCACGATACACCGGGGAGTGCTGACTACTTGCAATTTCATGCAACAATGTCCCCCTCAGTGCGATCCGAGTGTGTATCGAAATCGTGACCTCTAGCTCTGATACCAATTGTTGGTAGTACGATTGTCGTTACACCAAACCTGCAGGTGATTGGTAAACTCACCACCGCGAGATTTCAAGGATCCACGGGAGGCGATTAGTCCCTTGTCACGATACACCGGGGAGCGCTGACTACTTGCAATTTCATGCAACAGATACTCTCCCAGTATTCCCTTTTTTATAATTTTTGAAGTAGGTTGATTTGATGGCTTCTTGTGGTGTTGAACTTAAGCTAAATATAATAATTTTCTATTTTAAATCAAAGTTAAAGGAAGAAGACAAACCACATAAAGAAGGTTGTCTCCTAGTTTGGATGATAGTCTAAAAGTAGTTATTTACTATTGGTTGTATCTCTTGTTTCTTAATAGAATGAAATAGAATTTAAGGATAAAGACAAACACATTAAGGATAAAGAACATGTCAAAACCCTTACCTTATCATTGTCCTTTCCCCAGATTCATTCGCCCATACAACTTGATAAGAGTTGTCCACGAGATGCATTTCCATCACCAAGACCCACATAAATCATCAAAGACAGAATTTTTATATGAGTAAATAATATATAAGCAAATAAATAGTCATTTAAATCCTACTACAAATTCCTGTAGAAATCAATGAACCGTGAAATGTTAAATTTATTAACAATATTTTAAGAAATAGACATGCATTTAAAAATTTACAACCATCTTTAATACATAGGAATAAAAGAGTATTTATACCTTATTGAGCTCCCCTCTATTTCAAGAATAGTTTTATATATTCTCTACTAAACAAGGCCAACCACATGAAGGTTGAAGCTCATATGGCCCCTCCCCCTCCTCACATCGCTCTCAATTCCCCATACCCAATAAATGATTTTGTTTACATGGAAAACATATAAACATTCATGCATAACTAGGCTAGTCATCAAAACATATAAACATAAAAACATTGAAGCATAATGAGGTTATTCATATAAACAATGTTTCATACTAACAACATCGTTATACATCCAAATACAAGTCATGAATTTATACATCTACTTTTTCTTTGATTTATGTTTTTTTGCATTGTAATAACTGACAATTAGGGTATCACAATCATCATTTGGTGGAATATCTACGAAGCCATGTACTTCTAGTGTTTGTGTTTCCATGCCCTCATGTATCATACTTCTTGTATGTTGTTGAGTAGGGCATGGAGGAAGTTCTGAAGGGGCGTGAACTGCAACAACAAAAATGAGCATATCGATATGTTGAAATATTATTGAAATTAATAGTTCATTATTTTGATTACAATTACAATATTTCTCTTTACATGTCTGTGTAGTTGTGACAACTGGTGTGTTAATTGTTTCTCTAGTTGCTAATTCCTCTTGTGGTTCACCCTCCTGAGCTACATGGTATTCCATTGAAAGAAGAAAATTTATAAGTATACGTCAGGAAATAAATATCTATAATCACAATAGATATTTCTATTTCCAAAGAACACATACCAGAATGGTTACTTTGCTCCCCACTATCATGGGACATGCACACACCAACATCAGCTGGTACGTGCTGAGTAGCGCTAGATTCATTGATGCGGTTGCACTATTGCTTAAAAGCAAACATAAATATTTTTTTATAGGTGATATAATCAAAACTGAATATACTTTAATAGTATACTGCAATGATGTCCTTATTCATTTTATTTACCTGCATCTGCGTCAATGGGGAGATTGGAGTCTGCCCCAAGCTTTTCCAATATTCAATCACACTTTTAAAACCATACTTGAAACCAAGCTTTAGGTCTTCCTCGGTGACAACATCTTGGAACGTATTTCCTTGCAATGCATAACACATTTAAAATATCCAGTATCAAAAACATATATTTGTTTGCTACTATCAAATAAATATTCCCCACAGTTAATCATTTAATTCTTACAATTCAGGCTCTTACTTTTCTATATCCACCTTGACCCAGTTTATGTTGCCCGTGCTTTTCCACTCTAGCCTTGGTTGCTTTGGAGGTATCAAGTAGCTTATATATGAAAATTTTGAGAAATGTTAGATATCATAATTCTTACTTAAAAAATAAAATAAAAAAATAAATGAGCATATTTCACTAAAAAAATGATGTGTGTTGTACCTTGATTTTCCAGGTTGTGGTTGTTTTCCTTGTATTTTTTGCAAGTTCTCCTTTGCATCCTCTATGAGTGCATTCCACTCTTTCTTTGGAACCATGGGAGGGCGCTCATGCTTGAGTTCAATTTGCAATTTATCCCTATAATGGGGCCTGGTATATTTTAAATTATTGTCGGCTAACTTTGCAACCACTTTCTTGTTGAATGTATTGCTGAACAAGTTTACCATGTGGTCTATCAATTCATCTCTCTTTGCGCTTGTTAGCACTCGAATTTTCCTTGGGTTGTATCAAGGAAACCCCGAGGTAACCTCAAACCAATATTTAGACTGAAATTTGGCCTCCTTCAGCGAGAGAGGGCTCTCTCAGCAAATCTGCTATCCAATGTCACCACGACAGTAGCTTGACAATAAATTCAATGGACAAATTTGTAAAATCACAGTAAAAAATTTACAGGCTTTAAATGATCTGGCTAGATAAACAAAAGAAGGATATAATTGGGCAATGGAGTCAAGATCATGAAATACAAAAGATGTGCAGAGCTTTCAGCAGAATAGTTTTTCATTAGAGGCGGGATAGATTTGTTTTTTACCGTCAAGTTTCTTGATTTCTGGTGGTAATGGAAGGAAAGATGAACAGTCCATTAAATACGGGCATCAAACTAGGATGAATCCATATTAACTTTAGAGGAATATTTGAGTGGATACTTGAATAGGATGAACCAGAGCATATAGATATGAATTCCAGTTTCACTATAACCTTTATTCAAATATGACAGGAGAAACATAATGGAAAGGGATTAACAAAGAAAATAAACATTGCACATATGAGAAGGGAAAAGGACAAACTGTGAAAAAAAACACAACACGAGAATCTCCAATTCTATTAAAAAATTCTTGCTTGACTCTGCAATATTTATTTAAATATGAAGATGAAATAGAACCTTCCTGTAGGCCTTCTTACTGAAAATCGAACCCCTTTTACATTGTAAAATGCTTTATTTATACAAAACGTTCTTCCTAGTAAACCCTAACCACTCGAAATTTCTAGACTTTGTCTATAATAATTAGTTACAAGAACGTAATAACAGCTGTAAAGTAAATGCTAACTTCTAGGAACAAGACTTTAACAAAAAAAAACAATGGTAACCAAATCTGGAAGTTTAGATGCTTCGAATTTTGAAGGGTTGCTGGAGTTCATTTCTTTTGAAATATGTAACTGTCTGCTTCAATATATTTCTAAGGTTAAAGTATGCTGCCAGCTGTTCTACTTGATCTTGAAATTGTTGATTGCTTCCTTAAAATCTGGATGCACTTTAATTATTAACTTATCTTTGCACCGCCATTAATTATTTGCAATTGGAAAATATCTTGCAATTACCCTAGACAACGCATCATGAGCAGCACAAAGAGGATCTTTCCATCCGATTTAGGACTTTCTTGACCTCGTAGAACTTGATGTAGAAGTGGGACATGGGTACAATTACCTATTCCAGTGTGGTGGTAATGGCTGTGCTGATCTCATTATTGATATCGGACCCCAACTTTTAAATAGGTGCTCGTTTCCCATGCGCTACCGGTTTCTCCAAGTATCTCTTTCAACGCATTTTCCAGAAAAATTGGGTGTATACAAAATAGAATGATAAGTCTCATTACTAAATAGAAAATGCTTTTTGGGTTGCCACGTAATGCAGTTCCGCATTGCCCTTTGAGCAGTTTGCAATACCATTCTTTCACATGCGGATGCATCAAACAATGACGCGTGTGATGGCGGTTTGTATTCCACGACCACTAACCGCATCTATCTTATATGCATGTAGATGATGAGAGATGACTTGAGAACCGTCGATTTCTCCTTTATTGTTGCACTTACACTTTTTGTTACACTTTTAATGACTCAATCGCCTCTAGAAATTGCGCATTTGCCACCTTGAATGCTGCGTTGTATTGCTTATGGCGGATCATAGCCCTGTCTTCATATTCGTCATAACTTCACGTTCTGTAGAATGTCATTGACTCAAAACATTATCAATTTCATCGATAAGTTATGGATGGTTGAAACGTATGTGCCGAATACGAGGATAGGATAATCGTGTAGTTTAACGTGCAAATGAATTTTGAATGCCGAATGAGACTTGTGTTGTTTGATGAACGAGATGGAAACTTTTCAACATCTGTTATATTCTTTGAAAATCTCCATCTTCTACAAATTTTGTTGAAAACAATCTACGACTTTCCACATCACGATTTTCATTCAAAAAAACCTCTAAATATGTATAATATGTCATCTTGGTGTAAAGAAAAGCCGGCTCGACTATGTGAAGGTTTATTGCGTCGACATCAAATTTCAAATATATTCTCAAACATAGCAGAATCAATTGGATTGAACATTTGTTCTTCTTTCCATTTAGAGCTATTCCAAACTATCACTGTCTATTACAAGTATCTCAGGAATTTCCTGACCGATATATATTCCAGGCATCAAGTCTTCAGGTCATCTAATACTAAAACTGTTTCCATGATCCATACTCAACATTAGTCATGATCACTTGAACCTGTCTACCATAAAATATTGCTAACTGATGATTTTGTAGAAACGAAAACCTAATGGCCTTTTGGCATTGTTCTTGTTAAATTGTCGGCATCAATACTCTCTTTTCCTTGAAATTGCATTGTCTAGCTTTCTTTTAATGTTATATATAGAGCGTATCTTTTTAGCATTTCCAGGTGTTTTTTTTTTTTTAAATCCCATGCAGAAACAAAAAATAATATCATGATCAACCATTTGCAATTAAAGCATTCCAACTAAAATTCTTCAATCGCATATCCCGTGCAGGAAACTTGGAATTTATCTTCAAGGTCTAGCAGTAGGTAATTTCTCCTCTATCACTTGGGAAATCGAGCATTTGTGAAAGCAATATTTTGACAAACTTCCATCTTATTTGATTTCAACCTGATGTTAACTGTCGACAAGTATTTGAAATTAAATTCTTAATACTTTTCACCATATATTTTGACAAGTCAAAGGGCATCCTATTGAGACTGACATCTGAACGTTGATCTATTGTACTCTGGTATGCTCAGAGTTTCTTGATGCAATATTCATCAAAACCCTAGCTACTTCAAACAGAAACAGAAAGAAATCATGCCTTCCAAAAACTCTACAAGTTGATGGATTCACCCGCGACAATAACTTCCTCATTTGGATGACTCTGTGATTCTCATTTTTAATTCTGGAAGTTTTATCTCACATGCACAGCGGATCATTTCTTTTCACTCTTTATATACCACAATGACTTCAATGTATGCCAAGCAACAAAGGAATGGGAGGCTTTAAGCCTCAGCGCTAGAGTGATGGAGGATACATGTGGCCTTCTCGGCTTGGCGCTTGGTCCTATGGTGAGCCCTCGGTGTTGGGCGTTTAATATTCTTTCTTCTCCCTTTTTAATTAGATCGAAACTTTGGCCATACCCTTTTTAATAAATTTTTAGCCCCCCTTTTTCATAAAATCGATTTTGGGCCAAAAATTTAAAAACTAAAACCTTCGTAAAGTTTTAAAACTTTGGCTTTTTTTTTTTGTAGAAAAATTAAAAACTTGTACTTTCCTCATAAAGATTCTAGTCCACAAACCTCAGAGAGCTGATCATAGGTCTATAAAGACCCCTTTTTCTTTGCAACCGTTGGCGTCTACATTCGAGGAGAAAATGTTTCTTTTCGACCAATTTTGAAACCTCCATCATGGAAATCTTTTCTAGTTTGCATCGTCAACGCTACCAAAGAAATTTAAGCACAAAATTTTATGGAGTGCTAACAACTGGCTCCTACTGGGGATGTTGTCCTCCCAGCGAGGCAGCAAAGAACAACGTAGACCCTATGCCTAACATTGGGCAGCTCCCAACGTTGAAAACTGTGAAAATAGCAACCTGCAACTGATCCTTACATATGAAAACTGAATCTGAAAACCACTTAACTGTCGAAAACTGAAAAATTCACATGCTTAAAATGGACTGAAAACAACACTGTACATACTGAAAAAATGGAGCAAACTTATTTCTCCTACCTACTCTATAATGTCAAATACTTTTTTCCCAATCAAGTAATTCGGAAGCACCAATAAAGCCAATCCATTAGATGTTCAAAGAATTTGACTCTTTCACTGTTGAAATAAGTCACTAACAGAAAATATGATAGCACCGACAACCAATTATATTCTTTATTCTCATAGTAAAAGTTTTGCTGCAAATTTAAAATAAGAAATTTCTCCATAAACTCGGCTATAGGATCATAGAAGATAGATTTTATTTGAAGTTCCTTTGGATTTTCTGCAATTTGACGGGAAAACTGAAATGTTCTTTCTTCCTTAACATTCTTTTCCAGAAATGAATGATTAACCTCATAATCTAATGCATCCTCAAATAGCAAACACTCTGCGAGATCATTAAACATGACAGCTCTATCTTCTTAATGAAAGAACAGGGTGTCTAATAGCTGATTACCTTGCAGAGGATTGTCATCATTAATGGATTCCTTCAAAAGATCCTCATGACTGTCACCATTTAATTTCATATTTACATGCCCAAAAATGGAAGAAGTTTCACTTACATATCCCGGACTGTGTAGACTCTATAGACTTGTTTCAACTTTCTTGTTCAATAAAAAATCAGTAGCATCATCTGAGACATGATCTACTTCTTGATAAAACTGAGAACACTTCTCGTCCATCTCGGGAGGAGAGATATAAAGCTCATCAACAAGGTTACTGATTTCTTTACTTTCAACTGAGAGTGCAACTATGTTTTGATGGTTTTCTTGAATATCACGATGCTGGATGTATTCTTCAGTTGTAGAAAAAGGAGTAGATGAATCATCATTTGTTTCCGAATAGAGCTCATGGGAATCTACTATCATTTCTTCATTGATTTTATCTACAGCTAGCTTCTCTTGATCATCATGGCCATGGACTTGTGAAGAAAAATGATAAAATATTTCAGACATGTCTTCATCATTCATACCTTCCAGATCTTCATAAATACTTTCTAGGTACTGTATGAAACCCTCAAACTGATCACAACAATCTTCCATTAAATACAAAGATGGGACATACACTTTGTAATGTTCATAAAATGTTATGTGAAAATCCTTTAAAGAAAACAAGCTGTCAGGTTTCAAACCTTCATACCATTCCCTCGCTTTGCCCTCTAAAGAAGCCATGAACATTTTCATAAGGAAATCCTCATGAAACCTAATCTTCAGCTTGTGCACATGTATGTGAAATCTCATTAAATGTAAAGTAGCATTATCATTGTTTTCATCTTTGAATTTAGGCAAATAAGACTGCCAATCTATTTTAGGAATTTGATTCGAAAAACCGGGAACATGAGACCTGCTCATAGGAGCATACCTTCTTAATAACAAGGCTATCTCGAAATACTGGAGCTGTAGATTCTGATTTGAAAACAGAGGAGACTAGCCTGTGAACCAATGCAAAACTGGATTTCTTTAATGTGGAATCGCCATGAAATTTCTGAAAATTGGATTCTTTCATGATGGAGTCGCCAGGTGAAAGATGCACAGCCTACTTGATATCTGACCGTTGTTCACCATCAACAATCAAATCTGCAACTTTGTCATTCATACCTAGGGAAAATGAAACCTTCGATCCCCGACAACGGCGCCAAAATGTTAGCACTCGAATTTTCCTTGGGCTGTATCAAGGAAACCCCAAGGTAACCTCAAACCAATCTTTAGACTGAAAGTTGGCCTCCTTCAGCCAGAGAGGGCTCTCTCAGCAAATCTGCTATCCAATGTCACCACGACAGCAGCTTGACAATAAATTCAATGGCCAAATTTGTAAAATCACAGTAAAAACTTTACAGGATTTAAAGGATGTGGCTAGATAAACAAAAGAAGGATATCATTAGGCAATGGAGTCAAGATCATGAAATACAAAAGATGTGTAGAGTTTTCAGCAAAATAGTTTTCAATTAGAGGCGGGATAGCTTTGTTTTTTACCGTCAAGTTTCGTGATTTCTGGTGGTAATGGAAGGAAAAATGAATAGTCCATTAAATACGGGCATCAAACTAGGATGAATCCATATTAACTTTAGAGGAATATTTGAGTGGATACTTGAATAGGATGAACCAGAGCATATAGATATGAATTCCAGTTTCACTATAACCTTTATTCAAATATGACAGGAGAAACATAATGGAAAGGGATTAACAAAGAAAATAAGCATTGCACATATGAGAAGGGAAAAGGACAGACTATAAAAAAAACACAACATGAGAATCTCCAATTTTGTTAAAAAATGCTTACTTGACTTTGCAATATTTATTTAAATATGAAGATGAAACAGAACCTTCCTGTAGGCCATCTTACTGAAAATCGAACCCCTTTTACATTGTAAAATGCTTTATTTATACAAAACGTTCTTCCTAGTAAACCCTAACCACTTGAAATTTCTAGACTTTGTCTATAATAATTAGTTACAAGAACGTAATAACAACTGTAAAGTAAATGCTAACTTCTAGGAACAAGACTTTAACAAAAAAAAACAATGGTAACCAAATCTGGAAGTTTAGATGCTTCGAATTTTGAAGGGTTGCTGGAGTTCATTTCTTTCGAAATATGTAACTGTCTGCTTCAATATATTTCTAAGGTTAAAGTATGCTGCCAGTTGTTCTACTTGATCTTGAAATTGTTGATTGCCTCCTTAAAATCTGGATGCACTTTAGTTATTAACTTATCTTTGCACCACCATTAATTATTTGCAATTGGAAAATATCTTGCAAATACCCTAGACAACGCATCATGAGCAGCACAAAGAGGATCTTTCCATCCGATTTAGGACTTTCTTGACCTCGTAGAACTTGATGTAGAAGCGGGACATGGGTACAATTACCTATTCCAGTGCGGTGGTAATGGCCGTGCTGATCTCTTTATTGATATCGGACCCCAACTTTTAAATAGGCGCTTGTTTCCCATGCGCTACCGATTTCTCCAAGTATCTCTTTCAACGTATTTTCCAAAAAAATTGGGTGTATACAAAATAGAATGATAAGTCTCATTAATAAATAGAAAATGCTTTTTGGGTTGCCACGTAAGGCAGTTCTGCATTTCCCTTTGAGCTGTTTGCAATACCATTCTTTCACATGCAGATGCATCAAAGAATGACGCGTGTGATGGCAGTTTGTATTCCGTGACCACTAACCGCCTCTATCGTATATGCATGTAGATGATGAGAGATGACTTGAGAACCATCGATTTCTCCTTTATTGTTTCACTTACACTTTATGTTACACTTTTAATGACTCAATTGCCTCTAGAAATTGCGCATTTACCACCTTGAATGCTGCGTTGTATTGGTTATGGCGGATCATAGCCCTGTCTTCATATTCGTCATAACTTCACGTTCTGTAGAATGTCATTGACTCAAAACATTATCAATTTCATCGATAAGTTATGGCTGGATGAAACTTATGTGTCGAATACGAGGATAGGATAATCGTGTAGTTTAACGTGCAAATGAATTTTGAGTGCCGAATGAGACTTGTGTTGTTTGAAGAACGAGATCGAAACTTTTCAACATCTGCTATATTCTTTGAAAATCTCCATCTTCTGCAAATTTTGTTGAAAACATGCTACGACTTTCCACATCACGATTTTCATTCAAAAAAACCTCTGAATATGTAGAATATGTCATCTTGGTGTAAAGAAAAGCCGGCTCGACTGTGTGAAGGTTTATGGCGTCGACATCAAATTTCAAATATATTCTCAAACACAGCAGAATCAATTGGATTGAACATTTGTTCTTCTTTCCATTTAGAGCTATTCCAAACTATCACTGTCTATTACAAGTATCTCAGGCATTTCCTGACCGATATATATTCCAGGCATCAAGTCTTCAGGTCGTCTAATACCAAAACTGTTTCCATGATCCATACTCAACATTAGTCATGATCATGTGAACTTGTCTACCATAAAATATTGCTAACTGATGATTTTGTAGAAACGACAACCTGATGGCCTTTTGGCATTGTTCTTGTTAAATTGTCGGCATCAATACTCTCTTTTCCTTGAAATTGCATTGTCGAGCTTTCTTTTAATGTTATATACAGAACGTATATTTTTAGCATTTCCAGGTGTTTTTTTTTTTTTAAATCCCATGCAGAAACAAAAAATAATATCATGATCAGCCCTTTGCAATTAAAGCATTCCAACTAAAATTCTTCAATTGCATATCCCGTGCAGGAAACTTGGAATTTATCTTCAACGTCTAGCAATAGGTAATTTCTCCTCTATCACTTGGGCAATCGAGCATTTGTGAAAGCGATATTTCGACAAACTTTCATCTTATTTGATTTCAACCTGATGTTAACTGTCGACAAGTATTTGAAATTAAATTCTTAATACTTTTCACCATATATTTCGACAAGTCAAAGGGCATCCCATTGAGACTGACATCCGAACGTTGATCTATTGTACTCTGGTATGCTCAGAGGTTGTTGATGCAATATTCATCAAAACCCGAGCTGCTTCAAATAGAAACAGAAAGAAATCATGCCTTCCAAAAACTCTACAAGTTGATGGATTCACCCGCGACAATAACTTCCTCATTTGGAAGACTCTGCGATTCTCATTTTTAATTTTGGAAGTTTTGGAAGTTTTATATACCCCAATGCCTTCAATTTATGCCAAGAAACAAAGGAAAGGGAGGCTTTAAGCCTCAGCGCTAGAGTGATGGATGATACATGTGGCCTTCTCGGCTTGGCGCTTGGTCCTATGGTGAGCCCTCGGTGTTGGGCGTTTAATATTATTTTTTCTCCCTTTTTAATTAGATCGAAACTTTGGCCATACCCTTTTTAATAAATTTTTAGCCTCCCTTTTTCATAAAATCGATTTTGGGCCAAAAATTTAAAAACTGAAACCTTCATAAAGTTTTAAAACTTTGGCTTTTTTTTTGTAGAAAAATTTAAAACTTGTACTTTCCTCATAAAGATTCTAGTCCACAAACCTCAGAGAGCTGATCATAGGTCTATAAAGACCCCTTTTTCTTTGCAACCGTTGGCGTCTACATTCGAGGAGAAAATGTTTCTTTTTGACCAATTTTGAAACCTCCATCATGGAAATCTTTTCTAGTTTGCATCGTCAACGCTACCAGAAGAAATTTAAGCACAAACTTTGATGGAGTGCTAACAGCTCTATCTTGGCTATTCAACCGTGTGTGAATGGTGGGGACAAACAGCTCCAATGCTTTGTCATTCAAATTCCTATAGAAAACATTGTTTCCTGCAGAAATGTGTAATCCATTAATTTATAATAATTTCAATGTATGTCCATTTCAATTTCATGATTAAAATGAATAAATTAATTAATAAATACCTCAAATATTTTGAATCTTGATCGGAACATAAGTGTCATCCACTAGAAAGGTGAGATTTACTGATCCGGTTCTTTTAACTCATGTTGCTCCAGGAAACGTTTCCTGGTCATCTACAGTACGTTCATCTCTGGAGTCATGTGGAGTCCTAGGATCCATCTCATCATGCTCCGGCATGTCATGCTGATCAAAATTAGTTCCCTCATCAATGGATTCGAGGCCAACCATGGTAGTGTCAAAAATACTCACTGGTACATTGCTTTGTCGACATTGTTGCTGCATTGGAGCATCACTGCTACCTATACCTGTCCCGACAGTTTCTCTAGTCACGGGTTGTAAAAACCCCTACAAACAAAAAACTTTACTTTATCAGATCACTTGGAAAAATAGAAAACATAATATCAGATATGAAATCATGTCATATCTTAAAAAAAATGTGAAGATGCCACTTACCCCATAAGATTTTATTTGTTCTTTCATCTCTTCAATCCTTTCCATGATCTTCCATGTCATGGGCCTTATTATGCGAGCCAAGGAAAGCATTTCTATGTTTGCCTTTTTCAGGGCCTTATTTATAGTTTCCATTGGGTATATGGAATAGTAAATTTCATCCTCAAGCTCCTCATCACCCAGATCATGTGCACTGGACTAAATTCATCAAACAATAAAATTAAGCAAAATAATTTTAACATCATTCAAACATTGTTATTGTAATGAATTTAGTTACTATTAAGAACTAACACTTACCTGATGCGGTGTTGTGGTCAGTGACTTCCCACAATCACCCCGTACTGATTTACTTCTAGTGGGTGACTATCCACGGTCACCCTGGACCATGGAAGCAGCAAGTTCCTTTCCATGGTCCTCATGCTGACATGATAAATCAATCAATAATTCATCATAAACATAGAAAAATGTGAATGTAAATAGTGTAAATTGAAAGTTAAGAGAAAAATTTGAAACATTTAGTTATTATATTTAACACTTACCTGACCAGGCATAGAGTGTGACCTTCCACAGTCACCCTGGACCATGGAAGCAGTAGGTTCCTTTCCACTGGCGCCACCATCACACAATAAATCAATAAATAAATGTTATGAAAATAATTGTAACATAATAAAAAATGAGATATTGCAATAATATTTATTTTTACCTCAGAAGTAGAGGACACGCGTTATGTTCCATGACAAACATGGGAAGACCCCTGCCACAGTGTAATAAGCATGTTGTCACATGGAAATCTTCTGGGGTTGGAGTTTCTAGTTATTGTAGTCATATTTAGTTACTATATTTAGTTGATTCAATAATTGTAACATAAACAAAAATGAGATATTGCAATAATATTTACTTTTACCTCTGAAGGAGAAGATACATGTTCTGCTCCATGGCGATGAGAAGACCCCTACCACAGTGTAATAAGCATGTTATCATATGGAAATATTCACAATAAGCATGAAAAAAGTGAATTGTAACAGTGAAAATCAAATGTTAACAGAAAAAATCGAAATATTTAGTTATTGTAGTCATATTTATTTACTATATTTAACATTTTCCTGACGAGGCATAGCTTGTGAACTTCCACAGTCACCCTGGACCATGGAAGCAGCATGTGGATTTCCACTACTGCCACCCTGACAAAATAAATCAATCAATAAAAGTTGAGTCAATTATTGTAACATAAACAAAAATTAGATAAGCATAACAGTGTAATAAGCATGTTATCACATGGAAATATTCATAATAAGCACGAAAAAAGCAAATGTCAATGGTGGAAATCGAATGTTAACAGAAAAAATCGAAACATTTAGTTATTATATTTAACACTTACCTGATAGGGCACAGAGTGTGACCTTCCACGGTCACCCTGGGCCATGGAAGCAGGAAGTGCCTTTCCACTGGTGCCACCCTGGCATAATAAATCTATAAATAAATGTTATGAAAATAATTGTAACATAATAAAAAAAAGATATTGCAATAATATTTATTTTTACCTCAGAAGTAGAGGAAACGCGTTCTGTTCCATGATGATCATGGGTAGACCCCTGCCATAGTGTAATAAGCATGTTGTCAGATGGAAATCTTCTGGGGTTGGAGTTTCTAGTTATTGTAGTCATATTTAGTTACTATATTTAGTTGAGTCAATAATTGTAACATAAACAAAAATGAGATATTGCAATAATATCTACTTTTACCTCCGAAGGAGAAGATACATGTTCTGCTCCATGGCAATGAGCAGATGCCTACTATAGTGTAATCAGCACAAAAATAACAAAAGGGATAACCACAAGTCAACACACGAACATCTAACCACAAGAGGGATAGCCACAAGTCAACAAACATAACCGAACAAGTGGGATAACCACAAACATAACAGAACAAGTGCGATAACAACAAAGTCAACATAAGATAACAAATGGGGTAACCATAAAAATAACATAACAAGTGGGCTACCTACAAATTCAACATAACATAGCAAGTGGGATAACCACAAATTCAACATAACATAACAAGACTCTCTCTCAAATATATGTGGTCCACATATGTGCCATGCAACAACTGAAAGTTTATCATCACTGTATAGGAAGGGTTCAACTTGGAAGATGTGATCCTCTCATACTCATTTAGGTTATGCTAAAATCTGACTTTCAAAATATCCAACCAAGGGGAAACCAAACATGGAAGCACACTTGCACCAACAAAATTAGTGAACCAAGATAGCACAGTTGTAACATTAAAACATAATTTTCATCTCTTTCAACTAATCCATTAAAACATAATGTTCATCTCTTTCAACTACTCCATTAAAACATAATGTTCATCTCTTTCAACCTTAGTACTCCCAAGGCCCAAGAGGTCCTTGTGTTAAATTTGAAAGAGATGAAAATTATTTGTTGAAATGGAGAACCCATGAATGAAGTGTTGTACATTGATGAAGAGTGTGGGAACCTTAGTGTTTATATATACATTTTCCTTAGCACCTGAAAAATTAGAAACCAATAACAAGGAATCATACTACCACCTATCAAGACATACCATGCTGCAAGACTACCATTAAATATTGTATGTGCCATTAAACAACAAACAACGCGGACAAATCGTAGAACAAACATGTCAAAATCATATTTGATGACTTACCTGATGGGAAGAACCTTCCTTGTACTCAGATTTTAACTTAAAGATCAAATCTTTTCTCTCCGAGGCAAGTCAATAACTAGAAAAAATTGGCCCTTAGTAAAGGGAATAAACATAGCTGAGAGAGAGACCATAAATGTTGATAAGAAGAACATACAAGTACAACAGAAGAACTAGCCACTCAAAGAGGTATGGCACAGTAAAGATCAACCCCAAAAAATCAACCAGCACACCAAGTATCCCTAAAAATAGACAAAGACCGTCAACGCAGTAAAAAACACAGCCATAGAAAGCAGCAGTATGGACTCGCACGCATGAATGAGGGAGAACCAAAATTGATGTAGAAACTCTCATAAAGGACAGTGCTAAGCAGGGTAATTTTTAGGGGTGAAATTTCGCCCATTGGCTATTTTTGGGGTTTTTTTTCAAAACATAAATTCATTATTTGGTCATTTTTACTCTCTTATCTCACCTATATTTACATGAAATATGTTTTTTAATTGTAATATTTGCCAAAATTTAGAATTTTCAGTAGAAACCTATATGTTTCATATTAATTTTCGCCTACCTATCTATATATATGATTTTTTCAATCTAAAATAATAACCTAGAATACTATACTTAGGTATTATATTAGAATCCTTAAAAAATACCCTGGTGCTAAGTAAGGATAGGTTCGGTGTTGCAAGAAGACCCAAGCTCAAGCAGAGACAACCTTCAAACCTTGACGTCATAAACAAGTGTTCCTGAAAACTCTATATTAGCCATGCCAAAACAGAGCTCAAAGTGCCATAAAGCACGAAAAAAGCGATTGGTAACAGTGAAAATCGAATGTTAACTGAAAAAACCGAAACATTTTGTTATTGTAGTCATATTTATTTACTATATTTAACATTTACCACATGAGGCATAGATTGTGAACTTCCACGGTCACCATGGACCATGGAAGCAGGACGTGGCTTTCCACTGCTTCCATCCTGGCAAAATAAATCAATCAATAAAAGTTGAGTCAATAATTGTAACATAAAAAAAATGAGATAAGCATAACAGTGTAATTGTAATGTCCCCAGTTTGACCCCATGGCATCAAAATCGTAAATGATGTAATATTGTTATAAAATTGTGGTGAGGAGCTCAAGGCCAAGGCCATTCCATCGATTTATTGATGCATATGGTTTACGTGCTAGCCAAACACATTGGAATTGTAAATATGCATTTTAATAAAATACCCACAACTAGCTATGTAATGCAACAAGAGACAGGGCATGATTTTACAAGGAATTGGGAGGGAAAACATTCAAACCCTTGAGCCAATCAAGTCAAGCCAAGGGTCAATGAGATGACCCATCAAACCTCAACTACCCATTTTGACTTTTGTACCCAATCATTCATTTCTCCCAATAGTTGGTTGAGGTAGTTAATGCCTCGGGAATGAAGAGGTATGGCTGTCCAAATTCGAGTATGGGAAAGCTACCCTTCATGGAAAAACATGTTTTGCTTCATGGGCAAGAAAACAACCATGAATTGCTCTCCAAGGCATTACCCATCAAGCAGCTTTGCTCTCCCATAAGTTTGGAGCTACCTGGGCCTTTTTCTCCATGGTTTTCCTATGTTTTCCTTCATCTGTCAAGCCGGGAAGGGCGTTTTTGTTTTGGTTACCAATGGGGAAGAGAACAGATCGATTTGGGGTTTCAATGAGGCCATTTTTTCCATTTGAAAATCTCATAGCACGTGGGAGAAATCGGGTTGCTTCCCGGGGATGAATTTTCGTTCCCACAGTCCGTTTTGGTGAGCCACGACTTGGGGAAAAACCCATGGAGCCTGTTTTGTAAAATACCCTTGCTGGAAATGTGTATCCATGCCCAGTTTATGAGTTTGTTGTTTGTAAGAGTATGTTGGGGTATGGGTTATGGGTATCTATTGCTTTGGCTATGCATGAGCTTGAATGTCCCCTTTTCCTTGTAAGAATCATGCCCAGCTCAGGGGTGGCAGTTGTGTTGAGAGATTGATGAACACAACTGGCCTATGGTTGGGTGGAACGTTGCAGCAACATAGCTAGTTGTTTGGGACAATTGCACAATGAAGATAAGTGTTTTTTTGTCTATGCATTTACTTCTGCAATGTTTAATCTAATGACTATTTTCGATAGGTTGTATGCATACGATATGTGTGTATGGATGAATTTTAATTCCGCTATGCATATTTACTTAATTTGCATCTGCACACTTTTGAGTTTATGCGTATGAATCTAATGAATGGGCTGAGTTTTATGAAAATCCCCAGAGATCAGTATCATGTTCCCTTCCTTGAATTGGGTGTGCTGGAGGGGACCTTACATTTTGGTATCAGAGCTGCTAGTTGTAGCATTGGGCCTTCATGGGCTACCTATCACAATTGCAGAGGTAAGTATGCTTCCTGCTCAGCACTTGATCATTAAGAAAAATTTCAATTTTCAAAATTTTTCTAAGTGTTTTATGAGTTTCTGCCAAAAGACTCTATCGGCGAAAGATAAGCTAGAAAACGCCGAAACAGGTGGCGATTTTAAGGTTAAATGCTGCGACGCGGGTGGCAATTTTAAGCTTAAATGTTGTGACATGGGTGGCGATTTTTAGGCTTAAAAGCTGCGACACGGGCGGCGTTTTTAAGCTTAAATGTTGCGACGCGAGTGGCGATTTTAGGCTTAAAAGCTGCGACACGGTCGACGATCTTAGGCTTAAAATCAGCGACGCGGTCGGTGATTTTAGGCTTAAAATCTGCGACGATCAACATAAATTAAGTCAAAAATTTGCTACTCGATTGCAGTGATGGAAGCTTGCGGGCGGCGAAGATAAGGCCAGGACCGCCGCAACGGTCGCAGAAGTTAAGGTTAAAACCAGCGACGGTCGGCGGTGACACTAGCGAAACAGTCGCAAAAGTTATGGTTAAAACCAGCGATGCGACGACAGTTTTAGGTTTAAATCCAGTGACAAAGGTCGACGGAGCTAAGGTTAAGACCAGCGACGATCGTAGAGATTGAGTCGCGACCAACGATCGGAGGAGCAAAAAAAAAAAAGTATAGAGCCCAAAACTTGATTTTTGGATAGAAGGAGCAGTCGGGCTCAGAATGGGATGATTCCTATGAGGCTCGGAGGCCATTAATGAAGGCCATGAAAGAACCAGAGAGGGTCCCCAACTCATTATGCTTCGATTTGACAGAAAATGGAGAATAGTGACTTTTGTAAGATGGTGTCCTGAGGCTTGACGGAAGGTCGGATTGAGCTGAAATCGATATGGCGCGACCATGGAGTAGGCACAGTGTTAAGTTTGGAATCTTGGAGCTGAACTCCAAAGAGTGTGGAGTCAAGGTGAGCAAGATGGCCAAAAAGCACTATTCCAGGCCATTTTTTCAGAATTTTGAAAAGCTTGTGGACAGTAAAAGTGACCCTCGATGTTGGAATCAAAATTTTTACTGAACTCGAAATTTCATCTTCTCATTAAGACAGACAGTTTCCGTTAGACGAATATTTTCCAGAAATGCATAGATTGGGAGATAGCCATTTTTGGCCAAATTTTGAGATTTTTGGGGAAAAGTGAAAAGTTAAAAGTATCCAAACCCCGAATTTTATAGAAGTTGACTGGTGCATCGGAATGGGGATGTGAAGGTTGCTGATTGATTCTTGTTATATGGACTACCTTCTCCTGGTAGATAAGTTTTCATGATTCTTCTTAAATTTGCTTCTACAAGCAGCTCAAGTTGGCCTTTCAGAATAAATTGCAGCTGTGTAAAAATGCAGTAATTTGGGCAAAATCTGCATTTTTGGAAGAATGTAAATTCCATATCCTAGATCAGAATGGAGCACGGGGATAGGAATTGGAAATATTATCCAGAGGAGAACAGGGATGCATTACCATAATTTGAATGAGGTCCACATATATCATAGATATTTGGTGCAGAAGAGTGCCAATGGTTGTTTTGACAAAAAAATGTTGTCAATATGGGCAATTTCTAGAATTGCATGACTGGAAGGAAATAAGACCAACTATGATATGGAAGAGGGATTCCATGCTACAATGAGGGATTGGAAAGGGAGAATTTCTTAACCCTTGTTTTGCTATCTTATTTATAATTATGAAATTGTCATGCATATAAACTATGACATAAGAATGTTGAAAATGCAAGAAATTACATAGATGAAATGAATGTGCACCAGATAGCATATTAATAAACATTGCACAGTGCATGTGAAAATGTTTGTGCATGAATAGGATATTGCACATTGGTAAAATAGTGAGGTTTTACATATGCAATGAACCACTTGAAATAATTATGGTGGTTGCTAATAATTAGTTGTGTCCGCATTGGTTGTAGGACCAAATACAATCAAAACATGGCTAAAGAAGTTGATGACATTGTTGCACGTGACCAATGACCTTATGAAGAGAGGATAGTGCAACAAATATGTGATCATGAGGTTGGAAAAAGGACTGTGTAGCCTTGGTAAGAGGCCAACCGATCAAGTAACATCAAGTGATGTTAATGACAACCATGTAGGTAATGGTTAATTGTGCTTAATTGCATAAATGTTGAAAGAGGATTTGGTGAGATCCCTTCAACTATGTTGATTTGGTTTGTATGTGGTATTGAGTGCCTGAATGTGAATATAATCCTACCAAGTATGGTGAGATGTGGGTAAGTGAAGGAAATGAGCCTTACACCCTATAATTGCTTATAAATTTCAATGCATTCATATGAAATTATATCATGCCATTTGTGTACGTTGGTTGTGAGTTTAAAAACCAAATCAAATGATGACTTACGGTCCTCTTGTAATGTATGCCATATGAGATAGGCATGGTTAGGCCATAATATGTTGGAATGCAAAGTATTCATAGATTAATGCAAGGTTGTATTGACGGGTTATGCTTTGAGTGAATGCACATTAAAATATTATGTAAATGTTGTGAATGTGCATTCATATGTGCGGGTACACATGTTGAGATGCATTGTGTGAATGCATGGTTGTGATATATATGTTTCAATGCAATTAGATAATAGATGAAATGGTGGACTACTGTTAATCTTGAGACCATTTCATGAGCTGCTATGAACGCAAGAGAATGATTGCATGGAGAAGGTAGACATGTGATGGGAAACCAGAGCACTCTGTTGGAAGGACAGAGTTTCATGGAATGTGAAGTAATGAATATTTACACTTTATTTAAATTGCATGGATAGCGTGACTGTGTCTTGCAATTTTATTGTGATAATGATGGATATATAGAGATACATATTTCATTGCATTTCAAATATTAACAGCTAAAAGTGTTTGAATTATTGAGTGTTATGATTCTGAGATCACTTCAGTGACTGTTGTAGCAATGAAAGGATTATATGCATAGATACTCACAACGTGTTTTGCTGATTGAAGTTCAGATTTCAGGTAGGAAAGTCTTGTGTATGGCAATGAGGATAAGTCCATAGTAAAGACCAGGATCTACCATGTGTAGAAGCCAAAGGTTATGAGAGGGTTCTCATGGATGTAACTTATGCATGAAACAAATCTGAAAATTGTCTGATTTAATTTTATGAGAATAATCTCATGGTTGCAAATCTAACTTCTGTAGGAAACAGATTTGTAACTTTTAGATTTGAAATTTTGCTAATAATTTCCAATGACTGTTTGGCTTATATAAAATTGTGTCAGGAGGACATGTTGTAGGTGGATGTTCATGTATGGTAGCAAGGGTGAAACCATAATGGACAGAGTGATACCACTTAGGAGAGCCAAACAATACGAGGATAGCCTCATTGCTAAGCAAATCAATTTCTGTAGGAGACAGAGTTGTAAATTCATGTTTGAATTTAATTATTAATGACATTGATTGGTTATGGAACAATCAGATTTGAAGTTTGTTGTTAAATTTTTCTTACTGTTTGGCTATTTGATAAGTGTGCCAAGATGACACATTGCAGGAAGACCATGTGTGATGGCCTGCAGAAGCCAAACTAAATGGGGAGGATCCCATGCTTTGGAAATGGGTTTCAAGTGAAACGCCATTGTAAATGTTGATAATGTCTCAGTCGAGCTGCATGTTGTTGAATCATGTGGGTGAGACAGTAAAATTATGCCAAGAAGGCATGTGTGGGTTATGGAACGTGAAAATATTGGGGTGGAAAACCGAAGGACCGTTGACTCAGAGAAGGGAGACCCCATTTTTCGGTAATGAAGAAAAGATACATCTATGAAGCGGATGAGTATTCTGTAACCCTAATTGAGGATATACCTATCTAGTTATTAGATTTAATATACAGAGCATGTTTTATTATTTCATTATTATTCCAGACTGCTTGAGTGTGACTAAGGCCTACATGGCTCACATCGGAAAGGGATGCATACCTTTCGGGTGATGGGTTATGTTAGGGTTGTCAATGTTGACTACACCCTAAGGGAATGGACACATTCCTGGTGTTTCAATACTTGATAGTGAATGTTATGAAATATGATTACAATTTTAGAGCAATAATACTGCTGAGCTTGCTTATCCTTCTTGTGCTGTCAGCTTACACAGATGCAATCAGGTGTTTCACGTAAGACGCAAAGTTAAGAAAGGGTGCTCGAGAGGACTGTATGGGCAGTGGTAACCTTTCTACGCTCACACTAAATGACACTAGAAGAGATAGATAGTCCCGAGGAGCTATGTAACAGAAAAGGGGCATCATCCTTGTGTAGTGTTAGTGGGTATTGTGGGGCCATGCTAGCCTACAGTCAAATGAGTCACCTATGGAGTTCCTAGAGGGAACCACTGGTTTGCATAGGAGAAGAAGCCACGTAATCATATTATGTTGTTTTTATTGCCTAATAAACCAAGTTGGTGTACTGGCTTGGCAATGGTTGTTGTATGCCTGATCAACCCAGTCGGTGTATTGGCTTGGCATTGGTTATTTGGATTTTGTGGTGAATGGTGTTGGATGCCTGACAAACCTAGTCAGGGTACTAGCTTGACATTGGTTGTTTGCATGTTTTGGAGGTATTGGTGAAGGGTGTTATTTCCTAACAAACCCAGTCAGAAAATTGGCTTGGAAATGGTCGTTGTATGCTTGATAAACCCAGCTAGTGTACTAGTTTAGCATACTGATTTTTGAAATACTTGATAAACCCAGTCGGCGTACTGGCTTAGCATACTGATTTTAGGGGTGCCTAATAAACCCAGTCGACATATTGGCTTAGCATTGCCTATTCAGATGATGTTGTGGAGCAACATGTGTGCTTGCCAAGCATCCACCCCACAGGTGATCCAAGGCTTGTAAAGCAGAGAAGGAAACCTGTGGAGTAGCGAGGAAATGCACAATACAAATAAGTATTCATTTTCATTTATTTCTTGCTTGGAATAATGACGATCTCAGGTATAAGTTTTCTAACAGCTAAGCTGATACACTGATGTTTCTTTGTTGCAAACCTTGGTCATTGTGGGAAGCAAGGACCTTGAAAGAACTATAAATTCTTGGTAAAACCAGAGAGTAACTGGTTGGAGCTATAAATTTTTGGTAAGTCTAGAGAGTAACTAGTTGGAGCTACAAATGCGTGGTAAATGGAAAGAGTAACTGGTTGGGCGCTATAAAATTTTTGGTAAAGCCATAGAGTAACTGGTTGGGCGCTATAAAATTTTTGGTAAAGCCATAGAGTAACTGGTTGGGCGCTATAAAATTTTTGGTAAAGCCATAGAGTAACTAGTTGGGCATTAACTACGTAATGTAGTGGAGTAGCTTGTGTGTTGGCCCAACATTCATTATTGTATCCACGAGCAATCCAAGGCTTATAAAGCGAAGAAGGAGCCTGTGAAATAAAGTGAAGACATCCAATGCAGACAAGTATTTGGTTACCTTGCAACTTCTTTCTTATGAATATACGTGTGTATATGATGTGGTTATGATTTTATCAAACTCTTTTTTAGAGATAAACCCTATGAAAACAAACTAAACATGTGAATTGATTCAATGTTTGAGTATAGGTATTGCTGGAAGCAAGGACTATGAAGGCATCATAGGGATGCATGTGGACATGTGATCGTCCTAAGGAGATCAGTATCAGCAGTAATGAAATATGGTGCTAGTGGACATGTGTGGGTCCTAGCAGCCAAAGGTTCTGTAGGCAACAATGGGGAAGGGTTCCCTAGTTGAAAATCCTTAGGTAGACCTTAGACACTAAGTGTCTTATCCAAGAAAGGGAAATACAAGCATTCTCATTGAAGTGAACAAGGCTAAGGAGCACAGAACCACAAGTGATGGTGTGGCTCCGGATTGGAACAATACTAAGAGGGGGAAACTGTTACTCTTCTCCTTCCTTTTGGCTGATGCATCTTAGAAACAAAAGATTGTTGAGTGCATGTCATAGATGAAAATAGATTGTGTTTAATTGCTTGAGATGAATTGTGAATGCTGAAATAATGATTTCCCTGTGAAAGAATGAACATGAATGAGTTCACGTGTATGTTGGGAAAACATGAAAAATGTGGAAGTCTCATGAGTGAAAAATGGACTCTCCATGTCAATTGGGAAAATAATTGACTAATTTTAATATTGTGTTATGCTTGTCCTAACAAGAATTGCCATGATGAATATCACAGGTGAGAAATTGAAAGCCATTGATTGCAGCTGTTACTAGCCAAGTGTTGCTAGTGAGCAAAGTGTGGGCCAACTGTGCACATTGATCATGGCAGCAGACCAAAAGATAATTGCTTTGGTTGAAAATATTCCTCAAATAGTTGTCAGGACAACAAGAAAGACGGTAGCTATGAAGTTCTAGATTTATAGATTAGCTGGAAGGGTAATAAAGGGAAGGGATTGCTCTGGAGCAATGCCCACTTGTAGAACTGGAAGATCAAAGCCAGCAAGAGCAGCTTGAGGAAGCCAAAGGACTTGATCCTAAAAGTTCAAATTCAAAGAGATGAAACACAGGACAGACCTGCCACCAGTTGTGAATTTTGAGGCATGTGTAAAGAGGGTATTTATTCCTAAGTATTAGAACACCGAGGACGGTGGTAATCCAAGGGGTGGGAAATGTAATGTCCCCAGTTTGACCCTATGGCATCAAAATCGTAAATGATGTAATATTGTTATAAAATTGTGGTGAGGAGCTAAAGGCCAAGGCCCTGCCATCGATTTATTGATGCATATGGTTTACGTGCTAGCCAGGCACATTGGAATTGTAAATATGCATTTTAATAAAATACCCACAACTAGCTATGCAATGCAACAAGAGACGGGGCATGATTTTACAAGGAATTGGGAGCGAAAACATTCAAACCCTTGAGCCAATCAAATCAATCCAAGTGTCAATGAGATAACCCATCAAACCTCAACTACCCATTTTGACTTTTGTACCCAATCATTCATTTCTCCCAAGAGTTGGTTGAGGTAGTTAATGCCTTGGGAATGGAGAGGTATGGTTGTCCAAATTCAAGTATAGGCAAGCCACCCTTCATGGACAAATGTGTTTTGCTTCATGGGAAAGAAAAAAGCCATGAATTTCTCCCCAAGCCATTACCCATCAAGCAACTTTTCTCTCCCACGCGTTTGGAGCTATTTGGGCATTTTTCTCCATGGATTTCCTGTGTTTTCCTTCATCTGTCAAGCCAGGAAGGGCGGTTTTTTTTTTGTTTTCAATGACGCCGTTTTGGCCATTTGAAATGCTCATAGCAAGTGTGAGAAATCAGGTTGCTACCTGGGGACGAATTTCCCTTCCCATAGTACATTTTGGTGAGCCACGACTTGGGGAAAACCCATGGAGCCTATTTTGTAAAATACCCTTGCTGGAAATGTGTATCCATGACCAGTTTCTGAGTTTGGTGTGTGTAAGAGTATGTTGGGGTATGGATTATGGCTATCTATTGCTTTGGCTGTGCATGAGATTGAATGTCCCCTTTTCCTTGTAAGAATCATGCCCAGCTCAGGGGTGGCAGTTGTGTTGAGAGATTGATAAACACAATTGGCCTATGGTTGGGTGGAACGTTGCAGCAACATAGCTAGTTGTTTGGGACAATTGCACAATGAAGATAAGTGTTTTTCTGTCTACTTCTGCAATGTTTAATCTGATGACTGTTTTTGATAAGCTATATGCATATGATATGTGTGTGTGGATGAGTTTTAATTCCGCTATGCATATTTGCTTAATTTGCATCTGCACACTTTTGAGTTTATGCATATGAATCTAATGAATGGGCTGAGTTTTATGAAGAGCCCCAGAGATCGGTATCATGTTCCCTTCCTTGAATTGGGTGTGCTGGAGGGGACTTTACATTTTGGTATCAGAGCTACTGGTTGCAGCATTGGGCCTTAATGGGCTACATATCACAATTGCAGAGGTAAGTATGCTTCTTGCTCAGCACTTGATCATTAAGAAAAATTTCAATTTTCCAAATTTTTCTAAGGGTTTTATGAGTTTCTGCCAAAAGACTCTATCGGCAAAAGATAAGCCAGAAAACGCCGAAACAGGCGGTGATTTTAAGCTTAAATGCTATGATGCATGCGGCGATTTTAAGCTTAAATGTTGCGACGCGGCCGACAATTTTTAGGCTTAAAAGCTGTGACACGGGTGACGATTTTAAGCTTAAATGTTGGGATGCGGGCGACGATTTTAGGCTTAAAAGCTGCAACGCGGTCGACGATTTTAGGGTTAAAATTTGCGACGCGGTCGAATTTTAGGCTTAAAATCTGCAATGATAGGCGAAAATTAAGTCAAAAATTTGTGACTCGGTTGCAGTGACAGAGGCTTGTAGGCGGCGAAGATAAGACCAGGACCGCCACAATGGTTGCAGAAGTTAGGGTTAAAACCAGCGATGGTCGGCGGTGACACTGACGAAACGGTCGTAGAAGCTATCATTGAAACCAACGATGCGACGATAGTTTTAGGGTTAAATCCAGCGACAAAGGTTAGTGGAGTTAAGGTTAAGACTAGCGACAAAGTTCAGTGGATTTAAGGTTAAGACCAACGACAGTCACAGAGATTAAGCCGCGACCAGCGATCAGAGAAGCAAAAAAAAAAAGTATAGAGCCCAAAACTTGATTTTTGGATAGAAGGAGCAGTCGACCTCATAATGGGATGATTCCTGTGAGGCTCGGAGGCCATTAACGAAGGCCTTGAAAGAACCAAAGAGGGTCCCGAACTAATTATGCTCCAATTTGACAGAAAATGGAGAATAGTAACTTTTGTAAGACATTGTCTCGAAGCTTGACAGAAGGTTGGATTAAGCTGAAATCGATATGGTGCGACCATGGAGCAGGAACAGTGTTAAGTTTGGAATATTGGAGCCGAAATCTAAAGGATGTGGAGTCAAGGTGAGAAAGAAGGACAAAAAGCACTGTTGCGGGCCACTTTTTCTGGATTTTGAAAAGCTTATGGACAGTAAAAGTGACCCTAGATTTTGGAATAAAAATTTTTATTGAACTCGACATTTCATCTTCTCATTAAGACAAATGGTTTACATTACACGAAGATTTTCCAGAAATGCATAGATTGGGAGATAGCTATTTTTGGCCAAATTTTGAAATTTTGGGGGAAAAGTGAAAAGTTAAAAGTAGCCAAACCTTGAATTTTATAGAAGTTGACTGGTGCATCAGAATAGGGATCCGAAGGTTGCTGAATGATTTTTTTTATATGGACTACCTTCTCCCGGTAGATAAGTTTTCATGATTCTTCCTAAATTTGCTTCTACAAGCAGCTGAAGTTGGCCTTTCAGAATAAATTGCAGATATGTAAAAATGCAGTAATTTGGGCAAAATCTGCATTTTTGGAAGAATGTAAATTCCATGTCCTGGATTGGAATGGAGAAAGGGGATAGGGGTTGGAAATCTTATCCAGAGGAGAATAGGGATGCATGACTAGAATTTGAATGAGGTCCACATATATCATAGATATTTGGTGTAGAAGAGTGCCAATGGTTGTTTTGACAAAAACTTCTTGTCAATATGGGCAATTTCTAGAATTGCATGACTGGAAGGAAATCGAACCAACTATGATATGGAAGAGGGATTCCATGCTACGATGAGGGATTGGAAAGGGAGAATTCCTTAACCCTTGTTTTGCTATCATATTTATAATTATGAAATTGTCATGCATATAAACTATGGCATAAGAATGTTAAAAATGCAAGAGATTACATAGATGAAATGAATGTGCACCAGATAGCGTATTAAATAACATTGCACAGTGCATGTGAAATTGTTTTTGCGTGAATAGGATATTTCACATTGGTAAAATAGTGAGGTTTTACATATGCAATGAGCCACTTGAGATAATTATGGTGGTTGCTAATAATTAGTTGTGTCTGCATTGGTTGTAGGACCAAATACAATCAAAACATGGCTAAAGAAGTTGATGATGTTGTTGCACGTGACCAACAATCTTATGAAGAGAGGATAGTGCAACAAATATGTGATCATGAGGTTGTCAAAAGAACTGTGCAGCCTTGGTAAGAGGCCAATCGATCAGGTAACATCAAGTGATGTTAATGACAGCCATGCAGGTAATGGTTAATTGTGCTTAATTGCATGAATGTTGAAAGAGGATTTGGTGAGATCCCTTCAACTATGTTTAAACTATGTTGATTTGGTTTTCATGTGGTATTGAGATTGAATGTGAATATAATCCTACCAACTATGGTGAGGTGTGGGTAAGTGAAGGAAAGGAGCCTTACACCCTGTAATTGCTTAGAAATATCAATGCATTCATATGAAATTATATCATGCCATTTGTGTATGTTGGTTGTGAGTTTAACAACCAAAGCAAATGATGACTTATGGTCCTGTTGTAATGTATGCCATATGAGATAGGCATGGTTAGGCCATAATATGTTGGAATGCAAAGTATTCATGGATTAATGCAAGGTTGTATTGAGGGGTTACACTTTGAGTGAATGCACATTAAAATATTATGTAAATATTGTGAACGTGCATGCATATCTATGGGTGCACATGTTGAGATGCATTGTGTGAATGCATGGTTGTGATATATATGTTTCAATGCAATTAGATAATAGATGAAATGGTGGACTATTGTTAATCCTGAGACCATTTCATGAGCTACTATGAACGCGGGAGAATGATTGCATGGAGAAGGTAGGCATGTGATGGGCAACCAGAGCACTCTGTTGGAAGGACAGAGTTGCATGGAATGTGAAGTAATGAGTATTTACAGTTTATTTAAATTGCACAGATAGTGTGACTATGTCTTGCAATTTTATTGTGATAATGATGCATATATAGAGATATATATTTCATTGCATTTAAAATATTAACAGCTGAAAGTGTTTGAATTATTGAGTGTTATGATTCTGAGATCACTTCAGTGACTGTTGTAGCAATGAAAGGATTATATGCATAGATACTCACAACGTGTTTTGCTGATTGAAGTTCAGATTTCAGGTAGAAAATTCTTGCGTATGACAATGAGGATAAGTCCAAAGTAAAAACCAGGATCTGTTGTAAATTCATGTTTGAATTTAATTATTAATGACATTGATTGGTTATTGAACAATCAGATTTGAAGTTTATTGTTAACTATTGCTTACTGTTTAGCTATTTGATAAGTGTGCTAGGATGACACATTGCAGGAAGACCATATGTGATGGCCTGCAGAAGCCAAACTAGATGGGGAGGATCCCATGCTTTGGAAATGGGTTTCGGGTGAAACGCCATTGTAAATGTTGATAATGTCTCAGTCGAGCTGCATGTTGTTGAATCATGTGGGTGAGACAGTAAAATTATGCCAAGAAGGCATGTGTTGGTTATGGAACGTGAAAAGATTGGGGTGGCAAACCGAAGGACTGTTGACTTAGAGAAGGGAGCCCCCATTCTTCACTAATGAAGAAAATATACATCTGTGAAACGGTTGAGTATTCTGTAACCCTAACTGAGGATATACCTGTCTGGTTATTAGATTTAATATGCAGAGCATGTTTTATTATTTCATTATTATTCCAGACTACTTGAGTGTGACAAAGGCCTACATGGCTCATATCAGTAAGCGATGCATACCTTTCGGGTGATGAGTTATGTTAGGGTTTTCAATGTTGAGTACACCCTAAGGGAATGGACGCATTCCTGGTGTTTCAATACTTGATAATGAATGTTATGAAATATGATTACAATTTTAGAGCAGCAATACTGATGAGCCTGCTTATCCTTCTTGTCCTGTCAGCTTACACAGATGCAATCGGGTGTTGCACATAAGAGGAAAAGTTAAGAAAGGGTGCTTGAGAGGACTATATGGATAGTGGTAACCTTTCTACACTCACACTAAAGGACACTAGACGAGATGGATAGGCCCGAGGAGCTGTGTAACATAAAAGGGGCATCATCCTTGTGTAGTTTGAGTGGGCATTGTGGGGCCATGCTAGCCTACAGTCGAGTGAATCACCTATGGTGTTCCTGGAGGGAACCACTAGTTTGCATAGGAGAAGGAGCCATGTAATCATATTATGTTGTTCTTATTGCCTAATAAACCAAGTCGGTGTACTGGCCTGGCAATGGTTTTTGTATGGCTGATAAACCCAGTCGGTGTACTGGCTTGGCATTAGTTATTTGGATGTTGTGGTGAATGGTGTTGGATGCCTGACAAACCTAGTCGGTGTACTGGCTTTCCATTGGCTATTTGCATGTTGTGGAGGTATTGGTGAAGGGTGTTATTTCTTGACAAACCCAATTGGAGAACTAGCTTGGAAATGGTCGTTGTATGCTTGATAAACCCAGTCGGCATACTGGTTTAGCATACTGATTTTTGAAATGCTTGATAAACCCAGTCGGCGTACTGGCTTAGCATACTGATTTTAGGGGTGCCTGATAAACCCAGTCGGCATACTAGCTTGGCATTGCCTATTCAGATTATGTTGTGGAGTAGCATGTGTGTTGTCCAAGCATCCACCCCACAGGTGATCCAAGGCTTGTAAAGCAAAGAAGGAAACCTGTGGAGTAGCGAGGAAATGCACAATACAGATAAGTATTCATTTTCATTTATTTCTTGCTTGGAATAATGACGATCTCAAGTATAAGTTTTCTAACAGCTAAGCTGATACACTCATGTTTCTTTGTTGGAAACCTTGGTCATTGCAGGAAGCAAGGACCCTGCAAGAAATATAAATTCTTGGTAAAAACAGAGAGTAACTGGTTGGTGCTATAAATTTTTGGTAAGTCCATAGAGTAACTGGTTGGAGCTATAAATGCGTGGTAAAGCTAGAGAGTAACTGGTTGGGAATTAACTACATGATGTAGTGGAGTAGCCTATGTGCTGGCCCAACATTCATTATTGTATCCCCGGGAAATCCAAGGCTTAGAAAGCGAAGAAGGAGCCTGTAAAATAAAGTGAAGACATCCAATGCAGATAAGTATTTGGTTACCTTGCAACATCTTGCTTATGAATATACGTGTGTATATGATGTGGTTATGATTTTATCAAACTCTTGTTTAGAGATAAACCCTAGGAAAATAAACTAAACATGTGAATTGATTCAATGTTTGAGTATAGGTATTGCTGGAAGTAAGGACTATGAAGGCATCATAGGGATGCATGTGTAGATGTGATCATCCTAAGGAGCTCAGTATGAGTAGTAATGAAAGATGGTGCTAGTGGACATGTGTGGGTCCTACCAGCCAAAGGTTCTGTAGGAAACAATGGGTAAGGGTTCCCTAGTTGAAAATCCTTAGACATACCTTAGAAACTAAGTGTCATATCCACAAAAGGGAAAGTCAAGCATTCTCATTGAAGTGAACAAGGCTAAGGAGCATAGAACCAGAAGTAATGGTGTGGCTCCATATTGGAACAAGACTAAGAGGGGGAAAATCATACTCTTCTCCTTCCTTTTGACTAATGCATCTTAGAAACAAAAGATTGTTGAGTGCATGTCAAAGATGAAAACATATTGTGTTTAATTGCTTGAAATGAATTGTGATTAATGCTGAAATAGTTATTTCCCTGTGGGATGAACATGAATGAGTTCATGTGTATGTTGGGAAAGCACAAAAAATGTGTAAGTCTCATGAGTGAAAAATGGACTCTCCATGTCAATTGGGAAAATAATTGACTAATTTTAATATTGTGTTATGCTTTTCCTAACAGGAATTGCCATGATGAATCTCACAGGTGAGAAATTGAAATCCATTGTTTGCAGCTATTACTAGCCAATTGTTGCTAGTGAGAAAAGTGTGGGCCAGTTGTGCACACTGATCATGGCAGCAGACCAAAAGATAATTGTTTTGGTTGAAAATATTCCTCAAATAGTTGTCAGGACAACAAGAAAGATGGTAACCATGAAATTCTAGATTTATAGATCAACTGGAAGGGTAATAAAGGGAAGGGATTACTCTGGAGCAATTCCCACTTGTAGAACTGGAAGATCAAAGCCAACAGGAGCAGCTTGAGGAAGCCAATGGACTTGATCCTGAAAGTTCAAATTCAAAGAGATAAAACACATGACAAACCTGCCACCAATTGTGAATTTTGAGGCATGTGTAAAGAGGGTATTTATTCCTAAGTATTAGAATACCAAGGACGGTGTTATTCCAAGGGGGAGGGAAATGTAATGTCCCCAATTTGACCCCATGGCATCAAAATCGTAAATGATGTAATATTGTTATAAAATTGTGGTGAGGAGCTCAAGGGCAAGGCCACGCCATCGATTTATTGATGCATATGGTTTAAGTGCTAGTCAGGCATAGTGGAATTGTAAATATGCATTTTAATAAAATACCCACAACTATCTATGCAATGCAACAAGAGACGGGGCATGATTTTACAAGGAATTGGGAGGAAAAATGTTCAAACCATTGATCCAATCAAGTCAATCCAAGTGTCAATGAGATAACCCATCAAACCTTAACTACCCATTTTTACTTTTGTACCCAATCATTCATTTCTCCCAAGAGTTGGTTGAGGTAGTTAATGGCTTGGGAATGGAGAGGTATGGCTATCCAAATTCGAGTATGGGAAAGCCACCCTTCATGGAAAAATGTGTTTTACTTCTTGGGTAAGAAAACAGCCATGAATTGCTCCCCAGGCCATTACCCATCAAGTAGTTTTTCTCTCCCACAAGTTTGGAGCTACCTGGGCATTTTTCTCCATGGATTTCTTATGTTTTCCTTCATATGTCAAGCTGGGAAGGGAGTTTTTGTTTTTGTTACCAATGGGGAAGAGAACAGATTGATTTGGGGTTTCAATGAGGCCATTTTGTCCATTTGAAATGCTCATAGCATGTGGGAGAAATCGGGTTTCTCCCTGGGGACGAATTTCCCTTCCCACAGTTTGTTTTGGTGAGCCACGACTTGGGGAAAAACCCATGGAGCGTGTTTTGTAAAATACCCTTGCTGGAAATGTGTATCCATGCCCAGTTTTTGAGTTTGTTGTGTGTAAGAGTATGTTGGGGTATGGGTTATGGGTATCTATTGCTTTGGTTGTGCATGAGCTTGAATGTCCCCTTTTCCTTGTAAGAATCATGCCCAGCTCAGGGGTGGCAGTTGTGTTGAGAGATTGATGAAGACAACTGGCCTATGGTTGGGTGGAACGTTGTAGCAACATAGCTAGTTGTTTGAGACAATTGCATAATGAAGATAAGTGTTTTCCTATCTATGCATTTACTTCTGCAATGTTTAAATTGATGACTATTTTTGATAGGCTGTATGCATATGATATGTGTGTGTGGATGAGTTTTTATTCCGCTGTGCATATTTGCTTGATTTGCATCTGCACACTTTTGAGTTTATGCATATGAATCTAATGAATGGGCTAAGTTTTATGAAAAGCCCCAGAGATCGGTATCATGTTCCCTTCCTTGAATTGGGTTTGCTGGAGGGGACTTTATAGTAATAAGCATGTTATCACATGGAAATATTCATAATAAGCAGACAAAAAGCGAACGTCAACAATGGAAATCAAATGTTAACAAAAAAATTGAAACAGTTAGTTGTTGTAGTCATGTTTAGTTACTATATTTAGCATTTACCTAATGAGACATAACGTGTGACCTTCCATGGTTATCCTGGACCGTGGAAGCCCCATCTATTCGATTTAAATTATAATCGATCAACAACTCTTCAGCTGGAAGTATTGTTTTTGTTGCACATACAAATATACGATGTTCTTTGCGTCCCTCAAATTTGCAATTCGGTTGCTTACTTGTTGTCACTGGCCGTGTACTATTTATAAAGCTAGCAACATTTCCGGACGCTTTTGGTCTCCCATCAATATACATAGTTGCCCCTTTGTTTTTATTGTTTTCTGCTAGTTGTATATAATTTGCGGCAACTCCGTATATCCACATACTCCGAGTATATTAGACCAAGATCAACCAGTTATTGTATCTGTATAATGGTCCGACATACTCCATCAATTTAGTTATAGTGCCATAGCTGACCTTTATGCCATCCATGGAAAATAGCCCCAATCCATGTAAGGATGAAGAAACAATGGTGATACATCCGCCCATTGATGAAGAAATCTATGTCCACTTGAGGTATATTATTAGGTACCCATTGTTACACTAGAGTTCTATACCTCAAGGAAAACTCAATGTCACCTATGATCTCAGCATCATAATTACATGACTCTCCGTTGGAAATAAAATATTGCATGCGTCTACGAAATCTTTTCCTTACCTTTTCAAGTCTAGTTGATATAGAATCGTTAGATCTAGTACAACACGTCTCACTTTCAACCTCTCTGAGTATATCTTCATCATCACTCGAGGAAGATAGATCTGACAGATACCTATTGGGTGGTATCTACACTTGAGAAAACAAGAATATAAGTTACCAAGCGGATATAATTTAGCGTGCAAATATATTTACTTGTAATGTTTTAATATCAAAAGTTATTTCTTCCCAAAAAATTTATCAAAAGCTATTTTTCTCTCAAAGGTGTAATTGCTTTTAGAGTTATTTATATTTGAATTATTTTTAAGTATAAGACATGATTTTATTTTATTTGGAATTTGTTCACAACACGGATATAGAAGTGTGTTTCTTGGGCAACTTGACTATGTAATGCATGCAAAGAGGTATGGGGTTCCCCCTCATATAGATCATGTTGGGGATTCAATTTGGAACGGGCGGTGGTCATATTGCTACA
Organism: Larix kaempferi; assembly: GCA_027924585.1. Classification (NCBI taxonomy): domain Eukaryota; kingdom Viridiplantae; phylum Streptophyta; class Pinopsida; order Pinales; family Pinaceae; genus Larix; species Larix kaempferi. Next base: position 13,911,916 of record BSBM01000103.1, on the reverse strand, counting down.
TTCATGGATTTCCCACAGAAACTCGGTGATGTTATTATAACACTCCCTCTTCCACAGTGGTTTGATATGAAAGTTTCCTCATGCAAGGTACTCCTTCTCTAACTATGTGCTACATGTGCGCAATGGTACTCTATTGTATGACAATGTGGTCACAAAGGTCCAACTCTCCTCCTCAACATAGGTCCTTGGTTCCATCACCAACGTCCATGAAGTATCCTCCGCAACCCAATAATCATCAATTCAAGTGTCCAACCTACAAGGTGTGTAGGTCCCAAGCTCTAAGGGTTAAGTTCCCAATGCTCCTCCTCCTAGGTAAGTACCTCCCTTGATAAATCAATCGACTCCCCCATTGTGTGCACCCAATGAGTTTATCGACATGTCGATTAGGTAACAATCTCCTAAGGGTACCATGTCAACATACTAACCAAGGCCAAGCAACCACCCAAACCGAGACATTGATATGACCATGAAGCATCACAAGGGGTTGGGAGACTTATTGCTCATCTACCGAGGTGAGAACACTTTTGGAGTAATCCCAAAATCTAACACATAGTTTTCCCTAAAATGAATAATTATATCTAAAAAATAGGTGGCCATGTGTATTACTCACACATTATCCTTGCCAAAAAATTTAGGTGCATGCAATTAATACACATGAAATTTATAACATCATGTCCATAAAAGAAAAATGAGTATGGAGTAACATAATTCTCTTCAAAACTTATATTTGCTTCAAAGTGAAATTCTCAATGTAGATATGAGTTTTGATTGCTTGAAGTTGAATGAACAAAAAACTTTACAAATTTAATCGTCAACAAGCAAATGTATTACCCATTTTTGTGTTTGCACCCTTATACCAACAGAGACAACCACATGAAAGTGGTGTATTCCAATAACACATTGGTTGATTGGTTGGGGGGTCAGTATGCTTTCTTGGTATACAATGTTAAATAGTTAGAAACCCCTATAATATGGCACATTAGAATAGCTTAGAATGTTTTAACTTACACCAAATTGGCCATCTTTTGCTCATTTTTTCCAAATTTCATGCAATTTCATACATGGAGGGAAAGTGGGCCCATGCACAAAATTGTCCAAAATTGGGCTAGATTTTGTCAATTTTGCAAAAAACACACAATTTTTTTTAATTTCAAGCATGAAATGAGGTGGAATAGCATTGGGTATGACTCCCACTCCCTACCATGCATGTTTGAAATTGTAAAGGATTTGGACAAATTTGGAACATTTTGTTAGTGATTTTAGCTATGGGGAGAGGGTTTAAATGATAAGAATCAACCTTGGTGAAGGGGGAGGATTCTAGACATCATTTTCCCTCTCTCCATGCAAGAAGACTCACAAAAATTGGCAAATTTTTCCCTCCCTCCATGCCTGATTTTTTTTAAATAAGATAACATGGTGAAATGTCACAAAATTTAGACCCATTTTAGGTAGTTTTGAGTGGTTTTGCACATGGACGCGGATAGGGTGATGTTGGATCCTAAATCATCTTATCACAACCCTGAATCGTATTACACTACCCAAGACCATTTTCTTACCATTGCTACGATGTTCTGCAACACAGAAATCCCGAATTTGTTTGGTCGTGATGGTAGGGTTTAGGCCCATTCTCTATCAAACGGGCGATGGATGGGCTCATGGATGGAATTTGATGGGAAAAATGCCCGTCATGGGTCATTTTTCCCCTCAACTACAGCCTATATTTCATATAAACCATCAGAAAAAATGATGTAAGCAATGAAACATCTGTATTTAGTGTGGAAACAGTCAAAATCATGGGATTTTTCCCAAATTCCTACACTACTAGGGTTAATGGGATTACTGAATTCATTGGGCCCTTTGTTATCCTCTGGACTTCCACCGGATTGCCTTCCTTTGGAACGTTGGTATCCTCTGAACTGGTATCCCCTGCTCCTCGATTTAACAATGCTCTTGTCATCAAATTACTAGTGCTCTGGATGATGCTAGTGAACTAGTGCACAGGAGTGAACTTGTTCTTTGTTGTTTTTCTTTGGATGCTGCTAATGAGCTAGTGCGCGAGAGTCTTTTCCTTCTATGTTTTTTTGTTTTTTTTATTTGCATATTTTATATTTTGTTGCATTTTAAATTAATTTTAGTTAAACAACTCTACGTTTTTAATTTAATGTAATGTAATTTAATTTAATTTAACTTAACTAGGATTTTTTCATAATTTGTATTGGTTGCATTGCTTATAGTGAGATCCTATACATAAGTCCCTTCAAGGACGAATATGATGAGGATGAGGATGACGATGATGATGATGATGATGATGATGATGATGATGATGATGAAAACCAAGAAGATGATGGTGATGACAACAACAATGACGATGATCATCATCATCCTTGTTGTCGTCACCACCATCATCTTCATCATCATCATCATCATCTTCATAATCATAATCATTGTCGTCATCATCATCGTCATCATGATCTTCTTCATCATCATCATCTTCCTTATCATCATCATCATCATCATCATCATCATCATCATCATCATCATCATCATCATCTTCATTATCATCATCATCATCATATCCGTCATCATCATCATCAACATCTTCATATTCATCATCATCATCATCATCATCCAATTCATCATCATCTCCATTATCGTGATCATCATCATCATCATTTTTCATTATCATCATCATTATCTTCATCATCATATTCATCATCATCATCATCATCATCATCATCTTCATCATCACAATTTTAGGGGGAGCTCAGTAAATGAAGACGTCTACATGGTAGGGGGAGCAACCAATTGAGTGAAAAATTAAGGATTGCTCCTAACACCCATTCCAAGGACTAATATGACAATTCAATATGATCTGATGAAGTAGTAAAAAAAAATACAACTTTTTGGTCCCTGTGAAGCCTCATGTTCTTAGATTTGTGCACATGAAGAATCAAGACTTATGGACCTAGTCCAGTGTCTTGAAAGAGGAAGATCCTAACTGAGCAGTTTGGTAGTTCTGTAAAGTGCATTCTTTATAGGAGTGAATAATCACTCATAACCATTCTATTATAATGTTGTCCAAGCTCAGAAGACTTTAGTGAAGACCAAGGTAAATATCTTGTCATCACATCTTCATCATCATCATCATCTTCATCAACATCATCATCATCACCATCACCATCATCATCATCATCATCATCATCATCATCATCATCATCATCATGATAATCATGATCATAATCTTCATCATCCTCATCCTAGTCATCATCATCATCCGCATCCTCATCATCCTCATCATCATCATCCTCATCATCCTCATCATCATCGTCCTCATCCTCCTCCTCCTCCTCCTCCTCATCATCATCGTTATCGTCATCATCACCAGCACAATCATCATCTTCATCATCATCATCATCATCATCATCATCATCATCATCGTCGTCGTCGTCATCTCCCTCTTCCTAATCAACATCTTCATCATCGTCATCATCATCATCTTCATCATCTTCATCATCACCATCATCATCATCTATTAAAATTTCAGAATTTACTTCAATCTGACCTAGGATCTTAACTGAGAGAACAACATGTACATCAAATCTACAGCATATCAATCATGCACACAATAATGCAAGCACACAAGAGACACAGAGTTTACTTGGGGAAAACCATAAAGGTGAAAAACCCCAATAACTTCCTCAGAGATAGATATAGCATTGATACAACCAGAATACAAGAGATAGTCTTCTCCTAGCAGTAGAGCCTCCTCCTCCACAAGTGCGCCACTCTCCCAAGTGTGAGTGAGAGAATAGAATGATCAAATAGAGATCTCTATTTATACTAGACTTGACTTGCCTAATAACCTTTACTAGGTCAGCCTTAACTTAACCACATAACACAATGCTGACTGGGCTGACACCCAATAGGGTGGTCTAATAACCCTTTGACCCACATGGCCGACCCCCACTAGGGTGGTCTAACAACCCTTCGACCCACATGACTTATACAAGGCTAACCCCAACAAGGTGGTCTAATAACCCATCAAGTATAAGTTACGACACTTACAATATAAATGATGACACTTCTGTATAGAGGAATAATAACATCTCTATAGGAATATAAAATACATATATGAAATACATGGGTGAAATACATTCCGAAGTTACATATACATCAACACTCCCTCTTAACTAGGAAGGTATTTCTCAACACAGGTCTGCTAGCACAAGTCTTCTTCTTTGGATCATCATTAGCGAATCATCATCCTCGAATCATCGTCATCGTCACTGTTGTTGCTATCTCAATCAATCTCTGAATCTACTTATCACAGGAAGTTCTACAGAGCCAGTCCTTTTTCATACTGGATGTAGGCCCACCACCTGCAGGTCTTCATCATCACTGGCCATACTGTGGAAATCTCAAGACTTATTACGTGCATCACAAAACCTTGCAAGAGCATCCAGGCTATTACGAGCACACAGCTCTACCTGTCGGATCTCCCAGAGACACATTATATGTGACTGTCACAAAACCTTAAAAGAGTCTCTTGACTAGCAAGAACCCTAAAGAGCATCTGAGGCCTTTTTCATCCTGTCCAGATCTCCAGGACTTATTACATGTGACACCTACCACAAAACCTTGCAAGAGCATCCCAGGACTTATTACGGTCACACAGCCCAACCTATCGGATCTCCCAAGGCCATATTACATGTGGTCATGGAAAAACCTTGCAAGAGCATCCCAGGACTCATTACGAGCACACAGCTCAACCTATCGGATCTCCCAGGGCCGAATTATATGCCATAGGACAAAACCTCAAAAGAGCATCTGCCAGATATCCCAGGGCCAAATTATATGCCATAGGAAAAACCTTGCAAGACTATCTGCAGATCTGCCAGGGCCAAATTATATGTCCTTCCAAAGCAAAACCTTGAAAGAGCATTTTCCAAATATCCCAGGGCCACATTACATGCCATAGGCAAAACCTTGCAAGACTATCTGCAAACCTCCCAGGGCCAAATTATATGCTTATCTGCACAACTTGTTTCACGGCCGCAAAGTATCAACCTGATACTCACCATACATCATCCTGATGTACACATGATCATCCTGATCATCAGCACTGCAACATCCTGCTGCATTTCATCTAGAGCAACAACCTGAAGCTCGTCATCCATGATCATCCTGATCATATAATGCATTTACCTGATGCATACCAAGTATCTACCTGATGCATACTAAGTATCTACCTGATACATATCATCATACATGATCCACCTAATCATACAATGTATCCACCTGATACAAATACAAATACATGATCCACCTGATCATACCTAATACATATCAACATACATGATCTACCTGATCATACAATGTATCCACCTGATACATATATAGATACATGTTCCAAGCATCCAACATGATGCATATATACATAAATGATCCAACTGATCATAACAAGAATCCAATATGATGCAATGATCCAACTGATCATAACAAGCATCCAACATGATGCATATACATATACAGAGTAGTAACTGGAGCATCGTCCTGATGCTCATCATCCATGATCCTTTTGATCATCATAGCATTGTCCTCTTCAGATCATCTCATCGTCCACGAAGCATATCCTAGATGCACATCATCCAACACTTACACCACCGACATGGGAGAACACATCTACCACCATTTAGGGAAGGCTCCAACCCTTACTTTTTCACCATGGGAGAACACATCTACCACCATGTGAAAAATGGCTCAGCAATTACATCACGACCAAGGGAGAACACAACAACCATGTCAAAAGAGATCATGTGCATCTGCATCTTCCGGACTCATCACTTCCCTTTGGAAGGAACCTCGATCTGAAGTGCACCAAGCCTCTCTCTGAAGTACTCAAACTGCACTCTAGCCAACAGCTTGGTCAATACATTTGCAACCTGCTCATCCATTCCAACATACTCTGCTTCGGCTGTACTCAGTGCTACGCAGGACTGCTTCCTGCTAAACCAAGATATCACACTTGATCCCATACTGAAGCAGCACCCAGATGTGCTCTTCCTATCTGTAGCACTACCTGCCCAATCTGAATCAACATAACCCTGCAGTTTAAACTTTTGATTCGCATCATACTTGAGCCCATAATCAATCGTACCCTTCAGGTACCTCAGAATATGCTTTACAGCAACCAGGTGAACATTTCTCGGATCCGTCAAGAACTACCTCAATGTGTTCACCGCAAAGCAAATATCTGGTCTTGTGTTCATCAGGTACATAGAGGAACCAATCATCTGACGATACATCGTCACATCAACCGGATCAGATGAAGCATCACACAGAAGCTTCAGGTTCGATGCCATAGGTGTGGCCATATCCTTGCAGTCCCTCATCCCGAACCTCTTCAGGATTTCTACTGCATACTTCCCTTGTCCAAGGGAGATTCCATCTGCACTCTGTCACACCTCCATGCCAAAAACAAATAGTGCATCATCTCCAAGTTCTTCAGATCGAATTCAGCAGCAAGCTTCCTCTGCGTGTCGGCAATCAATCTATCCTCACCTGTTACAAACAGGTCATCCACATAGTAGTATCACTGGATTGCCTTCCTCAACCTTGTAGTGAAGGTTGGAATCCGCTTTACTCTTAGTAAAGCCCAAACTGGATAGAAGGCTATCTATCCTACCATACCAAGTTCTGCACATATATGACTGCCTGTCATGTGTCTCAGAACCAAGTGGCTGCTCCATGTACACTTCTTCTTCAACTACACCATTCAAGAAAGCTGTCTTGAAATCCATATGGTGTATCTTCCCTATCATCACTATAGCCGGAGCAAGTACTGATCTAATGGAAGTGTATCTAGCTACAAGAGCAAAAGTCTCTATGCTACCACCTGCAGCTTGCTTGATATTGT